>WHVB01000019.1:0-673481 GCA_015178965.1 Russula ochroleuca
CATCGACATCTGTGCCAGGCTCCCCATGATGCCCTGGCATTATCTCATGCCCGTACAGAAGCAGCATCGATGAGGCCAGCCGTAAACACCACCGAACGAGCAATGAGAAATCAAAGCAAATGCATCAGCAAAACGTAAATTGGTCTTGGGCTACTTGATTAGTCTTAATGGCTGCTTAATCACTATCAAGTCAACCAAGAGAGTCAAGGCATCAGTCTTGCCTTGATTTTGCCTTGGAGATTTGAGGTCAATGGGCAATGACAACATGGCATTTCATAAAATCAGGCCAACCAGCTGGGCTGAACTGGCAATCCCACAAACAAATCCATTTAGGGAAATATAATGATTATGTCATCAGCTTGAAGTGAAAATTTGACAATTAAAAAGAAAAACAGTACTCTGAGATAGAATAAATATTGATGACATAATATATTATATAATAGTAAATTTATAATTAAATTACAAATATTAATTAAATTATAATATATTGCTATTCTATTTATAATACAATATATCTAATCTAATCAATTACACACTGGATGCATCAGGGGCATGTGCAAACGAAAACCTGTGTGCAGAGGCAGGGGTACACATGCAAAGGCAGGGCAAGCATGCAGAGGCCAGGCATGCAAAGGCAGGGATGCATGTGTGAAGATGGGGGCACTTGGGAAGACAGGGTGGGGGGTGTGGAGACCAGGAGGTGGAGGTTTGCTGTAATGACAATGCCGGTCTTCCTAGCAGTGGTTGTCACTGCATACAAAGCTCACAGGTACTGTAGCACCATGGGGAAGTATCAGTGAAAAAAGGGGAAAGAGAAAAAAAAAAAAAAGCACACCATTGCTGTTTGCATACATTGTGCGTTGTGCGAGTGTCGTGTGTCGTACACAAAATGTGCTAAGTTGAAAAGTGTCAGTGCATGCCAAAATCACACGTGACCCAAGTTCAACATTCCGTGGTTCAACTTCCCGCATTCAAACATTCAACTTCCCGTGTTCAAATGTTCAACTTCCTGCGTTCAAACATCAAACGCTCAACTTCCTGTGTTCAAAAGCCTGCCTATGTCCATGCACCCCATGTAAGTGGCTCCTATCTTTTTTTATGTGTTTCTTTTCTGTCTTATTTTTTCGTCAGCGCCCCTCCCCCATATTGTCCACCCTTGAGTCTGCATGTGTGACCCCTGCCTCTGCACACGTCCACCAGCCTTTGTGTGTGCCCCCTGCCTCTGCACGCGCACCCCAGCCTCTGCACATGCACCCCAGCCTCTGCACACACACCCCAGCCTCTGCATGCATGTCCCGGCCTCTGCACGTGTGTCCCGGCCCTTGCACACACACCCCGGCCTCTGCACACGCATCCCAGCCTCTGCACGTGTGTCCCAGCCTTTGCACGCGTGTCCCAGCCTTTGCACACATGTCCCAGCCTCTGCACATGCGTCCCGGCCTCTGCTCACATGCCCCTGCCTCTGCAAGCACCCTTCCAGCTGCATAGGCCC
The DNA here is from genome assembly GCA_015178965.1 of Russula ochroleuca. Classification (NCBI taxonomy): domain Eukaryota; kingdom Fungi; phylum Basidiomycota; class Agaricomycetes; order Russulales; family Russulaceae; genus Russula; species Russula ochroleuca. Next base: position 1,493 of record WHVB01000019.1, read on the forward strand.
CAGACATCGTAAGTAAGTGCCCCTGCCCCCGTATCAGCCTGTTATGCTGATGCTTCAGTCTGATTAGATAATATTGTTGATGATTGGATTAGATAGTATTGTTGTTGATAAGATTAGATATTGTTAGTGATTAGATTAGATATATTTGTACTATAAATAGAATATAAATATATTATGATTTATAATATTTTTTGATTGATTATAAATTTATTATAATATAATATATTAATTAAAGGAAATGAGATCAAGCCAAAATAGTGCCTGAAATTGTTAGTCAAGTCATGGCTAAGGTGGCAGCTAAGTCCATTTTAGTAGCAGCTAAGTCCATTTCAAGTCCCCCTTGAGCCAAGACAAAATCAAGTAAAATAAGCCAAGTCCTTGTCTTGATTCTGCCTTGATGGACATCAAGTTACATTAAGTACCAATCAAGTGTGATTTACATTTTGCTGATGTGGTAGCTGCCGACTCTACTCCCATGGCTAGCGATAGGGACAAGACAAACTCGTCGCGAGGCCAAAGTTTTCATATCTCCACAGACGCGAGAATTGCCTCAACTCGATGGTAGCTCGCGCTACCACTGTACTCTCTAACATTATCAACGCTCACGCGTCCCTACAGGTCTCCATCGGTCGGTTACTACCATCAGCTAAAAGGATTGACTGGTGGCCCTGCGACGGCACAAATCCGTAGCAGCCGAAACCGCGTGGTAAGCGGCGAGCGACGACCTACTAAACCCTCGAAAGCCCTCCACGCTACCGCGCGAGAGGAAACCTTCAATCATCAATGAGTAGCGGGCAGGCGCAGTACCGCAGTTAAGCGCCTCGTGTCGGCAGCTGACATACCTCGCCCTCATGGACCCCCCGGTCAGGAACCCCGATCGTTCAAGGCCATTTCCAAATTTCCCCGCCACGGGCTCACCGGCCACGCCTTTACAGGCAAGTACACCGCCCCGCTGGTTCTGGCCTCAATCCCATGACCCGCACCTGCCCGTGCGGTGAACCCTTCTAAATGGCCTGCCATGTCGTTGCAGCTTGTACACTTTACGCTGAAGCCAGGCGCAGATTACCATGTCTAGTCTCAGCCATCTTTGGCATGCTGAAGGATGAAGGATCCGGACTTCGGTGACAACCCGGGCCTGCTTAAGCGCCTAAGGTCCAGGCAACCGCGAAACATACCCCGGAGGATCCTCGGGTACAGTAGCATGCTAGGTCGTCTTCGGACGAGTTGTAGGCCATTACATATGCGCCGTCCTGAAGAAAACCATCTTACCATGCATGCATACACCATGTTCCCTCCAACCAACCAGAGCACACCGAAACCCCACACGCATCTTTGTACTGTACATACTGTACACCTACATGTTGCGCATTCCAAACTTGAAAAAAAAACCAACTCATCCCGTCCGATTCGGAAACGGGGGTCGGTAGTTCATGCGTTGCTCCCGGCACTCGATTTCTGAGCCCTACCGATTCAATTCGGGAACACTCAAAGGGGGGGACATCGCTGAGACAATCCGAGTCCGACCCCAATGTCTACATGTCCGCGAAGAATTCGAGGGAGCCTTTCTTGATCAGGGGAGGATTAAGGAAGGAACGTCGAAGGGCGACAAGTTGATTCGTTTTCTCCGCTTGCTGAGCAGAAACACTCTCATCTCATGATGCATGATGGCTCGAAACGTCCAATTGGCTCTCCGTGCTCTCTGAGAATCAACTTTTCGCCAGGCTGGGTTCGAACTCACTCTTCGCTGCGATACACTGGTGATACACTAGGCGCGGACCCGAATCTGAGCTAGATCCTCATGACGAAATACTTGCCATGTCGTCATCTGCAAAGTAGAGGTTGGAGTCCTGGGATACTTCAGTGCTACACTGCGGTACTAGTTTATCTGAAAGGTATAGCCATATCTTGAATACCAGTGTTCTATCGCCACTGACGGGAGCCAAGGCACGGCGACTGATACGAGTCCAGGAGAAGGGACTGACTCAGACTGAGGTCACCGCCGAAGAAGATCACACTGCCATATTGGTAGCTCGTCATTGAGTCATCATCTGCTCATGACTAGCGTGAATGTTTCACGCCGACGCAGTCCTTCTTGCATAGATTGTAAGATGTATTCAAATTTCTTGCCGATGCCTGTGCAGCAGGGGCTTTGCACAATTGCACCGCTGACGGAGGACTGCCAGTGGCTGTGCGACACCTGTGCGACAACTCACGGTGGAATATTCTACAATAGTCAACTCGGTTACTGTAAAGGACACGAGGTTGAAGGACATAAAATGAATCACGTTGGTGGGTGTCATGTGGCGCCACCAACTGCTGAATTGGGAACGTTTGAACGACCGGGCATTCCGCCACTGTCATGATCCTCGGCAACAGGGCGTGGTATATTGCGCGCCGCGCGCCAACTCGACCATGAAGGTATTGTCATTGGTTCTACCGAGTCCTGACTGTAGTGGTCTTACGGTACTATACAGTCACAGATTACCTGAATGCGTTGGGGCCCCGTTTCGGTGCCAGTCCCATGCCCATGGCCCCATACCCTCGCGGCGTCGCCATAGCTCATTCTGACATACAGCGGCCACTCTCACCGTTATGAAGGATCGTCAGGTGGCGGCTTCTCTTTTCGACCCGCACGACTCCCGCACGCCCGTGCTTTGTTTCAGTTGTCTAAATGGCGCCAAAAGGGTTCCTCTTAGGGCAGCGAATGTTCCCAAGCTTCTATTTAGAGGCGCTGCACGGCGCTTCGACCGGATCCGTTCTTCAGGGTCCCCATAAAACCAACCAAACCAATTAGTGCCTGGACACCCTCCCCTTTACCATTAACATGCCACCCATCACGCTCTCTTTACTTGCAGCGGCTGCTACCATCTCGGCCGTCTATAGCTACTTCTCTGGCAAAAGCACGGACGATGACAAGCCAGATTCTAGCTCGGCCTCTTCGTCGGGTTATGCCCGCACGACCCGGCCGTCGCACACATCACCACTTCCCCTTTACAATTCCCGCACCCAAACCACCACCATTACTCCTACGTCCTCTGATCACACTCACAACCGTGATTCTTACTACCACTCGTTTCACACTCCAACAACACACACTGCCGATTCTAGCCAGAAACCTTCGGTCCTTACCCACTCACAGCCTTCCTACCAACAGCAGCCGATTTACCCCCGCGCCGCCCAGGCTGCAACCAAGACTAAGGAAAACCTTGAATCCTCAGACCATATTCATCGCCACGGTCCCGCTTCTTCTCGTCAAACTCTCCCGACTTCTGCTACACATTCCCATGCTTCCGCTTCCACCCAGTCAACTCATTCCCGTAATGGCCAGGCTGCTTACCTTCTTAAGCTCCAACGTGCTAGTCTCTCCTCATATCACGCCGGAGAGTCTCGTCAGACCCCCCCAACTTACGCTACCCGTGCCCAGGCTGCCAATCTGACCCAGTCGACCCCTTCCCGCGTTGGCCAACCTACTTCTACAACGAGTGACCATCTCGACCCTCTTCATCGTGCCAGTCTTGCCTCATCTCACGCTGGGTCTCGTCAGACCCCCTCGATCCCTGCTCATACCTATGCTTCCTATCCGGCCCAACAAACCTCTGCCCGAGTCGGCCAGACTACAGTCAGGACCCCCACGGCTGACTACGACAGTGGCATGCGTCGCTCCGGTCTCACCTCACAGGACTTTGAAGAGTCTCATGTAGTTTATCCGGCCTCCCCCCCTGCGCTGTCTTCCTACTCCTACCAACGCGCACCTTCTCCAGATGCTACTCGTGTCCAGGTCTCCCGACTAACCGTGTCTCCCAAGAAACACTCCCGTACACAGTCCTCTTCATCTGATTCGGATTATCTGGGCCCAAGCTCTCACACTCGGGCTGTTCCGCGTTCTTGGAGCCCTTTTCCAGATGTCCTGCCCGACCCCGATGTTGACGACGCGGTTGCAAATGCCAAAGATAATAAAAAGGCTATAGAATTGCGGGAGAGGGCGAGAAGCAGCACTCGTGAGATGTTGGATGCACGCGACCGAGCCAAGAGTGCGCGCAGGAGGGGGGATCGCGTGGCCGAAAGCGATTACAAACAGCAGGCCAGGGCACATGAGAGTACGATGAAGAATCTGAATAAGAACGCGGCTAAGATCATCTTCAGGTTGAAGAACCAGGTACGCGGCAAACCATGTGTCGAGGTGCCGATGTCACACTCACACTTCCTCTCTTCGGTGCTAGGGTCAAGAGGAAGGAACAGTCGACCTCCACGGTCTGTATGTCGCAGAAGCCGTCGAGTACGCAAAAAAGGAACTCCAATCCGCTACGTATAGGGATGATGACACCGTCAACTTCATCGTCGGTATGTATCTGTCTTTGTAATGTGTGGCCTTACATACTTGGTTCAACGCCCAGGCAAGGGGTTGCACGCCGAAAACGGTGTGTCGAAACTTCGGCCAGCATTGGAAGAACTCTTTGATGAGTAAGTGGGAGTATTTTATATCGCGGTGGTTCTGTCTACTCACTCCTTCTAGACGCGAGCTGACGTACTCACTGGACCCGGGAAACTCTGGAAAGTTGATTGTTTATTTGTAATGGTGATAAGGCCATTGAATGCCTTTATGATTGTACACGCTTACGCTTTGTTGTGTCATTTGCGCTGTAGTAGTGTACCACGTTCTTTGTGTCTGGGCTTGTTGTTGCTTTAGTTGATTGTCAGAATATACCAATGATCACGATATGATGGCAAATTTCGGCACCTCCCTGGGGTGACGTGGGCGGCGTTGCCGATGAATGATGCTCATGTATTGCGAAGATAATCGACGAAAGCATTGCTCTAGATTCTTGTTTAGATACCCGATGCGACCTTGACACATTACTGATCATCGATCAGTGGCCACAAGGAATAAGAAAAGCCGAGCAGGAAAGCACAAGCAAGTATGTACTGTACAGTATAGTACAGCACTGGAAACATAAAACAAACCTAGATGGCACAATCAACAAAGTCAAAAACTAATCCAAGAGACAACAGGACAAGGATTAAAAAAAAGGACAGAGATATGTTAGGTGGGATTTCGCAGATTGTGCAAGTGATTGATCACGGGACAGGGTTAAACACTGTAATAAAGATATGAGTGCGGTTTGGATGATCGTCAGTCTCCTACTCACAGAAGGAAACTTATAGAAGCTTCGTGATAATGCCAAGACCCTGCATGAACCGTCAATCTCGTGATAAGAAGTCACCCAAAAAATGCTTCGCGACATCTACCTTCGTCTTGCCTTCACGGAAGAGCAACTTCATACCAGCCTTGACGAATTCAGGATGCGCGATAAATTCAAAGACGACTGTGGCGCGGTCTCCCGTCCTCAACAGGTTTTGCGGATGGTCGATTGAAACGATACGAACTGTCTGCCGGACCGCCTGCACAGAAGAAGATACTGTACGTCAGCTGCTGCTGCTGCTGCAGGTAGAAAGGGACAGACGAACGTACACCACAGTGTAACATGGCCTGGTAATTTGGTTGCATGGTGGTATTGTGATACAAGATCAAAACTTGTCCTTCGAACCTCCTCACCGCTGAATCACCAAACAATAAGTTGGCCTCACCCGAACCCGCATAGTAAAGGCAGCGAGAACGGCGCACCTCGTGGCGGTATCTCCGTCCGGTGCACGATCACCATCCCTTTGCGTACCGCCGCACGGGGCACATGCTTGAGCGCTAGCGCGACAGTTTGCCCAGCCACCGCTGTTGTAACGTCAGCGCGTTTGCGCTGCATGGTCTTTACGACAGTTGGTGCGTAGGCCCCGTTGGAGTCAGGTCCAAAAAGTACCGGATCGCCTTTCTGGACAGTGCCACAGTTAAGCAGGCCGTTTACGACCGTGCCAACATAGGGCACCGACCAGATATCCGTTATCGAGAACTATTGGGTTAAGGAAACAAGCGACGCAGTTTAGCAAAGGACAAATATACCTCAAGTGGCTGCGTAGCGTCAAAACGCTCTGCATCGCCCTCGCTTGCTGGAAGCAGGTTAAGGAATGTGCGGATCTGAGGTGATCAAGATGTTAGACGAAAGTTGGTAACTGTCTAATCAGCTACGCATACGAGGTCAAGGCCGGTGCCCGTGACATTGGAGATTTGGAATATTGGGCAGATTCTGCTGGAGAGCATAAGGCCGGAGAACGGAACTCAAAGAAGGTTCTGACTTCTCTTTGGCATATATTTGAGAAACCTCGATGGCAGCTTCAATGGATTTAACAAACACAGGATTCTTCCTGGAAGCGGAGATGTTAGGTAAAAACGGCGCAAATGAATCCAATGGAGTACCCGCCGGCAACCACGGCTACGCAGAATTTTAACTACCTGCGATAGCGTTTCTTCGAGTTTGTTCGGTGGCGTCATATCCACCTGTGATCCAACGATGGTTCAAGACCCAAAGGAACGATTAGAAGAGAAGTCTTTGATACCTTGGTTACGCAAACGACGATCGGGACGCTAAGGGCGAGAGCCACGGCCAAGTGCTCTTTCGACATACCAATAACGCCAGCATTAGCACCAATGACCAGGATCACGCAGGACGGCGCTCCAGAGGTCAGCCCGTATAATGTAGTCTTAAGATATCTCTCATGGCCAGCCAGATCTGGTACTTTGTGATGAGAGGCGCATACCCAATGACAAAGGGGACCCACCAATAAATGTCACAATTTTCGCGGAGCGATGTGAAATCTCTTCCCAGCCGAGTCTCTCCCTTCGGAGCACCTCAGAGTCAACAGGGCCAGATGTAAGTGGGAGTATGGGCGCGCCGGCGACATCAAAGCCCAATATCTGGTTTATTCAAAAGATACGTCCAAGAGATGATCGGTCCTCACTTACCTCCATGCCGACCGAAGAAGTCCGTCCGCTCTCTATCTCATGCTTATGCCTGAAGAGAGCGACGCGAGCCAACCCTCTCCCGTCATCAAGGCCACCTATTTCTCGGTTCAAGACAACCTATTGGATGATGTGATAGACCAAACTCACCCCGTGTCAGCACGCCGAGTATGGTTGACTTGCCGCTATCTACATTTCCGACGACCGCGCAACGTACCTCAGGGATGAGTGATACGTTGGGTGGAGGTAATCGAAGTAACACCGAGGCGCGAGGATGTGGTTCCCCTACCCGTAATAATGTGCAGGTCTGAAGATCATTTTATGAGAGCAAGGATGAGCCATTCACCGCGGAGAGTACCTTTCCGCCAACCTCTTCGACCAGTTGACCGAGATGGGCGATCTTGGCGTCAATCTCGCCCTCTGTTCGTCGATCCCCGGTCCAGTCATTGACATTGTCAAAATCCTCATTAGTAAATAATGGTGCCCGAGGTGGGCGAGCGCCTAATCGGAGAATATATTCTCCTCCTTGTCGGGTTAGGAGTGCCGCTATTAAATCTCTTGCCTGAGTGTCTCCTCCAGCTGGATTTAGTGGCGCACTCTGTACGATGGGAATAGGTGAGAATGAGTGGCAATCAGAGGGTGTATAAGTATGGCGCGCCTCGATGGAATGCTCGATATCAGTGAGGTCGTAGGTCGACTCATCGTTCACGAACTTGGGGATTGTAGGAGATGTCGCAGGTGTCTCTCCACCGACTGTCTTCTTTCTAGCTTTAGGCGCAGATCTTTGATCTGCGTGTCCCTTTTTCGGGGCTTCGGGCTGAGACTGTGCGCGGGCTTTCGCGAGTTCCCGATTTCGGATGTCCTCAATCTCGACTTGGAAGGACTGTAATGTCGCCATAGTGTTGAGCCTAAAAGAGGCCTAGCAGAAGTAGCGATACAAATGGGTTCAGAGGATATTTAAACAGAGTGGTGACCGAGTCATTACACGTCTTCTGGAGTCAGTCGTGCATATACTCTGATAGTGCGGCGATTACCGAAATGCACGAAGATCACGTGAGTTCACCGACATGTGACTTGTAACAACGCACGCGTTTCAAGCGAGGATTGGCACTGGATTGGCTTTTGTTTATTGTTTCTCAAGGCCCAATGACCGCACCATCACGCCCACTCCTAGGTCCACATCCGGGCCAACTTGACCAGACACAACCTTCGCGCTTGTTGCGTCATCCAGATGCAAAATTCTCATTCGCGTCCTTTCACCCACTCACCGCATCAAATGTACAACTCCATCACGCTCACGATGGCTCGTCCAAGCCAAGGCGTATTATTATCGAAACGCACCCGAGCGGCTTTTCTGAATGGAGATTTGTTCCTCGTGCGCGATTTGCGGAGGGTGTCAGCGATGAGGGTCCCTGGCCGCGTCTTGTCGATTTTCTAGGGTGCATTGCATCTATCGCGTCCCGCTGCAATGTTCTGATCTATGTTACCCTTTAGAAACATCATCATGTGTGACCAGGACCAGTGGGATATCCACAAACTTGACCCTTTCTATGAATGCTTTGTCCCGGCCCAGCCACAACCTCCTACGATCCGCGCGAAGGTGTTGTCAGCGCCATCATTCGCGTGGTCCTCGACGTCGTCCCGATCATCTACTTTTGTCGAGAGCTCCCAGAAAAGGAGACGATTCTCAACGTCTCCTTCAAGCCTCGAGGAGGACAATGGCCAGTCACCAAAGAAGCGGAGGCATGTCATTCATCTTGTTGACTCAGAAAGCGATGAAGTCGAAACACAATCAACGTCGAACTCGAGTGCACCCGGCCAACCTTCGCGGACGCATGTGCCTGGCAGGCGCGTCCGCGAAAGAAGAGGCGGCATGACACGCATACCCATGATCACAAAGATACGGATTAACGTCCAGGACGCCCTACCCCAAGTTCCCCCTGACGAGGACATGCGAAGCACCACTCCGCCAAGGACCCCACGGCATACTACAGCTCCTCCTTCAACTTCTAAGCGGAGAAAAGGTACCACGCGTTCTTATCATGTATCCCCCCACTAACTCGAGTCTTGCTCGGGGAGAAGGCGGAAGCGTCTCGCCAGTTACGATGGATGACGACCTTTTTAAACCCTCCAAACGGGCGCGCACACGCTCACCTGAATCAGTTCGTCGCAGGGCATTTGCCAGAACAAAAGACCGTGTTCGTGCACGGACGGAGGAGTATATGCGCCGAATGAACACAGAACGTGAAGCACGTCGCGACGCCCGTGAACGAGCTTTCATGGAGGACATTATCGCTGAGATGCCAGAAGAGCACAATCGGCCAAATGGTGTGTAACCCACCCAACAGCGGCTCCCATATTGAACTCACTCCACCCAAAAGAGGGACAGGAACAACATAACGGGCCTTCCTCCCAAGAGGAGGAACAAGATCCACTGACCGACGCACTCGACGAGCTGCGCATGCACGAAGAACTCATCGCTGAGTCCCGCCGCAAGATCGCCGAACTCGAGCGCGACCGGCCGCTCTGGGACGCCGCCGCGCGCGAGAGAGAGCGCCAGGAGCAGGAAGAAGAGGAAGAGCGGCGAGCGGCTCAGGAACGGCGCAAGCGCGAGGAAGCCGAAGCGCTCGCTCGGGCAGAACAAGAACGCCGCGAAGCTGAGCAGCGCGAGCGGGAACGTGCGCGCCGAGCAAAGGCAGAGGCAGAGGCAGAGGCAGAGGCAGCCAAACGTCGCGCAGAGGCGCAGCGCGCGCGCTGGGCCCGCGGGCCTTGGACGTCCCAGCGCGCGCTTGAGCGCTACCGGGTGCTCTGCGAGTCCTTCGACGAGGCGGCGAAGCCCGCGTCGCTGACCTTCGAGGATATCCCCTGGCCGACCCTGTGCGCACCGTTTACCTTTGGGCCGGAAGACATCGACTGGGCTGCCGTCGAGACGTTCTTTCGCACAGTGCGCGGACACATGCGCGCGCAGGACTACCGCGTCTTCGTTGAGAAGTCGCACAGGCGGTTCCATCCCGATCGATGGAGCGCACGGGGTTTACTCGCCGCGATCAGGGAGGATGACGCGCGCGGGATGATTGAAGTGGCGGCAAATACGGTTGCGCAGGCATTGACACCCCTGTGGCGTGAGGCACGAGGACAATGAGGAACACATTGTTTATTTTATATACAGTCATATGACCTTTCTAGCGGTCGAATAGACAGATTATGCAAGAATAGAGCGAGTAACGTATCGTGGATGTGAGCAGAGCAAGACGAATTGCAAGAAAGCAACGGAGAACATAATGCAAAATATCTCAAAGCAAGAAAAATAGCCTGCGACGACAACAGGTTGCAAGAATGACGGAACCAACATTACTGTAGATCCAGCGCACGTTTTCCATCAGTGCTTCACGGCGCTTGTGACTTCGGCTTGCGCATTCTAATTTTAACTCCTTCGATGGCACGATCGACAAGTTGGGTCATCTGCTGTAATGTAAGGGTCCTGTCAGACCGGTAGGAGTAACATTGATGAGAGAAAAGGAGGCACCGAAAAATACAGCCCCATTTTGAAAATTGGGGAGTACTTTGCAGGCTCAGTTATTTTCGGCTCCTCCGCTTCAACTTCGGGCTTGTCTGGAGGCCCAGCGCCGAAATCGAGTTCCGGAAACCGACAATCAGGGGTACTAGGAGCGAATGTGATGGGTGACTGCCAGAGATCAGTATGTTTGTTCTGAATCTATTGCAAGATGGGGCGTACTGGAGGCCCACTCAAACCAGAGTCGAAGTCCGTCGACTCGGAATCCAGCGAGACGGGCTGTGGTAAAAGTACGGTTGGTCGTCAGCTCAAACTAGGCAAGGAGTAATACAGTAATCATACCCCATAGAGAGGCGATGAAGAGGGATCTTGAGACGAAACGTCTCGACGACTTAAGGACGGCCAAAAAAGATAGACGTCATAGTCGTCGTCTTGATCTTGGGCTGGCTCTGTTCCACGAACCCTCTCTTCATGGTTTTCTTGGTCTCGTTGGGACATCTCTTACTCTTCAAAGAAGGTGTAAAGTCTTGGAAGAGGGGGAAGGAAGAGAGAGAGACGGTGAACTACAAAATTTTGGAGCATTTGAATTGCTGAGCGGTGTCTTCAAGAAGAAACAGACAGCCACGTCCGCAACACCTTGGCGGGAGGCCAACTGGCGCCGGGTCTAGAATCTTGTTCTTTCTTTTCCCGCAGCGTCCGCGCCTCTGATCCTAGACTCATCTACCTCTTGGCGGCATACTCTCAGTCATTCACTGAAAGGTTAGCCTTTCAGCTCTTCGAAGGGGTGCTGCTCTTTGCTTCCGCGTCAAGAAAGGCTGTCGCCTAGTTAGCGCGGACTTTTTCCAATTTGGCTCCGTCAAAGGCAGCGAAGATCCGATACAAGAGCCCGTCCATGCTCCGCTTGTCTCTACACCATCCGCCCAGCGCCCAGAGGAAAGCTAAAACAGGCGATGGGGCTGTCGGCAATGGTGTCTTCCAATGCATGTCGGACTAAAAGAAAGGCTGCAGCCGCAATCTGGGAGGATGGGGGTCTCCGATTTCATTAGGTTCCCCCCTTTGCACCCTTTCTTGTTGGTACTTCCGCTCCCGTCCTTCATTCATCCTCGTTTCCCGTCCATTGCGTTGCCTGGCGCACGCAAGCGCTGGTGGTACGAGGATTGCGGACATGTGCCATAAACGGATGTCACGTCGTTACTGTGACACTGTGACAAGGCCACATGCATTGAACGACGATGAGCAAGATACCTTCAAGTGATCTGTGATCAAAATCTGTGCGTGAAGCACTCAGACAAGACAAAGAAGAGTCTGTTGCTGTGACTGGACTGAATCTTGAACATGCAAGAGCCCTCCAGACTGATCCAAGTTACTTGCTCCCAAGAAATGGACGCTCAACTAGTCGTCCGGAGCGCAAGACAAGCCAGAGTGATCAAGAAGCATGAAAAAAGATCCGGTGTGATTTTCTGTGAATATGTCGCAAGAATTCCAGAGAAGCTGCTTTGCTTGGCTATTGTGGGCTCGGAACTGCCATCAAGATGTCAGCCATACTGTTCGACGACAAGAATCCTGAGTAGTTAAGGGGCTTACCTTGGCCATGCCAGAGATCCAGCAAACATCTTCAGCGTTTCCCCAAGACGAAGAAACAATCCAAAAAAAATTGCACCGCTAATTCAGCGACAAACTTGGCGGCATCTATATTGCACCGAAATTGCCCTCGAGGTCGCCTACACCTCGACGGGTTTCCAAGAATATCGGCATAAATACGCTGAATAGGAACTGAAGAAGGTGGGAGGCCAATGCAGGGCAAGAGACTGCGGCAAGGACAAGGTTACGGTGATCAACAAGGCCAAGGAAAGTGGACTGCGTCCCGTGCAATTTGGTGCCCCGCTCAATTGGTTGACCGCAAAAGAACTCAGTCATGCAAGGGTTAGGGGCACTCACTTCCTATTCACTGTCCCGTTTGTTCTTTCCCGTCGAATCTCCCAAAGAATATTTTTATTTTTTTGATTGGAATACCCCTCCAACGCCCCCTTGTCCCCCGAGTGTTCCCCACACCCACAGAGCCCTGTACAGCTTTTATCAACGTCCCCTCCAATGCCCCCAAACTGTCCTACACCCCCCTTTCCCCCCACCGACGTAGGATGATCCCCGACGCAAGCCGCTCACGCAACCTACCACAACCTCCCCACCAATATTCTCTCCCCCCCTTCCCCCGACCACACTGAAAGAAGGACACTTCCCCCAGCTACCGCCTTCCCTTCTGTATCACCTCCCAGACTTTAGAGACCGCCATAAATTCGGGAAACAAAAATTATACGTTCGACCCTTCCAAGCCAAAGTCTCATCGTCAAACGGGGAATCGGTCTCTGAAATTTGCGGGGACCTCTGGGGGAAGATAAGCGAAAGCCACCACTTCCCCTGACCTTCCCAACCCCAACTACATACCGTTGTACGGTAATATTTTTTTAATTTCCTGTTCATACACCCTGGCCTGAGTTGTCACCCCCTACTCTAGCATCGATCACCACAAACACTCCCACTTCTTCCCCTCGTCCTCAAACAGTCAGCGCCTCTGGAAAGAAGAGGGATTATAAACCAACCGATACGAGCAGCCTTCTTCCACATGATGGTGCAAAGCAAGACGAAGCTTGCGCTTGCCATCGTTGATCAAATCAAGAAAACTGGTCTCTCTCCGCATCGAACTTCGAGACTCCTCATTTCGAGGTTACCCGCAACCTTGCTGCCCTCGAAGGCCGGTCCTCGACGCAAGTTTCGCTCAAGGCACGAGTCATAATTGCGGGTCAGATGCAGTCGTACGGAGAACGCACGATACAGATGGAGCTGGTTCTGAAATCTCCTTTGGGCAATACCTACTACGACGAGTCTGCCCTCGGTTGGAATAAATGAGTGAGTGCAAAGAAATATTTCCACGGTGATCGTTGTCTTACAAAAACTCAGGACTCCAGCTACGGAGATTCTTAGAGAATTAAGCGACTCGAGGCATACAGTATTCAATGTGCTTCTGGTGAATAAGGACCCCTTGGTGACTCTTGGTACGCTCTTTTTTGGTTGGGTGGTGTTATCTCACTAACCTTTTCCGAAGCCGCCTTCGAGGAGTATGGAGTATGTACGCCGAGCATACCGTGCACTTATCCACGGTACAGATGATGGTGAAGCCTTGGGTATCATTACCTGAGAGTTCGGCGTTCAACGTTCAACCCTGGGTTGGCGCAATGGGTCACTCAAGTGGAAGCACGTGCTCGTCCTCCCTACCCGCAGCTAGGGCGTACCAACTCTAGAACGTGGAGAACTGCCTATGTCATTTTCATTTGTAGCTGCTTTTTACCTGATAACGTTGCCTACCTCGATTTCGGCATCATTCCGCAGACAGGCAGCGCAATTTCCATAGGCTCCTTTTTGCCTAACTTTAATCGGCGGTGCTTTTGTACATGATACGACCACCTACAAGACACATTGCATAAAGATATAGACTACAGTGATCTATATTCCAGAGCCGGACATTGCCCAAAGGTCCTACCAGAACGCCGTGAGAGCGTTGATGACCAAGTAAACGGCGAGTGGTGGCCACGTGACTGCCCACATATCTTGCGCCACCCTTAATCGGCAACTCCGCCTGCGTGCGGGCACGGGTCGCGATTGCTGTAAAGTAGGATACGGGAGCCGGTCTTGTGAGGGCTTTGGGATGTGCTTCTGGTAGTATGATGGTGCGGTGATGGGCGTGCGTGCCGCAACGAGTACAATCGTGGCGAGTATGAGTGGGGCATACACCCAACAGTAGATGTGCACTTGATCAGGCAGCAAGCATGGTTGGTGTGCATTGGTGTGCGCCTTGCTGGAGAGTGACAAAAGCTGGAAACCTGGTTGGCGGATGCCCATTGCAATCGAGAGTGACTTGAGTGTCACTTCGGGGATGTATCGGTCGTGAGAGGTATGGATGTATTCACAGTAGTCGTGGTCGTCGGCACTGTCGGCATTCGTCAACCATACGAAGGTGGTGAGGGGGAAAGGCTCTGGTTACCTAAAAATGAGTGTGGGTTGGAGTTCGTCGAGGAGTAGTTGGGATGTTTCTGGGTTGAGTAGCGTTTGGTAGCCCTCCCCATGTACGAAGGGGATGATCCCTTTCTCGCGGAGCGGCCCGCAGTTCGAGTCGGACGGGCGGTACAGGGGAATGTGAGTAAACAGGATCAAGGGCATGTCTTGTGCATAAAACCGTCGGTCATCAATGAAACCAGTCGAGGTGGCATAAAATACACACTGGCCGCGTTCTCCGCCCGCAAGTGCTGGAGATACTCGAGGTCTCGCGGCAGGCCATTCACGCGGTCCTCTCCTGCGTTCTCCCGCCGCCAGTCCTCGTCTACGAGCGCAGGGGCGTCTACCATGAACAGGGAGTGTCCACCATGCACCACGTGTTGAGACAGCGGCCCAAACGCTGATCTGTAGCGTGGCCGGGCCAAAGACGACGTGTTGCGATGGCTCCCAAGACCTACATCGTGATTGCCTGGTATATAGTACACCGGGACCGACGGCGGCGCGGGGAAGATCGAGCGGAAACGCCCGACGTAGTCCTGGTATCTGCCGCAGGCGTAAAAAAAAAAAAAAGGTTGAGGAAGGACGAGAGGGGTTAGAGTGGGCACAGTAGCAGTAGCAACAGCAGTAGCACTGTAACACGCACTCACTCCATGATATGCATGTCGGCGAAGCCGCTGTCCATCATATCTCCGAGGAAGATGATTGCGTTGGGACGCTTGCGCTTCGCGACGTGCCACGCCTTGCGCAGATTCATGTCGACGAAGATCCGGGATACGGTCCTGAGGAGCGAGCTGCGCTCCGGGTAAGACCTGTCATCGAGAATCTGCGGATCGGCGACGAGGAGGATGTGAGTTGCCTTTCCGTTTCCCTGGATGACCGAGTCGGTCAGAGACAAGGGGACGAGGGGGGGAACAAGAGGCGTGGGGGCATACTCCTGGATCCGGCCAACGACAGCGTGCACCTGCAGCGACGAATATGCCGATTTCGAGCCAGAGGATGACTGCAGTCCAGGCGATTCTTATGGCCCTCAGTGAATAGGTAGGTACCCGCATTATTGGGAGAGTAGGAATTTATGGATGAGTAATGCCGACTCGGCTCAGTTGACGACAGCGCAGCAGCATGGACGTCACGACCGGACCGGCAGTGTTCAGCTAATTTTCCCAAGAGTCCGACATGGAAATAGAACAGTCTCCTTTGGGAAAGGTGGCTCCGGGTAGAGTGCAGGATATCAGGGGATGGCAAATGTCCTGCGGCGTGCACTAGCAGATCTTCCGTGCGCGCGGTGATGCCGTTGATATTGCATTAGACTAGATCCGAGAGGCAGGGATTCTTAGTTGTCTGTGTAAAAGTCAGCGTGTTGCCACCACGTCTGTGCGCCATCGGGGGTCAGGGCCGTGTGCATGATTATGTGATCTCGGGACTTGGCGGGCGAGCTAATCGGAAGCAGGTGGACTCTTCATATTTCCTGGCTATTTACTTGAGGGGCCCACCAGTGGTCCCTCTCCTCCGCTCTCATGTCCTCTCTCGTCCTATCCGCACCCGGAAAGGTTCTCCTGGCCGGAGGTTACCTCGTCCTCGACCCCGCTTATTCCGGCGTCGTCGTCTCCACCTCTTCTCGCTTCTACACTGTCATAACTCCGGGAATCAACAATCGCATCGTCGTTAGATCACCACAGTTCATAAATGCTACCTGGTCATACTCTTGGTCCATCTCCTCGCCATCTTCTGTTGTAGTGTCCCAGGTCGAAAGGTACCTAACTCTCCGCCAAGCCTTCTCTTCTTTACTCACCGATGACCTCAGCCCCGAAGCATCGAAGAATAAATTTGTACATCTCGCCCTGCAAAAGACGTTATCGCTTGCCTTGGAAGCGAGAGGCCCCGCAGAGCTCGAACGAGCCTTGGGCGCAGGCCTCGACATCACCATTGTCGGAGATAACGACTTTTACTCCCAACAAGACCAGGCACGTTTTCTCTTCTCCGATTCCGCGCGCGCGCTTGCGACTAAACTAAACGCCCATGTTTTCCTGTAGCTCAAGAGCCGCAACCTGCCCGTCTCGCTGGCCTCTCTCGCAGAAATACCACCCTTCAGCCCTACAGGGGTCGAACTCGCCGACGTAGCCAAGACGGGTCTCGGCTCCTCAGCAGCGCTCATTACGTCCCTGGTCACCGCTCTTCTCGTCCAAGCCGGCCTGATCGCACCCGACCAGCTCGCGAGCGCCTCCGCGCGGCGTCTCGCGCACAACGTCGCGCAGTTCGTGCACTGCCTTGCGCAGGGCAAGGTAGGCTCCGGCTTCGACGTATCAGCCGCGGCGTTCGGGAGCCAGTTTTACACCCGTTTCAGTCCGGCTGTTTTGCAGCCGCTCATGGATGACTCGGTGCGTGTCCCTCGATCCCCCCTTCCCGATCCGGTCGCGTGCTTATTTATCGTTCTTCTGCAGTCGGGGTCGCAATCGCTCCTCTCCGTGCTAGCGCCGGAGAATCAGGCATGGGATCTCACCGTGACACCGTTCACTCTCCCGCCGCGAACGCGCCTGCTACTCGCTGATATTCACGCGGGAAGCAATACGCCATTGCTCGTCAGCAAGGTACTCAAGTGGCGTGCGGAGAACAGCGCAGTTGGTGAGTTTCATGACCTCGGCTATTTTGGTAGATGATGCCCATCCCCGCACTTGCTTACTGTGTATCCCGTCGGTAGCACACTCGGTCTGGACTGCTCTCGACCAGTGCAATACATCGCTCGGTCAGACTCTTGCCCGACTCACGGAACTCTACGACCGAGATGAGTATGCGTATGTTGAGACTGTGCGGTGGGCGGCAGGGCTACAGCCCAGGCAGGTGCGGCACGATTACCTTACATTTTGCGCTGGGAGTGGTCGACTTACGGTATGCCGTAGTGGCTCGCCAACCCTAACATGCCACAAGCGCAATCAACGTGCCTCGAAGTCTTTTACGAAGCCCATCTGCTAACCGAGGTACGTTCCCCGTGTTGTTTCCCTGCTTCTTCTCGTTTCATATTGAACCGGAATTTTGTTTGCCCGTGTATAGCAAATTCGTAGTAAAATGCGCGAGATGGGCAAGCTCTCCGGCGTTGAAATCGAGCCGGAAAAACAGACCCAACTGCTCGATGCGAGCGTATCGATGGCGGGCGTTATTGGCGGCGGCGTCCCCGGCGGTACGTATCCTTTTTCTCCCCTTATTGGTCCTCCTTAATCCTGTTTCGCATACCCACTCTCACCTCCAAAAGCTGGCGGGTTCGACGCGGTATGGTTACTTGTCTGTGAGCCGCCCGAGGACACGCCTGGACTCCCACCGCTCCCGCGCATAGAGCGTCTCTGGCAAGGCTTCGCCGGCGTCGCGCCTCTGCTCGCGCAGGAAAGCAAGGCGCAGGGTGTCACGCTCGAACGGCTTGACGACGTGCCTGGGCTCGCTGCGGTTGTCAACGCAGAGGCACGTGTCTAGCTTGGAGAGCCCGAAGAAAAAGATGGGATTACAGGTGGCAGTCCTAGGTCCTTCTATAAGGATATCTTTAGATACATGTGCTACTTTTGTGAGCGCGTGGGTAAGCAGCGATAAAGGGGAGAGTAAGTTAACGAGTCGGTCGGCTACATGCATATCTTGGCTTCTCCTGCTGGTGTCCATGCCTTGCCAAGCGCAAGGGCGAGCGAAAGTGCCATGACAAGCGCGCCAAAGGCGACGCAGACGTATGCGGGTAGCGTGGTGCGGAGATCTCGTGCGCTGGTGAGTTTGAGGAAGCACGCCGCTGGGAAGATGTATGCGAGCGCGGTGGCAGACACACCGCCCGTAATCTCGAGTGTGACGCCGAGATCGCACGTAATGAGCGATACTGTTATCAGCTGGCGTCAGTTTTGTGCATGGCGGTGGGGATAGGTAGGGCAGGTAGATCTGTGCGCACCGATCATGGCGGAGACGAGAATGACGGTGGTGAAGAAAATGTGTCGCTGCATGTTGAAAGCTTCGTGCGAGAAAAAGAACTGCTCAATTACCTGTGCGGGGTCAACATGGTCATCTTGTGTGCTACTCTACAAACGGAGAATGACGTTACCTCACGACATACAAAGAGCTCTAGCGGGAGTGTCGTGAACATGTTTAGTCCGAAACAAAACCGTGCGATGTTGATTAGGGTATCATTCTCCGGTACATTCGGATCAATCACTCAAGAGCCAGAAGGTACGAGATGGCTCACTGGAGAAAAGTTGTTGAGTATGTTGCCTTGCGTTCGGTCCGTGAAAACAACGTATCCCGATATAGCCATTACGGAACACGCGATGAGCGACACTACAGTCGATACATGCGTGACGGTCGCGAACCGGTTAAGAGTCGGCGTCCTCAGGCTCCCATAGATCAATAGTGAATTGTGGTGGCAGACGAAAGCAAAGCTAATAACCCCAATAGCTTGAAAAATCCCAGGCTCTATGAATGAAAATCGTTTAGATGGGTCACCTCTTAGGAGTGGGGATACGAGGCGGCCTTCGAACATGACTGAGGCTACGATGATGATCATCCCGCAGAGCGCAAAGCTGGACGCGATGGAGAGTTTGTGGATGTCGCGGTACAATGATAGTGGGTAGGAAACGCAGATAGTGGTGAAGGCGATGATGAATCGACGGTCGGCAAAGATCGAGAGGACAGGTGTGGAAGGAAGGTTGGGAAATACGGAGCGGATGACGTGCGGAATCGTATCCCCTGGCAGCGGATATGGGCATGGAAATGATACCCAAATACAACAGAGACGCACCAATGATGATCCCAAAGGCGCACATCCCTATCGTTGGGTGAGATGATTTGTGTATAAGGTGTCACGAAACACATACGCACCACCAAATGCAAAAGAGAATTGAAAGAAGGACACAGCAGCGCGCCCACTGGAGCCAAAACAGCGATCCATGATTCCTATGTATGACTTTGTACCGCTGAGCTTTGCGTTTGTGACGATGAGACGGATCGTCCAATCTGTGACGGCGGAAAGAACGACCAGGAGAAGTATTCCCGTGAAGAATCCGGCGCGACTCATGGCATAGGGCAAACCTGACGAGAGATGCTCAGAACCGTGAGAATATAGCAGTGTGAGCGAATGATATACCAATGATCCCTTGAAGAAAGGAAGGATGGGCCAACATCAGCCATGGAAGGGGCCAGGGGGCAAACGGTACGCACCAGCTCCGAGGATAGAATTAGCCATGTTGGCTATCGAATTCAGCATTCCGCCCCCTGCCTTCTGCTTGGCGACAAGCTCTTCCAGGTCGACGTCTGAATATTCCGGAGCACAATCTACTCCCATGGGGATGTCCAGGCTTCTCCTTACTGCAGAAGCGTCAAGCAGCCCGACGAGGAGAGGCATCGACTGCTCTCTGCCGCGTTGTTCCAAATTCGTTTGTGCGACGGCGTCATCGTCGAGGTCATCAGAGTCGAGCTCGTACGCTATAAAGGTTGCAGGCACATCCTCTCAGTAGCTGGCCACATCGATAAACGCAGAGGGCAGGACGCGCAACACGGAAAAAACAAAATAATAAACTATAGCGGTCACATACCTGCTTCCCGGCTCTCCAAAGTGGACCGCAGCGGCAGTGCTATAACCTGGACGTGCTCCTGGAAGCGAACCGTCTGATCCGCCTTGCTTCTCCGATGCGTGTCCGTGTCCTCCAAGGCCGATGTCTCAGGCTCGTCCTCATCGCCTTCAATGGCAAACAAGATGTTTTCCGTTGACGTCGACCTCAGTGAGAGGTCTTCGCGAGAGCTGACGAGAAGGGGTCGGCTGTCCTCCTCGTCGACACGACCGTTTCGGCGGCCACCCTGGCCTGGCATGGGTTGAGATCTTGAGTTATCTTATACGAAAAGGGGTGAACCCTATGCCTCGAATTTCGTCTTGGCTGGTGGAAATGATGGTAGTAGGGTTTGTGGGGAAATGCGGAAGTGCGGAAGCGGAAGCGGACCGTAGCCACGACTTGTCGTTTTGGAACAAACAACTGCACTTTTATGCAACATTTCAAGACAAAATAATACCGAGACAATTCAGCAGCGAGCTCAAACTCAGGATTAATCAGAGGGTCCAATGCATTAACTACTGGTGGCATTTAGTAGTATACGTGTAGCGCTTGATGCCAACTTGAACTAACTTCAATCCCGTCCTTCCCTCCATGGCCAACCACGAACAGCTCAGGACTTTCACCGACGCACACAGACAAGATAGGCAGCGGCTCCCAACAGACAATGCACAGGCCACATCTTACGACACCCTCTTTTTATTCTGTCGGGGCTCCCAAGCTCAACAACACCCTGACAAGCGTAGCAGCTTGTGTAGCAGGCATCAAGGCCAGGACGTGGGTTCTATAACGAGATAGCCAGGCCCAGGTGCAAGGGGACGACGCAACCCACAGTTTCCCCACAAGCTGTGCTCCTTGCAGCCGGCCTTCCTTCCAGCTTTTCTATAAAGCACGCGTCTCCTGCGCAACGCCCAGCTACTATCCAAACATAAAAGCAAAAGTCACGAAAGACTGCCTCGAAAGAAGCTCTCCCGACCACCAGTAGTCCCAGGCCCAAGACGAATTTTAACTCTGCCATTCTAGCCAAGTCCCAGACCAACAGTACACCAATCACTGGCTATGCTTCTCCTGCTTCTCCGGACCTAGTAACCTAGCAACCCATTGGTGACATGCTCCAGGGGAGCAGCAAATGTCGCACTGAAGGATGAAGATGTGGTGAATGTTTAGTGGAAGGGATTTGATAGCATTTTGGACAGCGAGGCCGAGGAAAAGCGAAGTACAGTATATGACTTGGTGTTGAAAGTCGTGGTTAGGGTCGAGGCAGTGCCTCACCCTCATAGAAGGAGAAATGATTTGGGGCTCTTATTTTTAGAAAACGACCGTTTCACCATTGGCCGAGATTTATATTTATGCAAACGTCCAACCGTTGAATCTTGGTTCAAACACACAATGGTCCAACCTGCCTTCCTTTTACCCGTGCTCTTTGCGGGACATGCGTTCTCCCAGAGCACCACACCTGCGGCGTCAGTGGCGTCGCAATATTCGCTTTCAACCAGCACAACACTCCCTTTCCCCCAAGCAACCCTCAAGAATTCCTCCACACAATCTTTTATCACATCCAACTGGGGCCTTTCCAAGGGCCGCATACAAAACGGCGCTTCCAACCTAGAGTTTGTCAACGATCCCTTCCCAAATGCGCCCGCGCCCGGGAGCACCACCAGCAACTCGTCTGCCCCCGTGCTGCAGGTACAGTACCCGGCGGGCAGTTTCCAGGACAACAACGCCGGTGGTGCGCAGTTCTACGCCATGTGGAATTCGAGCGGAAGCGCGTTCCAGAGCATGCTGGTTACGTACGAGGTCGCCTTCGATGCGGACTTCGACTGGGTCAAAGGCGGGAAGCTGCCTGGTTTACGTGGCGGGCCCGATCCGAACAACTGTTCTGGTGGCAACCAGGCAAATGGGACGAACTGCTTCAGCTCGCGCCTCATGTGGCGGCCGGATGGCGATGGCGAAGGTGAGTTTGGTTTTTTCTCCCCATGTGGGGTGCTGGGTACGGTGTGTTACTCATGCGGTGTGTGCAAAGTATATGCCTATGTTCCAAGAGTTAATGGTATCTGCGGCGACACGGGAGTATTGTGCAATGACCAATTTGGTATTAGCTTGAACCGCGGTTCTTTCGTATTCGCCAGCGGACAGTGCGCGGGCTATATTCTTCTTCTTGGGGACCCTGTTGATCCACCGCCGTAGGTGGAACCGCGTTACCATGCTGGTCAGGTTAAACAACCCAACCAACATCGCCAATGGACAGGTCACATTCTAGTGAGCACATCCTCCCAAAACATGCTCCGGCGTTTGTCATTGCTTATATTGTACCGTCCGACAGTTTCAACGATGCTCAAGCTCTGGAGCACGACAATATCTATTTCCGCAGTGCGGATGTGATCACAGTGGGCGGTCTGTATTTCTCGTAAGTCTGTCTTTTGTTGTTAAACTCGGCTGGGTATTGATCCATATGCGTTTAGCACCTTCTTCGGAGGTATGTCCACATGGTATATGCGCCTGATAAATGACATTTACCCTTTGCGTAGGAGATGACCCAACGTGGGCCCCCACAAATCTGACCCACACGTACTTCCGCAACTTCCAGCTATTCGCAGGCACCTCACCATCCGATCTTCAAGGTTCAAAAGTCAAGAGCGCCGCGCAGGGACGCGTGCAGATGTTCATGGCAGGCCCGATCGTAATCGCATTCTCCGTACTTCTTGGATTATTCATTTGATAGATAACGCACGGACAATTATTGTTTACTGTAGATAGCTTGCATTCACAGACCCCACTGTTTGGCGATTAGTTGTAATAGTTAATTTATAAACCAAGATCCTCAAGGACCGGGAAGGAAGAAATGCACATTCTCAAATCTTTACTTGTGTTAAGAAGAGGTTGGAGGTGCCCTTAGGAATATTGTACAACGGCAGTGGCAACATGAGTTA
Source organism: Russula ochroleuca (assembly GCA_015178965.1). Classification (NCBI taxonomy): domain Eukaryota; kingdom Fungi; phylum Basidiomycota; class Agaricomycetes; order Russulales; family Russulaceae; genus Russula; species Russula ochroleuca. The sequence continues at coordinate 24,392 of WHVB01000019.1, forward strand.
CGAGTAAAAGTCCAGCCGCGAATTTCTAAACGGATGTAGAATCGCAGTTCGTGGTGGGTGGGCAAAAATGGAGAATGTGCCCGACGGGGCAAAGCGTTGCCAGTGCGCCTCATAAGTCATGACCAGCGGAGCCAGACCAGTTCACTGATATGTCCAAGCGACGAGGAACGCAGAGGTATACGAATTGGCCAGGCGCCGACTCGGCCCAAGGGGAAGTAAGTCTGGAACTAAATGTGGACACAGAGAAATTCTCTGCATTTACAGTACTAAGTTACCATCTCGAGCTCACCCAAAGTGCTTCCAAGCAGTCTGGAACAGAGTGGATCAAACGGAGATGGTCCTTATTCTGCTGAGACTCGGACGAGAAAGACAGCGAAGAGTGAGTGCTGTAGTACGTACATCCGTGGGGATCTTGTGAAGTTGTGATTGATGAAGCAGCTGGAGATTTTCGACTCGTTGCAGAAAGGTTGCGATTGGATTAGATGAAGCAGCCCCGCATCCCTCTTCTGAGTCTTCTCTTCCTCTGCCGCCATGACATTTTCGGGTGCCCTGGTCAGCCCCTCTTGTTAATTCTACTTCCCCAGCTCTCCCATTGAATTTGCCCCTCCAGACACTCACAGATTTGAACGACTACATCACCCTTCACGAGCATACTGTAAATCCCTCGAGTAGTCCAACGCGCCAAAAGCCTGCACCCCCGGTGATGCAACGGTACGTCATCCCATACCTACAATCTCTCTCGGCAGTTGATCGTGGTCGGTCGGTTGGTTGGTCGTGCGTGTGCAGACGGAGATTTAGATCGACGCAAGTGGTGCCTATTACGAGATCAGTCAGAGTACTACTAGAGACTCGGGCGGTTGCAGCACTCAGAAACTCCAAACTGCCGAAATATGCCCTAAACGATTGTCTAGCATCGACTCACGTCTCCCCTACTTCTTGCGGGATCACCTGATGGATTGAAACCCCCATGCAGCGGCTGCATCCCTTCCGCCAAATCCGTCCTGCCAGTGATCACCCTCCAATCCCACACCAGAGTCCTCTCCGAGTCCGTCCTCGCAGCAAGCCCCAGTCCAGGATCGCCAGGACACCGCGTGCCCGTGCTATCCACGACCTCCCTCGCTGCGGTGCTTGCTGGCCCTGGCCCTTCTGGCACGGATATGGGCACGGACGCTGCCCATGCCTATCCCGCTCGCGCACACGCTCGGGTTTGCTCGCATGTTCGATACGACATTTACGCGGGAGATCTTGCTGTGTGAGCATGTGCGCGACTCGGAGGGTTTTCAAGTTGGAGAGGGCTGCCACTAGTAGCATCAGGAAGTTGACCAAAAAGTTTCCGGAGGTTTCTCAACCTCAAGAACCTTAAAAAACCTTAAAAAATGTCTGAAAACCTTAGATTCCTGGTTATCTGGAAACTTATGTCACTTATCCCGGAAACCTCCTTGGGAATCTGTCAAGGGAAGAACAAACCTTATTTACTGTAGAAACCTTAAAACAATTCTATTAATGTTAACTACAATGAATCATGATATATATTACATAATTACAGTAATTGGCACGGGTATCCGGGCTCCAGGTTTCCGGAAACCCGGAAACCAGCGAAAACCAATTAAAACCCCGAAACTAAACGGTCATCTTCCTGATGCACTAGTAGCGTTCATCGCGACAACGAAAAGCCCACAGCAGGTGATGGGCACGCTTGTCAAGGAGTGGCTGGCCCCGCATTATTGGGATTATCATAGCCTAGACGAGGTGTACCATGTCACAGTGGTGCCTTGCTTTGACAAAAAACTCGAGGCGTCACGCTCAGAGACCTATCACGAGTTCTTACCACAGCGAACTGTTGCTACTCGCTCAAGAGCACGGCATCGGCGGCCGATGATCGCCTCTCCCTTCCCGTTCCCGAAGATATTTCTCTATGCTCAACCTCCACCCGTCCTCCTAGGTCTCCTCCGCCCTCCAGGATCCTCCTCTGGCTTGTACCTCCACTCGCTCATGCTCGCTGTCGCCCATACCTACCCACATCCGCAACCATAGCTTGTCGTTTGGAAAGAGCAAACAAACTTGTATGCAACATTTTAAGACAATTATATGGAGACAATTGATACAGTAATGCTCAAACTCAGGATTAATCAGAGGGCCCAATGCATTAACTACTAGTGTGTAGTACACGTGTACCACTTGCTACGATGCAAGACGACCAACTAACTTCAATGCCCGTCCTTGGCTTTCCTTCTGACCAACCACGAACAGCTCTCAACAGACATTGGACGAACCACATCTTACGATACCCTCTTTTTATTCTGTCGGGGCTCCAAGCCCAATAGCCCGTAGTAGGCATCGAGGCCAGGAGGTGGGTTCCTTTACGAGACAGCTAGGCCCAAGTGCAAGCACAAATGACGCAGCCCACAATTTCCTCACGAAGCTGTGCTCTTCGCAGCCAGCCTCTTTCAAAATGACTTTCTACAAAGTACGCGCCCCCCGTGCAACGCCCAGCCCGAAAGGGGCTCACGCGACGACCAGTAGTCCCAGGCCCGAGACGAAGCTTTACTCTACCATTCTAGCAAAGTCCCGGCCCACCAGTACACCGATTACTGCCTATGCTTCTCCAGACCTAGTAACCCAGTTCCCCATTGGTGACATGCCCCAGCGGGGCATAACAGAGAGTAATTATTGAGCCAACAGATGAAGATGTGGTCAATGTTTGGTGGAACGGACTTGACGGCTTTTGGTAAATGTGGGATAGCCGAGGACTAGCGGCTTAGCCGAGGAACCTCGGAAGTATAGGGCGGTGTGTTGATAGACACGGTTAGGGTCGAGGCTGTGTCTCACCTGCGTCGAAGGACAAATGATCTGGGGCTATTATTATGGACCATTGGTTGGGATTTATATCTATGCAGACGTCCAACCGCTGAATCTTGGCTCAAACTCCCAATGATCCGACCTGTCTTTCTTTTGCCCGTGCTCTTTGCCATACATGCGTCCTCCCAGAGCACAAGACCCGCAGCATCAGTGGCGTCGCAATATTCACTTTCAACCAGCACAACACTCCCTTTCCCCCAAGCAACCCTCAAGAATCCTTCCACACAATCTTTTATCACATCCAACTGGGGCCTCGCAAAGGGCCGCATACAAAACGGCGCCTCCAACCTAGAGTTTGTCAACGATCCCTTCACAGATGCGCCCGCCCCTGGGAGCACCAGCAACTCGTCTGCCCCCGTGCTGCAGGTACAGTACCTGGAGGGCAGTTTCCAGGCCAACAACGCCAGTGGTGCACAGTTTTACGCCATGTGGAACTCGAGCGGAAGTGCGTTCCAGAGCATGCTGGTTACGTATGAGGTCGCCTTCGATGCGGACTTCGACTGGGTCAAAGGCGGGAAGCTGCCTGGCTTGCGTGGCGGGCCCGACCCGAACCACTGTTCAGGTGGCGACCAGGCAAATGGGACGAATTGCTTCAGTTCGCGCCTGATGTGGCGGCCGGATGGCGATGGCGAAGGTGAGTTGGTATCCCCCTTGTGGGATGGCGTGTTCTGATGCAGTGTATGCAAAGTATATGCCTATGTCCCAAAGGTTAATGGCATCTGCGGCGACACGGGTGTAATGTGCAATGATGATTTTGGTATCAGCTTGAACCGTGGTTCTTTCGTCTTTTCCAGCGGACAGTGCGCGAGCTATATTCTTCTTATTGTGACTCCTGTTGACTCGCCATCAAAGATGGAACCGTGTTACCATGCTGATCAGGTTAAACAACCCAACCAACGTCGCCAATGGACAGGTCATACTCTAGTGAGCACATTTTCCCAAACCATTTTCCGTTATTGCTTATGTTGTACCCTTCGACAGTTTCAACGATGCTCAAGCTCTGGAGCACAACAATATCTATTTCCGTAGTGCGGATGTGATCGCAGTTGGCGGCCTGTATTTCTCGTGAGTCTGTCTCCTATTGTGCTTGGCTGGGTATTGATCCATATGCGTTTAGCACCTTCTTCGGAGGTATGTTCACATAATATTTGCGCCTGAGATATGACATTTACCCCTTGCGTAGGAGATGACCCAGCGTGGGCCCCCACAAATCTGACCCACACGTACTTCCGCAACTTCCAGCTATTCGCAGGCACTTCACCATCCGATGTTCAAGGTTCAAAGGTCAAGAGCACCGCGCAGGGACGCATGCAGATGTTGACAGCACTGGCAGGCCCGGTTATAATCGCATTCTCCGTACTTCTTGGATTATTCATTTGATAGACAACGCATGGATAATTATCATCTGTTAGATGGCACAGACCTCACTGTTTGGCAATTAGTTGTAATATAAACAAAAATACACAAGGACCGGGGAGGAAGAAATGCACATTCCAAAGTCTTTACTCGCGTTGTTAAAAAGAGTGGCAGCAGTGATGAGCGCTGAGCCCACATAGGCATGTGCACGCGACAATAATTCGTGGGACATCGGAGGCGGTAATCTTGGCACGATTCGATGTATTCTTCAGAGGACGTAAGCAAGTACGGTAGAGGGGGAATAAAGAAGGCCTCTAGGAAGATCGTACAACGGCGCCGGTGGCAACATGAGTTTTCGCCGAGAGTAAAATCCGGCCCTGGATTTCTAAACGGATGTAGAATCGCAGTTCGTGGTGGGTGGGCAAAAACGGAGCATTGCATGTGCCCGAGCCGAGGGGGGAAGGCGGTGCCAGTGGCAGCAACGCACGCAGGAGGCAGTTGCTTGGCATTCGGTTGGTTGCTCGGTGATCTATCCTCGGATAGATGCACCCTGAAACCAGACAACAATTCGTTGGGGTCAACGGTGATGCTTCATAACCAGCGGGTCCACACCAGTTAACAAATGATGTGACGAGGAAAGAGACTACAAATGCGACTTGGCCAGGCGCCGAGGCCCGAGGTGACCAGGCAAGTCTGGAACTAAATGTGGACACCTAGAAATTCTCGGCATTTACTAAGTTACCATCTCGAGCGCACCCCGGAGTGCTTCCGAGAAGTATGGACCAGAGAGAAGGGAGGTGGATCAAACGGAGATGGTCCTAATTCTGCTGAGACGAGAAGGACGGCGAAGGGTGAGCGCTGTAGCCAGCCAGCCAGCGATGCGGAGTTTGGTTTGGCTGGCTTTTTACTTTTCTATGGAAAAACTCTCGAGAGACTAAATTTACATACACTCGTGGCAATTTTGTGATGTGTGATTGATAGCTGGACTGGACTCGTGGCAGAGACAGAGAGGTGACTCGAGACAGAGGTTGTGCCGCGGCGAGCCGATTTGATTAGATGAGCTGGTTCACATCTACATTTCTCTCTCTCTTCCTGTGCCGTCATGACATTTTCGGGTGCCCTGGTCAGCCCTTCTCGTTAAATCCACATCCCCAGTTCTCCCATTGACTTGCCCCTCCAGACACTCACGGATTTGAACGACTACATCACCCCTTCTCAAGCATGCATTAAACCCGTCGAACAGTCCAACGCGCCAAAAGCACGCACCCCCGGAGATGCAACGGTACGTCATCTCATACCTACAATCTCTCGGCTGCAGTTGATCATGGTCGCTCGGTTGATCGTGCGTGTGCAGACGGAGATTCAGATCGACGCAAGTGGTGCCTATTACGAGGTCGGTCAGGGTACTACTAGTAGAGACTCGAACGGCGGAGGCAGCACTCAGAAACTCCAAACTGCCGATATAAGCCTGACCGATTGCCTAGCATGCAGGTGACGACTCACGACTCCCTCTCTTGCGGGCTCACCTGATGGATTGAAAATCCCATGTAGCGGCTGCATCACCTCCGCCGAATCCGTCCTGATCACCCTCCAATCCCACACCGAAGTCCTCTCCGTCCTCGCAGCAAATCCCAGTCCAGGATCACCAGGACACCGCGTGCCAGTGCTATCCATCGCCCCGCAGTCCATTGCCTCCCTCGCCGCAGCGCTTGCTGGCCCTGGCCCCTCTGGCACACCGCCTATCCCGCTCGCGCACATGCTTAACCGCGTGCGCGCGTTCGCGACGCACACGCTCGGCTTTGCGCACGTGTTCGATACGACGTTTGCGCGGGAGATCGTGCTGCGTGAGCATGTGCGCGAGTTTTTCGAGCGGAAGGAGAGGTCTGGCAGTAGTAGTGGCAGTAACGGTGGTGGAGCATTACCAATGCTCTCGAGCGCCTGTCCTGGTTGGGTGTGCTACGCGGAGAAGACGCACGGTGAAATGCTCCCGTTCATCGCGACAACGAAAAGCCCACAGCAGGTGATGGGCACGCTTGTCAAGGAGTGGCTGGCCCCGCACTATTGGGATAAGCAGTACGATCCTCCCCTCTCCTGTTCTTCTTGGCTGACTGAACGCGCCGTATCTATCTGGGATTACATAGCCCAGACGAGGTATATCATGTCACGGTGATGCCTTGCTACGACAAAAAACTTGAAGCTTCACGCTCGGATTTCTATAACGAGCAGTACGCGACGCGGGATGTGGACTGTGTTCTCACCACAGGCGAACTGTTATTACTCGCCCAAGAGCACGGCATTGACCTCTCCCTTCCTGTCCCCAACGAAGATATTTCTCTATCCTCAACCTCCACCTCCACCTCTGTCACCCCCGTCCTCCCAGACCTCCTCAGCCCCCCAGGATCCTCCTCTGGCTCGTACCTCCACTCGCTCATGCTCGCTGTCGCCCATACCTACCCACATCCGCTCACACTAGAGTCAAAAGCCATCCGCAGTGCGGACTACGTCGAGCACACGCTACGCGACGCGTCCTCGGGCTCTCCCGTCTTCCGTGGCGCGACGTGCTATGGTTTCCGGAACCTGCAGAACGTCGTCCGGCGAGTCGGGCGCGCTGCTGGAGTGCAGGTCGGGCGTGGTGCCGCGGGACGCTTGGCAGGTGGCCTGCGCAACAACAACAGGGCTGGCGCAGCCACTGGTGGTGCGACGGCGGCGTACGACTATGTCGAAGTGATGGCGTGTCCTGGGGGCTGCGTCGGCGGCGGCGGGCAGCTACGCGCGCCTGAGAGAAAGGCTGTGAGCAACACGAACCACGATGCGGAAGGCTTTGTGCGTGACTGGACGGCGGATGGCGTACAGCCTAGTGCGAGCGCGAGCAATATTTCATCATCTCAGGAGGACCCAAATACAGTTCGGGCAGCAGGGACCGCCGAAGCGCCGTGGAGCTCGCGCGCATGGACACGTGAGGTAGAGCGCGCCTATTGGGGCGCCGCCCATCAGGCGCCCGCCGAATACGAACCCAAGCCTAAGCATTCACTACCTACGCCCCCGGCGTCACCCAAGCCTCGCGATGGTGGTGGCGTTGGCATTGACGCCGGCGAGGGAGGTCTGGGCGCCGAGCTGCCAGCTCCAGAATGCAGAGATCGTGCCAAGGGAGGCGCCGCCGTCTCCCGGCGCTGGTTTTCATCTGGGGCGGATGACCAGGGCGCAGGGCTGAGCATCGTCGTGGAGTCGCTTGTCGCGCGTGTGACTAGGGAGCTTTGTGCGCCCGTGCGCGTGCGACAACGGCAGGAGGAGGAGGGGGTAGGGTTTGGGTCAGCTGACACGTGGGTGGACGAGATGTCCGAAGTGCGCCGACGAGGACTGTTTCGGACACAATATCGTGTTGTGGAGAGCGAGGTTGTCGGACTTGGTGTCAAGTGGTAATTCTCAGTTTGGGGATATGATAGACAGACAAATGTGGTTATGGCACTGTGTTACCATGATAGATGGATACGTATATTACAGTATTAAATTTTGTTGATTCCTGATGAAATGGAATGAAATGATGAGTGACAACCTTTTTTTTTTTTTTCAGAGATCAGATTATCGATAGTGGCCAAGACGATGACGAGGAAACCTTAGTGGATGATCGTAACCACATTCCGTTTCTAACGCCGCAGAATCCACTACGCCACTTTCGACGGCGCTCCACAGGCGGGACAAATAGGTTCAGGTTAAGCGAAATGAGGCCCCGTGTATTCGTGACCTACTAAGACGAAATTTAAGTAAATGGGCAGTGCTACACTGGATATTTGGTTTGATGAAAGGCGTGAGATACAACTAAGTAGTGATGGAGCCCCCACACGTGTACGGCTGCAGGCAAGTGGGATGGGCTGAATGTGTGCGTCTGTGTGAGATAGGAATGGAGATCGTGATGTTGGTCGGGACAAAAATTCCCGCGATGACAATGGACATGGATGAGGGCATGCACAAAAGGCGATGCTAGCGCCGGCGCTGTTGCTGACCGGGTCCGCGGTACCAGTAGTGGCAATCAGAGCAGTAATCGGGCGTGCTCGCGGTGACGGTTTCCTTTGCGTCGGGGCCGAAGAACTATAGAGTATGAGAGATGAGATTTGGGGAAGTCAAAGGGAGAAGGAAAGAAGGAAGGAAAAGGAAGAGAAAGAAGCAGCAGAGAATGGCGTCAGTGCGGGGTCGGGAGAGTGGGGTTGAATTGGCAAAGAGTGAAGTTTGAGCGGACCGAGATGAGATTGAAGCGGAAGTGAGGCTCGCGCAACTTACCTTATCGCAGTAACATGGCTGGCAGAGGTTCACGGGCTGTGGGTGGGCTTTGGACCACACGCAGTATCGATTGTTGCAATCGATCCTTCGCAGTTTCTTGGTCTGCGAGCGAGGTGAGTGTGATGATGGCAGATCGAGTTGGAAAAAAAAAAGACAGGAAACACGCGCAACGGTGCCACCTGATTCGGGAAAGGAACGGATCTTACGATAACATAGTGCTGTGACGTGTGTATTAGGAACACAATTTAGGCGCACGAACGGTCGGAACGGTCACTCACACCACATCCGTACTTGGTGCCTTCGCTGTGCATTCATGTCAGCGGCGAGGGGGTGGGAGGGAAGGTAACGTACGTCTCGAGGTTGCACATAGCGGAGAAGATGGGGGCGTCAATAATCCGAGGAGAGGGGGGGCTGGATGGATAAGGTTTACTAGTTGAGGAATTGTGGGGTGGGGAGGCGGGGGATGGATTAGCAGACGGATAGAGGGGATTATAAAGGGAATATATAAGGAATGGAGCAAGGAGAGATGCTGGGCGAGTGTTGTTGCGTTTAGTGGCAAATTTGAAGGTTAACGTGGACAGGTCACTTGTTACCCGGTGCGGAGCGGGTCTTTCTTTCAATCATTGCACACTGCCATGCCGCACCCCGCACCAAACAGAAGAGGGGGAAAGGAACGATCGGATAACACAAATCAATCACGACGACCTCGAGGCTGTTCCTTCCTTTCATCCCTGTAAAAATTTGAGGTTGCTTTCATGTGACACCCAACGTGACACCCTCCCTGTCACGCGTGCGTGTCCTGTCGCCGTGCCACCCAGCGAACCCAACCAACGAGCAATGATGAGTTCTCTCCCGGCCCCATCTGCCTCCTCCTCCACACTCGCCCCCACCACACGCTCCCGCACCCTCCTCTTCATCTCCTATCGCGACTCTAGCGCACGGGCACCCCGCAGGTCCCGTGGCGGCCGCCAATACGAGGACAGTTATTATCAACCCAGCGACGAGAACGAGGGTCTCATCGACCACCAGACCGTGCCCCACACCTCGCTGGACGTGGAGCTGCCCCCAAAATGGTTCGTAAGCTCCGAAAGGACGTATTCCCGAGCATTTCCCATTTGTTTACTTTTAAATAAAAAAAACCAGGGTGGACTACGTTGAACAGGTAGAGGAAATACTTGCCGCCACCCATGCGAAAGGTGCGCGCGCGTCTATCAGGACGTCGTCCCAAGATGTCTGCGTCAGTTGATCACCGAGCCAGCCCATGTTCATTGTTCTTTCCAGTCGCAGCGTTGGATAAACTTCACGCAAGGCATGTTCTTCCGGGCTTTGCGGACCGATCTTCGGAGGAGCGAGAAATTGAAGCCGCAACGAGCGATATTACCAAAGTGACCTGAATGTTGCCTTATCTCCATCTCCGCTCTCATCAGTCCCCATCCCATCTCACAGGACTTCCGTCGGTGCCAGGCCCTAATCCAGCGCATTGGCGCAGTTGCATCCTCTCCCGATCACTCCTTTCCGCCTTCCCGGTCCGACCATCACGCGCTCGCAGCTCGAAACACCCAGCATGGTCTCGCCGCCAAGGTGCAAGAGCTCAGTGCCGCCTTCCGAAAAAAACAGCGTGTCTATATGGAAAGTAAGCTCCTTCCACCCCCATACCCCGTCCTCCGCGGGCCAAGATCTCGGGGTCTAAACAACACCTTGACTTCTCTCACTCCGTAGAGTTGCAGGGCCATGCGATAAAGAATCAGGATCTCCTCGTCGCTTCGGGGGTGACTTCTCTCAAGGGCACAGATGCCTTGACGGCCGTAGATGAAGATATTGAAGCCGCGGTATGGGTGCCGTCCCCTCTTTTTCACTGTATCCCAAACCATGTGCTTACTCCACCCTTGTCACGTCCAGTCGAGGAGTCAGCTGGTTGACCAACAACTCCTCGAGCCCGATCTTCGAGCGCGTGACCGGGAGCTCACTGAAATTGCAAAGTCGATCGCCTCACTGGCGGAGCTTTTCAAAGACCTGTCGTCACTCGTCATAGACCAAGGCACACTCCTTGACAGCGTCGAATACAACATCGAGCAGACGGCCGTCCACATGAACGAGTCGGTAAAGGAGCTTGTAATCGCCACCCGGTTGGTGCTGTCACGTGTAGTTGATAGCGATTAAAGTCTGATTGATCTCTTCTTCCCTATCCCTCCTATTTTTGGTTCCGTGCTCGACAGGTACCAGAAGAACACTGGCAGGCGGAAGTGCATATTCCTTCTTTTGCTCATTATCTTTGCGCTCGTCGTCGTCCTCATCTTCAAGCCTCGGCACCACTCCCCACCCGCCGCTCCAACGCCCATACCCACACAGGCCCCAGAGAGCCCCCCTTCATGATGTCGATGATGGTGCTCACTACGGCTATCACTTCAGGCACGACGCAAATGGCCCAGCATTCTTCCCTCGCATAGCCTATGCTTGCATATGTATCCATCACATTATTTTTACGTATAAATGCTAGTGTTCGATAGGGCGCGCGTCCGCCAGGTGCTGTGTTTACCCATATACGCGTACACGGTGCATCACGATGGATCTCCTCGTGGTGCCACCCCATAGAATCAGAACAGACTCTCCGGAAAAACAACGCTCAGGAAAGGAATTTCTATTGCAACTTGGCGGACGATTCATTCGCCACGGCGAGAATGTCAAGTTTCGGTTTCGGCTGCGCTATTCGGATTCCCTGCTTCCTTGCCCTGCATTTCGCTGCCTTGCTTTGCCTTGCGTGATCTGCCTTTACGGTGCGTGGGTGGGCTGGGCGAGGGTAGCCTTGTATATTCGTCCATTTTCCAAAAGGAAGAAGATGGGCACGTGTTGTTCCGAGGTTGCGTTAGGCATGTGTGTGTGGGCACTGGGTCCGGCGGGTTTACGGACTCAGAACACGAACACAACACTCGTCCCCCCATCCCCTTCTTCCCTTCTTCCCCGGTGCGAGGTGGCCCAAAAGGAAAACTTGTTGTGTGATGTGCTCCACAACTCCGAGCCTCCCTCTCTTTTACAAAGCTATGATTACAGTATGATTTGATTTTGATCGTTTTGCCCCCTTGGTCTGCTGGGCACACCCGCTGAGACACAGAAAGTAGTATCTTCAGTTCTAATTGGTGTGTGTGTGCATGTAGGTCATGATGCATGATGTCCTACAGGTCTGGTGACTGACGACCGCCCACCCTTGAGCACATCCCAATCATTCCATCCCTTCTCCCCTCTTCACTCTTTCCCTACTCCCCGGCTCGTGGTGCAGTGTGTGAAGTGGGGTGATAGAGGGATCAAGGGATGTGTGACAAACCCATTTGGAGTGCCCCCTCCCCGAACTTTGGCGACATACATCATGCAAGGCAGACGCACCAGACGTCAGCGGTCATGTGTGCAATTTACAAACATTCGAGACGTTTCTGAACCTGGATCGATTGACCCTGCCTCCCTGGAAGTTTACAGCAGCCACTTGCATCCGGACTTGCCAAATGGCTACATACAGCACAAGACTTCTCGACAACTCCCGTTCCTGCCGAGAAAGTACTGTGTTGGTGTGCCCCCCCGCAACCCCTACATGCCATGCGCCCGTCCGGTGATAACACCGATCACTCACGCATGGACGCACCCTCGGCTGGCTTTCTATTGCTCGCCATCTGGCTTGAGTGAGCTTCTTCCGGCACGCAGAATCTCGTCTGTGGACAATAGATTGATGGCGATCACAGAGCTACGGCATCACGCATGGCAGGAAAAGGGCGTTTGGGATTTTTAATACCTGTCAGCCAGCCGAAATGAAAGAGATGAGGAGGGTGTTGGTGCACGTACCTCGAGTGCAGCATTTGCCGCTTGACCCGATAGTTATCCCACACGCCCTCGACCGTTGGATCAAACGGCTCGCCAGATTGCAGATCGAGTCCTACGACGTTCCCATCCGCATACTCGTCTTGCAGCGCAACGAGCGCATCCTGCACATCGAACCCGCCATTCGCAGCAAGTGTCTTGGGGATTACAAGAAGGGCGTCCGCAAATGCCTGCACCCCCATTTTGACACGCCCTTTAGCAGCCCTCTTGGCATTACTGACAAGATGCGCAGCGCACGCGACCTCGAATGCACCCGCGCCGGGTACGAGTGCTTCGTCTTCGAGAGCATTCTTGACCGCACGGAGACCATCACGCAGCGCATCTTGAATCTGCTGCGTCGTGTGCGCATTTGGGCCCTTGATGAGCAATGTCACGCTCTTCGGGTCCTTCACCTCGTCTACGAACGTAAACTTTTCTTCGCCTAGCGTGTGTTCGTACACGAGCCCAGCCCATCCAAGCACGTCCGGAGTTAGTTCTTCGACCGAGTTCTGCGCGATACCTCCACAAATTAATTGCAGCCTGCAAGGGGGTCACGCGTCCACATGCAGGGGCGACAATTCAGTGGGCCGGTGGCCGAAACTCCAGAGGGCAATTGCGTACCGTTCCATGTTGCGCCGCTTCGCACGGCGCAGGGCGAGAATGCCATTCTTTGCAAGGATGTCGAGGGACAGGGGATCAATTCCCTTTTGGTTAATCACGACAAAGCTCTTCCGCTTCTCTTTGGAGTCAGTCGCCTGATCGCAGACTAGATTCTTGAGCTCCACGATTTTCTTTACCCTCTCGTCCGTGAATTTGCGTTCAGACTCGACCAGTTTCTCACGTTGCTCTGCTGAAGAATAGAAGAACCCCGAATTCACTTCACTGTCATAACATGTTAACACCACAGAAGGCACAATAGAGCAGCCCACTTACGTCTTCTCATACTCCAGGCTGACATTAAGCGTCAAAATGTACGCGTTCTCGACGCGTTTGGGCATGTCTGGATGCCGCGCGCCGTGGTCGAGGACAAGCCCACGAAGCAGCTGGGTCTCCGAGGCGGTACGATGCTGCATTTTCATAATTTCAACCATGTGAAGATCGATTGGTTCCCGCCACTGATCCTCGGCATCTGCGAAAAGCCCCAATCAGTGAGGCGGTTTCCCCTGGAAAGCCATCAGGTAAGTCGCGTACCTTTCGGCGGGGCAGGCGGCCGGATGGTCATCACGGCATCAACCACAGATTCGGAAAGCTGTTGCGCCAGGGCGGCATTGAGTTTTGTGGAGAGAGACGTTTTTGCTAGGCTGACGAGGCTGGGACGGTCTAGACTCGAGGGTTGCTTGAACGTGTCCAAAAACTAGGGCAAGACCGTGGTCAGCCGAGACCGGTGGAACATTCTACACGGAACTTACTTCGAGTGCCTCTTTTTTAGCAATGTCAAACCCTGCTGCGATGACTGATGGATGTACACCCTCAGAGATGTAGCGATCTGCCTGCTTCAGTAACTCCCCAACGAGTAAAACTACCGATGTAGTCCCATCACCAACTTGATCATCTTGTGCGACCGCTGTTCGTGCAATCATAGCGGCAGTGGGGTTTTGTATTTGCATCTCTGATAGCAAAACTTTGCCATCCTTTGTCATTTTGATTTGTCCGGCGCCATCTACAAGCATCTTTAATGTACCCCGCGGACCTGAAACGGCATCAGTGATTAAAAAGAGTCCGATATTTCCGTCCACGCACCCAGGTTCCCTCTCACGACATTCGCTAAGCCCATTGCGCCTGTGGTGTTGACCTTGAAGACCGACATCGCAATCAGATTGCCGTATACAGCAGCGAGTTGAATTATACCTGGAGCGCTGCAGCTCTGCGGACGCTCTCCGCTTTGGGATTGATAAGTTCGATACTTGACATGATGGAGATGATAGAAAAGATGTCGCGACAAGATTTGTCACAGAGATGGCATTGTCACGTGTGACATTCTACTAATCACCTAATGACGACAGTCCACGCTTTCTCATTGCAGCACCCGCACGCCTTTCTCTGGGGATATGAGAGCTCGGTCCGCTACCATCATCACTCGAACTAGAACTTTCATCGTCGTCCTCCCCATCACCACTGGCGTCAAACCGTGGCTGCACCTTGAGACTTGGTGTATTCTTGAATCGTCGCTGTGCAGCTTTCGATTTAGAGAAGAGTACATCGTTGCTTGTGATGTCCGTAAGTCGTCTGAACTGGGAACTACCACCCGGCGTTGACTTGGTCGGTGTCTTCCTTGGCAGTAAGGAGGCGGCTGTCTCGGATTCGTTTTCTGATCCGGAAGGTGATGGTGATGGAGCCCTGGGGCCTACCTGGCTACTTCCAGGGAAGAAGAGGGGCTGAGAAGTACCCTTTTTTCTCCGTGAGGGAGCCGTAACACTTCGTCCATTAAGCACGGGCGTCTTTTTCTCGGCGCCTGATGTACCTCGGGACAACTTCCCCAAAAGACCTTGGCTACTTGTCTGGACCTCATCGATGACTAATGAAGAATTCGATTGTGTTGATGGAGGTAGAGCTATCCGCTTCACATGAGAAGTGGGCGAGCCATCTTCCCGAGCGACCGAGGGGGAGGTGTCATCCCCAGAGTCACCAGACTGCTGCGTGATTGAGCGTGCGGGTTTGACACCGGATTCCCGAACACTTCTCTCTCGAGCAGCTTCCTCCGCATCGTCACGTATCACTCCGCTCCCCTTCGCAGATTGTACGGATTTTTCGAGCGCTGAGGTCATTTTACGGCGGACCTGCGTGAGTGGGACGAGTGTGGCCCCCGAATTGTTCGCAGAGGACTGACGGTTCGCCAGTCTGCCAGACCGACGAGACGGCAGTTCAGAAACGGGCGGAGGGTTCAACACGGTACGAGGGGTACGTCTCTGAGGGCCGCGTGGGACGGGGTCGCTGCTCCGGCTAAGTCGATTGGCAGGAGGCTGAGTGGGTTCTGGTTCGATGGGATCGCTTTCCTCATCACCACCAGGCAGCTCCACTACGGATTCCACATCATCATTTACGTCTTGTGATTGAGCCTTCGTCTCGGTGTTCGCAACAGTTCTATCTATGACGGGTGACGATGCTGGTACAAGTACCCTGCCAGTGTGTTGCTTGGTAGAAACCAGATTAGGGGTCTTTGCGGCCTCTGTATTTATAGCAGTCGCATCCGACTCTGGGCATGCTGACCCGAAGATCTTCGTACTAGATTGTGATTGTGGGGTAGTGGCGTCGATCTTGTTGGACCTAGTTGGTGGGGAAATTGAATGCCCTTGATTCCCAGCTTCGCGTGGCTGCATTAAATACGTGTCGACTTCCGGCCGACCCGACGCTTCTACTTCAGCACTGGTGGATACGTGGTCCGAAGTCTCGCCGATAGCGGGAACCTTCTATGAGTCTGTCAACTTCTATGTGACATTCCCTAGATGGTGAACGGTACACACTTGTGAGCGATCGAGGGCATCATGTGATGTATCCATGTAAACGTGCGTCAAAGAATCTTCCTCGTCCTCTGATGTGAGCTCGGGCTCTATTGAAGATGTGCGGGTTGTCGAAAGTTTTCTTTTCTGCTTGTGCGATGGTTGTACCGACAGATCTTCCTCCTCATCGAGCATGAGATCTTCAAAACTTGATTTGCTTTCCGTCTCGCTACTTGATGGAATATCGTCCAAGACGCTTCTGCGTGGGCCACGTTTCGCGGATCCATGAAGCAACGGGACTAGCTGGTCTTCGAGAAGATGTAGATGCACAGATGAAGCATTGAATGGAGTCCTCAGTCGGGCACCGTCACCCTTAGTAGAGTTCTCACTGCTGCTGCCTTCGCCATGAGTTCCGACCGGCACCTCGGCAATCTCATGGCCCCTCCGGGTAATGGGTTTTGCCCCAGTACTTGAAACCCCGCCGTGAAGGGCCACAGATGGATCGGACACCTGGGAGGGTTCCATGTCCAAAGAATCATTACTCGAATCTGTACGCATTGACCGAGCTTTCTCCGCGAATCTGCGAAGGGCTGCGATGACTTCCGAGGAGGGCGCGAACCCAGGGTTCTTTTCCATTTGTGCGATACGAGCCTCAATCGAGTCAGGTCCTCCTTGAACGACAGGACAGTTTGCCAGCGGATGTAAGATGGTCCCTAAACACGCAGGGCAAGAGGTTTGCGGTGCGGAGCTTAGCTTGGAGCCAGACTGAGACCGATCAGAAGCGAAGTAAACCTCAGGAGTAGGGTCCGGACTGCTTTCCGTGGTTCTCCGATCCACCTCTTCAATGGTGCTAATTTCGGTGTCGCTAGTTTCCATACTCTCCACGCGATTCGGTGGAGTATGTATTGTGGCGTTCACCCCAGCACCTAATTTCACCTTATTGCTCTTCCGCTTTGTTTTAGGGGGTGGATCGTCAATGGGGACCGCAAGTTCGCTAGCAGCAGTAAGGTTCGAGAAAGCACTCAAGCCAACTTGCCGTCTCTTTGTCATGAAAGCAGCAATCGTCTTGTCGATATCGTCGTCAAGACCAGCTTTTGACTCAGGTCCTACTTTCTTTTTCGAAGCCTTTCTCGTAAGCGACTTCGTAAGATCTAGAAACTCAGTCAGCTTCCGTGCAGGCGTTGATGCCCTGCTGACTTTAGGGACTAACCAGGCATCTCGTCTTCGGTCGGATCCACCAGGCCCATTTTGGGCATAGTCACGCTACTTTCTGCTTTACCCATCTTAGTATATGAAATGATGGCGAATACAGTGGCGCGGTGATGGCAGCTCACCAGCGTCCACCAGTCTAGATTTTTGCTTCCCGGTCTTAGCTTCTTTCGTCGTATTGGGGTTGGTGAGTTCAGCACCTGCCTGCAAAGACGCATCTCCAGTGGCAGGCGCCGCCGGTAGGACCCGTGAGCGTTCCCCATCTCCTGTACACTGTGAGCAACGCAACGGAGGCGGCAGTATCATCGTACCTGTGCACATCCTGTTGGGTATTGCACTGTCATCTTGAAACGCATCGTGAGTGTCGGATGTTCACAATCGACTATAGTCACGTACCGATAGACATCACTGAGACTGCTGTTTTGTCTCTACGAGAACGCTTCCTTCCGGTGTCGGGTAACATGATCACATCTCCGTGATTCGATGCCCCATGTTCAAGTGAAGATTCTTCTCCTACAGGGGTACTAATTCTCCTCTTTCTTTTTTTGTGCGAAATTTTAGCGAAATCTGCAGCAGGGCTAGAGGGGACAGCGTCCATATTCTCTGCTTGAGAAGCAGGGTTCAACATGGTTGGCCCTGACGATGGCAGAGCCACGGCTTCAGAGGTAAATCTGTGAATGGAGGTTGGAGGCCATTCGTGGGGAGATGAAGATCTGACATCCTTCGAGGCCAGTTGTTGAGGTAGCTGCACCAAAGGGCTTTTCATGACAGGTGTAACCATGCCAGAGTGCGCGGCATCCTCTGCGCAGGGCTCAGCATGAGAGCCATTACGGTTTCTTCTCCTTTCCACTGGAACACTCTTCTCCTACGCTGCACAGTCAGGAGAATGAGAATGAGACGACGAGGGATGCGGCCACATACAACAGGGGCCGATGATGAGTGACCATCCTTCGGAATGACCACGACCACGGTTGCATGCAACGAAGTTTTTGTAAGAGCCTTGAAGGCTTCAAAGTCATCGTCTAAAGCGAATTAAGATTTTGTGAAGGACTGTGGACTAGACACACCATCTTCCAAGTCTATTCTTCTCCCATCACGCAGCTGTGCCAGCTCTACTGCAGCATCATGACCAAGTCCAAGCTTTTTACGGACCACATTTTTTGTTTCGTCTAGAGATTGCTCTTCGTTCACGATAAATGCGTTCAGTACAGACCAAGTCTGGCCAACATGAAGATTTTGTACCTTTGAAGAGACGTTCGAAGGTCCTTTTCGAGCTTTGGTAGGTGATCCTTGGGCACTCAGTCATGGTAAGATCTGTCCTCAGTCCACGTGGGCCGCCTCAGGCCTCCCACGGCAGTTACCGAAGCCACTCATCCACCGACACCGACGATATTCAATGGCGGGTTCAACTGGTATGCGCTCTGAACCATGATAACTGAGATTTGACGGTTTCCCGCAAAGGTTCTGGATTCCATCCCCACTTGCCTGGCTTCAAACACAAGTTTCTCGCTAAAGCCCTCGGGGCCACCATGTGGTTCTTTATATTCTATCGTGCCAGGTTCGTCTTACTTCTTTTCCATTACATTTTCTAAATTACATCCTTTTCAGAGAGGATGGTCCAAAGCTTTTGGTACGTCATCGTTTCGTCACAAGCACAAGGACTAAGCCTATCGCATACTGTACAGGGTTTGAGGCACCCATGGGAGGGACATGCACATGGACATCATGGAGAAGGAGAATCACATCATTAGATCTCGGCAGTGTCACTGATAGAACTAAAGAATGCTTATTGGATGCAGACAAGCCCGATGATATATCGATGATACTTCATCAGACTCCATGGTGGCCTGCGCTTTGCAAGAACGTGTCCTGATGACGAACATTATCGGGTGCTATATTCCCACCCCTCCACCGCTACCTGGTGCTCCTCGGCCTCTTGCTGGCATGTTGTATGTGACACCCAGGTAACAGCATGGCTTGACTCGAACTACGAGCTGGTTCAGAACCGTGCAGTGGCAGCATTAAGATACTTGGCGTCCACTGTCGACCCAAAATCAGACCCAACGGGACTTCCGCGGACCAACGCCGAAAAAAACGAACGTGGCTCGGCTGCGGAGCCAGCCTTTGATTGCGACCCTCTTGTTCCTGTATAGCATCCATCGATATTGATGTGTGCAAATATAAAAGCTTCGTCAACCCCCCTGTTTTTCCCAGCTCCTTTGCTCACATTTACGTTGCTGGGTACTGGATAGTGCGTGTGCCTTTTCCCTCACTTTTAACGAACTAATAACCCATAACCTTCTCCAATTTTTAGCCTCTTTCGTTTGTCCTGGACTTTCTTTTCTTTTGACAACTGTACGCTCACCTTAACCACTCAACTTCTAATCCACGAAAATGCGACGGAACAAGATAGTCGCTCGAACCTTTCTTATCCTTTCCATCATCAACGTCGCACTCGCGTTTCCTCCCGTAGTAAGAGAGAAACAAGTGCGCGTCCGTGTGGTAGACGTAGCCAAGGACGTGACAGCTCCATCGGAGAAGCGAGACGATTCGGAACCGGAGTCGCAGGGACCGGCCGGGTCGCCACCGCATCCGCTACCTCCACCTCCACCACCACCGCCACCGCCGCTGGGTACGCCATCGGGACCGCCGTCGTTAGTTGACTCGGGACCACCGTCGTCGGCCGGGTCGCCACCGCATCCGCCACCGCCACCGCCGTCGTTGCCCGGGTCGCCACCGTATCCGCCACCACATCCGCCACCACCACCGTCGCTGGATGGGTCGCCGTCGGAGTCCGGGTCGCACCATTCGACAACGTTGTCGTCTGATGAACATAAGTTTTTCAACGCGGAACTGAAAGACAAAATGAAGGATTATGCAGTCTTGGGTGTCGTTGCTGGCAGCTTCACGGGTATTGCGAACGGGATTCAGAAGGAGATCCTGGGTTCGGTTTCTCCTGGAGCGTACGTTCTCTCTTGCCGGCTTTTAATTAAAGGGCCCGAGTCTCAGAGAAATATTCTGACTTTGTGATCTTTCCTCAGTCAAACTATTGGTAGGGATCTTGAAAATGTCTCGGATGTTCTCGCGACCTCCGCAAGTAGTGGCATCATCGACCGTGGTACAGGTCTTCAGGCCACTTCCAAACCCGAGAAAAATCGGCGTCGCGTGGTCTTGCTCATGTGACGGACGAGGATCTCCGATTGCTGAGTGCTCTAACACGCAGGGCACTTGAGAGCCTCGATTAGGTGAGGACCTCTGAGAGGAACGTGGAAGGTTGCTGGCCAAGTCGGTCTTCGTTACAGTACTTATACTTCTCTAGCAGATTCCGACCCTTTGATGCTGGAATCATCAACTGGGAGTAGATAGACATCATATCGTGCTGGCAGGGCCCCCCGGAAAAAGATGTTAACTTTACATCCGGCAGTACGATGTAGCCGAGCATGGATATAATCAACTAAGACATGCTCGAGACCATCTATACGCTACCGCCCCGTGCAAAAAACGACTTCTGCTGCGCACATGTCGCATTCGAGCAGCCAGGGCAGCGCAGACCCATTTGCACGGACGTGGGAGGCGCACCGGCATCACCGTCCTTCAAATGCTGCGCCACGATGTCCGCGAGCGCACGGATAAACACCGGCGAGCCATTCAGCGACTCTGCGCGATGCACCTCCATACCGAGCTATTCTCGCACAGCCTCCCCATCAGCATCATTGATGGAATAAAACGAGAAAGGTGATGGATCGCACCTCGCGTGCCTCCTTCCCATATTCCAGATCGAGTTCGTACAGTGTTTCTATGTGATCGCTCGTGAATGCGATTGGTACAAGCACGGCGCGCATCTTGCCGAGGCGCGCGAGACCCTTGAGGGCGTCCCGGGTCTGCGGCCCCATCCACGCGCTTGGCCCGACTTGGGATTGCCATACGAGGCGGTAGGGATTCGTGTGGCCCAGGCGATCCATCACTGCTGCAACGGTCGCGGAAACCTCGAGCACATACGGGTCACCCCGGTTGACAACAGACATTGGGAGTGAATGGGCAGAGAAGAGGAGCACGACATCGCTACGCTTCTCTTCTGGGAATTTTTGGAGAGCAACTTCGATGTTCTGGGAGACAGCCTAGCGTGGAGACAGAAGGACATGAGTGGATACAAGGGGGGAAGTGGCGGTGCTCACCTCAACAAATCCAGGATGTGTACCCCAACGATCAATGACGCTCCAATTGATACCAGAAAACATCCCGGATTTGCTCTTTCTATAAATGTCATTAAGACTGCTACCCGTCGTGCTACAGCTGTATTGAGGGTATTGTGTAAACGCTATCGCGTCTTTCACGCGATCCTCCTTCATACGCCTTGCAGTCTCGTCTGCCAGGGGATGTGCATAGCGGAATGCGACGTAGCTCTTGTGAGGTGCTGTCGCCGGGTGGAGCTCGTCCAGTAACGCCACCAAGCCTTCCCCCTGCGTTTCAGTCCAGCGCAGAATGGGAGAACCACCGCCAATGTCGGCATACTGCTGCTCAATCTGGGGAGTCCGTCTTTTGGCAATCCACGGAGCTAAAAAGGATTGAAAAGGGAGAGGAATGAGGTCCCCGTCTGAGAATAGGTTCTTCAGAAACGCGTGGGTTTCGGAGACCTGGACGATTGGTCACACAACTGCAACGAAGTGAATCTTGACGCTGAGAGACATACCGTGGATGGACCGCCCATGTTGAGCATCACAATTGCTAAATCACTGACATGAGGAGGCGGAAGCAAAGTTGGAAACCGAGGAAACCGACAGACCTGTGGGGCTGAGGGATGTGAGAAGCATAAATTGCAAAGCGGAGACGCGTACCTCTTTCCCGCGGACGAGTTGTGGAGGGTCGCATATGAGCGAGTGACGGCACGCGCGAGCGTGGAAGACATTATGGCTGTCGGGACTGAGAAACGGTTGGAGGCAGAGAAGAATGCATCATTATTCGGGTGGCGTCCGAATCAACTCGGACTTTTCGATGTTTACCAGCTTACATAACATATTGCACATATCAACCACTACAACGCCATCTACACCCCAAATCGGAATAGACAGGCTCTTCCAGTCTCTCATCCAAACTCCTATGGACCTTGCTTGTCCGATAAAGACTCCGCGGCAGCAGCAATTTCCGCATTGTGTGCGCGAACGGCCCGATGCCGCATGAAGAGTTGGAATAAGACTAGCGTGCACCACGAGACGAGTATCCACGCGACCTGCACTCCAAAATTGAGCCCCACTGCGTAAATAGACACAGTCCATGTCAGATTCTCGCCGAACGGTCAACTGTGTAACAGCATGGAGAGCGTACTCTGATTACGGGTGCCAAAAACGATGCTTCGAATGGTTTGTTGGACATTATAGAACGGCATGGCATAACCATAGTGATAGACCCCAGGAAGCAACGCGGGTGGAAATACACACACAGAGACATTCGCTGCGGTAATTTAATGCGCATGAATCAGCAAACATGGGTGACAATAACCTTGGGAAACACGGAAAGAGGACGCACCGATGATCCAAAGGAGGAGGAAAAAGGAGATGAAGCGTGGTGTCAATATCGTGATCATGGACTCAACCGCTCCACCGAGTGCGCACATCGCCATCCACGACATCATCCAGTAAATTACGAAGCCAGAACTACCATAGCTAGAGAAACCGTAGTGAGCTTTTACCTTCCGCGAGTCAATTGAGGAAGCATACAATCGATTAAAGGGCACTTGGAAGGCGAGGCTTAGCAGACTGTAGAAGCACTGTCCGTTACGATTAATGGGGAGAAAGGCTGAAGGACTAGGCTGAACACACAGAGACAAAAAAGTACATGATTATGGGGTTGATGATGCGGATTAGGATGAGCCACTTGAATGTGAGCCGGTCTTCAAGGTGCGTGGCGTTCACGCGTGCTACATAATGTTCCATTGTCACAACGAACTGTGTGCCTTGTGTAAGTTTACAGTCATTTACGCCGGTTGTGGGGACGTACCGCAAGAATGAGTAGGTAGATGAGCCCGACAAAATCGACTGCGGAAGCCACGGCAACATCGAACGGCCGTGTGTTGATAATTGTGTACGAAATGGGCTGTGAGACGAGCCTTGGCGCATTGACGAAAAGAGCGGTTACGTTCGATGACCGCTCAGGGATTTCCGAAATGTATTGCGCATTAAAAGCTTCCGTGATGCCATCGAGCAGCGTGACGACCTATAGGAACATGCTACCTCAAGCATAATGCCAATCGTAACTGAAAGCAAAAAGGCGCATACATTCGGATGAATGACAATGCGGCTTGGAGAACAAATGTAAGTTTCCAAATTGGAAAAAGCATAGTCCTACGACGTACTATGCGTTTTCGCTCCGAGCCTCAGCGACATACACACTAATGCAGCTGTTAGCAATATAGCTGTCATTTGCAGCGACAACAGCAGCATTCAGCGTATTCGTCGCATTTTTATTGACTGGTAAAATTGTCGCGTGAGCTCATTTAATCCACGCACCGATAGCCTGCGACGCACTAGCAATGATAGTCCAAGCTTTCTCCTGTACGACCGCATCCTCGAGGTCTGGCACCCCATTCGGAAATAGATCCGTGGACACTACGTCCCACGACAGCGCAGTTGGCGCCCCACCGCTCGCCACCACTGCGCGCGAGACGAACTGGCCCACCTCACCACCGTCAAAGTCCTAAAAAGCAGCAGGAAGTGGCACCAAAAATCACGCGCGTTAACGTCGCGTATGTATCGCGTACGGGGGACTGGGACTTACAACAACCCAGTTATTGAGATTATGAGTATGCGCCGGTGTTTGCCAGAGCGCCCCCCAGTATATAGACAACACGGAGAGGAGGAAGATGATGATAAGGACGCCTCTCGAGGCGAGGATCACGATGTATGTCTTCCGAGCTGCGGCAGTCGCACGCTCGGACGTAAAGTAGCTCTCGGTGAACCATGGCAAAGGCGGCTTGTGCGCTGTGGGTCGCAAGGGGGATGAATCGGTGTTACCTCCAGCTTGGTTGGGTGACATGGACGAAGAATGCCAGCGAGAACGAGGGGACGAATTGTGGCTCGCCTCCATAGCAAAAGTTTATAGCTCGAGCGTTGGGATCGTAGGTGATATTAAAAGGGACGCGTGGAGACAGCTTGAGAGTGCGTACGACTAATAACGGAGCCGACGTAGGCCACGCTTGGTACTCTGTGAATGTGAAGCGAAGGGAGAATCCCCACTGGAGTGATAGGGGATCATTCGATCATAGGGTAGTCTTAAAGAAGACCGCTTCCGGGCTGTTTAACGATCGCCCAACACGAAATACCGTTGCAGATCAATTCACTTTGGGTCTGAACGTCCCGTCGGGAAGGCGTACAGGACACCGTATACCAACTCTGAGTCGGTCACATCATCAACTGAGCCCGAAGGGCTGAGATCTGAGAGCCTGAGACTTGGATTTCCACAAGCGAATGGTCATACGTCATCGTAGAAGAAGAAAAATAAGCATTTCGATAATTTGGTATCTCCGATCGATGCAGCACGGGTAAATTTGATAAGTTGGAATTGGAGTTCGGAGGAGCAGATTCGGGTGCCAAACCAAACCAAGGCATCAAATTGCGATAAATCGTTGATTGGTAAGCACCTAAATTGGCGGCCGATCAGCGGGCAACTCCTGCGACACCTCGAGACGTCTTCGATGTCACTTCGTGATTTGCACGCATTTCCCCTCCTGGTGGCACGCTCACTGACCTACTACTGTCCCTGCATGCTAGCACCCCTCACCTGAGCATTGTTCAAGCTTCCTGTCACGTACCACCAAAATGTTACACAGTATCTGTGGAATTTCAAAACAAGTCCGTGACAAAGAGGCACCGTTAGAAAGAGGTACTGTTCGCGAAAGAGGGGTGCAGTGAGGGATGGCCCATCGATATCAGGGTCGCACCACAAGTTCGACATCGACCCTTTGTGCCACGATAAAAAAAAGCGTCATGATGTTACAGGAACACCGTGATGTCGTCTCGTACAGAAACCGAGTCCCATTCACTGGAAGTTCGTGCTTGGCGGGGATGGGGCTCGGGGCGACATTACGATTGAGAAACCCGGGTGTTGCACTGCAGTATTTGGTTTAGGCAGGTCCGTGCTGCGGTGGCGGTGGCGGTGGCAAGGGAGTGCGCACGGGCTGCATTGCTTCTCCTTGCACGTGGGCGAGTCGAGAATGAAGCTATGAAGCATTAATGAAGTGTTGGATAATCGGCGCCGAGGACGTGGTCGGTCCTTTGGCTCGGAGAGCCTTGCTCCCCCCAATTATCAAGGTGGGGATGGGAGTATGTGTCACTGGCATATGCACCCCACCGTACTAAGATCAATCTGATAAGCACTCCAACATACACCATTCCCGAGGCTCGAACAGCTCTCCTTGACAATTCCTGGAAGGTCCTTCACCGGAAACTGTACTCATAGCGAAGGTGTAAGGATTTACTGCGTCAAAAACTTGAGGAATCGAGATGAATCATTGGCGGAATGAGGCTGTCCTGATTGAACTTTGTTTGAAATGCTTTGGGATGGCAGATAGGGGGGTTAGGCGTCTTTTGAGCGCGTTAAGGACGCTACTGTAACGGCGAAGGTTCATGAGGGCTGTGTACAATACTGAAATGATAAAGCAACCTCAACTCCAACTTCTCAGTTTCATCCTCCTCCCCCAACGCGGAACCCCCATCAATGAGCTCTCAGCGGTATGTCAAGCGAAACTCACCCGTTGAATCGATCAAGTAACTAACAAAATCCCACCAAATAGAAGCATGCCCGTCATCAAGTCTCCCTACCATACTCCGGCACCGCCCTCCACCCTCCATCATTTCCTTGCCGACCTGGGTCATCGATCCTAATGGATTGCCGTTCGGAAGGTTCAACGTACGCCCTTTGCCAATGACCGCTGACTGACTTAACGCGACGCGATGTAGACCAGGAGATATTAATCAACATACTCCCCGATGACGTCCTACTAGAAGTATTTGACTTCTATGTGGTGGTTGATGAAGATGTCTTTGATAACTCGGTAGAGGTGTGGCAGACACTGGTGCACGTGTGTCGTCGATGGCGAAGCGTTGTTTTTGGATCACCACGTCGCCTCAATCTCCGACTCTTTTATACGGAGAAAACACCTGCGAGGGACACGCTGGATATCTGGCCATCGTTGCCTCTCCTCATTCGGAGTGACCACATAACAAACGTGGACAACATCATTGCGGTACTCAAGTGCAATCAGCGCGTGGTTAAAATCAAACTTTTTGCCAATAATTCGGATTTGGAAAACGTTTTGGCGGCGGCGATGCAGCCATTCACGGCGCTGACACATCTGGAGCTCGGGACGTTCCGTTCACGTGATGGAACGGCAATTCTTCCTGATTCGTTCTTGGGTGGATCTGCCCCACGTCTGCAAAAACTCCGGTTGAGGGGCATTCTATTTCCAGGTTTACCGAAACTTCTTTTGTCTGCCACTCACCTTGTTCGTATTGACCTTTGGGATATTCCTCATTCCGGGTACTTTTCATCGGAGGCGATGGTCACGGCCCTCTCCGCGTCGATCAGCCTTGAGAACCTTTGGCTCCAATTCGAATCCCCTCGATCTCGCCCTGACCCGGCGAGCCGACGTCCGCCTCCCCTTACTTTCTCTGTCCTCCCCGCTCTCACAACCTTTCATTTCAAAGGGGTCACCGAATACTTGGATGACATCGTGGCCCACATTAATGCCCCTCGACTCAACAAATTGGATGTGACCTTCTTCAATCAAATCGTATTCGACACACCACAGCTCATCCAATTCATCAGTCGTACACCAACGTTGGAAACACTCGAAAAAGCCCTTGTTGTTTTTGAGTTTGGCACCGCCTGCGTCAACCTCTCTTCGAAGACATCTGGCTACGGAAAGCTCAATGTGGCGATCTCATGCGTAGAGTTTGATTGGCAAGTTTCGTCTATGGAGCAGGTCTGTACATTGTGCTTGCCTCCCCTTTCCACTTTGGAGGACGTCTACATCTACGAGCGCTCATATTCGCAAGAATCGCAACCGATTTGGCAAGACATCGAGAACACACTATGGCTGGAACTATTACAACCATTTACCACTGTGAAGAACCTCTACCTGTCTAAGGAATTTGCGCTACGTATCGTGCCTGCCCTGCAAGAGCTCATCGGGGGCAGAACGACAGAAGTGTTGCCCTCCCTCCAAAACATTTTCTTGGAGGAGCCCCAGCCACCGAAAATCCGGTATGGCATTCAGCAGTTCGTCACCACGCGACAGGTCACTAGTCACCGTATAGCGGTTTCTCAATGGGACAGAGATCGAAGCAGGCCAGAGTACTAGGAGGTCGATGGTTGATAAATGCCATCCTCTTTTTGTCCCGTTGACGTTTCATACTTACCCACTATTTTCCTTCGCACTTGTTGTTTCTTGTTATCACCATGATTCAGTCTCCTTTATCTGATTGCATGTCGCGTCGAATGAAGGGAACGTACCCATAGATCAGGTGATGACCATGTACTACAGTAAATGACTATTGACTACTGTATCCAACCGTCCTGCCTCGTCCACCCAATCTCCTTCCAGCTGAATCCAACATCCAAGAGATGCACTGTCCGTCGGCGTGATAACGTCTGTTTTTGGTTTAATGGCCTGCCGAGCTCGGGAGTGTGAGCGCGGGGGTCTTGGCGGGGGTTATCGCGTACGTACAGCACGCACACCGACGGGCAAATAGCAAGGAGAGAAACGCTTTCCTGCAGCAATCTGAGGCAGGCGCTGAATAACGGTCATGATGATGCTCTTCAATGCTATTGTACCAACGCCATAACAGCAGCCCTACTTGCAGGGTTTGACCACACGATTCACACCATACTTCCGCGCCCTAAAGAAGCTCAGAACTTTGCTTTTGTTTCGTTCTTTTCTTTACGAACATACTGTAAAAAAGCGGACTTTTGGAAAGGGACTGACTGGTGCGCCTACTGTAATCCACCGCCCACTCACTCTGACTCCAAGCGCGTGCTCACTAGGCCTGACAGGCCCGACCCGTGACTTGTAAAGAATGGCGAAACACGAGCTACTCGATAGCGATAAAATATTTTATACGTCCTATGTATACAGTTGATGAACCAAGACCTAGAAAAAGCATTCTCCAATTAGTCATACACTGTTATGTAGGTCTTCTCCGCCTGTTTCTTCGGAACCACCGCCTGCGCTCTGGGCGAGCATCCTGCCCTGTACCTGTCGTATCATTCTGCTCACGGACAGGCCGCTGGCACACTGGACAACGGCCCGATACGTCGAGCAACCACGGGTCGACACATGTTTTCTTTTAAACAGTAGTCGTTAGGGATCGTCAGCATGGTACGAGGAGGGGAGGACTGACATGAAAGACGTGTCCACATTTCAGCAACCGTAACGGCTGCGCCCCCTCTCCAGCGTCTTGCAGCCGTAAGGCCATATCACTGCTCGGCGAGACCGGTGGGGGCGCCTGCTCAGTGATATCCGCCTCGCCCTCCTCCCGAGTTCCTGGCACATCTGCCGCCTGGTTCTCCGCTGTTTCTTTTGTGTTATCCGGCCCCAAGCTCACGCGTTTTGGTTCTTGAAAGTCGAGCAAGCAAATGGCGCACGAGGCGCGGTGACTGTCGAGCTGTACAAATGGGTACTCGTTCTTCACCCAGTTGTCTTCCCACGTGGGAAGACGATTCGACCTGCCCTTCTCTTTACCTGTGCCACCCTTTGCTGTATTGTTGGCGGATGCTGCCCGTCGTCGAAACGGCAAGAAAAAGAGGCGGCGCGAGGAAGGGGACTTGGGTGGGTATGTGTGCAAGTCTGATGGAATCGTCACCGGTTTTGATGGTTGATCGGGTGGAGGAGGGATGTAGATCACTAGCGGGAGTTTGTCGACGACAGCCCGCGGGACTTGTCCGATGTCGGGTGTGAAATGATGTGGGTTTTGTGATGGGTGGCGGCCGAGACAGAGCAGCAGGATACTCCAAAATAGCTGCGTAGGAGTCAGCCAAAACCAAGAGAAAGTCGGTAATCAAACGCACGAATAAAATCGGCCCGACAACAAAGACCAAGATCGCGACCAACACGACTTCGAGGATCATGACATACATCACGCTGAGCACTCCGAACGTCAACCACCAGAGATGTGGCGAAGATTGTCGGCACGTGTCTGTCGAGCTGTACAGGAGAATCTGGACAAGCACGAACCAAACGAGAGTAAAGGTAGAGCCCATGAGCGATAACCTAACGTCGAACCACAGAGTCGTTGGACGTGTGGCATGCGCGCTTAGAGGAGTAAACACCAAGGAATTGGCAAACAGAACAGACCTGACATAAATCCTCGGGTACGGCGTTGCGCCAGTGGGCGATGGCCCCTCTGCTGTTGAAGCTGTCGTATTCCTTTGGGAGGAAACTCCCTGCGACCTTCCACCCGGAGGTGCCGCACTGGGACGATTGCGCGGTTGGGTTTCGGCGTCATTAGGCACGTGTCCATTGCTGTACGGCACGTGTGTGAGGAAGAAGTGTTTATAAACGGGTCGGACCGGATTTGCTCACCTTTCGTCCTGGAGCCGTTTGGTGCGCTCACGGGACCAGCGCCAGAGACTGAGCCAAATATCGAGGGAAAGACGGACAATCCAAAGGGCGTCCCAAGTACCCAGTGGTTTCCCACATGCATTCCATTCGTTTTCCGAAGGGTCTGTAGGGCTCCGGCGGTGTGTCGAAATAGTCAAGAACGTGATGATCGCGATAATCTGTACAGTACGCCCTGTGAATCGGGCATAAAACGCTGGGCACCCAACTATATGCCGTACCTGGGAGGCGTCAACCACCAATGAAGAGATAAGCGATACCAGCTCTTTGCGCGCTCTATTATTCCGACCGTATCCGAAGAAAACGAGTACGCGGCCTGCGATGGAAAGATTCTGTGGATTAACGGTCGGACTGGGTGGAACAGCAACTCTCGGGGCATTCGGTGCAGCGATGACGGGATCGGGTGCGGCTCCTCGGACTCGGATGGGGGTATTGGCTATGCGACGCGTGGAGGGTCGCGGTGTGTCATTGGAGGCGGTGTTCTCCGTCATGTGTCGGTCCAGGTCATCGAGTATGGATTCCAAGGTAGCAGACCGTTGGTGGCCTCTCAGTAAAGCAGGGCCTGAGGGTGTTCCTAGTTGGGCTTGTTCTGGCGTCTCTGCTGCTGCTGTTACAAATGCGTGGTCATGTGCTGTCTCGACGCGCGGGCCCGGGGATGATTGGGGGGTAGGGACAGAGGGACTCGACGGCATGGGACAAGGTTGATTAGTCTTATACCTAGGAACTAGGAAAGATGCGCCCAGTTGGTTGGGTTCAAGGGACAGGTTCTAGAACCTATGACCATCAGGGTCAGTGAAGGTGCGGGCGCTGCTGTAAATGACAATAAACGGAATGGACTGAACCGGATTAGATGATAAGCAACTATCCTGTCCAGGGGTTGGTGCGTCCGGAGTAGCGAGTCGAGTCGTCTGGGAGGTGTATTAGTTCTCGTGTTGACTGACAGCTGAGAACAGCTGTCAAAGTGCCGTATTACACACCCACTGCGTGGCGCTTATGGTGTCACGAGTCGGGCTGTGCTCAAGTCTCGCAGCCGCAAAGTCAGCACCACACAGAGCCTACTGTAGTACTTATGTTCTCAATACTGCAAGACAAAAAAAAAACTACAAGGTCGCTGAGACTGTACTGAGACACAGTTGAGACACAAGCTTCAGCGCTCAGCGCTCAGGAATGACACAAGTGTGATGTGAAGTGGAGATTACATAATCACACTCACACTCTTTAACTCTAAACTCCCATGTCCTCCGCTGCGTATCAGTCCCTCCCTAGCGACGACTATGACGAGGAGCAGTCTCCAGTTCGTCATAGGCATATACCCGAGCACCGCCAACTAGCGCAGGATCCACGCTTCAATCCGCCCACTCCCTCTTGGTGGAAGCGCGCCTTGGTTATCCTATTTATCGTTGCCATGTTCTGGCTGTACTTCTCCCTTCGTGCATCGATGCAGCGGGCAGCACAGGAAGAAATAATACATGCTCACAGGTGCGTGTGCTGTGCTTTTTCTGCTCCCCATATTGTTTGTATTACGGTGGAGTGGGGCGCTGACCGCCCCTTACTCTAAAGATACTCAAACCAACACAAGTACCGCCCCGCGGCGAGCCCTGTCGTTACCGAGAAACTCAAGGATGGTAGGACGCGCGTACGGGGCGCAGCACCTTCCCTTCGATCTTTCTGAACAGTTACCACGTTCGTTTTCGTGATCACGGACAATTCCCACGTTAACAACGCTGCGTTGGACTGTACGGTACAGCCATGCTTAGCTTTAAGTAGTTACAGCTATTTTTCGTCGGAACATCACACTTGGAGTAGAAAGGGTATAGCGGAATGTTTTCGAGATTAACGGAGGGGGAGGCACGTTGTACCTCTTGCTAGCTTCACTCATAATTGACATTTTTGCGCATGGGAGTCTGTCAAACATGACCAACCCCGAACTACCTGCAATCTTAATGACGCCGGTCTTGGTGAAAGTTACCGAGAAAGGAGACTTGATAAGCTGGGACGTTTGCTCCCCCCCTTCGCGCTGGACATAGTCGACAAGCGATGCGATGACATTGCATCCTCTGTTTGATGTACTGCCTCCGCGTATCTGCAAATAAAGTTCGACACTGGCAAGAATAGTGCAGATAATAGGTACACGTACAAAAGCTTGTAACGCACGAGCTCGCCTTCGAGCTCATCGTTTTGTAGTCGTGCTCGAACGAGCTCATTCTATTAATGAACATCCGAAGCCTTGTGAGCACTGCCATCTAGAATCGATGAGGTACGTCACGCACTAAAATATCGACATGCTCCTGGTTCAGCGACGCCAAACTGGCTTCCAACGTATTACTGTATCGCAAGGACATGAGTTGTTGAGACAATCCAGGCTCTTGAAGGATGCAATGGACTTACATCTGCACAGACAACTGACGGTTATGACTTCGTAGTGCATCCATCTCCGCCGCATGCGCGTCCCGCACGCGTATCATCTCCTGGTACTCATGGCTATACGAGTCCAGCATGAATGGTGTGATCCGCAGTGACATTGCATCATTCACAAAATCGCCGACGCGATATGTAGGCTTCTCATCCTCTTCTACGAAATTCTGACCAGTCGTCGTCAGATGGCGGACAACGGTCAGGCATCTTAACTGACCTTGTACGTGTCTATAATACCAGTGTTGAGGAATGCAACAAGCTCATCGAACTTCAGTGATAGTAACTTCGCTTCGTTCTTCTGTAGGAGGGAAAGCGCAAACCCAAAAATTGCCTCAATTCCACTTGCGAGACAGTTGTCAAATATTCGAAAGACGATTTCCAAAGGAAAACTATAACGTATGTTAAAACCAGGCAATTTAGCAACGAGGCAGAACATACCGGTAAGAAAAGAGTGTGAGAAACCACTGTGAACAGAACATACTTGACTTCACACCCTGCCGAAGAAAGTGGACGTGCAGGACTGGAAGTTGTTCCTCTATTAGTCGGTCGAACTTGCAAAGGTTCCATCAATGAGAATAAATCACTATAAGACGCATTCTCACTTGAAACTTGATGCCATACCAAACTCATGAGCATCCAGCGGTGTAGTAGACAAACTGACAACTCACAAGGCGCAATTGCAGCTTGGGCATCTCGGGTAGGAAATGGCCCCGTAAGTCATACGTATACATAAGTCGGACGAGCAGGCAAAATGCTTCTTCATCGGGCATCTATAGTAGTCCAACGGATTGGCAATCGAACAAACCATCATTCAGGATAACGATTCACGTACATTGAGCAGCAAGATCGCAACTACAAATGGCAATCCTTGGCAGTAGCCCACTTGTGGATCATATCTTCCTAACCAGGTGAAGCAATTGAACATCGCCATACGGAGCGACCCACATAGAGTATGCCTTTAAAACGTTGAATAGGTTTTCTTGTCCTATACCCTGTCCGTCCGTGAAGAATTCATGTTGTGGGAAGGTCCTGGTTTGTTCAGCGGAGATTCGGCGCAGGGGTGGTCAATTGGCTCACCGGCCAAGATCACGTGTGATTGCCTTCTCATGGGGGCTCGACTCCTTCAAAAACTTCAAGTATGACGCCTCCATTTGTGGGTCCTTCGATGCAGACCTGCTTGGGGGATAAGAAAAGGGACAAATAAAAGCGGACATCAATAATCACATAAGTTGCCACACCATCCCGCGAAGATTGGTCGGTATCCCTCTTTCGATTGCGCGGGCAAGCTGCTCCGAGTTCTCCGAAGCGAACGCTTGGTAATCTACTCGCTATTAGAATAAGGACGCGACAGCATTTGAGGATACGCACCTGACACGACTGAACCCCAAAACGCTATATACGTGTGAGCGGGGTAGGATTTACAGAAGAGCCCCGGAGAACACTTACCCCAGTCGACACTGGCTTCGTCTTCTAAATCTCGGCTATGCCGTTGCGCACGCTCAAAGACTTCCTGCAGCTTCTGTTGCCCATCGAGACTCCTTCTTGGTCCCGACGTGACGTCATTTCCGAGCCTCTGAAGCAAAAACGACGCGCGCATAGAGGAGGCACTAGGGACCTCCGAGGGCGCAGGCGGAGGCTCGTCCTCCTCCGTCCACGGCTTTGGTGCACCCTCATCGATGGGAGACTTGACCGCAACAGTGCTGTCGCGAGCCGCTGCGGCATTGAGAGAGACGGTGGAGAAGCGCTCGTCGTCATTAAGGCGGACCTCCCCCAAGTCAGATTCCGCAACCGAGTCGCGCGGCAAGGACGGGGTATCGGGGAGCGACGATGTTGTTGGTGAAAGAAGTGCATCGAGGGGAGATGTGTGTTGATCATTAGGGCCACTTGTTGGGCTGGCAGGGCGGTTAACGGGGGGATGAGGGGGCCCCTCAGGTTGCGAATGTCGTAATGACACCTCCAGTGGCTTTGCCGCCGCTTCTCGTGGCACTCCAGTTGGAAGCCCGTCCCCAGCTTGATCAGAATCTTGTTCAGGGGACACCTCAGGCTTGATTTTTAGGGTATCGAAAGAACTCTGCGATGCGCGTGAAGCGCCTCGATTGTGTTCGGCTTCGGACTTTACATCGGTTTGTGGTTGACGTCGTGGTGAATCACGGAGGGAGCGTGGTGAAGAGCTCGTAGAAGGTGGAGATTGCGATGCAGTTGCTTCTAGCTTTTTCAAAATTTCTTTAACCTGACTAGCTTTGCGTGGTTGTTGAGAACTGTGGGTGATCATGGGAGAAAGGCAACAAGGGTAGTTGCACACAATGTGAACGTGAAAGAGTTCTAATACAGCAACTTCTACTTCTACATCACCCATTACAACCAACCAACGTAACTGACGTTAATTACAGTAGCGAGTAGCAACCCCATTAGTACTTCCGTTCCATGGACCAAGCCAGCTAAAGGCGTCACGTACTGTAAGTGCAGTACTGTAGAACTACCAATCCCAGAAAATGCCGAAGGGGCACCAACAAAACGTGCTAATTAGTTAAAAGTTGTTTTAAGGCTTAAGAGTGGTACAGCCTGCTCTATATCCTTGATTCGATGGTGAAACCAGCGGGTAAAGGTTGCGGCGATTTGTGGCTCAGGGATAAGGTCCTAGCAACCGACAATCTTAACCGATGACAGCGAGCTCGCCGTTGGTATCCCGGAGGCATTCCCCAGGATGGATACCAACCTCAAGCGATCGTGACAGCAGAGTTTAGACATATCTGGCACTTTTGACGACCAATCCAGCTTCGCCTACGTAGATGTCCGATGGGTGGCGCAGACTCGTACTTCAAGAAATACAATTGAATGTCAATGAAAAAGTGTACCAGGTTGGTATACGGTTGAGGTGCTTCGAGTTAGTGATCGTGCCTTTGTAGCAAGACACTGGCCCTCTATTGGATAAGAGACTAACGCGGCCAAATGGGTAAAATATCGGCATCAGCGATGTGTTCTAAAATGCTGTCGGGGGAGTGCTCTGGTACAGGTGTGTTAGCTGGGCGCGATTTCACTGGGGTGAGCGTGCGCTTTGAAATTGGATTGCGCAAAGCACAATGATTCAATTCGAGGAGACGATGAAATTCATTCAAGATGGCGGGGAGCCAGGGTCCCGTTACCACCTACAAGGAGCCTTGAAGCTTGAAGTGTTCAAGTTGAGAGATGAATCAATGAACCCGTGTGGAAGCGGTGCATGACAGGAGTGCTGCGGCCTAGCTGGTTCATGAACGTTCATGGATACATCGATAGGGTATTGGGTATTTCATTCTGATCCCCATTTCACGTGCGGTAGAAGTGGATCGGGTGTCCCAGTACTTACAATACTGTACAACAGACTCAGCTCGGTAAAGTCCACGTTCTCATCGCTCGTCGACTCCCCCATCACAATTCTCCAGCATCATTGTCAACTAGCCGCCCACAAATGATGTGCCTGTTCGTGAAGTGCTCAGCCCAGCACCTCATATTCTCACTATTGACACAGAAACCGGCGTCAGCATACGTGAGAAGCAGAGAAGAGAGAAAACAGGTACTGACATCTCTCTGGGAGTGAGGTCCTCCAGTCTGTCAAGTGGTTGGTCTACCGACGTTAACGTTCCTATACCGTCACAAAGTCGAGTCAACGATCAACAACGCTCAAACCGAGAGAAAAAGCGGCTTACCAGGATCAAAGGACTGCTTGGCAGCACTCCTCGACGCATCCCGCCCCGCAACGCGCCAGTACATCCCGTCTTGAAAACCCACCGGCAGTCAGTCATTCACCTTGGCCAAGGCAACGAGTGCTGTGCTCACCTGGGCCGTAGAATCCCTTAGCACCAGTGACGTCAAACACGATCCCAGCAATGGCGAACAAAATTCTCCCACCGTCGTGCCCATCGAACTTTGCGAGGGTGCGCGGGGTATATGTCGTGTAGAGCAACGCGGGCGCGTGCGTGCGGGGCATCCACGAGTAGCCAGCGTTGGACTCTGTGGGGGGCGTGCGCGGGACGGAGGTGGAGGGAAAGAAAATGCGCTGGACGAGGTGGAGGACGTAGAGGAGGAGGGCGGTGTTGATTGGGTGCGCGAGCAGGGACGACATCTTGCGGAGGTGGATAAAAGAAAGAACAAGCGCTGTAGGCAGGGAGCGAAAGTGAGCGACCAGTGCCAAGGGCACGGCCGTGAGGCTCGTTCTATAAAAGAAAAAGAGAGGCACCGGCTGACGCGCTGACGATGTATCCCAATTAGTCAGTGGGTGGTTTGCATAATGCGTTTCATGCAATTTCATGACATGATGCATCATGACAATGCGACCTGTCAATCTACCATTGGGGGGTGGATTGGCGTCCCACTTATGGTGAAAAGATACGCTCAAGGATTGAGAGTAAAAAGCCAAATGGCATCTCAGGGTCGGAGAGAGACTTTGCCGCGAACCAAGATTCGAATACTTCTGATGTTTTCCACCAAGAACATTTCCATGGGCCTGACCAATCAGGTTACGCGCAGGGGGTTTCTAATTGTACTGACGTCATGCACAACATGCCTATGATATGCATACCACCTGACCCGTCCACCCGTCCACCTTTATCCGAGAAACACGAGCCAAGACGACCGCAGTGCAAGGTGCCCCTCTGAAGGTATCCTGACACAATCCCATCCGACGTGCCGGGCAAGGGTCAAACCGAGATCTCCCGCTGCAATGACGATTGTGGCGATGAGGAGATAGGTATTCCCCACAGATCAAGCGGCAAAGATGGAAAAGGTACGCGTGGCGGAGAGTGGTATCGCAGGCGGTGATCGAGACAGGGAAAGTGCGACGTTGCGCCGCCATGTATGCTAGTCAATGCGGTGGCAGCTGGATCGGACCTTGCGTACTACATAGCATTAGACAGGGCTCAATTTCCCGGCTTCATGGGCCTGTGAGAATAAATCCCACCGAGAGTTAGATAAGTTCTACATTGCCCACCGCGAGGAGCTGCTCGACCACAGCGTATGGCGTAAGCACAATTTGGCCCTTCTGCATTTGCATAGTTGTCCCACTATGTGCAAAAATAAGCTCATAAACGTTAGGGCTGTGAGAGTACGTACTCGGGTAGTCGCACTGGTGGACATTCTTCCCGTGCATGCACAATGACTGCATGTGATTTATCTGGCTCCGATGCTGCATCCAAGCACGAATCAGATAAGCGCCCGGCCACAGCATAACAACAAAGGACGCGAGGACGCAGGAGACCTACCCATCGGTGGCGTGAACGGCGTGTTATCGTCCAGTCCCTGTTGATGGGGAGGTAAAGCCTGCAGGACTGAGACCCGAAAGTGATTCTCTGTCAACTGAGAGAACCTGAATTATGAACCCCACCGTAAACCCCCCACGTTTGCATTAGCCCACAGACGACAGTACTGCGCAGGGGAACGCGCACCGTTTCGCATGGTCCAGTTCCGTCTGAGACAACTTCTCCTGCACCTCGGGCGTAGCTACAACGTATCGCGCAAACTTCTCGATCTGTAGATCCCCGTTATCAGCCAGAACGTCCCGGGACGTTCGATATAAGCGGAGGTAGATGCCTTGTACAACCGGGTACGGATATAAGAGCGCACGACAAACTTGACGCGCTCGACTTCGGTCTGCACGAGCATGATCCGGACATGCTCTGCCTCGGACGAGTCGGGGTCCCCACGCAACGCCTG
The DNA here is from genome assembly GCA_015178965.1 of Russula ochroleuca. Classification (NCBI taxonomy): domain Eukaryota; kingdom Fungi; phylum Basidiomycota; class Agaricomycetes; order Russulales; family Russulaceae; genus Russula; species Russula ochroleuca. The sequence continues at coordinate 62,081 of WHVB01000019.1, forward strand.
CACCGTATCCGTCTGCAGTGCAAGAAAAGCCACACACCAAAAAAAGTCTAGAGAAAGACTCGCTAGGGAAAGTAAACTTGGCGCACCTGTCTGCGGATGTGATCGAGAAGGGCACCGAGCACCTCCGCCTGCACGGGGAGTATGTCGGGCGCATGCCGCTCGTTGAGCCAGTGCCGCACGAGTTGCTGGAAGAGCGTCTCGGGCGGCGCGCCAAAGTCTAGTGTGATGGGGTCTGGGGCTGCGGCTGCTGCCCTGGTGAGCGCGCCCGCCATGGGGAAGTCTTCGTCATCGTCGAGGAGTGTGCGGCGCGGAGGCATCAGCGAAGCAGCGAAGATAAGGGACCCCTAGGTTAGGGGTAGGGCATGACAGCGTTAACACTGTACCTGACGTCGCATGGAACTGAACCTCAGCCTTGTGCACCGCACCTGCGTAGGTCGACGAAGAAGGACTGAATAGTTTATGGTTGATCCTGGTCGCCTGTCTGTCACCGTTGGACTAACCAAGTAACATGTCTGCCTTAGCTCAAGCTATCTCCGGTCGATCGTTATGCATTCCACTCTACACTTTGTTTCTCCTCTTGCACCCACAGTCTATTCCTCGGTTCAGGCTATGGCTCCAGCAATCTCCTCTCAGCAGGAGATCACTCGCGACCCTCAATCCGCACAATCACACCTATCGTCGCCTCTTCTTCCCGTCACGAGGCACTCACACTGCACTACCTTCCGCCGCAACACTCTCGCCCACAAGCGTCGTTTCCGCCACCGCCAATTCTCAGACAACTCAACCGCCATCCCGTCCGCATCATCTGCAGTCGACGGCGGCGGCACACCACCGCTGCCCTATTCACCCGCGGTCGATCAATACTCCTCCCTATTCCCGTCGGCTGACATGCCGACGACTACCACTACCGTTGTGTCCGACTCCACTCTGTCAGAGCCAGCGTTGTCGCAGTCCCAAGCACGCAATCGCGCGACGGGCATCACCGCTGCGCTCATCGCTGTTTGTGTCCTTGTGGGGCTGGCAGCGTGTGCGGTGATGGGCCGCCTTGCGTACCGGAGACGCCTCTCGCTGCTCCGGAGGTTTCGACGACATCGCCAGGCAGAAGACAACTTGGGTTTTGTGTTCATCGAATATGATAACTCGGCATGGGGCCCGCCGGCCAAGCACATGCGTAAGGACATGCGAAGCCCCGAGGGCGAAGAGGTGCATGCAGAGCTCGCCACCCCCGGCCCATTGACACCGAATTCCATACAAAACGTTCATCCGCTAGCAGGTTGAAGTGTTGCCCGTTACCAGCCATCTCCAAACTCCTCTGTCTCGCGCCTGGGAGTTGGATGCTATCGTCGCATCTGATGGTCGGGATACCAGTAACACCGAGGACTTCGATCCTTGTTTCAGGATCTGCCACAGCGCCACACAGAGTAGGACGGAGGTATTGAATGCGCTCGGCCTAGCCAACAATGTTAAACAACGTACGCTCACGTCGCCTCAACTTGCGGCCGCGCTTGCATCGCACCCAAGCGAAGTGGATGGCGTGGTTGGGGACACGGAGTCTATACGCTCAGACTCGGCGACATGCAGACACTCCACAGAAAGCAGCAGCTCTGAGGAAGACAACGAACTTCAAAGTCTGGAGACTCACAGCATGAACTTCATCACTGTCTCGCTTGGGTCTTTGGCAGACGCAGATTGCGTCGAAGACAAGAAATTCCCTCTGGATATTTACGATCTTCCCCGCGTGGTGATCTCTTCGACCTCGTCTGTCGCTTCCGAAGACTCCTCGTCACGCTCGAAGCGTGCCTCTGGAGTGAGCGTAACGACAATAGACCTTGGCGAATTCCCGCGACCACCGTTTATTACCGACAAATTGGACAGCACGTCGACATCTCTGATCTCCGAGATTGAAGTTTCGTTGGGACCGGTCATCAGCGGGAGTTTGGGGATGGCTGCAGAGCGCGGAGTGTCTTTGGCGCCGTAGCTGACGGTCTGAGGGTTTGAGGTTGCGGGCAACATCTTATCTCTCTGTTGATGCTGAACGTGTCAGTTCGGTCTTGTAATGATATGCGTCGGGAAGTATTTGAGCAAACGGCATCATCGTTGCTTTTGGAGCAGAATCAGTCTAAAAGTTCCGCTGAAATGTCCGCCCCAAGTGCACCTGTGGCTAGCTGCGCATCTGATAAGAAATCCTTCTCTGATATTGGATGCAAGACGCTTGGATATTGCTACTCGTAGTGCAGTAGGGCCGACAAATCCACCACCTGTGATATTGTAATTCCGACCGGAGGCCGAAGGCCGTCTTCCGGAATTCCGGCCCTGTCCCCCAGGTCTCTCCCCTATCTCCTCGACCCATGCATGCTTACAGTAAATGTTCCCGAGACACTTGCACCTCCACTGCCTCCTCTCCTCTCGATAACAAGTGGGCTTCTGTGACCTGTCTTTGACATAGCCAATGTTTTGTAAATATTTCTGTATTGAATATCACGACGATTTTGCATTCGCCTTGAATTGCTGTTCTGAATAATTATCAGGTTGGCCTGTCCCGGCACCCCTGTCCTGGCACCCTGTCCTGGCACCACCCCTGTTCTCTCTCGCTCTCATCCCTCATGTCTGCTTATGCTCCTGCTGTTGCCTAACCAAGCCATTGCCTACGCCTATGTTGTCAACTTGTCGCCAAGGCCCATGTGCCCCGGACCACCCAGGGCCGGTCCTGCTTGAGGTGTCAGACATCATCACGCTTCTTGGTGACTCCGCCAATGAGGACTATGACAAAATGCTTTCCCGACTTCGGTCCCCCCACGTGGACGCCCTTGGCATTGTAGATGGTCCACAAACAGGCCCCCCAGACAACGTCGTTAGCTTTCTGGTCAAGGCAAGCAACTACTAGTATGTCCGGGGGGGGCTCTTTGTGGACCATCTACCATCCCGAGGGCAACCACGTGGGGGGGACCGAAGCTGGGAAGTGTCTTGTCGTAGTCCTCGCCACGTAGACATCTGTCGCGTGTTTTGCTTGATGCGACTTTACTCCCCTTATTATAATCCCCTCTCACCCTTACATAATTCTACCTAGTCACACGTCTGGGGCTGTGTCCTTGGCGCATATTTCCGAGCGCCAATTGACGTTATGGGCACGGGTACCACTGTAATCCATTTTCCTGACACAACAGCATTTAGACCTTTCAAGGAGTGCATATAAGAAACCGGATTTGTGTGCTCAGGTGACACATATCGTTTTCATCCTGATGTCTGCTTTCCAACGAGTATGTTGAAGGCGTCCATTACTTTTGTATATGCTAATATCCATGTAGACTCCCGTAGAGCAACACGGAACGCTGGATTATGGCCCTTCACAGTTCACAATTCCAACGCAGTCTCTATATCATTTTCTTCAACACCATGCGCTCACTGAGCATCCGTCATCTGGTAGCATGCGCAGAGTACGTTATATATATATATATATAGGTATCCATTGCTTTTATCCATGCCAAGATCAACGTAGACTCGTGTAAAACGACGCGGCAGGCCGAATTACGCGGCTTCATGGTTCTCCATCCCGGCGGAGTCTCTATATCAGTCCCTTCAACCCTATGCGCTCACTGAGCACCCGTCATCCGGTAGTTGGCCAGAAGTACGTTACATATAGGTGCCGATTCCTTTTATCAATGCCAACATCGATGTAGACTTCTGTAGATCAACACGGCACGCCGGCCTTTGCCCCTTCACAGTCTGCTATTCTCCGGCCGGAGCGGTCCCAATATCAGGACCGTATCAAAGTGCTCGCTGACCATCCGTCATTTAATAGTGGGCACGAAGTATGTTGCATATATGTATCTGTTCCTTTGATCCACACTAACATCAACGTAGACTCCTGCGTACCAACGTAGTATGCCGGGTTTTTCCAGTGCCCCTTCACAGTCTGCTACGCCAACGCAGTTCCAGTGTCAGGACCATCAACTCAATGCACTCCACTCACAGGGCACCCGTCATGTGAGCCCACGCCCTCCAACCCACCAGAGTGCCATCTTTGCGGAGAACAAGTCAGCAATGTACAAGATTGGGACCGACACCTCGAACCATGCTTCCCGCATTCAATTAAGTTTACAGGTATTGCCCATCCGAGGGTCGTCCCTGGAACTAATGCACCAGAGATAAAAAGTCTCCGAGAGAGATCAATCTCAAGAGAATAATGAAAATACAAGCTTTCACGGCTTCGCTGTCCTGTGCGTTGGTTTTCCCACGTGGATGAGGTAGTCGAGAAGGAAAGATAGATTGAGACGGAGCAACATACAGTGGTATAGTAAGAGGTCTTTGTCAACTATGTTGATACAGCTGGGGTCATTCTCATTATCAAAAAGTACGGAACGTCGTCGAACAGGAGAAAAGGCAGTTCTATTGTCAATGAGTTGCACTTTGACAAACCGCATGTGAAGCTCTCGAACGACCACTCGAGCGTTCTTCACAAGTCCTTATCGAATGGAGAGGTTGGGGAGGCAGTCGGGTTCGACATTGCATACATGATGTGTGCCACTGTGAGACTCAGTGGGACTGTCCATCGTGAGCAGCACATATTTGCGTAAAAGCAATCTCAATACGTGGAGTGAGTTATGTTGGAGAGACATGAAGATCGAGTGGAGTGGTAGGGAGTGGGTAGATGGTGAAGAAAACGTGAGGGGAGGGAAAGAAGGACGGAGGGCACCTGCAATCAGGATGTGGGGTGGCATAGGAGAGTGTGCGTGCTTCTGAGGAACAGTGGAAGACGGAGGGCGGTATGAGAACAAAAGATCGATGGAAGGAAACCACTGGCAGTCTCACACGATGTACGCGCGTATGATGATGTCGTGGCAGTCCCCGATGGCGAACGTAGTGTAATGAGTTTTCGAGGGGATCAATGGAGGAAGGTAGTGCTTCTCGAGCTGCGCAAAACCATCCTCGACCGTGCGAATTCGCGAGCGTAGCATGTCCTACCTTGGGTTGCCTTGCCCTCATCCGCGAGCTTCTCGCCCCGCACATTTCTTCGTGTTCTGCCACAGCGTCCTCGTCCAAGTCAGATTCCTCTGGCGGAGAGTCCGCGGTGCGATTCATGCGATTGTACTCTGAACCCACAGTGCTGTAATCAGCCGAGTTAGAACAGGGCCTATCCATAAAAGGGTGCTCATTCATACCTTCTCCCTCGTCTTCGCCATGGTCTGATCATGCATTTTCCAGACGCTGATGGACAACCATGCGATTCTCGTGATTATAGTGGTTGGGCATTTCCTGCAGGGTATCATTCTCTAGCGTTCCCTCATCTTACTGGCCTCTGGGAGCCTGGAAGGTGATCGAGGCGTTGTAGGTATACAAAATCTTTGCGTTGAGACCTTCATGTACATGATGATGTACTACAGCAAATGCTTGTTCAGACACCCAGGCTGAGTAAAGCGGGAGGCACAGTATCAGGAATAGTGTCGAAAATGCGAAGATGGGCTAAAATTACTCACGTTTACGCGATCAAACAAGTTGTGCGAGTCATTTTTGTCGTGCTCGAAGATCTTGAATACTTGCTCGTCTACGGTGACCTTGTTGTATCAGTATGGGTGGACTATGTGCTCTTGCTGAGGAAGTCAAAAATGTTATAATTCAGGGGTTCGAACCAGGGAATTTCAGGATCGGATTCATCCACCAGTGATTGTGCTGCTGAGCGCCGAGTGTGAGCAGATTCGGCCTCTGGTCAGGTGAGCACAATTGCACCCGGAAAGAGCCGAGCCGAGCCAAAATCTCTATTGTGTTGAGAAGGATAAGTACTCGGTCTGCAAGATAATGCAGCACCTGCTTTCACCAGCGGCGGAACACTCTCGCCAATGGAAATGTTCTGGCACACAAGCTTTCACAATTCAGTCTTCTACTGGCTTCAATCCCACCCTATTGTGGCGACTTTCTGCGTTCTCATAATTCTGCAATATGTTTACACCTGGCTTTTTCCCGATCCAATAATGAAGTTACCGGTTGCCCCAGGAGGGCAATTATTTGGCGGTCATTCACTTATAATCGTTGAGTGGGTAGCACAGCTGTTTTCTCGAATGAATTAGTGTCCTCATCAGCGACTCCAGTGCTCGTTACTCCCCCACCCTTCACGAGAAATACGCACGGGAATTGGGTAGGAATGTACGATTACGAGGGTTTCATCCGGTGCGTAGATATCCTCGTCTGTACATCTCGGCAAAAGTGACATATCATTCTTCAAGTGGGAAACCCGACTTCTCCCACTGGACCCGGTCACAATAGCTCACGTCTTGAAGAACCCGAACATCTACGAGAAGCCCTGGGTATCCCGGAGGATAATCGAAGGGCTTATTGGGTGTGGTATGCTCGCAGCAGAGGGCCATGTGCATAAACGCCAACGCCGCGTCGCGACCCCGGCCTTTTCGATTCAGAACATGCGCGCACTCGTCCCCGTTGTTTTCAACAAAGGGGAGGAACTCAAGGACAGGTGGATGGGACTTATCCAAGAACATGCAATCAAAGTTTCGCAGGATAACCCTAATCCCATTGGTTTGCGTCTTGACGTCTGTCATTGGGTGAGCCGGGCGACATTCGATGTTATAGGGCTGGCTGGTGTGTTTCGGCCGTTACTTGCATCCTTCGGTACCACCTCATTCTGTCTTTCAGGATTCGACTATCACTTCAATGCCATCCAAAACGAAGACAACGAACTATTTAACGCATATAAAGATATGTTTGAGATTGCGGTTTCCCAGCCTGGGACCTTCAGAAAGGCACTCAATACATACTTCCCGATATTTGGGGATTTATTTGTGAGGTTCGATATTGGGCCAGCCATGCGTTGCTGACCCCCCACCAGCCGGACAAGGCGACAATTGCTGTGCGTAAGGGTCAAGAGACAATTAATCGTGTAGCGACACGACTCATCCAGGAGAAGAAGCAGAGGGTTCAAGAGGGCGAACACAGCGGGAAAGCATATGACGGCCGGGACCTGCTATCGCTCCTCCGTATGTTTTCCACACTATCCACTGTCTCATCGTATTCGTTTTGACTGTCGATAGTTAAATCTAATGCCGCGACCGATCTCCCGCCTGAACAGCGAATATCTGATGAGGACATCCTTCATAACATCAACACCTTCATGTTCGCTGGCTCCGATACAACCTCGTTGGCCGTCACATGGACGCTACTCCTCTTGGCAAAACACCCTCCGATTCAAGACCGGTTGCGTGCGGAGCTGTGCAGCCTGTCTCGCCCGGATAACCTTGGTGATGAGGCGGTCTTGGCACACTATCAAGAACTTGCTGCGGCGCCGTTTCTCGACAAGGTCTGTCGCGAGTCGATGCGTATTGTGCCCCCTGTGCATTCGTCGCTCCGTGTCGCGACCCAAGACGACGTCCTCCCAGAGTCGAAAGGCGGTGAAGGTGTCCACATCCTTAAGGGCACGTTTGTGCACATACCCATAGAGGCGATGAACTTGGATCGTGAGATATGGGGGAAAGATGGATGGGCGTTCGTGTAAGTCGACTTTGTCTGTCTATCTATCTATCCCCGAGACAATGCTCAATGTCTACGATCCCCTCCCTCTCAGCCCAGATCGGTGGGACAATCTTCCAGAGGCGGTCAAATCCCTACCAGGTCTCTACGCCAACACGCTGACGTTCTCCGCTGGACCCCGCGTATGCTTTTCCCGCCATTTTGTGCATGCACTCTCTGACAAACGCGTTTGCCTACTAGTCCTGCATTGGTCAGCGCTTCTCGCTGATTGAAATGAAAACGTTTCTTTACGTCCTGATCACGAACTTCGTGTTCGCTGAGACGGACGAGAAGGTCGTCAAGTCGAACGTGTGCGTAGCTATTGCTCCTTTTTTTCCCGCTGAGGCGCTGAAGACGCGTTGATAGGGTGCTCACAAGGCCTTTTGTGAAGCACAAGTTCAAGGAAGGGAGTCAGTGTCCGATGATAGTGACCCCGTATCTCCCAGCCGAATCGATGTAATGATTATATGTGGTTGTTCTTCGTATTCCGTTGCACATTACTCCTACTTTGTGTTTCGTCATTGCATACGCGCGATGAGACTACGTGCGCTAAACTCGACTGGATACTCTTCTCTCATTCTGATGGGTCATCAATATGGAATCCCCGTTGATTCGAAGACTGGACCGGCGACACAATCTTTGTCATTCACAAAAGGTCGGAAGCAACGTTTCATGGTAAAATTCGTTCAGCTACAACTACGACAAGCAAGCACACCCAGCGGACTCGGATTGTAGTAGGAATCAAGACACCAACTAGTATTTGTACCACAGGTCGGCAGGATCATCACGATACTGGTGTTCCGTCAGCTTTCTGTACCTCTGAGACTCGGAAGGACATCCCTTCTACCGTTCTACGCAAGGTCCTGCGCCGCTGCCCCAAAAATAACATTCTGACAAATCAGGGTACTATTCACTGGGGGGAGACCAGTGACAAACTACTCAGACACAGTATCAGTATTGGTCAAAGAAGCGATGATTATACAGGATCATAAGTTACATATAGCTGCTTGGGTAAGAGGCGACGAGTTGATTCCACCCGCTTAGTACACGTGTAACGGATAAGGGTACTATTCCAGAACGCCCATCAGCACGCCCACCAGGGGCTCACGCTAGGGCTTTCCGATTTATCGACAACACATCTAAATCATCGATGTCCAACTTAGCGACCTAACACATTCGCCCCTGGGTCTATCTTACCTAGCTCCATTAACCTCTCTTGGACATTTTGGTATGCGGACCACGGGTCCTTAGCGCCTTAGCTGTGAGGTGCTATCGAGGATCGACCTCACAAACGGCTTCGGGTCGTATATTTGATAAATTTCCTTCCCAAGAACTTGACCCGTTCCTGAGTGTTTTTTTTCCCAGTGTGTTTCCAAACCAGATCGACGACGGCCTGTCCAAGGACAACCCGGGGACGGGCAATAAATCGAATGCGGGAGGTGGAATTCGAGATGCCGGTCCCGCTCTTGTACACGTTTGAATGGCCTTCCGCAAATAGGGCAGTCTGATGGGATGGAGGCCGTGGGCTCATTGGGCTGAGCATCGACTTCGTTTTGGGATGGCGTTGGCATGGCAGACCGTGACAGGACGTAGCAATCCACGCCGCCATTGTCAGGTTCCTTTGCTGGAGCCTACGTCGATGTTGACACATAGATCAAAGTAACAGAGAATTAAATATAACGTACTTCGTGCCCGCCATCAAATGACGGGTGCTCAGCGAGTGTATCGAGTTGATGGTCCTGATTATGGGGCTGCTCTGGCAGAGCAGACTGTGAAGCTGGCATGCCATATTGGTCTGCAGAAGTCTGTAACAATGTTGGCTTAGATGAAAGGAATAGACACCTATATGTGACGCACTAAGTTTCCGCTACCAGATGACAGGTCCCCAGTGAGCACACAGTCTTGAAGAAACTGATATAGAGACTGCGCTGGGACCAGGAACCATGAACGGGCATAAATTGGCGAGCCATGTTGGTCAGCGGGAGCCTGAGTTGATCTAAGCATCGTTCACAGGAATAGACACATATATGTAACATACTTCGTGCTCGCTACATGACGGGTCCTCAGTGGGCACATGGAAAAGAAGGAATTGATAAAGGAAATGCGCTGAGATGAGGAACGGTGGGCAAGTCGGCGAGCCTACGAGAGTCTACATTGATCTTAGCATGGATTAAAGTAATAAATACCTATATGTGACGTACTTCGTGCCCGCTACCGGTAGTACCAGATGGTGGGTGCTCAGTGAGCGCACAGCGTTGAAGAAAGTGATTCAGAGACTGCTCAGAGACGAGGGACCATGAGATGGCATCAATTGGCGAGCCATAGTCTGTAGGAGTCTACGCTGATCTTAGCATAGATGATAGGAATAGAAACTTATATGTAACATACTTCGTGCTCGCCAGCACATGATTGGTCCTCAGTAAACTCGTAGGGTCGAAGAAACCGATATAAAGGCTGCCATAGAATGAAGAACCATAAAGGGGCGGGAGTCAGCCTTCGATTTTGCTCTACGGGAGTCTACGTTAATCTCAGTATAGATCAAAGGCTTCGTGCCAACTACCAGACGACGGGTGGTCATTGCACTCATTGAGATGAAGCACCTCATATGGGGCCGCTGGCGCAGCAACCGGTGAAGCTAGTGGAGGCTCGTAACCCGACGTCCCATGTTGATATGTGGGTGTCTACGTAGATGTTAGCAAATACAAAGCAATCGGTGCCTTCAACCTACTTGTTGGGACTTCAAGTTCAAAGCAGACTTCAAAGCAGACATTGGAAAAAACGATGCGATACTCAGCACATGGGATCCGCAGTCTTATATGCTCGGACTTACTAGCGTGTGTCTAATAACTTGTGAACCATTGATTAAATTCTGCTAGGTCCGGAGAACGGATACATGATACATCACGGCTTTGAAAGGATTGGCACGTAGCGCCGTTGGGGGCTTGCGTCGGAAGACGCGGGGCATTCCACTTTTGTTTACCGTAAAGCCCGTTCGGCAGTATTTCTCCAGTGAGCCATTGCCATAAAACAGTCCTACCGTACACAAGGTGTTTTCAACTCGGATGTCGTATGGGGACTAAAGTTTATCCATGCGTTTCGTTTGCCCTTCCTAATATGGTGCGTGCTGTGGGCCGTGTGCAAAACTTACGTCATAGGGATCTCCGACACTGAAGAGCCCCCCTATCCACGGCGTAGTCACCTAAACGCAGAAGGGTGATGAAGGGCGCTCGGCCAGACAAGTGCGCACCGAAGAACAAGTAGTTAGTATACGAGGCATAACCACGTGTAGAGTATATGCGCGTCAACGACTCGGACATATGGCTCCTATGGCTCCTTTTGACCTCCGATGCCTGTATTCAGCAACTCCTGCACAAACAATTACTCCACGAAGCTCTCTTGCACGAAATATGCGAGAAGACAAAGGAGGTCCTCATGCGCGAATCCAACGTCGTGCACGTCAGTGCCCTGACCGTGGTCGGTGACATACATGGGTGCCGCTTCTTCGAATCCATCGTATGCGTGACACTTGATATTTTCTTTCAAGCCAGTTTCATGATCTCATAGAAATATTTTGTATAGGTGATCTTTCAATGGCAACCCGTTCAATCGCCGCCGACAATCGCAATTATCGCACAGCCCCACCACAACCTTGCACGCGACCCCGTCCATTAGCCATCAACAGACTCTATAGTATTGGTACGGTTTAGAAGAAATGGCGAAGTTTGACCGGCATCAGATTTGTTGAATACGGCCAAGTACATGCGGTGACCGGCGAGGAGCGGTGCCGGAGATTTGGCCCAGTGGGAACCTAGGCCAGCAAGCAAGTGGGTTCCAAAGTGGGTGACTCCGAGGCAAAAACCATTTTGGGACCGAAGTCAAAAGAACTTATGGTTTCGAGCCGCACCGTTGCACGATCACCTCTGCTTGGCCAGGAAAGGCAACCCGCCTTCGGTTTCATACTATCGGTGCGACCGGGTCCCCGTATTTGATATTCAGAAGAACGAAACCTTTTGCAAGCGAGTGTCATCATAAACAGTCTCTTCACAACCGCCTCTTGGAGCTTGTCATCTTGCACCTCAGCGGCGCAGTCTGATGTTACCTCGAAAAAAAAGTAGCGATTCGATTTGACCTGACAATCGGGCGCCAGTTCCACGCCTCGTCCCTTCGTAACTGAAGAAATGACCGGTGACGTCCAGAGGGTCCTGATACTGCATCTTGTGAGGTGCAAATTACAGGCGCTTTTCTTTGTAGTATATGTAATACTACAAAAAATATTCCGGAAGTTTTAACAGGGAAGAAGTGGTGTTAAGCATCGACGTCTATGACAGAGCTGATGCAGGGGGTGGCTAACCTTTCCTCCAGCCGCCTGTTTGGGGAGGCCCGTCCCGTGCGTTTTCGGGTGCAGCATCGAACACGTTTAAGTACATCTTTTCCCCCGGCGAGATTTCTGGTATGCTTGCGGAATTTCCACATCGATAACAGTAGTTCGGCGCGGACCACACATTGGATAGGTGATTGTCAGATAGCGATGCGTAGCCCTCCACGCATAATTGATGCCCGCGCAGTATATGAATCATACCTTAAGAATTTGTGCACGACGCCGACACAAACGTGTACCCTGCGCCACCGTGAACCATCCGTATTGGGTCAATGGAAAGACCCGGGCAAAAAGAAGGGTGGATGAGCATTTTACTGAGGAGATATTGCAAAGTCCTCTTTTTTCGAGATCTGGATCCGATCATACAAGGTCTGCCATGGTCCATGGGTCCTTCGTGCAGTATTTCTGACACGGGAAACGGGTAAACAGATCACACGGGCAGGAATGTAAAGCATGACAAACCTCGGAATCGGTCGACGTCCTGATTTGGTCAATGGAGTGAATGTCATTTTCACTGAATGAACGGAAAGACCTTGAAGGAGCACAGGGGTGCATAAACGTGTTGATAAACCGGCGTGGCAAGGCGGTCTAATCCCCATGAACACAAAAGATCTTGTCGTCAGTGAGGGTCAAGAAGTCAAACATGTCGGTAAAATATGTCCGGATGTTGAATACGGTCAAGTACATGCAGTGACCGGCGAGGAGCGGTGCCGGAGATTTGGCCCAGTAGAAACCCAGGCCAGGAGAAAGGGCAAGTGGGTTCCAAAGTGGGTGGGGCAAAACCCGTTTTGGGATGGAAGTCGAAAGAACTTATGGTTTCAAGCCGCACCGTTGCACGATCACCTCTCCTTGGCCAGGAAAGGTAACCTACCTTCAAACCATCGGTGCGACTGGGTCCCCGTATTTCATATTCAGAAGAATTGCAAGCGAGTGTCATCATAAACATCGCCAGTCTCTTCACAACCGCCTCTTGGAGCTTGTCATCTTGCACCGCAACGACGCAGTCTGACACTACCTCGAAAAAAAACGTAGCGATTCCATTTGATCTGACAATCGGGGGCTTTATCGGGGGTCTTTCAGCTCCAAGCGGGAACGCACAGTAGCGCCCAAGTAAGGTCGCGCAGATTTGCGAAATCATCCGTCTTGTTGTTGTTTTTTTTACTGTAATTTCCACTGAATATTTTACATGGAGATGTATATTCACAAACAAACCTAGAATCGGCAGTCCATTCGGAAATTCCTGAGGGGCTGTGCCAGGAGGGGGCGCAACGGAGGGAGGCCTGAAATAGCTGCCGGTGCCAGTGGCTTCCTTTGCCACTGGCAGAGAATGAGCGTTATTGACGTTGCGAATGAGGTGAGATAGGACAGGGGCTGGCTCTCGACCTGGAAGGGGAGCCAGATGACCATCGGGCGGGCGTCTAGTGGGTATTTATTTTTTCCCTTACATCTAAGCAATGACTCCATCAATGAACACCACAAGAACCAACCTCGGGGGTCGGATTGCACTTGAGAGCCGGTGAGTTCGGATCTTCGCAAGGCACCTCCCAGATCTGCTTACCCCAGCTCGAACTGTTCGAATGTTCGATGGTCGTTGGTTTGAAATTGTATTTTCTGCTGTAGCAGACGCACCTTGGAGCGCCACTGTCTTCCCAGCTCCCCAGCACCCGCCGTCAACACCCTCATCTTATCGTCGTCCGGTTCCCGCCCAGTCGCCGCGTGTAATGTTGGATGCTGTGGTCGGTGATTAGTATCATGACTTTCCCCATTTACGAATTACGAAGACACATATGCCTACTGTCTTTAGTTCCCACCAGCAAATGCTGCCGGGAATCATCGTTCAGATGAGGACTGGGAGTATATGCCCCACCCGTCGAAAGCATCGCTGCACACCGTCAACCACAAGAGCTGCAGCACGGTGACATGGGCTATTTCGATGTAGCTGATGTTCACCCCCGCTTCATGAGCATCACGCTCATGCTATCAACAACTATGTCGGGGTTGCTCTGGATGTCCGCGCCCAGGCACAGGCTGCCCCACCGCCCCCCGTATGTACTGGCATCACTTTTCTGCATATTTATCTAACTGGACATTCGCCAGAGGAGATTGACATGTTCAACAACCCACCTCGGCACGCTGCTGCTGGCCCTGCTCGAGCCTTCCTCAATGAACGGCCTCATCAGGGCCCTGTACCCGACGGGGCTGGCCAACGAGGTACTATGGCAGCTTGCAGTCCTCTACTTGCAAGAGCCCAATTCACAAGTTGCCATGAACCTAGCAATGCCCGTGGTGTCAGGGTGGTCATTACCCTTTAATTGGCTGGTCTTTGAGGTTTCCATTTGTCAGGATGTGGGCTTCGCCGTCATGTTGTCCCTAAATAATGGCATAATGCATTGAGCTATGCCCTTCTGATGTATGTACCTATTTGACACACTCATGCTTCCCTATTTTGGAGCTTTTCGTTTCGTTGTGTTATAGCTACGTGTCCCCTAGCCTGCTTGTACTACTACTGTACATTCATTGTTGTGTGGAGTTGTATTGCCACGGGTCTGTCTCTTGTTTGGGGGGCTGTGGGACAGAATCTGTCTGCATGCAGAGAGCCAGGAGAGAAGCGACACAAATATGTCATTTGCAGCATAGTATAAGGAAAGTCAAAGTCCGAACGGAAGACTCGGAACCAAAGGTTGCAACCAGCCAAGAAGCCTCGGCTGGTGAGTCGTGATTCACAAAATCGGGTCCTTGATCGGGTCATCCGACGGGGCTGTGCACAATATTAAACAACCTCTGCTGGGATCTTTTTGTGCCAGCCTAGATAGGTCGTGGGCCTTGCACGTGGTGACGACATGAGGGAATCGTTTTCGATTTGGGCATGCTCGATTGCGCCAGCTGAGTAAAGTTGAAGGGGAAGACCCCAAATGGGGCAATGGATCACTACACTTTCCATCCTCGGACTACGCTGCGTGGAGAGTGCGATCCTACGGCGGCACTTTTTCAGTGCACAATGACACACAGTTCTGACAGTTCAGTTTTAAGTGGCGTCGAAATGCTGTAGTCATGTGAACGTGTGCGTGTGCAGTGACAGTGTGCTGGTGGGGCGGAAAAGACCGAGCGCTTATCACTGACGGCCTGGCGCTAGAAGCAAAGAAACGCACGAGCCATACGGTCATGATACGGAGATACAGAGCTCACAGTAGCGCTGATAGATCTTGTAAAGGCGTTTATTCATTGCGAGAACCAATCTGGAAACAGACGAAACAGTTGCATCTTCCTCGAGTTAATCGAGTAGTACACACAGAAACTACTTATACTGCTTCCTCCGACTCGGACTCAGGAATCGGGTCGGGTACACCGAGCTGCTGAAGGGTTCAAAACGACCTCAAGTACAATAAGGGAAGGCTCTCGATGTTCCTTGTCTTTGTTGGCTGAGCCCAGCCCTATGTCACCCATGCCGCCTATGCCGCCTCGAAAGACCCTGCAATCTTCAACATTGTTCCATTTTTCATATATTCAAGTTTGCTCGTCTTGGACACTAATTTACTGGAAATTTAACCCACCACTTTCGTGCTTCAGCCTTTCCCCCCAATGACTGGGCCCTGCTTTGCTTCGTATACGCCCCCTGCGTCATGCATCATTATAATAAAAAGCACTCGACAACTGTGAACACCGCAGACATCACGCTCATACTGTAGTAGCATTGAGTGAATTTATGTACTGGATGCGATGGACATTGGAGTCGGTCTCTGAACTGCGTGCATAGGGGATCCACTTTGGTTCCTCCTGAACGAGTCGACAGCTTTAGGGGGATAACGAATAACAAGATTTTACGAACCTTAAAGAGACGCAGCCCCTTTACCTGATTCAATTCGTCAAGCGAGAAGCGATGGTAAATGCCAGCCAGAATGACAATAAGATCGCCCGGCAGGACATGAACACGGATCCACTTGTCTGAAGGATGTTCTGCGTACGTGTATTCGTTAGCAGTTGAGAGTGTGCGCTTGAAGCATTTCAACGCACCGCGTACATCAAAGAAGCACGAACCAGAGAGGATGTAACGTATCTCTTCGTCTTCGTGCATATGCCTAAGCGTGTCCGATCAAGTTAGGCCAAATATACAGGATCGTTCAACAGCGCCACACCAACTCCTGAAAGAATATCTTGATCTTTGATTCGTATTGGTCGCCTAGTCCCTCCTTCGTCACATCGATGGTGTCACGATTCTTATAGCTTTGTTGTTCCGCAATCCTATCGATCTCAGATTCCCACCCTCCCGGGCTATCCAGCGGGATGGCCCAGTGGAGGAGACCAAGCTTGCGAAGGTCGGCGAGGTCTACAGATGTCCCTGAATCGTGTTGAAGACGCTGGTCTCCAGGGAGATTGTCAAAATAATAAGCACGCATGAAATGTGAGGGAAGGATGAGCTGCCCGGCCCGGGCCCGGTGTTTGGTTTTGTACCGCTGAGCGCGCAGGACAGCGACCAGGCCCGTCGACAGAGCGGCACTTACCGCCGATGCGCTATGCGCTACTACTGTAGTCTCAGGGCCCGCAGTCTTTTTCGAAATAGACAATGAGACAGCGCTCATCATCATGATGAACCCCACAAGAGCCAACTCGACGGTCTTGCCATGCGAATTGCGCTCGAGAACCCGTGAGTTCGGATCTTCGCAAGGGACTGCCTATTTACCCCTGCAGCCCAGCTCGAACCGCTGGACGCTCGTTGGGATGAAATTGTATTTTCAGGTCTCAGCTACGCCGGCAATCTTCCGTAGCGTAGGGTATCGACGGGGCTAATACGCACGGACGCTTAAATACCCTCTCCATGCGTCTCCAAGTACTCACTCACACACCCATCTAACTCTTGCAAATCTCATTCTGTTAAATGGACCCCCCACAGCAATGCGAGCCCCACTTTCCAACGAATGCATCTGCTGCCACAGACGCGCCTTGGAGCGCCACTGCCTTCCCGGTTTCCCAACACCCGCTGTCAACACCCTCATCTTATCGTCGTCCGGTTCCCACCCAGCCACCGCGTGGCCATGCCAGTGTAGTGCCGGATGCTATGGTCAGTGATTGGCTTCGTGACATCCCCCCACTGCATTAACGAAGACGCACATGCCTGCTGTCTTTAGTTCCCACCCGTGAATGCTACCGGGAATCATCGTTCAGATGAGGACTGGGAGTATATGCCCCCACCCGTCGAAAACATTGCTGCACACCGTCAACCACAAGATCTGCAGCACGGTGACATGGGCTATTACGATATGGCTGATGATCACCCCCCACTCCACGAGTATCACGGCCAAGCTACCAACAACTATGCCAGGGCCGCTCTGGATGCCCCTGCACAGGCACAGGCACAGGCTGCACCACCCGCCCCCGTATGTACTGGCCTCATTTTCCGCATACAAATATCTAACCAGACCTTTCGCCGGGGGAGATTGACATATTTAACGACCCAGCTCAGCACGCCGCGGCTGGCCCTGCTCAGGGCCACCTCGATGAACTGCCTGTCCCCAATGGGCCTGCCAATGAAGTCCTTCGGCAGCTTGCAGTCCTCTACTTGCTCGAGCCTAATTCACAAGTTGCCATGCTCCGCATGGAACCTAGCCATGTCCATGGAGTCAGGGTGGTCATTACCCTCGAACTGGCTGGCCTTTGAGGTTGCGACGGGGGCTTCGCTATCATCAAATAATGAATCATTCTGATACTTTGAGCTATGCCATCTCGATGTACGGTACTGTATGTACCAATTTAGCACTCTCATCC
Organism: Russula ochroleuca; assembly: GCA_015178965.1. NCBI lineage: Eukaryota > Fungi > Basidiomycota > Agaricomycetes > Russulales > Russulaceae > Russula > Russula ochroleuca. Next base: position 79,731 of record WHVB01000019.1, read on the forward strand.
ATGCCTTCCGAGTTTTGGTTTTGTCGTTATATAGCTACGTTGTCATCCGCCCCCTGCTTCTACTACACTGTGTGCAGTTGTTTTGTTACGGTCCGTCTCTTGTTTGGGGCGGCTGTGGGACAGAATCTGTTTGCGTGCAGAGACCGCGTGAAGACTGGGCGGAAGGAGAAGTCATTTACAACATAAAAGGAAACTCGGAATCAAAAGATATGGCCGAGAAGTTTTACCCGCGTCAGATCTCATCGTGCTAATCGCGAAATGCAGTCACTAGCACGTGAGCGCTGAGCGTGTGCTGCGCGTCTTCTCCAAGAGGGATAGAGAGCGAGGTTTACTCCTCCTTATGCGGGAACCAATGTTCTAGAGACAGACATTTAAGATACTGCATCTGAGGGAGAGATGATACTATCATGATAGGCGGCTGGGTTACCAACGACTCGGAACAACGAAAACCAGTGCGTCTTCCTCGACTCGGAGTACACCCCAGAACTACTTGTACACGATTTTGGAATCGGAAAGTGCACCGAGTTGCTTAAGGCGACTTCAAGTACAATAAGGGAAAGGCTCTCGGTATATTCCTTTTCCCGGTGGTTGAGTCCGAGCCCAGCCCACGTCGCCCACGCCGTCTCGAAAGTCCTTGTCGTCTCTAACAGTGTGTAGTCCCTCACTCATCCATCTTTCTGATTCTTTCAACTTTGACACTAATTTAATGGACATTTTATATGCGATACTCACTACCTTCGTACCCCGGCCTTTCCCTCCGATGACTCTTTGCTTCGTACACACCTCCTGCTTCATACGTCATCTAAAAACACTCGACAACTGGAACACCGCAGACACCATGCTCATACTACTGTAGCAGCCTTGAGTGAGTTGATGTACTGGACGCGGTACGCATTGGACTCGGTCTCTGAACTGCGTGCATAAGGGGTCCACTTTGGTTCCTCCTGAACAAGTAGAAGGCGTCAGGGGACAACGAATATAGCAGAACATTTTACGGACCTTGAAGAGACGCAGCGCCTTTATCTGATTCAATTCGTCAAGCGTGAAGCGGTGGTAGATGCCAGCCGGAACGACAAGAAGATCGCCCGGCTGGCAATGAATACGGATCCACTTGTCTGAAGGATGATCTGTGTTACACGTATATTCGTCAGTGGTTGAGAGTCAACACTTGGAGCATTTCAATGTACGCACCGCGTACATCAAAGAAGCCCGAACCAGAGAGGGTGTAACGGATCTCTTCGTCTTCGTGCATGTGTCTAGTGAGTGTACAACGTTGTCCATATGCGATCCGATCAAGTCAGCCAATATACATGATCATTCAACAGTGCCACACGAACTCCTCAAAGAATGTCTTGATCTTCGATTCGTATTGGTCGCCAAGACCCTCCTTCGTCACATTGATGGTGTCGCGATTCTTATAACCCTGTTCCAGCGCGATCCTATCGATCTCAGACTCCCACCCTCCTGGGCTATCCAGTGGGATTGTCCAGTGGAGGACACCGAGCTTGCGAAGGTCGGCGAGATCTACGGATGTTCCCGAATCATGTTGAAGACGCTGGTCTCCGGGAAGATTGTCGAAATAATAAGCACGCATGGTGGGCGAGGCAAAGATGAGCTGTCCGGCCCGGCGCAACGCTTTTAGGTTTTTACTTGCACGAGCTATCATAGCAAGATCTGCAAGACCCCACGACGAGGCCACGCAAAACTTACTTCAACCCTTTGAAGGGGCAGTAAACGGCCGAATCACTGCAGAGGCCGATCGTTAAAGGGGGCTCGAAAGGGGGTAGGTTTCACCCTGCTGAACGCTTTTAAATTGTCTTTGAATGGTCGTTTCTGCATTCTACTGGCTGATCTTCAGCCGCCCACGTGTTTAATGGACAGTACTGTCTTACTTGACGGCCGACGAGATGACATTTACCGCTGATGCGCTAGCCCCTACTCAGATTAACAAGTTACGACCTTGGAACCAAGCAAACACGTGATCACATTGTTCACATCATTTGTAGTACATCATTGAATCATAGCCAGTCCTATTTCCGTGCCTAGTACTGAGCTTCGGCCACATCACGTTATGGGAAGAGGCCGCTATCGTAGAAGCATTCCCCCAAAAGACAGGAGATAGGCGACACCGAGGATGAACTGCGTGTTGCCAGGGTATCTGAAGAACAGTCTGTAAATACATGGTAAACATTACCTGAATTGAAAAGGACAGGCACGTGGGAGAATCTGCATATCAGCAGGTAGAACTTTGGAGCCTTGCGGACCTGGTGCCATCTTGCAGTTCAGTGCACGCGACTGAGTACTAGAAATTGAATGAGCCTCGCCATTTCCACTCAAACACGTACACTGAACCGCAATGAGGTCCAGTTTGTGAATTATGTACTCTCGGAGCCGCCTTCAAATCTATATATGGCTCCTCTTTATGACCCATTAGCCTTGAGCCGTATAGCGCAGTTGAAATCCTCAGCCGAGCGCCTTGAGTAAGACAATGGGTATTGCACCCCAGTGGCACATCAGGTCACTACACTTTTACGCCTACTCATACTACTAGTAGTACGCCCAGACAGTCAAGGGTGGACATTCAGAAGTTTCTCCTTGGTCCGACAACGGAAGAGCAAGACTCACGATTGATCTATTGGAGTGTTCATTCGGCGAGGTATTCCTTAAGTTTAAGGCCCACTTCGAGCCAGAGTTCCTCTTTTAAACACCATCAGCGCCTGGTTGCGCATTTAAGCGCCCGGCGGGCCACTGGCGGGCCGTGTTGAACACCTCATCGCGTCTCGAGCCTAAAGCGTAATGTTCAACGTTGCACTTTCTCCCCATCTCTGTCTCTTTCCCCTCAAATATGAGAAAAGATCATCACTGCTCAAAAAAAGGAAAAGGGGTCGCGTTTGATTCACAGAATGAAAGGCCCATCGAGCACCACCAATTCGGCGTGTGGGACTTCTACGCAGCGCGCAACCCGAAGCTATCGTATTTTCCAAGATCCTGGAGAATCGAAGAATATGCGGGGCTCTTAAACGACCTACAATATCTGTGGAGAACCGTTCGCGATGTGGGTGTTGTGGCATGGCCGCTGCTGTGCCTTTATGTAGCCATCACGTTGGTCAAGTCTTTGCTTCCGGCCTTAAGCTTATGGTATGTCGAGTGTACATTCCCGCTCCTTTTCTGAGACATTGGACAACTGATAGCTTTGTAGGTTATCTGGGCAGCTCCTCAACATCGTGAGTGCAGATTGAGCAATACTTTCCGTAGAACCCTGGCGCTGAGCCTTGGTCTTGCGCCCTTGCAGGTTCAGGTTGCAGTTGATAAACGCGCCGTGGACACACGCCTGCTCACTAAAATAGCATGCGGGCGCGTGTTCTGTGCTGCAGCCGAGCAGATTCTCGAGACCGCCTCGTGGAAGGTCTCGACGGCCCTCAACGGGCGTATCAGGCGGTTCTATTCGGCACACATCTTCCATTCCGTGGCTCGCCTCGACGTTCCCACCTGGGACGACCCGGTTGTCTCTGCGCAGATAGATGCTATTATACCGAAGGACTCGAATACCATCGCATGGGGGGCCATTACGAGTATTGTCCAGACTTGGTCAACTGTTGTCAACCTTTTCTCTCAGACTGCTGTCCTTGTGGGTGTTCTGCAGGAGCAGAGAGACGGCTTTTTGCTCTCCATGATTTCATTTGCTGGAGAGGTCATTATGTGCTTCAATTTGACTTTCGTAGGAGATATCCACGGGGGTGAGAGACGTCTTCTAGCATCGTTGACTCATGCTTAGACTGCTCCCAGCTTGGGCTGCTACCACGCGCAATAACGATTACATTAGGATGGAGGGACTTAAGCGTCTAATTAGCACCTCGACGCATCGAAAGGAACTCGTCGCGGGCGGGCTTGCAGCATACCTTACCTCAGGCGCGTCGAGCCCCTTTCTAGGTCAAGGCCGTACTGACCTTTTTGTAGAATATCGCAACCTTGTTGATCGATTGGGGAATCGCGCAACTGACTTCTGGTCTGCATATTTTGATCATACCACCGAACGTGTCTTCCAACCCATGCGCCTCCTTCGGATCTCGCTGATGGAATTACCGCAGGTGCGTCTATAACAACCCATCTTCGCTTACGCTCAGATCCCTAATTGCCCTAGATCGTCTTTACCCTTCGAGCAGTTCAACAGCCATCATCGATACCGGTTTCCCTGGCTTCTCTCCATCTTGTGCAGCGAACATCAAGCTTGTTCATGGAAAACGTCAGTGCGCTCCTCCGACAGACGGGGAGTGTGTCCCAGCGATTATCGGCATTGCGAAAGCTCTACGAGGCTGGGAACATCGTAAACCACGTAGCAGACGGAACTGTTCCATTTCCAGAGAATGAGCAATCAATACGTGACGGAATATCTTTAGAATTTAGGTATTTTGTATCTTGTTTATTCTTTCCCGTGGTGCTGATTCGGCATTTGTAGAGGCGTCTCGTTCCAATACCCTGGCAGCGAGGAATATGCTCTACGCAACATTTCTTTCAGAGTAGGGCATGGTCAGCTCTGCGTATGTTTGTGCTTAGGATATATTCGGGGACAAACCTGGTCTTATCTTCTCCCCAACAGGTCATCATCGGTTCAAACGGTTCCGGAAAGAGCACAATTCTAAAGCTTGTAGCTCGTATATATGACCCAACTGAAGGAACTATTCTCATCGATGGACAAGACATCAAAACCTTGCGTTTGGTGGATCTTCGGCGCGCAATGGCAATCTTGTTCCAGGATTACACCCATTTCCCGCTCTCCGTAAGTCCAGCACCCCTATCTTCCCCTTATTCTGACTCTCCAAGTCGCATGACCGCAGATCAGAGAAAACATTGCACTTGGCGACCCCGCTCGCATGCACGATGACGCCGCAATCGAACGGGCGGCGCATTTGGGAGGCGCATCCGAACTTATTGCGCACCTCCCAGACGGCTTCGACACCTATCTCGAGCGACCTGTGCCTGATATCTTCTCATGGGTTTCGGGTGGGATGATGGATCAGTTCGGTCATAAAGTTGTCAATGAACGCTTGCGGCGCTATATGAATACCCCGGCTGATCACGGCCTAAGTGGAGGACAAATGCAGAGGCTCGCCGTTGCAAGAACGTTCATGCGGTCTTCGTCGACGGAGCAAGGTGTCGGATTGTTGCTGCTCGATGAGCCAAGCGCATCGCTGGATCCCACTGCTGAACACGGTACGATATCCCTACACGATGTTCGTCCGTTTCATTGGTATTTGAGCTGCATTCTACTAGATCTATTCTCACGACTTCGAGAGTTGCGAGGAAATAAGACGATGATATTTTCGACGCATAGGTTTGGAAATCTTACGCGGCATGCCGATATCATTTTGTATGTTTTAGTCTGTTCTCTTTTGTATGCGTCTCACCGGATTGACAACTGGCGACAGATATATGCATGATTCGGTAATCATGGAGACGGGCACACACGAGGCTTTATTGAAGAGCGAAGGCTCAGACTATGCGCGACTTTGGCGTATGCAAGCAGAAGCGTTCTTATGATGGTTGACTATGGTAGATGGAGTATTCGGAATCTCTGGGCATTTATGACGATCTAGTAGTGTACATTTAGATATGGCTACGGGCAATGCTTGGGCCCTTGGGCTTAGCTCTCACAATAGAATGCTGTTTTTTTTGCTGTCCATTCTGTGTAGGCCTCAGAACTATGATAAACGATGTTCCCTTTGTATTACGCGTCAACGCGTCAACCTCCTTCCTCTTTATAACGTCATTTTCGTGGCAATGGGGATATTGACCGGGGGAGATACCGCTGAAGCACTTCAGGTGCTGGAAGTGTACGGCGACTCAGAGTTCGCCTAGGTTGTGCTCTCGGGCTGCGAGTTACTGTAAGATTAGAGATCACAGGTTGGGGCATGTACTCACCAACTCTCCTTCTCTCTGCCCTTCCCCCTTCCTGATGTACCTTTGAGGCCGCAAAACAAGGAGTGATTCTGAAGGTTGAAATTCGAGCCTCTTGGAGTCATGCGAACTCTGTACCATTGTTCCGTGTTCGCGTCGATTTGATAGAAGCGGTGCGTGGACTTCTGTTTTAACCAATGACCGCGGCGTTGTCCTTTGCGAGTAGTCCAACACAGGGTTCAACGTCTGGGATGGGTGCTGCGGATGTGCTGCGGATGGTCACCGGTCATCGATCATCTCTTCCAATTTGGTTTCAGCCACAGCGTACGGTACGTTCATTCCATCAACGAACGAACACGCCTGGATCACGTGGCGTACCGCCAAATGGATGTTTCGCGTCGCGGAGACTCCGGATGGAATGGACGCGATTCAAAAAAACATTGGAGTAGCCGAGCCGCCATCTTCAACATCACCAAAAAAAAACTACTCTACCAACATTAGCTATTGGGGAGATGGCCTCGGGTCGCTCACTGTGACACTGACGTTACTTCTGCTTAATTAAAGCACGAATCCCAGGGATTCCCAACGCTGGCGCGGCGTCCTCCGAGCGTTACTGTAGGACATTGGCCCGGGACGGTATAGACCTGCAGTGTCTCATGACAGCACGAAGAACTTGAACCTTAGAGATGGCGCATCCTCGTAACCGCGGTGGTTCTCTCAGGTTTGCAAGCCGACTTGAACGGGATGTGTCAGGACGTGTAACTGCTGGCTTTGGGACCCACTTGCTTTCCGTGCCCTGCCCCTATCCATCCACCAATAAAATGGCAACTTAAGCCTGGGGCGAGCAGGCGAGCAGGCCCGTTGCTATCCTGATTGCGGGCGGACAAGGGCAGCATCCTGGAGCCGATTTGGCCAGACAAGACAGTCCTTGGTTCCTGGTTCAACGTCAACGGGGCGGGTAGGTGACGACAGACAAGTGCCCTCAGCAGGCCAAATAGCAAGAGTACTAGCCCCATGGCTCTTGGATATGGAACGCCTTGGTTACTCTGGAACCTGTCAGAAGAACAATACAACGGCGGACCTGGTACGTCATACCCCATTGCCTAGGCCTCCACCGTACCCGCCTTCCTTCCCTGCTAGGCAGCAAGCTTCCAGAGGGAACATCTACTTTATGCAGGGGATTGACAGCCGTCTTGGCCCACATGATCAAGTTACCTGGGCCAGACAGTTGGTGAGACAAGCCTAACACCACGGCGTAAATGCACGGCCTCACTCTTCTCTCCACACAGTAAGCTGGGATATGCGGGATAGCTGTGACACATACTCTGGTCGAAGGAGTGTCCAGGGGGGGTAAGATTCCGCCGCGAGGCGATTCAGGACAAATGCGTTCTAATTGCGCAAGGTGATGGTCTCTGCGGAGATTTCGGTCGTCAGAAGGTCCACCCCCTATTAATGGGCGCCAACCCTTGTTCCACATTAACGGCAGACGTGGGAACACCCCTTATCTCCTGGAGGACTTCACTGGCATCAATTCTTTTAGACCCTGCGATTAGAGGATTTCTTGATTCCTCTTCTACTGCTGAAGGACGGCAAGTCCACCCACGCAACAGCAGATACGAAGTTGGCACCACCGCCTCCCCTACCCCCACTACTCCTCTCTTTGGATTCTGATGAGAAAGGACTGCCGTGGCACTGGTACGAGGATAGTATTGGCACCATTGTAGATGCCATAGACAGATTGATTGGTTTCTGATAGGTCTGTTCTCCGCCGCCGCCAGGCGGCCGCCTCTGCTCGTCAAATCTAACCTGTTATACAAGTACTGTAGCCCCTTCGTCCAGCACTTAAACCCCTAGATCCCTAACCGGATCTGGTTTAGCCCTGCATCTATCTCGGTACCCCACTTATACCCCCCCTCCCCCACCCCCGCCGATTCAAGAGTTTTTTCCCTGGGACGAAAATCGCTACCTCAAAGCATCAAAATGACATCTCGTTAGCAAAGTCTACGGCTGCGCCCGAGGTTACACGGCGAGTGATAGGTAATTATGACCTCCGATTGATGTTGAGATTCGGATCTCTTATGTTCTTGTCGTTCTTTCTGTCACAGCCTTACCTGAGAGTACCTGTGTTTGTTACTGGTGCCAAATATGTGCCCATAGGTGCCCATAACACTGCTGTACTAGCAGGAAGCCTAATAATGCTAGTACTCGGTGGGCTGGGTGATCATCTACAAGTAGAGCGCGTACACAGCTGTTGTCTTCTCACCTCAAATTCGCAACTTGGACTCGACTGCTGCTGTGCTCAAAAAAAAGAAATAACCCAAAAAAAAACCTCTCCATGGACAACGACCAAACCGACGGCTTCCTTGGTCGTATCCAAAACAACATTGACTTCTGGCCTCACCGAGTTTGTTTTCCCTTTACCGTGAGCCATCAGTATTATAGCTTACATTCTACAGGCCCCGCACTTCGAGATGCTTGGGGGCGATCAATGGGAGAACAGAATCTCCACAAGCCAGCGCGAAGGTCGTGGCTACGATGCCAATCAAATAATGCCACGGGAAATTGTGGTGTATCAAGATCAGCCCCTTGAATCTCCTTCCCGCCCCGCATCTTACACGAGCCCGGCCAACGCCAACCATGTAGATGGATTTTTACACGGGACTCCTCAGGGTGGGCTGTATAATACTTCCCCGCCCCAACTACCCCCCGGAAATCATCACACACCAGGTGGCCACCCCGCATACAACCTTTGGGGGACCCCCAACACGGCAGTCTCTCATGTACACCCGCTCGTTGTTAAGCAGGCGGTCCAAGAATCCACAGGCCCGGGTGGTTCCATGAGCTCCATACAACCGCCAGCCCGTTCTCCCCAGACTGGATTCAACGACGTTTTGCCGATTCAGAAGAGACGCGTGCGCGGTTGGCGTTGCCCCGTCTTAAACTGCAAATCGTCGCCCAGCCGTCCACAAGATCAAAAGAGACACTTGCTGACCCACTTTCCACGTTGGATCTATTGTGCGGTCCCCGACTGCCCTTGGAGGGGTGATCGCCCCAGTGCCTTTATAAGTCATTGGAACCGCGACCACCCGTCCAGCAGCCAGGCGCCGCATGAGGACCAATACAAAATATACGATCCACAGCCACTAATAAAGGAAGTTGTAGAGGGCACCCTTTGCATTCGAAACGCACAAAAGTACGCAATTTCAATGGTACAGGAAAAGGCCTCAAAGCTTGGAAAGCCGGAGTTATGCGACAATCTCTGGGGTCGCCGACGGGAGAGGCTGAGGAAGGCGTGATGACTCGGGTAGTCATTCTCGTGTTGAGGGTCGCGGGAGGTATACCCGGGCCTGCACTGTATTGGATTTCGGACGCGAAATAGAACAGTGCATTGTGACGTAGTAATAAAAGTATAAGATATTGTGTATGGTTATATGCTGTAATTGGTACCATTTCCCCGCTTCTCATCACCTTGCCTCGACAAAGTATCATCAAAGATGTGTCCGAATGGACCTGCATTCCAAATTACGTGTGAGAGCAGGTGCCAGTGGGAGAGAGTGACGAGAGACTCCGAGAGTCGGCGAGAGACGAGCGGGTATCGCCGGCATCTAGCTCCTTTAGGAGTCATAGCCATCACTGTCGAATTTTAATGCTCCTTGTACCATAATTCTGTTCAGCTTCTGTGCTGATATTGGATAGCGTTTCACGTGGACCGCGCCACCACGCTCACCGCCTCTGTCACGTGATCGTTGCTTCGCGAGAATGACAAACGGGCCATTAATATCCCGGCGGCCGGCCCCTCCTCTCGGTTCTAACGACGCAGGTAAGAATGTTTGGATGAATACCCAACGAGAATGCACTGCATGGACCCCGCGTAACGGTAGCTCACAAGCGCAATGGCTGTAGTAGGCACTCAGTCACTGCGTAACTGTCAACCACAGTGAGAAATAGACCCGGACAACTATTTCTTCGGTCCTTGCCGTGCAACGGGGAACTCATGAACTTACCTAGAAGTGAAGCCCTCGAGAGCCTTCGCTAACTCTGTGCCCGGTCTATTCGGATTTCGGAAGCAAAGTGCTGTTTCCAATAATCGTGTAGACGGTGTAGTACAGTAGTACGAGACCATCTGGCCCTGTAAAGGGGAGCAAAAGCGAAACAAAGTCAGTCTCTCTCACTGCTAGTGCATTACATCATGGCATGAGCATGACACGGCCTAGAGACCACAGTTTATCCCTGTTTTTTTACGACTCTAGTCACAAGGGCAACTTGAACAATTTGGACGTAACAGGGAGGGGGCGTAATATCGTTGCGTCCCTAACTTTAAACATCCAGAATGGAGAAGCTCTACCCGAGGATTTGGACGGGACTGAGCTCATTCTTCCCCTGCGTCTAAAGGTGTGTTGGTACTGATTCACATTTCGCCGACGCTCAATGTACCAGACCTACCATACACACCACATTTCGGTGTGCCTGATTAAAAGCTCATGTGCATACAGTTGTTCGATATGATGTACTCCTTCCAGAAGGATGACAACTTGACAAGAGCAACTCGAGGCCTGGAGGCCAGCGTTATCCTCTGAGAGCCACAGTCTAAACGGAACTTTTCAGAACTCCAGGAGGTTGGTGGGCTCACTGGTACGCGTCTGACGCTTCAATCCTGACCTCATCAGTCATCAAGGATCTAGGATCAACGGCAGCTGGGTAGCGAGACCCTGATATGCTAGAAGATCGGTGTGTACGAAGCTGGTACAGGAGTACCGCTTCATCGAACCCCAGTCAGACTGCCCACTGGCAGAGGCTGTTCCCAACAAACGCCTTATGCGGGCGGAAATGGGGTTCTTGCTAAATTATCTCAGCAAGCGCCTGCGGGCAGGTTTTCCAAAAAAAGTAACAGCGTGGGAAGGACCTGAAGGAGCTTCGAGTCGAGGGCTAATGCAATTATCTCCTTGCCATCTAATCGCACCCCGTCACCATTTCTCTTCCGTCTACCCCACCCTGATAAGGACGGGTGGCGTTGGTCCAGCTCCATTTGTTGTATTGGTGCCCCTACAGCTGCACAGTGCACAGTGATTTCTCACAGGACCGCCGCCGGGCTCGCATCGCTCCTCCGAATTCCTCAACTGCCGACAATTTACAAGGACAGCTGCTCTTGTGTTGGTACCAATACGCAGCCCCTAGGACGAGAATCCTACATTCTTTATACTTAACCACGAAACTTTCTTTCAGATTCACACCTACCGATGCCATCTTTATGCCCCCATATTCCCTCCCATCGGTACGACAAGTCATCGTAGCACAGCGAGTCGTACCGTGGGGCGGTGAAAATTTGATCACGTTGAAACTCGTACACCACAATTCCGAGCGATAAGGCTGGACAGGTGCTTGATAGTTGGGACTCGCATTTTTTCTTGTCTAACAGCCACAGGTTGATCGGCAAGCTTTATGTACCCTCAATAGGTGCCCATAACCTTAATGCTTTGTAGAAGGAGGCTATGAAGGTTATATGTGTGTGGTGGCTGCTACATATTCCATATATATGTTGAAGGATACTTTGCCAAGCCCTCCGAGTCCAACTCTCAACCAATCCTCCCCGCCTTCGATCGTGCTGTCACGATCGAAGGATCGAAAGCATCACTCCATGGCCGGCGGCAGACGTAACTCCTGCCCACATTGCCACTCTAATCCGTGCATCGTCAGTTCGGTTCACTTTGTCCCCTAGCCATGCCGCTTACTGTATGCAGAACCCAGTTTTTTGTTTGGGTGCAGAGTACGGTTCCAGTTTGTTGTCGATGCACTACTCCGACGTGCCCGGAGGCCATGGCCAAGTTGTCAACTCGATAAGCGTACCACCAATTGCCTATCCAGGCGAAGCTTTTATCGAGCCCTCTCTGGACACACCATCTCACCTAAACAACTACGTAGACGGATCTTCATTTCATTCTCACCAGCAGGGCTCTGTTATTGCAATTCCCCGGCAGAAAATTTCTTCTGACGATGACTCACAACTGTCTGCCATTGTTAGCCGCAACGTTCTTTGCGACCATAGGGAGGATCACGACACGGGAACGTATCCCCCACCCCCTGCACAACGGGATACTCAGGTGACGCTGCATTGTACATTCTACTTGACCAGAACTGTTCAAGGTTCTCCCTATTATCATGCAGGCAGTCCCAGGACCGATGCTCAACACTACAGGCTATGCGGCCATGGTTAATGGCTACTACGCTCCTTGCAACCATTGGGAGAATCAGGACCTGGGCACGTATCCTCCACCCCCTGCACAACGGGATGTTCAGGTGGCGCTGTACTACATTCTACTTGACCAGAACTGCTCATGGTTCTCCTCATTTATTATCCAGCCGGTCCTAAGACCGATGCTCGGCACCGCGAGCTATACCACGGCTAGTGGCAACGCTCTTTGTAACCCTTGGGAGAATTTGGACATGGGCACGTATCCCCCACCCCCTGCACGACGGGATACTCAGGTGACGTTGCATTGCACATTCTACTTGACCAGAACTGTTCAAGGTTCTCCCTATTTATCACGCAGGCAGTCCTAGGACCGATGCTCAGCACTACAGGCCATGCGGCCATGGTTAGTGGCTACGCTCTTTGCAACCATTGGAAGAATCAGGACCTGGGCACGTATCCTCCACCCCCTGCACGACGGGATGTTCAGGTGGCGTTGTACTACATTCTACTTGACCAGAACTGTTTATGGTTCTCCTTATTTATTACCCAGCCGGTCCTAAGACCGATGCTTGGCACCAGGGGCTATATCACGGCTAGTGGCAACGCTCTTTGTAACCCTTGGGAGAATCTGGACATGGGCACGTATCCTGCACCCTCTGCACAACGGGACGCTCAGGTGACGTGACGTTGTACATTCCACTCGATCAGATCTGTTCATGGTTCTCCTTATTTATCATGCAGGTAGTCCTAGGACCGACGCTCGGCACTACAGGCTCTGTGCAACCGCCATGCTTCGCATCATCGCCCTTGGCTGATAAAGCCGCCAACAACGCTTTCAAAGCATCTGCGCAGAAGAAGCTCGCCCACGATACGGATGGCTGTTGTCCTATCTGTTCTGCATCTTTAGCCCGCCCGCAGGACAGAAAGCGGCACAAAGTATCGCATCTGCCACATTGGCTCCAGTGTCCGAATTCTGGCTGCTCATGGAGAGGAGACCGATGGGAGCACTTGAAGAAGCATCGCCTCAAAGTCCACCCGTCCAGCAGCCAGGCATCTGACAAACTCAAGTCAATTATTTACGACCCATGGCCATTCGTAGAGGGGATTACAGACAATGCCACCCTTGAGAAAGCGAGAAAGAGTGCCATCGCCCTCGTGGAGAAAAGGGCTAAAGAGGTCGGAAAATCAGAGCTATGGGGAGATTTCTGGGGTCGTAGAGGCGGGAAGGCTTAGAGTGTCTTGATGGAATTCGGACAGCTCTATTTCTTTGATTCGGACTGATTGTGATTCGCGCTGACATTTCAGATAGGAATGCGTCTACGTTAACCCTCGACGACTCCGATGTGATTAATCAACCCTGCTGTTTTTTAAAACTTCAGCTGCACTCTAAAGGTATGGTCCCTGATGACTGAAGAAGGCGAGGGCGAACTTGAAGCCTGGGTACAGGCACCAAAGTAAATATCCAGTGTCAGTGGTGTGAGGTCTCAAGTAATCGCAGTATAGTTACCGGAGTAAAAACCATCGAGTGAACGAAAAAGCGAAGAAATTAGAAAAGCAAGGAAGACGAGAAAGAGAAAAGGAAGGTATCAGTAACGGAAATGTTCCCCTCTACTGTTTCATTTCATCCAGCTGCTTGCACAGCCAAAGCCGGGTCCTCCAACTCTTTACTATTCGACCCTCATATTTGACGCGGTGCTGACTTGTCTGTGATATACGAAATACTCGTCCCAGTTCTAAGTGCGCCGTTAGTCCATTTGCATGACAAGCCATCGGGGGTACTGATCTGTCTATGCTTGGACCCCTTTCAGCACCTCCATTCCATTTATCTTCAATCTGGCCCGCCAATCCCATATTCCCATTCGGCCCATCGCTCCTCCCTCACCTCACTGCCCTCAGGCCCCTCACGATGTGTACTCGATCTCTCCCTATAAGTCCCTAATCCCACCCGTCCACCATCCGCGAGTTATTTTGCCTTCCATTTTCCACTCGGAAGGTCCCTCCCTCCGTGCTTCAGTTAGCCGTCAGTCCTACGTACCTCGTCGCGCCCTGTGTGTGCGATAGAAGCCAGAAACCAACAAGGTGGATTAGCACTGCCAGTCTGCCACCTACGCGCCGTAGATCGTGCGAAGAAGGCCTTTCCTATTTCCATCTTTCCGGCGAATGCCCGCTCTCCCTACTACTACCCCCGTCTTTGTTTTTGCAACGAGCCCATAAACAATCTAGCTCTATTTTAGCTGCTTGTGACTCCGTCGCGAAAAAGTATCTCCGTGCACCTTGCTATGCACAATGCGCAATAATTATCCCTCGATGGGAATGGGAAAGAAGTCGACTGACAAACCTATGAACGGCGTGCGTTGGCCTGACTTTGGCAGACACCCCCAACAAGGATCAGAAAGAGATACTTGTCTATGCCCAACCCCAACAAGGGATCATGCGATTCCCAGGTTAATTCTCTAGGGACCAATACGTTATCCACCACGGGTAACTCATCCCTGTCTGTCTATCAGGTGTCTTCTCTAGAAGCAAGTCTAGAAGGGTCTCGAAGATAATATAAAAAATCAGACTCAGCGAGAAGCGGCGGCGGCTCGCTTACAGTAAGCAATCGAAAGATCAGAAGCTCTTACGAATCGTAACAAACGAGCACCGCCGTCCATCTGCTCTAGTGCTGTGCTGTGCTGCCCCCAAGTACAGTACGTGTGCAGTGGCACTTGACCTTGCACCTGACGCGCACGTAGGATACAATCATATTACAATGAGGGATTATGAGGCTTTTGGCCGGTTTGGTCCGACTGCGGCGACTGGGCCATCCGCTCGGGTACGGCCCCCGAATCCATGACTTCTGGTCGTGATACATGATAAGGCGAGGGCGTTCCAACTACAGGCCTACTTTGTGCGTGTGAGAAAACATAGATAGGTTCGTGCCAATGTCCCAGCACGGTGGCACCCATGGATAGACCACATGACCAATCCGTTCGAGTGAATGCACGTGATCTCGACGCGTCCTGTTTTGGTTCCATCGCCCTCTCGTATCCACAAGATGTTAACATCTCGCCCAGCTCCTCTTACTGCAAGCCGACCCTTACATGCGAGAAACCCAGGTAAAGCTCTTCAGAAACCCAGGGGAATACTCCAGGAAAATGCTCTGCATGGTCCCCACACCGCGAAGACAGTCAGAGTTCAGCCGCAGACACCATCGAGGGGTGAATTTTCCATTACGAAATAGCATCTCCTTCCGAAGAGCTGATATCGCAACTCAGGGTCGTCAAGGAAATTGCCTAAGGAAGTGCAGTCTTCGAAGGCCGTCGTTAACTCTATTGTCCGTCCGCTGGGGGACAAGACGCCCTTTGCCAATCGTCAGTGGCGCGTGATTCGGGACCCGACCCCAGGTCCTGCAAAAGCAAACTCACTCGTGCAGGACGAAAGGTTAGGGCGGTTGACACCTGGACATGCTTTGCTCCCAAGCTCAGTACGCAAGACAGTGCGTGGACGCCACAGCTCGGGGCCTGTGTTCGAGACGCCAGTCACAAGCGGCAACCATTGGGATGTGATAGAAGGTGATATTATCCCGCCAGTGGTTCCTGAGGTGCAGGATGAAGAGGCTCAGACTGAAGATTATGACGAGATTGAGTACATGCCGCCTACTGCGATTGGTGCGAGTGCTACTTTTCACCCTGTCACTCATACCGACGCCCAATGCAGATCCGCATTATACACCGCACTTTGATGTTCCTGACTACAAGCTCGCGGGCATGCAGCTGTTTGATACGATGCACTCCTTCAAGAAAGACGACGCGACAGATAGTTTCTATGCCACAGAGAAAGAAAACATCGACGACACGGGTTTGCTCGAGGCTAGCGGTTTCAGCACCTCACCGTCTCAATGGAACTTTTTTGAACTCTCGGAAGACGGCAAGTGAACGTGTCTGACTAATTTCCCTTCCCAGCTTACCAGACTTTGACGTCCATAGATGATCCTAGCCCCTTTGCCAGGCTTCACGGTGCTGACGAGCCTTCGAAACCCAAAGTACCAGCTGTGCACGTGACGAAAGGCGCACAACCATCGCGGGCACGTGCCACAACCATCCCAAATCCCCGGACGCAACCAGCAGTTCACCTTCCTTCGAAGCGCGAACTGGCGGTGCGGGTGGCCCCAACCCGTATGGCTGGTCCGACTAAGAAGCCGCCGCAGATAAATCCCCCAACACGGCCAGTCACAGCGACAGGGCGTGTAGCTTCCACGTTGCGTAATGCACCTGTTTCGATACCACACATACATGCGCGCCCTGCAACTTCCGCGTCTTTGCGACCACCGACCGCGATAACAAGGACGGTGAAGCTTCTGACGAAGGTGCAGGCCGGCGCAATGCCATTGGCTGCAGATCCCGAGATCGTTCTGGAGTTTGAGGGTGTGGGGGTTGGGGATGACGATTTCATGTTTGACGTATGATTGGTCAGTGAATCTATACTGTCTTAATGCCCCGGCGTATTTGGGGAATCAGTGATACTAGAGGCCAAGGATGGAATTGCTGTCCACTTCGTTGGTCTTGTCGCGAACACGCGTAAAGGAGTCAAGGCAAGGGGGGGAAATACCCTAGAATCAACCTCATCGCGCGCTTTGGAGATCATACGCGAGTGCCGTAGCAATTTGTCAATTATCTGAGCCTGAGAAACAAGCTTTACAACTGGGCAATGGGCACTATACCTTCAGAGAAGTTCCAAACACCTACATACCGAGGTCACGGAGCGAATCAAGCGTCCGTCATGTGTTGGCACCGGCACTTTACATGACTAACATCTATGATAGACTCGCCAAGGTGCGTTAGAACGCCATCACGATTGTCCCCCTGAATTACAGCCAAGCTTGGGTGAAATAATGCAGCCTGGCACTACTTGTGGGTACTGGCACACAAACACTTCACGGTGGCTGCGGGCGGGCAGTTTCCTAGCAATCGCACGGCCCATCATCTTTGCCCGCATGCGACAACCGAATCCATGTTAGATGGACCTCCACAGTGACCGTGACGCTGGTATACGTGACGCTGGTGTACAACAATTAGTAGAAGCCCTCTAGCGAAGCTGTTCCACACCTGTTACGCGGATCTCTGGGAGGCACTTTTTTGTTATCTTGGTTCCCAACCTTCGGCACCTGACAAGTAAGTGTTGCCACAGTAACAGGTCTCTTTTTTGCGTGGGCATTGGCACATCCCCAGAAGGGATACTGTATCCTTCCCTTCAGTGCGGTACCCGAATCCCCGATTGCCGAAGGTATTAGGGTTCCGAACTGTGAACGGGCACGGGCGCTCTGGTACCCATCTAACCCCACAGCGGTGATTAGGCACCTTCATCATGGACCGTAGTGTGATGACGCGACCAAATGGGGGGAAAGAAGAGATTATCTGCTTCGAAAGGATCGCCTTGCTGACACTGGTTTACAAGTACAACTATCCCTCGCAATCGCCATCGCACAGGTTCGGGGGGCTGGATGCATATATTAGCGGTCTGTTCCATGCCTGAGCTTTGGTTTTCTATCGAACGCTCTTCTGCACATCTGAAGACTCTTGTGCAGAATGAGTTGGCGCGCCTCCGAGCGCTTAACGTCAATCTTATCTTTCTGTCCACCTCGGGTATGTGGCACGGATCTTGCACTCATGCCCGTTGAAAAATTTTGCTCGTTAGCCCAGGCCAACATCTTATGCGACCTACGAATTCCAATTCCTGTTGCCTCCTGTCAGTCACCAAGGCACAGTGCCGGAGAGCTGCTGCTCGTGGCCTGCTTTGCTTGGCACAGGGCCAATGGCCCTTTGCCCGTTGGAGTTCCCATGAAATCCTTTAAAAGCACTCTAAACATTGGCAGTTTCTTTCAGTCCCCCGGACCTTTACTTTAATTCCTCTGACTCTAGTCTCTATCCCTAGCTGTAACACTACCTCGCATCCGACGCCATTAACCCACCTCCGACTCTCATACTATGTCGACGGAACAAAGTATGATTCAAAATACTGATGCGGCCTCCTCCGGACAGGGCCCAAACCAGGTAATATGGTTCTCACAAATGATGCACTTTGTGCACACTGACGTAAACTCTCTATGCAAGCAGCTCCCTAAGACTTGTGTTGCGTGTAAATCGCCCTTTGACCGCAATCAAGAACTCGAGAGACATACGCAATCATTCCACCTTCCGTATTCTGTCTACTGCCCGCACTCGTGTTGCAACTGGAGGGGGCCTCGTATCGATGAATTACGGACGCACTATGCAAAACACTTGGGTCAACACGAAGAATCCGCGGAGCTGGACGAGTACCTGATATACGATGTGAAGATGGTCCTAGACTGGATCAAGAACGCAAAGCGCGGCGATTTTATCCGAACTGCTCAAAACTGGGCACTTGAGCTCGTTCGACAGAAAACCAACGAGCTAGGGAAGCATGAGTGGTTGAACGACCTCGGGTGCTGTTTGGAAGAGCGAGAGCGACGTGCACAACACCCGCGACGTCGTCGTGCGTCCAAGAAGAAGAACGGCGACCCCTCTCCCGGTTATTAATGGACGGTGTGGCGGATTTTGCTCTGCCGAAGGTGAACGCGGGCGCGGGTCGTCCGCGCGGCCACTCAGGTCTAGCACTCAGGAGGCCAAATAGTTCATAGATTCCTATGGGTCAAAAGTATATCGCTCTACAGTACGTTTTTGTTTTGTTTTGTATGCTACGTGTTATGATTTTTTTGTTATTTTGTTTTCCGCTTTTGTTTCTGCGCGCGCGAGCCCTTGCGCATTACCTTATCTAAAGGACGAGATTTCGTCCATATTTCCTGATTCAAGCGCGACGCCTTTTGAATAATATGTTTTCTATAGCAAACGACGTAGTTTATGCGTCACTTATGTCATCGTTGTTGTTACCCTTATTATAATCTCCCAGATACAGGTTTTCTCCATGCTACAGGTAGCATTCTGTACGGTATTTCATACGAAATTACAAACAGCGGGACTGTTGTGAAACACCCACCGTTTAGATAAAGACGGAACTTCAACTAGTACTGTACCTTTCAAGCTACGTTTCGTAGGCCCCAAGCACTCACGTCACGTATTGGCACACCATGTCCGTCCACCATCCCGAGAACCATCCATGTAAGCCAGGTGTTCGTTCAGCAAGTCGTTCAGAGGATTCGTCTATACTTCGTCCCGTGACCCGGGCCGGAAGGGCCCGATTATCAGGCGGCTGGAAGCCAGGAGCCTAGGCACTGTCGGCACTAGCACTGGGATTAAAGCTGGCACGCAACTTCTCGGCGCACCTCTCACGTACACACTGAGGCCCCGAGGATACAGTACCCCCAATGGCCAAAGCCTTAGAGCAATTGATAAGGTGAAGCCGGACAAGAAACCAACAAGTCCGCGCTGTACCGTCATTTCCTCACATTACTGGTAGAAACACCCAGCATGTCCACGCGGTGCGCGCTTCCTCAGCGTGTGAATGTGGGTCCAAGCCATAGACTGGCACAGAGGGTCAATCACATCGTGTTTGACGGTACCCCCACGTTTTAATTTCAATGACGAGACAGGTCATCCAGGCAAGTATTTGTCTTAGTAATTGTGCGAGTATTATAGTGCCGACCTACCAGCGCACAGGCTCCTCCACCTTTTAGAAACCACTTCAGGCCACGCCACCTTGAGGGAACCTCGATGATTTGGCGCCTATACTTCTCTACTTTTCTGGGAATGAGTCGCGTGAGGGCTTGGTTGATATCAGCCCAGTTCTCGTTGTTTACACTATCCTTTTTTCATTCCTTCTTTGCCATCGGCTGTCCGTAGTCCAAGCCACGGTGTCTGATGAAAATAATTTAAATAAATGCTGACTCACCCAGAAGAAAGTGCCAAAACATGAGGTTGGCACAGCAGTGACTTATCGCCTGGGTCTCGATTCTTCTTTGCCTATTCTGATGGATCATTGATCACCGGTCGCGTCGGGTACTGGCACTGACAAGGGCACTACGGGCACTGGAACTGGCACAAGAACCCGCCGCCGCGCCGCGTGCTCCGCAATCGGTTGTAGGGCGGCCACGTGAGCGGGGTTGTGACTGCGCCCGCAACGACTCCGCAACGTGGTTTTCAAGCCAGTTGGCCCACTCCCGTCAAGGCACTTTTTATTGCATGGGTCATGCTCTATTGCAGTCCTTAGGCTTCCTCCAAGCCTCGTGGCAATGATGAATACCCTTTTAGGTGAGATGAGTTCTATTCTACTCATTTTCAAGTTCACATTGATACCAAATCAAATATAGAATCCCTCGTCTCTGTGACGCGTGCTGCCAAGTGCCAGTTATCTTTAACAGGTGCCTTATGGGCACTATCTCCATTCTCCCGACCAAACAGAATTGGCATCGATGGTTCGCCTCGCATTCAAGTTATTAGATGCACGAGTTAGTCCAGTCTGAGCCCGAGCATATAAGACTGCGGATCCTGTGTGCTTGAGTATCGCATCGTTTTATTCCGATGTCAAGTTTGAAGTCTACTTTCCAACAAGTATGTTGAACGCATCCATTGCTTTTGTATATGCTAACATCTATGTAGTCACCCACATACCAACATGGGACGTCGGGTTACGCCCCTTCACCGCCTGCTGCGCCAGCGCAGCCCCAATATGATGTTTCTCAACTTAATGTGTGCAATGATTCCCCGTCATCTGCTAACCGACGTGAAGTATGTATATATAGGTATCTATTGCCTGATCCATGCTGAGATTAAGGTAGATTCCCGTAGAGCAACACGCAACGCTGGCTTACGCCATTCCGGCGCAGTCTCTTTATCAGTTCCTTCAGCCCCATGCGTTCACTAAGCACCCGTCATCTGGTAGCAGGCGCAAAGTACGTTACATATAGATATCTAATGCTTTTATCCATTCTAAGAGCAATTGTAGACTCGTGTAAAACGACGCGGCAGCCCGAATTATGCCCCTGCATGGTTCTCCATCCCAGCGCAGTCTCTACATCAGTTCCTTCAATCCTATGCCCTCACTGAGCACAAGTCATCTGATAGTCAGCATGAAGTACGTTACATATAGGTGTCTATTCCTTTGATTTATGCTGACATCGACGTAGACTTCTGCAGATCAACACGGCACGCCAGCTCTTGTGCCTTCACAGTCTGCTAAGACTGCTGTGCCTGGGCGATCCCAATGTCAGGACCACCGTCTCAATGCGCCAGCTGACCATCCGTCATTTAATAACGAAGTATGTTGCATATAGGCATTCATTCCTTTGATCTACGCTAACATCAACGTAGACTCCCGCGTACCAACAGAGCATGCCGGCTTTTGCCACTGTCCCTTCACAGTCTACTACGCCAACGCAGTCCCAGTATCAGGACTATCAACTCAATACACCCACTGAGCACCCGTCATGTGATAGCGGGAACGAAGTACGTTACAAAGAGTTATCTATTGATTTGATCTAAACTAACATCGACATAGACGCCCGCAGAGGAACAAGATGGCAACGAGGACCCCGCGTCACGGCCTGTATCCCAAGACCAAGTCGATGCTCAACTCAATGAGCCCATGCCATCCGTCCCGCCAGAGTGCCCGAGTTGCGGAGAACAACTCAGTGATGTACACGATCAGGATCGAGACCTCGAACCATACCACCCGTATTTGATTTATTGCCCATCCGAGGGTTGTCCCTGGACGGGTCATCGTCCATGCGACTTCAAAATGACCTGCAAAAAAAAAACGTCTCCGAGACGAATCAATCTCCTGGGAAGGAGAGAAACGAAATATATGACCCAAAGTTCAAGTTTGTGGAGTCGGACGCCGATGGTACCTCGCCTGATGAGGTGGTGCGGTATTATTAAAGGTCCAAGAAAGGTTCATGGAGTTGGACAACGTAGGGTCAGCCGCAAAAGGAAGTTGGACACGGCCCGTGCACTTTTTGACCAGTACCATCTCTTAGCACACGCTACGCTACAGCATGGAATTGGTCTCCGCCCTCTAAATACCCTACAGTTTATTTCAGAGGGAGCGTACATACTGCTTATGCCAGAGAGCTCTACGGTAGGGGTCTTCGTTGTTTCGGCGCCGGCGCCGTTTATGATAATGCCTAAGACATTGCATTCGAGGGGGTCGCTGCCTGCCGTCTGCTGGTTCTTAGTTGCACTGAAGACTCGTGAATCAATTCAGTGCCCGTTAGCTTAGCAACTTTTTAAGAGCACATCCAAAATGAAAAGGCCACAGAATAACACCATCCATGCGTGCCGATAGTTGACCGATTCACCGTCCCATTACCCTGCATTCGAGTTTTCTTTGCCCCGTAATGTATTCTTCAAAATGACAGAATCTCCAACCTAAGTCTTCTTCCATGGCCAAGGGGACTAACAACAACAACAACAACAAAGGCGATCATAACGGTCCCAAAAGGGTCAAACCCAGACTTCACGCACATTTCGTCAACGGCGTCTTTTGAAAAGATCTTCTCGATCGGCACATCGTGCTTCTTGCACCACGCTACCAGTGCAGTGGCCGTACGTACCAGGTAGAAAGAAAAGAAGACTGGATCGAATCAGAGCGAGCAAGAATAGGGAATGCAAGACAAGTCCCGCCCACCTGGGATCTAGATATCTTACCGGTGACCAGCGCGACCTCCTTACCCGCCTCGCGACCTCTGCAGCGTGAACGCCTCGATCCTCTCTTCTCGGGGGCTGGTCGCGCTTGAGCGCCGCCTTGCCCAATGCCGCGCTCCTTCTCGAGCCGCGCAAACTCATCTTCGACCGCGCGAAGCATGTCCTACCCTGGGTAGCCTTGCCCTCATCCGCCGGTTCTCGTTCCCCTTTTGCTGACTTCTTCTCTGCAGGCTCGATCTCGCGCGCCCTACACACTTCTTCTTGTTCTCCACAGCGTCCTCATCCAAGTCGGATTCCTCCTCCGCATACTAGCGAGGAGGGTGTGGCGCAATTTCATGCGATCGTACTTGAACCCACGGAGCTGTAATCAGCCGAGTTAGAACAGGGCCTATCCACAGAAGGGTGTTCATCCATACCTTCTCCTCCATCTTCGCCATGGCCTGATCAGGCGTTTTCCAGACGCTGACGGTCACACAAAATGGCAACCATACGATTCGCGTGATTATAGTGCCAGGTTGGGCTTTTCCTGCACTGCAGGGTGCCATTCTCTGGCGTTCCCTCATCTCACTGGTTCTGGAAGGTGATCGAGGCATTGCAAGTACGGAAAACGAGACGTACGACTGCAAATGCTTGTTCAGATACCCAGGCTGAGTAAAGCGAGAGACAGTTTCAAAGATGGCCTAAAATTACTTATGTTCGAGCCATTTTTGTCGTGCTCGAAGATTTTGATACTCTTAAACAGTTGCTCGACGCTCGGTCTACGGGGACTTGTTGTAGCGTGGTGGACTACGTGCTTTTGCTGAGGAAGTCAAAATGTCATAATTCAGGGGTTCAACGTACGTTCAAGCTCAAGCTTATTCAAGTGTCGAGGTATCGAAGTGGTATCGAATCAGGAATTTCAGGATCAGATTTACCCACGGTGACCCACCAAGTCGAGTGAACGGGTCGAGATTGGTGGTTTTACTGTAATTCCAAATTTTGTACTCGAGCCCGAGACTGGCGTCGCCGTCGAGGCGCAGTCATCCGTGAAAATTTCATTACATGAGTGAACCACCACGAGGGTTACATGAATTACACGAGGCCAGCCAACGTCTGTCTTTATCCGCAACCCGGCCTCGTCCATACTCAATACTCTCCCGGCATGTCTTATCTCGCATCTTCTACCTCCTCCCTTCAATCCACCGGAACAATCGGTCAAGGTGCAATACGTGGCAAGTCCCAATGGCAGAGGTACGCATCCTTCTCTTATCGGCTTGTGAATAAACATGACCCACGGACAACAGTCCACATACTGCATCGATCCACCTCCTCGACAATGATTCACTGCTTAACATCTTTTATCTCTATCGACCGGCCATCTTTGACGGGGACGAGGTTGATGGTGACCGTATCATGGGGGGGAGGGGATGGGGACGTGAACGATGGTGGTTCAAACTTGCCCAAGTTTGCCAGAGATGGCGAAACGTCATTCTTAAGTCACCATCCTACCTGGATCTTTGCCTCGTCTGTACATATGGCGTGCCCGTTGCAGACATGCTGGCAAATTCACCTCCCTTTCCTCTCATCATCGATTACCCAAGCACAGATAGGGACATCACTGCCGAAGATGAAGAGGGAATAATCCTCGCGCTGGAGAAGCGCGATCGCGTCCGTCGCATCCGCCTTGGGATGCCTGTTCCGAATATGAAGAAACTCATTATGGTCATCGACGAGGAATATCCAGTGCTGGAATACCTGATTATGGCGCCTTCAACGGAGGACAAGAGTACAGTCATGAAGCTTCCTGGAACATTCCAAGCACCACATCTACGTCACATCCTACTGAGGGCCTTTGCCCTTCCAATACGATCTCGATTACTCGCGACTGCCGTGGGCATTGTCACGCTCTGTCTTTACCTGGACCACCCATCCGCCTACTTCCAACCAAGTACTCTGCACAGATGGATTTCAGTCATGCCCCAGCTGGAGACGCTCCTGATTAACTTTTTATTCCCTGTTCCTAAACGTGATGTGGAGAGGCAACTCATGCATATGCCGCACGTTGTACTTCCTAACCTTCGCTGGTTTGAGTTCCAAGGTGTTAACGCATACACGGAAGCGGTTGTCCGTCGTATCACCACACCTCGCCTCGAGAAGCTCGGCATTCGGTTCTTCAATCAACTCACGTTTTCCGTTTCACGTCTCCTGCAGTTTATGAACACTACAGAGAGCCTCAGGTTCGACAGTGCCAAATTCAAGTTTTCTGGGGAGCGAGTTTATGTGGGTTTCTATCCCCACGAGGCCAAGATGGATGCCCTTTCCATCTATATCGATTCCTGGCACCTCGACTGGCAGGTGTCTTCCGTGGCTCAAATTTTCAATTCACTCAGTCAAATATTCTCTACGGTGGAGCATCTCACTCTTGAACACGTGTTACATAATCGGTCATCTGAAGAGCACAATGAGGTCGACCGCACCGAGTGGCGCAAACTTCTTAGGTCATTTAGCAACGTGAAGACCCTTCGCATCGACGATGGGCTTGTCAAGGGACTCTCCTGTAGCCTACAACTGGTCGATGGAGAGCACTCTCTGGAGCTGTTACCCGAGTTGCAAGAGCTCACATATTCTGGGAACGGCGATACTGGTGATCCATTTACATCATTCATTGATGCTCGCAAGAACGCAGGCCGCCCCGTAACACTGGTCCACCTACTCCACACGTGCCTTAATTGCAAGAGAATTTTTGACCGGAGGCAAGAGCTGAAGCGACACCTCCGCTCGAACCTCCCTCATTGGATCCATTGCCCAATCCCTCAGTGCGGCTGGACGGGTAATCGTCTTCACACCCTCACAGACCACATGACAGCACACCCACAGGGTGGAGGGTTTGCGCCGGAGGAATATCAAATATACAACCCAGAGGCACTCGTCGAGTCAATGGCTAGGGGCACCTTGACCGTTGTGTCGGCGGCAGATATTGCGCTGTCAATGGTCGAAGAGAGGTTCGCGCAGCCGGACAAGGTAGGTGTGGCGGCAAACGTGTGGAATCGTAGAAGAAAGTTCTGCAAGGAATTGACCTGAGTGATTGATTCGCACCCATTCTGTCGCATATCCATATCTATTAACCCATTACTACTGTACTATATCTACGCCGCATTCTTTGCGTTCATTTGCTCTTATATACTGTATGCTTATTGCTCTATGCAGTTGTTTAGGTTCTGTCCGCTCTCGTTCGCGCATCCCCATGTGTTTTTACGTAAGTGCGTTGTATCACATATTTATTTATTTATTCTTTGAGAATTGTTTACACTCACGATCGCTTCCCGCTGCCGTCCACCGGTTATTACGGGCAATAACCTGAGGACTGCGACAACTGTACAGTACTTATGTCGCGTATGATGAAGCGTCGTAAGTTTCCGGAAGGTTGATTCCATCTTGGATTCCATGTCCAGGTTTGGTCTAGGATTCCAACCTCTGTACAGCCTCCGCGTCGAGCGACTACTGAGATCTGCTTGGATCGGAGACGCACCACTCACAATTGTGACGCGCGCTGACGACTCGTGAATCAATTCAGTGTTCGCGATCGATCGACCATCTGTAACTTGAACGGCCTCTTCGTACCTGTCGATTCTCCGGAAGCTTGTCGAGCTTAAGTATCGCCTTGCCCGTGCTGCGCATCTCTCGAGCCGCGCAAATTCATCCTCGACCACGTGCAGCCGCGAGCGAAGTACATCTTCGCCCTCCTCCGCGAGCTTCTCATTCTCCTTGGCATACTTCTTCTCTGTGCGCCACTGCGCCCAATCGGACTCTCCCGCGCCTTATACACTTCTTCGTGTTTGCCGCAACGTCTTCATCAAGGTCAGTTTCCTTCTCCGCATACTTTTTTGTTCCTTGTACTTGGGGCCTGCGGCGAGGAGGGCGTGGCTCAATTTCATGCGATCGTACTTAAAACCACGGCAGCCGAGTTAGAACAGGGACTATCCGTAGAAGGATGATCGATGATCATCCAGATATCGATACCTTCTTCATCTTCGCCATGGACTGACCATGCGTTTTCGGTGCCGCACACTAATGGTCGCACAGAGCGACCATGCGATTCGAGTAAGTTAAGTATAGTGGTTGAGCTTTTCCTGCCGCCAGTCTTTGGCGTTCCTTCATCTAACTGGGTTCTGGAACGTGATGATTGAGGCGTTGTAGTACGGAAAATCTTTGCGCTAAGACCCTTTGTGTACAACAGCAAGTGCATGTTCAGATACCAAGCTAAGTAAACCGAGAGACAGTATCAGGACTAGTGTCGACAAGACGAAGACGGGCTAAAATACCGACGTTCACGCGATCAAACAATCCATACGTGTCATTTTTGTCGCGCCTGAAGATCTTGCTCGTCTGCCCACGACCTTGTTGTAGTACGGATCGAGTAGAGCTGCGCACCGTGCCGTATGTCAACGGTTATTCGTTTCCGTCTGACGGTCACGTACCGTGCCGGCTCCACGGGACAGTCGTCCGGCATGCCGTGTCTACACAATGGACGTTGCGATTGCTGAAGTCCAGAGATAGAATAGGGGTGGGGTGGGGAGAGAGGGAGAGAAAGGATGCATTTTAAATAGGAAGGAATTGAATCTGTAAGACTACAGCGGCTTGTGGCAGTCGCAAGTGACGCGGTAGTTCGTTACAGTAACAAAAGCAGAAAGCACGTGCGATCCCACTCACCTCGCACAAACCCGCTCGTCGCTCCCCATAACGCGCTCTCTGCCGACCATAAGGCACGACCGCTCATCTACGACACTGCCACTGCCGGAATCTCCCTGCGAATAGGCGTTCTGCTGGATCATCTGCTGTGCGTGGAAAGCATGCGAAGGAGTGGCAGTGGCGGGTCCCGGGGGCACCGGCGTCGTCTTCGATGTGGGGTGCATAGTGCACCGCAGACCGCTGCATCGCTTCTTTGTCTTCCGCCAGCTGGCGTGGGAGGTGCCGTGCCGGATCGCCGACGGCCAGATTGGCGTGTGGCCACTTGAGCGAAGGCAGATGATTGCAAGTGTAGGGTACTATGGCCGTAACATGAGCGCGAAAGGCACATGTAGGCATCGACAGTATTTCCGTCTCTAGCGCCTGTGTTATCGTTCCCTGCATGCTGCGTCAGGTCAGATCTGGGTCCAGGTCGTAGTGACTGGTGAGTCCATGCCCCATGTGCGCTGAAATGAGCGGTGCCATTCCGACTTTCCCACACGCTTTAAATCTCCTAGCCTTTGACGCATATTGCCGAGTATTAATTGCATCTTAACACGCGTTATGGGCATGGGCACTACACCCATTCTCGACACAGCAGCGTTTGCGTCGACAATGCCTCACATTCAGGCTCACATCTGTGTTACTGGATACCCCAAGCTAGTTTCAAAGAGTGCATATAAGAAACCGGATTTGTGTGCTCGAGTGACGCATCGTGCCATCGTTTTCATGTCCGCTTTGAACTCTGCTTTCCAGCAAGCATGTTGGCATTCATTACTGTAATAACATAGACTCCCACACACACCCGTAGAGCAACATGACACCCCGACTTACACCCTCCACGGTTCTCTATTCCAACGCAGTCCCTATGTCAATTCCTTCAACCCCATGCGCTCAATAAGCACCCGTTATCAAAGTACGTTATAGATAGGTCTCAATTTGCTTTGATCTATGCCGACATCGATGTAGATTTTTTCAGACCGACATGGGATGCCCACTTTTGTCCCTTCACAGCCGGCTATGCCAGATCAGTCCAATCTTAGGACCGTCAATTCAATACACTCACTGAGCGCTCGTCGTGTGATAGCGGGAACGAAGTACGTTATAAACAGAGATCTATTGCGTTGATCTATGTTAACATCGACGTAGACTCCCACAGAGCAACAAGATAGCAACGTACATGACGCACGGTCTGAGACGCCAGCGCCACCCCAAGACCATCGATGCTCAACCCAATGAGCCCACACACTCCATCCACCAGAGTGCCCTATTTGCGGTGTACAAGATCGGGACAGACACCTTCCAATCATACCTCCCACATTTGATCCATTGCCCATCCGAGGGTTGTCCCTGGACGGGCCGTCGTCAATGGGACATCAAATTGCACTAGGGGAAAGAGGAAAGGAGACAAAAGAAATATACGACGCGAAGGAGTTTGTCCAGTCGATCATCGATGGTACGTGGCGCCGTCTGTATTAGCCTATTACTGTGTAAAAGTCCAAGATAGGTTCTTGGAATTGGGCAAGGTAGATGTAGGATCGAATGAGTCGAATACAGTATGTGGGTAGGGCCGCACGGGCGTGCATGACCATCCCTTCTTGTCGAGTACTGTACCGCGTTCGCCCACTAAACGATGACTAAATGCCGTACCCTGATCTGTCACGAATTTTTTTAGGGGGAGCGCACACACTGTACCTGCTCATATCAGAGCTGTACAGTACGGCAGGAGTCTTCTTTGTTTCAGAGTCGGCGCCGCTTACAAAAAGTTCTTTTTTGAATCTCAATTTGTATTCCGCGGCGGGTACCAGCACACAACACACAGAGGCGGTCACGTAATATGCTCAGGCGTTTAGGGATAGGCGATGAGTCAGAGCTACAGTGGGCAGTCGTAGCTGGGGGTGGTCACCGGGTGGCCTCAGGTGGACATGTATGACAGTTTTCCGTCTCCAAATTATACTTGTTCGTCGCCCGTGGTTTAGCTCAGGAACTCGTCTCCTCCAAAAAAGAAGCAGCTTTGGATGCGCTCTTGTTGGGCAAAGAGTTGTGTGAGTGTCCAGACGTCCAGGCCGTTCACGGGCCTCCGTTGCCCGCAGGGTGCCTTTGGCTATGAGCACGTGCTCATTATTTGGACTGTTGGCAGGCCGCGGCCGAACGGGCAGCTATTTGCTTTGGCATGGAGGGGTGAAACAGGTGAAACTGTAGGGTGTACTCCCCGGTACAAGCGTGACATGTAATGGAGCACAACGTGGAATAGGCGCGGGAGCTGGAAGGTGTGGTGTGGTCTTCCATCCGGAGGCTGAAAGAGCCGTTTAGTATGCAATCGATGTGCATGGCGATTGGTCCTGTGCGCCCAAATTGTGATTGCAGTTTTCTTGGTTTCTTCCTTTTGGCTCTTGATTGTCTGATTTCTTCCAAATCGGCAATGGCCAGTCGTTCAAGTGCGGCCTTCCGGACCCGATAAAAGGGTGTTTTCCTCGGTAGCCACCGCAGCTGGACTCCGACGTTCCGAGACCTTGAGGTCGCATTTCGAGCAATACGCCAGCCTTTGCGCCCACAGAACAACCCCCCAGCCCGCAGATTTCAATCCAAGTTGTAGAAATAGGACGAGAGGGTACGCACGCACCGGATGAGGGAATGTAGCCCGTTGTGAGCTGAAGCGTCATGGGTCGTTGTTGACGTTGACGCGGTGGATATACAGGTGTGTGGCGAGGAAGTTGCACGGGAGAGGTACGGTAACGTCATGTCGCGCGCCGGGATGATGCATGCCCACATATATAATGAATACCTCTAGGAGTTGCGCGGCCGTCTCGAGGAGGCGGACCCAGAAGCCGAGATCATGATCTTGTATGTGGAAGAGGTGTTGCGCGAGTACGATGGGGTCGAGTTGTGCACAGCGCGACGCCAGTGAGGGAAAGGTGGGAGTGTGGCTGCTGCGAAGTATACTAGCCTCGTAGGAAGTCAACGTGATGTTAATAGATGATGATTTGAAAGCGAGAACTGTCGCACCCCACTGTGTGATGCACGACCGAAGGGGCGGATGATGTTGATGAAGGAAGCCGAGCCTAAGCAGGGCCGTGCCGGGCCTTGCGTCCACTGTGGGTGTCCCAGTGGCTCTCTTGAACGAACGCCGATCTCTAGCAGAGAGCACCAAGGCCCACAATCTGGTACGAGTAGTCAAGTGCTCGAAATATTCTGCTGACTGATATGACGATGACCAGATCACGGTCTACAGTACGAGGTTCACAAAAAATTTCTCCTCGCCTGTTTCCCCTCCCCTCCCTCCCCCACCTCCCGTCCTCACCCCCTTTTCGCTTTCGCAATGAGGCTGGCACGTTTTTCTAAAAAAAAACTTATGTGACTCATCTCCCAGCGGCTCTTCCTCAATAGCTATCTTGAATCTTGATCAATTACCAGTCTACGTTTCGGCATCGGACATTGGTACCGATAATGGGCACTATGGGCACTGGCGTTGGCAATGGGCACTGGGCGCTGGAAGTGGGCACTATGGGCACTGGCAGTGGGCACCTCGGGCGTGGCAATGGGCACCTTGGGCGGTAATGGGCACCTCGGGCGGTAATGGGCACCTTGAGCGCTGGCAATGGGCACCCGTGGGCGCCGTCATGGGCACTATGGGCACTTGAAACCGGCAAATTGGCACTATGGGCACTGGCGCTAGCTATGGGCGCTCCGAGCACGATGGGCACAGGGCAGTGGCGCTAAATAGTGTGTCTTTTGACCAGGGGCGGTAATTATCCCTACAGTAAACAGGTGTTTGTGGGGACTGAATCAGGTTGGATACATTCCCATAGATCATCGATACCAAAGCAAAAATGGAACCCCTCCACAAGTACCACCGTCTTGACGCGTATTGCCGAGCACCACTTATCCTTAACAGGTTTAGTTGCCTCATGGGCACAATAGTTATCCTGAAACTACAGCCCTTCGTCGAAGGTGCGCCTCACATTTGATTACTACGATACATTGAGTTAATTCGCCAGTGGTATAAGAAACCGCAAAATTCTTGTGCTCGAGTAACGCGCGCGTTTTCCTCCTACGTCCTTGCCTATGTCCGTAACCTCACAGCCTTCCGACTCTGCCCAAGATTCTGCCAAGCAGTCTGCTTCACCAGCGCATTCTGAGTTCCTTCAGCTCAATACACTCACTGAGCACCCGCCATTTGATAGCGAAAACGAAGTACGTTGTAAATAGTTATCTATTACTTTGATCTATGCCTAACATCGGCCTAGACTCCCACAGAGCAACAAGACGGTTACACCCCGTCACGGTCTGTCACGCCATCGCCATTCCAAGACCACGTCGATGTTCAGCCCAATGAACCCACGCCCACGATCCCACCAGAATGCCCTATTTGCGGAAAAAAGTTCACCCGCGCACAAGAACGGGACCGACACCTCGAATCGTATCTCCCACATTCGATACATTGCCCATTCCAAGATTGTCCCTGGACGGGTCGCCGTCGATGGGATTTGAAAACACACTGGGAAAAAAAGCACCCAAAGACAGGTCAAATCCTCGGAAGGGAGAAGAATAAAATATACGACCCGAAAGAGTTTGTGAAGTCGATCGTCGATGGTACCTCGCATCTCGAGGTGGCACGATCTGCACTCTTAAAAGTCCGAGAAAGGTTAATAGAGCTGGGCAAGGTGGACGTAGGGGCGAATGTGTTGGGCCGCAAGTTGGACATTGAGAATTAGATGGTCGGGTGAGGGAATGCCGTCGCG
Organism: Russula ochroleuca; assembly: GCA_015178965.1. Classification (NCBI taxonomy): domain Eukaryota; kingdom Fungi; phylum Basidiomycota; class Agaricomycetes; order Russulales; family Russulaceae; genus Russula; species Russula ochroleuca. Next base: position 111,860 of record WHVB01000019.1, read on the forward strand.
TGAGCCCGCATGGACGCGTTCAGGGAGTGAATGAAATACCATAATTTTATCGCCCGTAGTGATTGGGCGCCATTTGTTTACCTTAGCTTACAGTACACCAGCCTTACCCCTCGCACTGGCTAACCGCCTTATTACAGTTGTGCTATTTATTTTCAACATTTCACCCGCGTTTCTGACCGCAGCCGCTTTTGTCATTCCCAGCCTCACAAGCGATGCCGAACCCTTGCCGAACCCTCCAGCCCTCCCATCGTCATTGATTTTCAGACCCGACTCGGACGTCATGCAAGAACCTTCCACTTCAACGAAGTCTTTTTTGGCCTCCTGACCCGCATTCTTCTTGCCTCCGTATGCCGTCAGGCGTCCTCGTTCATCGTTCTACTCCAATTCAAGCCAAGTCCCCCACCCCGACTGTCGCCATACCGTCCACATGCTAGTTTCTCTTCGGGGCAATTATCCGATTCCATCGCATCAACATCATACGACGCAGTCTCGTAGTACTCATCTTCAAACGTCTTCATACAATGGTGCGTTTATTGACGATGTCGAACCTGAAATTACTGTATCCCCTGCATACTTTGATCCTGAACCTTCCCCGGAAGGTCCTGATACTCACCCTTTTATCATGGGTAGCCTTGCTGTACCCAGCCCCGCGTTGCGCTGCATACAGTACTTTGAAAGCCGGCATCAACGCGTGCGTCGCGTTCCCGCATCCTTCCCCCTTTTATTCAGCGCCATCGTCTTCCGGGCACAATGGGGGGTTGTTGTCCGCAACGCTTTTGTTGCTCTCCTCATAGTTTGACCATAGTTCATGGTCGGTTCCCTGCTCGCAGTACTAATGCGACATTGCTCTGGATGTTATTTCACAACGTCGACCTGGTAAGCATCACAAATTCAGAGCTCAAGCTGCTCCTCGCGCTATTATCTCTACGGGCCCAAGACACTACCAAGTCGGTTGTACTTGGGGACTCGGCTGCTGCTGTCGCCAATGTGGAAATTTCTTGGTGAGAGCCTTCTGTCTCTCTTTGTCCTTGTGCCGCTGTGTGACCGAGGTTCTCCCTGAGTCCCTGTAGACCTACTAGACCATCACTCTTGCGTTGTTCGCTAAACGGTTTCCCCTTTCTGTTTTGAAGACCTCTATTTAATAAACCTACTAGTCCCTCTACCCGGTCCAAAGGCGGATAATAGGCCCAAAAATAAACGGGCATCGAACAATTTCTTCCACAGCAGGTCGCAAAATTAATTGGGTGTCGAGCAATTTGCTCTACAGCTTTTTGTTCTCTTTTTGCATTTCCTCGTAAACTTATTCGAGGCTGTTTATGTGGCACGGATCCGGAGCATAAATCGGAGCGTTTATGAATTTCAAAAGTACAATTCAGCACAACGCCGTATCTTCCGTGAAGTTCCGTCTGAACACCGTGGAGTCCTGGCATACTGCTTCAAGTTCTCAACGTGTGGCATCGTGGGTCGTGATGGTCGTGTGCATTGCGTGCAACAATATGGCCGGCTGTGCCATGGCCCATGGGCTCTAGAACTTCAACCTGGAATGACAGGGGATACTGGCGCTAATTCTGGGTCAGATTTCGCACGCGGCACGGTGCACGTGCTTATGCAAAAAGGTTGTAGACGGACATTCTAGACACTATATCTATTGTACTAGAGTAGATGTGTCGATGTTCACTAGTTCACTCCTTGTCAAGCCACCTAGATGATCGCGGAAGAGATCTCGTCGTGGTGACGGGCACGAATCTCGTTGCAGCAAGTTGCTACTCGCTTGCTTGGGGCTTGGCTTTTGGCAAGTGGCTTGGGGTTTGCGGACGAACTTCGAGTTCGAGTTAAGGAGGGCTAGTTTTATTGCCCATACAAACGGGTAAACTTGAAAATCGTCATACTCTTCATGGGAGATGGCAACGTGTCAATATGTCAACCTGTCAACATGTCAACACTTGCAATGTCTTCGCCATTACTACTTGCCTGGCGGCGTCATTCCCTTCCCACGGCCCACGCTTCTTTTATGTTTGACCAGTAGTGTGTGTTCATGTGTGTTCATAGCGCTCATCGATTACACAATCAAGTCCCTTCACTGTGCTCGACGTAACCCTACACCTCGGTAAGACTTTCATTTAGCTCATCAGAGTGAAAGTTGTTGATGATGGGTGTGAGTACAGTATAATGGCACTAATCCTTGACAACGCGAAAATTTGACATACAAAAAGATTAGCTGGAGTCGTTTGAGCTCCCCGCATGTCAGGTTTGCGTACCATGGTCCATGACCGCCTTGATGACCGCACACGTTAAACAGCTTATGGCCGTTTCAAGTTTGGGATTGTCCTCCGACTTGTCCTCTTGAGCTACGGTGCCGCCCAGATCGCTATTTTCGCATCCAAGGAAGCGTCGAAAGATGGTATACTTTCCGCAATAGGTGAGGCGAACAGCTGCAAAAGTGGCTGTTGGGTGATACATTGATCGATATCCTCCAGCTAAGCCAAGCGATCACAGATAACTGTGGCCATGTATCTCCGACGAACGGTATGCTTTATCGTCCTCCTTGATAAGACTCTGCGCAGGTTCACCATGCGGGTGCCAGGAGGACGATTCACTCCCTTGTGGGCAACCCATAGTTGAAACTGGGTCTGCGGACTGGTCGATTATTGATTTTTAGGCCTGGGTAACCCGAAGACATCGCTGTGAAGGCTGCAACTGGACGAACTTCACATAGGCTAGAGGTCGTCCGGAATGCGGAACGTCGGGGAAATGGTCTCTGCCGCACAGCCCTGCACTGCCAAGGGGCGCTGGCCGTGAGAGTCGACGCATGTTTATTCCCCGGCCCATCCTACTATTACGAAACAATTTCCCTTCCCTTTCCCGTCCCACCTCCAACCTCGACCTCCCCCCTTTGTTCGCTTTCCTTTAAGCAGCAATGAGGTTAGATCTCCGGATTCTTCCTCCGCGCCTGTCTCGATCAATCACGGCCTATAGCATCGGCCACTGCCACTGCCACTGCCACTGCCACTGGGAATGGGCACTATGGGCACTTGTGGGCGCTGTCAATGGGCACAATGGGCGCTGCGGGCACAATGGGCACAATGGGCACTAGCGCATGCTCGTAATTTGTTGAATATTGCGGTGAGGCCCCAATAGAACAACTCCCAAACATACAGACCCTCGTTCTTACGCATTTATTTCAACAGATTCTGAATGTATAGCATGATTTAGGACTTGAATGGCCCGTTCGCATGGGTCATGCTCTATTGCAGTCCTTATACGTTCTCCAAGCTCTGCGACATCATGAATTCTCATTGAGGTCGGATAAACTCTAGTCATTCCGCACTGGCATGGTCATCGGTATTAAAGCAAAAAAAGTACGCCTCATGTCTGACGCAGATTGCCGAACCCCACCTATCCTTAACTTTACTAGGCTATGGGCACCTGTGGGCACCTATGGGCACTGTATCCATTCTCCAGCCACATCAATATTTGCGTCAATGGAGCACCTTAAATCTGGGTTATATTGGGCTTATAAGAAAGTGGATTCTGGTTTGGTAGAACCCCGCATCCCGACACAGCATGCGGGCTTTTGCCCCTTCCCTGTCTGCTGCGCCGGCACATTACCCTTATGAGGACCCTCAATCATATGTGTTCACTGATCATGCGTCAGTTAAAAGCAGTTACGAAGTACGTTGAAGCCATCCATTACTCCGATACATGCTAACATCAATGTAGGTTCTCACACATCAACATGGGACGTCGGCTTATGCCCCTTCTACGCTAGCGCGATCCCAATACGAGGGCCTTCAGCTCTATGAGTTCACTGACCGCGCCTGTAATAGCGGGCACGAAGTATGTTATTAAAGGCATCCGTTGCTTCGATACATGCTAACATCAATTTAGATTCTCACACACCAATCGGGTTATGCCCCTTCTATGCTAGCGCGATCTCAATATGAGGTCCCTCAAGTCTATGATCATGCTAATAACGGGCACGAAGTATGTTGAAGGTATCTATTGCTTCGATAAGCCAACGTCGATATAGATTCCCACATACCAACATTCGACGTCGGGCCAAGCGTCGGGCTACGCCCCTTCATCGTCTGCTATGTCAGCGCGATCCCAATATGAGGACCGTCAGCTCTATGCTGATCATCCGTCATTTAATAGTAGGCACGAAGTATGTTAAGGGCATCCATCGCTTCGATACGTGCTAACATCGATGTAGATTGTCACGCACCAACATGAGACGTTAGGTCATGCCCCTTCAAGTTCTATGCCAGCGCGATCCCAATATGAGGACCCTCAACACTATGCGGTCACTAATGCGTCATTCAATAGTGGGCATGAAGTATGTTATAGGCATCCATTGCTTCGATACATGCTAACATCAGTGTGGCCTCGCACACACCAGCATGGGACGTTGGACTACCGTGACGCGACTGATGCCCCTTCATTGTCTGCTATGTCGGCGCAGCCCCAGTATGAGGACCCTCAACTCTATGCGCTTACTGACCATGCGTCATCTAATAGTGGGCACGAAGTATGTTGAAGGCATACATTGCTGTAACACATACTAACATCGATATACAGACTGCGGCAGAGCAACAAGATAATCACGCCCTGCCACGGTCTGTCACGCCAACGCTATCTCACGAGCCGGTTGATGCTCAACCGAATGAGCCTACGTCCTCCATCCCATCAGAATGCCCGATTTGCGGAGAGCGATTCAAACGTATGCAGGAACGAGGCCGACATCTCGGATTATACCTCCCACATTCAGTTCACTGCCCGACCCGGGGTTGTCCCTGGACTGGCCGTCGTCAGTGGGACTTGAAAACGCATTGGAAAAAGAAACACCCAAAGGCAGGTCCGGTTCCTAGGAAGGAGAAAAATGAATTGTATGAACCAGAGGATTTTATCAAGTCAATCCTCGATGGTGCATCGCCTGTTGACGTGGCACAGTCTGCATTTTTAAAGGCCAAAAAAAAGCTCAGGGAGCTGGGCAAGGTAGACGAAGGGGCAAATTTGTGGGGCCGCAAGAGGAAGTTGGACATTGTCATTTAGATGTCTTTTCCCATGATGTGCGAGGGAAAGCCCTAGAGCGTGGATGTGCTGATGAGATAATGCTATTTTTTTTCATCGCCCCTATTACCCGCATCGCAGCATAGCAGCAGTAAGTTATGTATTTCCCATGCTGACGTCAGCGATTAGATCTGTACTGTAGCGCGGGGTCCGCGCGGGGTGCTATCATGGTGTTACGCCACGCTTGAATAACAATCAGTAATAGACGCGTCCCAGTCAGCGGCAGTGAACTTGGGAAAATGCTCCCAAACTCCGCTTCCGCGCGCTGGTAGCATGAGTTCTCGCTGGGTTCTCGGGTCAATATGTTCTGGCATGCAGAGCCGGTTTGGTTCGGCTTTTCTCTTGAGCGCTGTTCACACTATTTTGCGCCTGTAGGTGGACTTTTGCATATACCGTTGCGACTCGGAGTCTCGATGAACTGTGATGCTGGCTTATTGGCGAGTAACCTTTCATTCATCCACCAGTAATAGAGCAAAGAGACGACTGATTTAACAACACGTACTGTAGCCACCAACTTTGAGTCCGGATGTACAAAACGGCGTGCCGGGTACGCTGGTTTGTGCGTGGAATAGCCATACTCAAGGGGTATGGCTACACGAGAAAGGTAGTGCAAAGGGAGCTGGGAAGTATTGAATATGAAGCAGCTAGAATGAACCATATGCGCTCGACTGACCATAAAGTCAAACACACCAGTGGTGCTGACCGTAACACGGGACCGCGGGTTGGGTGACTGGGCGTTGGCGCAGTGCTGAAGCATTAAGAGCGGTCATAGTCACATCCAGATCTGCAGCGGAATATAAAATGAATTTCAGTACTACGTTGAGTTATACATGGAACCGACCAGTGCCCGACTTCTTATTTCTTAACTTGCTATGCAACCATACATCGATGGATCTAGGGCCAGCCACCGCAGTTAGAAGCGTCTCTTGGGCGACGGGACTTCCCTACGTAGCTGGCATTGAATAAGTTCGCTGACGATAGTGAATCCCCGGCCCCACCAGCCCCCACGTAATTTAGCTTGATGACAGCGCTGCACGGAAGTCAATCCCATTCGTAGACATTGGACTGGAGAAGTGCTCGTGTGCACTTGGAGCAAATTTGGAGAGCGAATTCCTCATCTCGATATCCTACAAGCCATCGACTCAGAAATGCCAGCTTCAGTGCCATACAGGCCCAACACCGCCACTCGATTGCGTGCGGGGCTTCGCACGCGGCACGTGCCTAGTGCGGGACGTTGAGCTGTAGCATGGGATAGACGGGACATTCTAGTATGGTGCGTGATGCTTGCTGTGTTGACATTCTCCACATGCTAAGACCGCTGAGGACTTGCAGACTAACGTCGAGATAAGGAGGGGTTAACGCGACCAGCTTCTATACCCATGCAAAGGCTATGCTTGGGAATTGAAGCTGGTGGCGTCAACAGGTACCATGCTCTCCTACGGCGAGGCGTCAAACACTCATAGTGCCTTTTACTTGCCTGGCAGCGTCATACTCTCCCCACTGGCACGGCGGCCTACGGGCACCTTCACCGTGATCGGAGTAACCCGTAACCATTTGGCTCATCTGAGTGAAGGTTGTTGATGATGGCTGAGTATAATGGCTTTACAGAAATCCATGACAACGCGAACATTTGGCATACAAAAAGATTAGTTGGAGTCATCTGAGTTCACTGCATTGACAGGTTTGCGTACCATAAGTCCATGACTGCACTCGTAAATGGTTAACGCCCATCTCGGATTTGGGATTGTCCTCGTGGGCTCACAAAATCGCTATTTATCATCCAACGAGGCGTCCGAAAGATGGTATACTGTACACCATGGGTGAGGCCTTGATGTCAACGAAAAGTAGTTATTGGTGAATCAATGGTGATATGTTGATCTGAGCTAAGCAACAATGGCCATGGCTATGTATCTCTGATGAACGGCGGCGCATGTCAACACTGCTGTGATTTTCCGGCCCGGCCTGGCCCCAGCTTTGGGCCCCTCGCTCGAAGCGCGAGATGGAGAGTTCAATCTTCTTGTACTGATTTTTCGTATTGATCTTGCCCGTTAACGTCCTTGCCTCCCTCCCGAAATGCGGGATGCAGGGATTTTCCCCTCTTTTTCTTGCCAGCATCCTTTCCCTCGCACTCTCTGTTGACCACCGCCTCCCTCGTTCCAAGCGCGAGACGGAGAGAGGTTCCCTTCAGCACCCCCTCCTTGCTCGCTGACGCTGCCCCACTCTCCAAGCGCAAGACGGAGGGCTCGTGCTCCCAACCCCCAGTCTCGCCTCAAATACGAGCAAGTGGGGTTTCCATGACACCGCGACACCCCTCCCTCGTGCCGCCTTCAAGCCGCCACCTTCGTCCCTCTTCCCTCGCCCCAAATGCGCGCGGAGGGGTATATTTCCTGCAGGCAGCAGATACCCTGTAATTTCATAGAATAATAATATATATATATTGATGAACTAATATTCCCGCAGCTGCGACGAGTGGTGAGGACAAGGAACCCTCGACCCACGGGATGGGCGGTAGGTGCCAGTACTGCAACTGGGACCCCCTACGCGCCACCATCCCTGCCAATGTGGGGGAGCTGTTGGAGTCGCTCCGGGGCGAGGAATCGTGATGCGTGATGAGGCAGAGATTGCGCACGTCGAGGGCAAGATGACCTTCGGAATGGCACATGAACTCTCCCGAGCTCCCCGACTTGCCAATGCGAGGCTCCGTTCCGACAGATACCCTTACGTGCGATTTGAAGCCGGGCAAAGATGTCGCTTCCGTACGACATCCCGACCCTTGGGCAGTGCCAGGCGCAGCAGTGGGACTGGGACAGCGTCCCTGCCCCATTTGATAACCCCCCAGCACACTTTCCGAGTCGCAGGGGAGACAGTAGACTTAAAGGCGCCGGACTTGTGCACGGTCGTCGTCGGTCGATGCCAGGCGCAGGGCCGAGTGGCCCCGCGAGTACACCAGACCGAGCACGGGCCTGATCTTGGGCCTGATTGGCCCGCGCGAGAGGCGCCATGCGAAGGCGACCCAACCACCTTTGACTCTTGGAGCTTGAAATGTTGAAGAGGGCAGGCAGAGAGCACGGCGCAGGCTAGAAGCGTGGGGTTGTCTTCTTTCGGTGACCCCTGCTGATACTGCTGAGAGGTGCGGGACTGGTGCCAGTAGCTGTGAGAGATACTGTACAAAAGCCGCAGCCTTTTAAAAAAAATTCTGCATTTGTATTCTGCTAAGTCGCACAAACGGTGACCTGGAATAGGGGTATGCCGCGGAAGTGGGCTGAAACTGGCTAGCGGCTGCTGGCACATGGTACATCGAGGTGTGACAGTAAAAGGAGAGGGTGTAAACAGCGAGAACTGGGCTGGTTTCAACCAAGCCCTCACAGCAACTCGCGCTCAGAAAGGTGGAAAAGGGGGAAGCCAGGTCCCTCAAGGGGATGTGGCCTCTAGGGATCGAAGCAGCGCATTGGTGCGGCTGGCGTTCTGCAACAGTGCAGCACCCCAACCAGGCACTTGATCGTCGAATTTGAAGCGCGGGGTGCGCGTTGTATCGAGAGCAAACAAACACAAAGCTGCGGCCTTGAACTCGGGCCAGCAATTTGGCCCGGCCTATTTTGGGCCTAGCTTGGGCCAGGAACGTCACTTGACCGTCCTGGACTTCTGTGCGGGTTCACCGTGGATGCTGAGAGAGCGATTGGACATGTACAGTAGGTGAGGATAGGAGTAGAGTCGTCCGGGATCAGAATCATCGCGCTGGCCGTTGGCCGTGAGAGTCGACGGGCGTATCTAAGTAGCCCCCAGCCTGCGCCGTTACGAAACAATTTCTCCCGCTCGTTTCCCCTCCACCCCATTCTCTACTACCTCCCATTCCCCCCTTTTTTCGCTCTGCTTCGGACCTCGGACCTTCGAGCAGCAATGAGGTTACCACGTTTCTGATTAGGTAATGCGTCGGGCGGATCCCTGGAGTAAGTGGAGTTCTAGTCCAGTGGCCCTTCATCCCAAGCTCCATAATGGAGCCTTCATCAAATCGCCTGCGATTAGTCTCGCCTATCCCGTCAAGTACTGGCACTATTATTGAATGGCACTGGGCACCGGCACTGGGCACGGCCGCACGGGCGCCGGCGGCTGGCAATGTGTACTATGCGCATGCAAACCTGCTGCTATATGCTTGCCGATTGGTTTGGACGTTGCAATGAGGTACCGTGAGTGGGGCGGCACACTACGATCCCGAGTAGAACAACTCTCAGAGAGCTATGCAGACTTTCGTTCTTACACATATTTCAGCAGATTTTAAACGTACAACAAGCCTCGAACGATCCGCTCGCATCAAGACAGGTTTCGCGGCTTGGGTACTCTACAGCATTGTGAGCCATGCTTTTGCCAAACCTCGAGGAGTTTTGGTGTCACGAACTTTATGTGAATTCTACTCATTCCTATGAATAATTAATCGCAAAGAAAGAAAACGTCTGTGGATTGCGCGACCGAGAAACGTTGGTACCAAGGTGCCCATTACACGCCCGTTGCCAGATGTGTTTATTTAAATCCCCCCCCCTCTTCCCCCCCCCAGGGCGTCTTCCTTTAAGAACTGCGCATTCGTTCAAGTGTTGCCGACTATCCCTGGCAAATACCCGTATCCTGCAACTCGCGCTTTTACCCTTACTGCATTATGGACGCCTATACCTCATCTCTCTTCCACACGGTCAGCGACGAAGCTCATGGGTCTCCGTCTGTCTCAAGTCCTTCGTTTCGTATTGGGCAACAAGTATGTTGAACTATATCGGACGTATTTATTGTCTGCTTATGTTAACATTAACATAGCCTGTCCCTGCCAGTGTGGGATTTTCCCAAGATCAACTCGCTCGATCCAAATTACCCAATGCGTCTACATACCACCAGGCATCCGACGATATCTGGCAACGAGTATGTTGAAATTTGTCGAAGGCAGCTATTACCATGACTTACGCCAAACATCAATAAAGGGTTTCTTAGTGGAAGAATATTCCGGCGGACGAGTTCACAAATTTTCACAGAGTGTTACGCAAACGCACTCCCAATATCAATTTGGTCAATACGATGCGCATAGGTACTCCCAGCCATCAGACTATCGACAAGTACGTTGAATTTTGTCGAAGGGAGCTATTGCCCTGACTTACGCTAAATCGATAAGGATTTCTCGGTGCAAGGTCATTCTGGATACTCCAGCCTAGCTCACGCCCTTTCACGGAGTGTCACGCCAGCGCACTCCCCAGACCAAGTTGCTCAATCCAATGTGTCTACGTACCCCCGGCCACCACCCCATGTCAGGCACGACGTACGTTGAAATTTATCGAGGTTTATCGCATGATCTATGCTAATTTGCTAACACCAACGCAGACTCTCCCGGTGAGAGACGCCAGCCCGGACCACATCGCCCCACAGTTAGTCTCGCGCCTCCTGTCCCAAAATCCAGTCGCCCAAACCGAATCCCTCAAGGGCCTCAACTCGTGCCCCAATTGCAACAGAAATTTCAACAGGAGGCAAGAGCTGAAGCGACACCTCCGCTCGAACCTCCCTCATTGGATCCATTGCCCAATCCCTCAGTGCGGCTGGACGGGAAATCGTCTTTACAGCCTCACAAATCACATGACAGCACACCCACAGGGTAGAGGGCTTGCGCCGGAGGAATATCAAATATACAACCCAGAGGAGCTTGTCGAGTCAATGGCTAGGGGTACCTTGACCGTTGTGTCGGCGGCAGATATTGCACTGTCAAAGGTCGAAGAGAGGTTCGCGCAGCCGGACAAGGTATGTGTGGCAGCAAACGTGTGGAATCGTAGCAGAAGGAAGTTCTGCAAAGCAAGGAATCGACTTTAGTCGCGTATCCATTAACCCATTCCGTCACATACTGTACTGTATCTATTAATCCATTCTATCCTCGCCTCAAATACAAGCACCTGGGGTTTCCATCACACTGCCACTCCTCTCCCTTTTGTTGCCCCCTTCAAGCCGCCACCTTCGTCCCTCTTCACGTCGCCAATACCACCCCCTGGTCCCAAACGTTTGCGGAGGGGTTAGTTTCCTGTAGACAGTAGATACCTTGTAATTTCATGGAACAATTTGTTTATTTACATTAATGAACTAATATTCCCGCAATTGCGACAAGTGGCGATGAGCGATGAGGACAAGGATCCCTTAACCCGCGGAATGGGTGGTAGGCGCCAGTGCCGTAACTGGGACTCCCTACGTGCCACCAGCCCGAGTCCCTGCCGATGTGGGAGAGCTGTTGGAGTCGCTCCGGGGCGAGTAATCGCGATGCGTGATGAGGCAGGGGTTGCGCACGCCCGAAAGCAAGATGCCCTTCGGAATGGCACACGGGCCCTCCCGACCTCCCCGACTTGCATATGCAAGGCTCCGTTCTATCGCCGCCCGACAGACACCCTTACGTGCGATAGCCGGGCAAAGACGTCGCTTCCGCACGACATCCCGACCCTTGTGCAGAGCCGGGGGGAGCAGTGGGACTGGGACAGCGTCCCTGCCCCACAATAACCCTATTAACCCCCCAGCACACTTTCCGAGTCGCAGGGGGGACAGTAGACTTAAAGGCTCCGGACCTGCGCACGGTCGAGGCAATGCGCAGGGCCCAGTTGCACCCACGAGTACACCAGGCTGAGCGTGGGACTGATTGGCCCGACTCCCCAACGTCCTAGATACAAGATACGATGAAGCGGGTCGAACCCGCCCGCCTGGAATGCATCCCTGCCAAAGTAGTCATATACGTTCCCGGGAACTGCACTGGGGTGACATACATATTAGGATTTGTTGTCTTGTTATCGAGCAACATTATCTAAGGGTAGAAACTGGCGACCAAACAAGGACAAATGATTGCCTCAAAGAACTGGGGATTTTTGACGGCTGATGATATGTCTTCTGCCCTCGTCATTTCTCTGTCAATGGTTCTAAGAATTTGGTTATGGATGACTTTAGGCGTTCTACGTATTTCTACCAAAAATAAAATAAAACAGTTTGTTGGCTTTGGTGTTCGAATTTTTGTCTTGTAAAATTGCTGACCTTATTTGACTGTATTTCAATTGGTTTTCTTTCATATTTGTCGTATTACAGTAAATGTTTGGTGTAACCTCACGACAGTGTTTGCGGATACGGATACGTAATCCAATTGTTCCGTGGGTGCGTGGTACGCCAGCGCGTGATAGCACCGCCTCTAGCAGACACCACTGCAATGTCACTGCGCTCTGGCACATGACGTCCATGATCCGCCAACCGCTGCAAGGCCTGCCGAACAGCTGGACCCCAGGCAAGCGGCGTACGATTATTATTACTACGATACCCATTCCCAATGGCAAGGCGACAGGTTGATTTACGCCTCATGCATGCCACATTGGAACTTGTCTATGTTTGGCATTAGGGGTTCTCCGGAAACACGGCGTCCGACTATCTAGTCCCAGCCTGCGCTGTTACGAAACAATTCACCCTGCCCGTTTCCCCTCCGCCCTCCCTTCTCTAGTCCCTACCTCCCATCCCCCCCTCTGTTCGCTTTCCCTTGAGCTGTCGAGCAGCAATGACTCATGAGGTTGCCACGTTCGGATTAGATAATGTGGTTCCAGACTCCTGGTCCTTCAATTCATCTATGATCTTACGGATTCTCTCCGCCTATGTTTTGCGTCAAGTACTGGCACTCGCAACGTGCACTATTTGCTGGAACCTGGAACTGGCACCGGACACGGGCGCTGGTAGCCTGGCATTCGTGTGTACTACGCGCACGTCGCAAGATCGTCTATATGCCCGCCGATTGGGTGAACGTTGTGGTGAGGTGGCTCCGTGAGTGGGGCGGTATACTACAGTCCCGAGTAGAACAATTCTCAGAGAGCCATGCAGAACCTCATTCTTACACATATATTTCAGCAGATTCTAAACGTACAGCAAGCCTCGAATGATCCGTTGCCATGGAGAGAGGTTTCGTAGCTTGGGTGCTCTATTGCGAGGCGAGCCTCATGTTTGCCGCCAAGCCTCGAGGCGTTTCGGTGTCTAGAATTTTATATGAATACTACTCATGCCTGTGGCCCGTGATCGCAAAGCAAGAAACCTCTATGAAACTGGCACGACCGAGAGGAGTTAATACCAAGGTGCCCATTTAATACCCGTTGCCAGATGTGTTCAGTTAAGTCCTTCCCCCCTCTCCCCCCTCCCCCCCTCGCCTCTTCCTTCAAGAACTGCGCATTCGTTCAAGTGCTGCTGAGTACCCCCCGGCAAAAGCTCGTATCTTGCAACTCGCGCGTTTACTCTTATTGCACCATGAACGCCTACACCTCTCTCTCCCACACGGTCAGCGACAAAGCCGAGGCTCACGGGTCTCCATCTGTCTCAAGTCCTCCGTTTCATACTGGGGAACAAGTATGTTGAACTTTGTCGAAGGCAGCTATTACCATGACTTACGCCAAACATCAATAAAGGTTTCCTCAGTGGAAGAATATTCCACACAAGTTGACAATCTTTTACAGGGTGTTACCCAAACGCCCTCCCAAGATCGAGCCGCTCAACCCAATGCGCCTACGTCTCAGCCATCAGACTTGACAGACTATCAACAAGTACGTTAAAATTCAATTTGTTGACTATTGCCCTGACTTATTCCAAACATCAATAAAGGTATTCTTAGTCGAAGAATATTCCAGACGGGTTCACAAACTTGTACAGGGTGCTACGCAAACACCCTCCCAAGATCAAGTTACTTCACCCAATGCGCTTACGTATCCCCAGCCATCAGACTATCAACAAGTACGTTGAAAGTTGTCGAAGGCAGCTATCGTCCTGACTTATGTCAAAATCAATAAAGGACTTCTCAGTGCAACGAGATACTGGCATGGCTCACGAATATGATTCGCCAACGGCCCATTATCAGCACGCTCAACTTACTCACAATGCGCCTACGTACTCCCAGCCATCAGGCTATCAACAAGTACGTTGACAGTCGTCGAAGACAGCTATATCCCTGACTTCGGCCAAAATTAATAAAAGGATTCCTCAGTGCAAGGTTATTCTGGATATTCCAGCCTTGCTCATGACCTCTCACAGAGTGTTACGCCAGCGCACTCCGTAGATCAAGTTGCTGAATCCAATGCGTCTGCGTACCCTCTGCCACCACCCCATGTCAGGCAGGATGTACGTTGAATTTTATCGACGTTGATTGTATGATTGATGCTAATTTGCTAACACCAACGCAGACTTCCCCAGTGAGAGATGCCAGCCCAGACCCCATCGCTCCACAGTTAGTCTCGCGCGTCCTGTCCCAAAATCCAGTCCAAAATCCAGTCGCCCAAACCGAAGCCCTCAATGCGTGCCCCAATTGCAACAGAAATTTCGACCGGAGGCAAGAGCTGAAGCGACACCTCCGCTCGAACCTCCCTCATTGGATCCATTGCCCAATCCCTCAGTGCGGCTGGATGGGAAATCGTCTTTACAGCCTCACAAACCACATGACAGCACACCCACAGGGTGGAGGGCTTGCGCCGGAGGAATATCAAATATACAACCCAGAGGAGCTCGTCGGGTCAATGGCTAGGGGTACCTTGACCGTTGTGTCGGCGGCAGATATTGCACTGTCAATGGTCGAAGAGAGGTTCGCGCAGCCGGACAAGGTAGGTGTGGCGGCAAACGTGTGGAATCGTAGAAGGAAGTTCTGCAAGGAATTGACTTGAGTGATTTATTCGCACCCATTCTGTCGCATATCCATACATACATGTATCTATTACTGTAACCCATTCCGTCACGTTACTACTGTAGTACTGTTCTTTGCGTTCATTTGCTCTTATATGCTGTATGCTCGTTGCTCTGTGCAGTTGTTTAGGTTCTGTCCGCTCTCGTTGCTCGCGTTACTTTCTGTATTTACGTAAGCGCGTTGTACTCTATCGCTTATTTATTTATTTATTCTTTGGGAATTGTTTATACACTCACGATCGCTTCCCGCTGCCATCCACCGGTTATTACGGGCAATAACCTGAAGTTTGCGAGGCAACTATACAGTACTTATGTCGTGTATGATGAAGCGTCGTAAGTTTCGGAAGGTTGATTCCATCTTGTCCTAGGATTCCAACCTCTTTACAGCCTCCGCGTCGACGACTACTGAGATCCGCCCTGACACGTGTGCTTGGATCGGAGACGCACCACTCACAATTGTGACGCGCGCTGACGACTCGTGAATCAATTCAGTGCTCGCGATCGACCATCTGCAGCTTGAACGCCCTTCTCTTCGAACCTGTCGATCGTCTCGACGGAACTCATCCTTGATCGCGCGCAGCCTCGAGCGAAGCACGTCCTCGCCCTGTGTATCTTTGCCCTCCTCCGCGAGGTTCATCTCCGCGGGCTTCATCTCCGCATGCTTCATCTCCGCGAGCTCCATCTCGCGCGCCTTGCACACTTCTTCGTGTTCTGTCAGAGCGTACTCATCCAAGTCAGATTCCTCCACATACTTTACTGTTTCTTGTACTTCGAGTCTGCAGCAAGGACATGGCGCAATTTCATGCGATCGTACTTGAAACCACGGAGCTGTTTGGAACAGGGCCTATCCACAGAAGGATGGTCATCCATACCTTCTCCTTCATCTTCGCCATGGACTGATCATGCGTTTTCGGCGCCGCACGCTGATGGTTACATAGAATGGCGACCATGGGATTTGCGTGGTTATAGTGGTTGAGCTTTTCCTGCAGGGCGCCTGTCTCTGGCGTTCCTCATCTAACTAGCTCTCGAAGCGTTGTAGGTACGGAAAACGTTTGCGTTGAGACCCTTCATGTACGGCTCCAAATGCTTGTTCAGATACCCAGGCTAAGTTAAGCTAAAGTGAGAGACAGTATCAGGACTAGTGTCGACAGACAAAGATAGGCTAAATACTAAGTTGTGCATGTCATTTTGTCGCGCTTGAAGATCTTGATATTCTCAAACACTTGCTCCCACGGTAGCCTTGTTGTACTATCGAATCGAGTAGGGCTGCGCAACGTGCCGTATACCAACGGTTATACCGCGCTTCTGACGGTCACGGCACTCATGCCGTCCATGGTTGGGCATGGGGAAAGACGGCACGGTGGACGGTACGGTTCAGTGCCGTTTGCACTGTACAAAAACAGAAGTAATGGCATACGCGGGTTTGAACGGTTTACATCACTGGACACCTTGTGCCCATCCAGGATCGACCTCCCGTTGATTTCCCGTGGAATCATTATTTTGGTTGTGGTTGTCGTCACCGCGGGTGGAGGCATCAACAATAACGGCAGGAAGTCAAAGGGATTCAATTCGAGGTTTGGGACGAGGATCGAGAACTGCTCGCTCATTTTCCGGACCCTGAGCATCTGGGCATCCGTCTGACTTCATAGCCAGACGCGATAGAGCACGGGTTCATCGAGTTGATCTGCAGTTGCGGTGACATCAATGGTTGGGGAGTGTATGAGGGTTGATGGGTCAGCTCTACTCTGTGCCAGACTGCTCCTATCCATGGAGTCGACCGATCATGTCCCGACCCTTTTACCAGTGCTCGACGCACATGACAACGGTGGCACTGCGGAATCATTGACGGCGAGATCCAGGGGAGCAGAGTGGGAGCAGCTGTGGCATGTTGAAAACAACACGTTTCGTCAGGAAATTTGTCGTGTGTGCCAAATTGACGCCGTTGAGCCGAAGGGTCACTCGTTGTTGTCAGGCTATCTGGGGTGGGCGTCGTAGGTGTAGGTCCTTTGAGGGCAAAGGAGTAGAGAAAAGAGGATTCGGCCGCATTCCGAAAGTCGTCGGAAAGTGGCACTGCTCGACTGGACGGTCGTCCGGTTTGCCATGCCTACAGTGAAGTGAAGAAAAACAGCTTCAGAGGAGCTCGCGGGAACGAAGTAAAGATCAAACCCACTGCTGGTTTACAGTAAATAACAATCGACGCATCCCAGTCAACGGCAGAGGACAGAGGCTTGTCCCCAATCCGCTTCCATCACGTGTTATCTCTGGGCGGACCGCTGGAGCCGGACAACGGTGTAACACGATACGCCGCCAGGAATATGGACAATTCACTATTTTATTTATCTTATGACTGACATTTGGTCAAGTACAATTTCATGATTAGATCAAGCGAGATGACTCGCACCTAGTTTACGATCGCAGGTTGACATGTTGCCGACCCCACACCAAGATCTTTAGTAAATTTATTTTTTCTCTACTGTACTTACAGTGTATAAGTTCTGTCTGCGCTTTTCATCATTCCGCGCATGGATAGCATGGATTCTCGGGTCAATATATCAGATTTGCAAGAGCTTTCCGTGGAAGCAGTATATCCCGGGCCAAGTATTAGTCGAGCCGTGTTGGTTGCAGATGGTTTAGTGTTCTGGCATGTACATGTAGAGCCGGCTTGGTTCGTTCAGCTTTTCTCCCCTTCTTGCTTGAGCGCCGTTCACACCATTTTGCGCTCGTAGGTGGACTTTTGCATGCACATAACTGTGACATGACATACTGTTGCGACTAGGGAGTCCTGATGAACCGTGAGTCCGTGATGCTGGCTTATTGGCGAGTAACCTGTCATTTATCAGACCAAAGAGACGACCTGTTTTCAATGTAAACATAACAATACGTACTGCGGCCACCAACTTTGAGCCTGGATGTACAGAACGACATGCCGGGTACGCAGGTTTGTGCGTGGAATAGCCGTAGTTAAGGGGTATGGCTACACGAAACGGTAGTGCGAAAGGAGCTGGGAATTTGAATATGAAGCGGGTAGGAACCATTTTGCGCTCGACTGACCATAAAGCATTGAAAGCAACCTTCAGTGCCATACAGGCCCAACACCGCCACTCGATTCGGGGCGGGGCTTCGCACGCGGCACGTGCTAGTGCAGGCTGTACTGTAACAAATTTTTGTTTTTTAACTTATCAAAATTTAAAACAATCTTTTAAATTATTTTTTTATTTTTTTGGTTTCCTGCTGATTGTTCATTGTAATATCCTTTAGAATTTTTACTAATAATATTAAATGTTATCTGTAACATGGGATGATGGACTACGGACGGTACATTCTAGTATGTTGCGTCATTCCATCTGTCGTAGCAGGGAGTTGATGTTCATTCCTCGTTAGGGCACGAATCTCCGACTCGTTGCAGCAAGTCGCTTGCTGAAGCCTAACTAGGCCTGACCGAGGCTGACTCCTGAGGGTCTGCGGACGAACTTCGAGTTAACGTGATTATCTTTCAGCTTTCTTGGTGGAATTTGTCGCGTCGCGGGTCTGTGCGCAAGCACCCCTCGATGCAACACCTCGCCCCGGGGCTCTGTCTGGAACAGACCCCAAAGCCAATTTTTGGACCCTGTTACGGGGCCTCGCGCCCATTACTGTACGCTCGGCCAATCCCCTTTGTTATCTCCCTTCCTTTGTCTTACTCTTCTGCCATGTCCCATTCCCCTATTCTTACTATACACTTGACTCAAGCATGCCCCACCCAATTGGACACGCGTCCCCATTATCCCTATCACGCGCCGCTTACTATAATAGCAAACGCGACTCACTTTGGTACCTTACTATAGGGCTTATTATTACCAGTACGAGACATGTAGCACAATAACATGTAATAGCTTATATAGCGCGATGTGCGCCTAGCTGAATGTTAATCCAATCCGTCTCGTTCGTTCTGTCCTCCCTGCGTGCCTCTAACTTTCTTGCGTACTACCCCTTCCCATAAACCTTCCCGCCCACTATTTCTTGCCCATGCTGCCATGCGAACAGGTCAAAATCGTCATACACTCCTGCGGAGAGGTGTCAAACACTGACAAATGTCTTTGCTCTTTACTTGCCTGGCAAGCTGGCAGCGTCATTCCCTTCCTACTGTCCAAGTCTCAAGGGCACCTTCCTGTTAATGCTTGCTTGACCAGCTGTGTGTGTTCTGCAATCGATTACACAATTGAGTCTCTTCACAGCGATCGCCGTAACCCGTAAGGCCTTCATTCAGCTCATCCGAGTAAAGGTTGTTGATGATGGGTGTGAGTACAGAATAATGGCTTCAACGCATTTAATCCATGACGACAAAGATGACGAGGCGAAAATTTAGCATACAAAAAGATTAGTTGGAGTCGCCTGAGCTCCCGCAATGACAGGTTTGCGTACCATGACTGCACTCGTTAACCGCTAACGCCCGTCTCAGATTTGGGATTGTCCTCGTGAGCTATGCCTACCGAATCGCGATTTACGCATTCAGGGAGGAATCGAAAGATGGTGTACCGGATACTGTACCCAATACGTGAGGTCTTGATTTCAACGAAAAGCGGGTGTTGGTGATATGCTGATCGAGGTATATTGCATCCTCCAGCTGAGCTAAACGATCACAGATAACTTGTGGCCATGTATCTGATGAACGGCGCATGAGCTATACTTACCGTCCTCCTTGGCAGCAATCCGCAATCTGTGCAGGTTCACCATGCGGGTGCTGGGAGAATGATTGGGTATGTAGGTGAGGATGGGAGTTGAACGTTGAGCTTCGACGAAATAGGTGACAAGCGCCGTGGTCAAAAAAAAAAAAACTCACTTTTTTGTGAGCCAGCAACCCATAGTTGGACCTGGGTTTGTAGCCAACACACTGTCGATTATTGGGTCCCAGACCTGGGTACCCCGAAGTCATCGTGATCCAACCTAAGGCTGCAACCGGACAAACTTTCACGTAGGCAGAAGAGTCGTTCGGGGTGCGGAACCGTTGAGAGACGGTCTCTGCCGTCTTGCCGAGGACTACAAGCGATGTCCAGTCCCCCGACCTGCGGTCCTGCGGGTTACGACATTTCTCTGGCCCGTTTTCCTCCCCTTTCCCCCTCCGTCCTCCAGCCCCCAGCCCACCTCCCCTACCCCCTTCCCCCCTTTGTTCCCTTTCCCTTAATCAGTTGGCACTTTTCTGATCAATAATATAGCCATCTCCCGATTCTTCCTCTATGCCTATTTTAATCAATCACTAGTCGACGACTCGACGTTTGAGCGTCGGATTGGTACTGGTGATGGGCACCATGGGCACACAAGCTGGCACTGGCGATAGGCACTGTGGGCACTGGCACTGGCGCTGGCAATGGGCGCTTTGGGTATTGATGCAAGAACCTGGTGCCGCATGCTTGCTGATTGGTCGGACATTGCGATAAGACAGCCATCCTGCGATGTGCGGCGCACTACGGCCTCCAGTGGAACAACACCTAGACATCTATGCAGACCCTTGTTCTTTCAAGCATATTCTGAACGTACAACATGATTCTTAAACCTCGAATGGCCCGCTCCCGTCAAGGCATGTTTTGTGACATGGGTCACGCTCTATGTAGTCCTTACGCTTTCCTCGGCGTCCTGGGTCATTTTAACGACATTATGAATTCCCCATCAGGTTAGCAAGAAATGCCTCGTGGCTTTGACGCGTGGCACTAATCCTTACTATAACAGGTTCTCTATGGGCACTCATGGCACTGTATCTATTAACCCGACAGAATTCGCGTCTACAGTAAACCTCGAATCTGAGTTTCTACATGCGCCGAGTTAGCCCTTCAGAGTCCATGCATATAAGAAACTGCTTTGTGTGCTCAAGTAACGTATCGTTTTCCTCCTATGTCTGCTTTCCAACAAGTATGTTGAAGACACCCATTACTTTTGATATGTACTAACGTTTATGTAGACTCTCACTCACCAACATGGGGCGTTGGGTTACGCCTCTTTACTGTCTGCTACTCCGACACAGTCCCAATATAATGTCCCTCAACTCAATGCACTCTCTGATTACCCGTCACCTGGTAGCGGGCACGAAGTATGTTACATATAGGTCAATTGCCTTGATCCATGCTAAGATTAACGTAGACTCCTGTAGAGCAGCATAGAACCCTGACTTACCCCCCTTTATGGTTCTTTATTCCATGGCAGTCTCTATATCAGTTCCTTCAACCCTATGCGTTCGAGTACCCGTCATCTGGTAGCGAGCACGAAGTAAGTTATATATAAGTTCCTATTCCTATGATCGAAGCTAAGATCAAACATAGACTCCCGGGAACCAACATGACTCGCCGATTTACGCTCTTTCATGGTCCCTCGTTCCAGAGCAGTCTCTATATCGGTTCCTTCAATGCTGTGTGCTCACTGGGAACCCATCTGGTAGCGGGCACGAAGTACGTACATATAAGTATCGATTGCTTTGATTCCATGCTGAGATCAACGTAGACTCCCATAGAGCAACATGCCATGCCAACTTACCCCCCTTCAAGTTCATGGTTCCGTATCCCAGCGCATTCCCTATATCAATTCCTTCGCACTGAGGATCCGTTATCTGATAGCGGGTACGAAGTATGTTACATTTAGGTGTCTAGTTTTTTTAATCTATGCTGAGACCAACTTAGGCTCCCGCGGACCAA
This sequence comes from Russula ochroleuca, assembly GCA_015178965.1. Classification (NCBI taxonomy): domain Eukaryota; kingdom Fungi; phylum Basidiomycota; class Agaricomycetes; order Russulales; family Russulaceae; genus Russula; species Russula ochroleuca. Next base: position 133,279 of record WHVB01000019.1, read on the forward strand.
CATTATTCGCCGATTTATGCCCATTCATGGTTCCACGTCCCGGCGCAGTCGCTATATCAGTTCCTTCAATACTGTGTGCTCACTGGGGACCTGTCATCTTGTAGTGAGTACGAAGTACGTTTCATATAAGTGGTCTATTCTCTTGATTTATACTAACATCTGTATAGACTTTTTCAGATCAACGTAGCACGCCAGCTTTTGCCCCTTCACAACCTGCTATGTCTGAGCAGTCCCAATACCAGGACCACCATCTCGATGTGCTCGCTGACCATCCGTCATTTACTAGTGGAGACGAAGTACGTGATATATACTTATCTAATATCTATTGCTTTTACCTATGCCAACATCGGCGTAGACTACCGAAACTTCCGAAGATGGCAGCGTGAGTAACTCCCTGCCACGGTCTGTCACGCCAACGCCCTCTGAAGACCTCGATGCTCAACCCAATGAGCCTACGCCCTCCATCCCGTCACTGTGCCCCATTTGTGGAAAACGATTCAGTGGTGCACGAGAGCGGAACCGACATCTCAAATCATACCTCCCGCATTCGATTTATTGCCCATTCAAGGATTGTCCCTGGACGGGCCGTCGTCGATGCGACTTGACAACACACTGGGGGAAAAAACACTCAAAGACCGGTCAAGTTCTTGGGAGTGAGAAATATAAAATATACGAGCCGAAGGCGTTTGTGAAGTCGATCCTCGATGGTTCCTCACATGTTGAGGTGGCATGCCGGTCTGCATACGAAAAGGTCCAAGAGAGGTTACTGGAGCTGGGCAAGGTAGACGCAGGGGCGAATGTGTTAGGTCGGAAGTTGGACATTGAAGATGTAGATGTAATGTCGATAAATTCGGAAAGCTCTAGATTGAGCCCTGGGTAGATATGTTGATGGGCGTTCTGGAACGTTATCCTGTACCTAATTACCTACATATAACACGGAGCCAACTCATCGCCGATTACCAGTAGCTGGATCGTGTGTGTAACTTACAGCCCGCGACCACTTCTTGACCAATACTAAGTTACGTCTGACACAAGGTCTGACAGCGGATTTTCATTTCGCGCACGCTACGCTAGTCCGGCAGGGAATCGCCGAATCGGTCTTCGCCCAATAAATACCTAGGGTCGACTGTGACGAGTCATGAATCAGTCCAGTACATGTTAGCATAGCAACTTCTATGAGCACGGACAAACAAAAAGGGGTATACAAATTATAAAAATAACACCCGTCCGTGGAAGCACCGTGATCGATCCATCGTCCCATTACACTCCATTCTAATAATCGTTGGGACAAAGACAGATCGACTCTGAACGATTAAATTTCTAATTCAGGTCTACTTCCATGGCCCAGAAGGGAGACTGTCACGGCCAGCAACAAAGAAAAGCGATCAGGCAGGCCCCAAAGGGTCAAATGTAGACTTCACGCACTTTTCGTCAACAGCGCCGGGCCTACTAAAGATCCTCCTCGATCAGCACATCGTGCTTCTTGCACCACGCCGCAGTGAATCCAGTGATCCTACGCACAAGTACCGGAGTCGATCTTATTCGTCCCCAGCGTGACCTCCTTAACCCGTCTCGCGGATTCACCATCTGCAATTTGAACGTCTTGGATCTTCTCTTCTAGCCTGTCGGTCCTTCAACCAGCTTCCCCAGGGGCTTGTCGTGCTTAAGTGTCGCCTGGCCCGTGCCACGCACCTTCACGCGCTTCCGAGTCACGAGCCGCGCAAACCCTCCCTTGACCGCGCGCAGCCGCGAGCGAAGCACGTTCTCTCCATGGGCACTGGCAGCCTTGCCCCGACTCCACGAACTTCTCGTCCTCCTTGGAAAACTTCTTCTCTGAGCGCTCGATCTCGCGCGCCTTGCACTTCTCCGTGTTCTGCCGTAACGTCCTCATCTAAGTCAGATTCCTCCTTCGCATCCTTTTTTGTTTCTTGTACTTGGGCTCTGCGGTGAGGATGGCGTGGCGCAATCTCATGCGACCGTACTTGAACCCACGGAGCTGTAACTAGCAGAATTAGAATAGGGCCTATCCATACAGCGATGCCCACACATTCCTTTTCCTTCATCTTCGCAGTGGATTGGACATGCGTTTTCGGTACTGCACGTCGATCGTTGCACAAAACGGCGACCATGCGATTCGCGTGATTATAGTGATTTTGTCCTTCAACACCAAGAAAGGTGGAAAGGCCCTTCTAACTCACCAAGGCAAACTTCAAAGACCACTTGGCCCGGGTTGACAACCTTGGCATAGAATGTCGTATTGTCCCTCTGCTCACCTGTATTAAGAACATTCCTCGTGATTTCACTTCCCCTGCTAGGTACCTGAATTTCTCTTGTATTTACCGCACATGGGAGACCACACCTTCAGGATGCCTGCCATTCTCTGACGTTCCGTGATCGAAACGTTGTAAGTACAGAGCTAAAGCGAGAGACAGTATCAGGACTAAAGTTGACAAGATGAAGACCGGGTAAAATACTGACGTTCACGCGATCAAACAACCTGTGGGTGTCATTTTTGTCGCGCTTGGGAACCTTGATATTCTTAAAAACTTACTCGTCTACCGTCACTTTGTTGTAGTATCAGATCGAGTAGGGCTGCGCAACGTGTAGTATGTCACCAGCTATACACCACCGACTGACACTCACGGCACCGTGCTGTACATGGCTGAGGCTACAGCAAGGCAGATGGTATGGTTCAGTGTCATTTGCGCTGTACAGAAACGGCCATAAAACAACACATATAGCACTGCACGGTTTGTATCACTAGATACCTTGTGCCCATCTATGACATACCTCCCGTTGCTTTCCCGTGATACCAATGTTCTGGTTGTGGCTGTCGTCACCGTTTTCCCTACCGGCGAGGCACCAACGATAATGGCGGGAATTCGAAGGTGTTCAATTCGAGATTTGGGATGGGGATCGAGAACTGCTCTCTCATTTTCCGGACTCTGGCAATCCGGGCATCTATTTGACTTCATAGCCAGACACGATAGAACGCAAGTTAATCTGCAGCTGCGGCGACATCAGTGATTGGGAAGTATGATGGTGATATGTCAGATCTACTTTGTGTCAGACTGCTCTTATCCATGGCCCATGGGGTCAATTGGGCCCATCCAGACTCTTGGATCAGTGCTCGAAGTACGACACTGCGTAATCATTGATGATGGGATACAAGGGAGCAGCTTTGGTGTTAAAATTTGAAAACATGTGTCGCCAGGGAATTTGTCGTGCGTGCCGAATTGACGCATTTTAGGCCCATTTAGCCAAACTTGAAGATCGGGTTATCTCAGGTGCAGGGCCTTTGACGGCAGATGGATAGAGGAGAGAGGGGCCGCTCGATGCTGGCGTCATTCACGTGAGCGTGGCCCTGGGTTTCATGCTGACGTCAGCGATTTGACTCGTTCACGTTGACGTCATCGATCCAAACCCTTTCGACCAGGGTTTCAACAGATCGCTGCGCGCAGCGCGGGGTCTGCGCGGGGCATTTCCTGTGCTATCGTGGTATGCCACGCCTAAAAGGCGATCAAGAAAGTGCTAATTGAAGCTTTACAATTATAGACTTCTCGCAGCGCATCCCGGTCAGTGGCACCTGGGATGGTAGCCCGGGTTCTCGGGTCAATATGTCAGATTTGCAAGAGCTTTCCATCGTTGCTCTGGAGGCCATATGTATATCCCGGGCCAAGTATGGGCTGAGCAATGCTGGATCCGCCCGCCGGTAAAGACGACCGGCTTGCAATGGAAACATAACAATACGTACTCTAGCCACCAACTTTGGGCTCGGATGTACAGAATGACGTGCCGGGTACGCTGGTTTGTGCGTGGAATACCCATAGTTAAGCACAAAAAGTCCGTTGGGTATGGCTACGCGAGAACGGTAGCGCGAAAGGCTGCGGAGTATTGGTGCATATGAATGAACCTTTTTTCGCCGGACCGTAAAGCCATACGCACTAGTTGCTGAGAAACACGGGTTGCGTGAACGCTGATGCAACGTTGAACGTTGAATACTTTCATTGGCGATATTGAATCCCTGACCCAACGTAATTACCCGTCCCTGGGTTGCTGCCCCCCGAGTCAACGACAGCGTTGTTGCATGGAGGTCAAGCCGTGGACTTTGGACTGGAGCTTCGGCTTTGTAACCCAAAGCCGCTCGATTCTGGGCGGGCCATCGCACGCGGCGGCACGTGCTAGTACGGGACGTTGAACTGTAGCATGGTATGGATGGGACATTCTAGTATGCTGCATGATGCTTGCTGAGCGCTTGCAGACGAACTTCGAGATAAGGAGGGAGTTACTGTTATGCAAGCAGGTAAAAATCGTCGTGCTGTCAAACGCTAACAATGCCTTGGCTCTTCACTTGCCTGGCAGCGTCATTCCCTTCCACGGCCCGCGGGCACCTTCCCCTACTATGCTTGCTTAACCAGCCGTGCGTGTTCTGCAATCGATTACACGATCGAGTCTCTTGACTCTTCACAGCGATCGGCGTAACCCTTAGCCTCAGTAAGGTTTTCATTTAGCTTATATGTGTGAAGGTTGTTGATGATGGGTCTGGGTATATTGGCTTTACAGTGACCCATGACAACACGATGATTTTGGATACAAAACTTAACAAAAGGGATTAGTTGGTTTCCCCGCATTGACAGGTTTGCGTACCATGACTTCACTCGTAAGTGGCTAACCCCCATATTAGATATGGGATTGTCCTCGTCGACTACTGTGCCCACCAAATCGATATTTACGCATCAAAGGAGGCGTCGAAAGATGGTATACTGTACACAATAGGTGAGGTGACTGAGGTCTTGATGTCAACGAAAAATAGCTGTTGGTGATATGTTGATCTAAGCTGAGCTGATGAACAGCGCATGGACTATGGATTATCGTCATTCTTGACAAGAATCTACGCAGGTCCACCATGCGGGTTCTGGGAAGGCAATTGGACATGAAGGTGAGGATGGGAGTCGAACTTCAACGAAATTGGTGACAAGCGCCAAGATCAAATCAAATAAAGAATACTCACTCCTTTGTAGGGCCAGCAACCCATAGTTGGAACTGGATTTGCAGCCAACAGACTGGTGATTATTTATTCTTAGGCCTGGGGAGCCCGAAGTCGCCGCGGTCAAGGCTCAGGCTGCAACTGGACGAATTTCAGGCGGGTGGTCGTCCGAGATGTGGATCACCCGGGAGAGGCCTCTGCCGTCTTGCCGAGAGGCGCTGTCGTCAGTGTCTAGCCCCCTGCGCTTTACGACACTTTTTCTTCTCTCCGTTTTCCCTCCTCCTTCTCACCCCCAGTCTACCTCCCTCCCGGGGGGACCTTTTGGTCGCTTTCCCTAGTCAGCTGAGGTTTACACTTTGATGATCTCCCGATTCTTTCTATTCGCTTATCTTGATCAATCGCTAGTCTACATTTGAGCGCCGGATTGGGTAATGGGCACTATGGGCACTGGCACTTTGTATGTTAATAGGCACTATGGGCACCGGCACTCGCAATGGGAACTATAGGCACTCGCACTCGCAATGGGCACTATAGGCACTGGCGCTAGCAATGGGCGCAATGGGCACGGATGCAAGTACCTTCTGCCGCACGCTGGCCGATTGATTGAACCGTGACCGTGAGCGGGAGCTACAACGTGCGGCACACTACAGCCTCTAGTGGAACAACTCCTGGACAGCTATGCACTGGCAGGCTCTCGTTCTTTCACATATAATTCCACAGATTCTCAACGTACAACATGGTTTTCAAGCCTCGAATGGCCCGCTCCCGTCAAGGCATTTTTGTGGCATGGGTCACGCTTCCGCCGAGTCTCGTGACATTTTGGTACCATCAATCATTCAGTCAAACTCATTCCCAGGATCACTCCAGAATCACTCCAGGATCCCTATGCTAAAACTAAAAAGGAATGCCTCATGGCTATCGCTGAGCGCCACTTATCCATACAGTAACATGTGCTTTATGGCACTTATGGGCACTTTATCTTTTCTCTTGACAGCGTTCGCGGCCACATTACATCTCATATCTGAGTTACTTGATGCACCGGGTTAGTTGTTCTAGAGTCTGTGCCTATAAGAAACTGCAAATGTTCTGTGTACCGAGTAACGCTTCGTTTCCCCCCTATGTCTTCTTTGACCTTTGCTTGCCAACAAGTATGTGGAAGGCATCCATTGGTTTGATGAATGCTAACATGAGCGCGTAGACTCCCACAGTCCAATGTGAGACGTTGGGTTACGCCGCTTCACCGTCTGCTACGCCAGCGCAGTCCCAATGCGATTTCCTTCAACTAAATGCGCTCACTGAGTACCCGCCACCTAGCGGGAATGAAGTACGTAACACATAGATATCTATTACTTTGGTCCATGCTAAGTTCAGCGTAGACCCCCGTAGAGCAACATGGAACGCTGACTTACCCTCCTTCATGGCTCCTCGTTCTATGGCATTCTCTGTATCAGTTCCTTCAACCTCACGCGTTCACTAAGGACCCATCATCTGGTAGCGAGCATGAAGTACGTTACATATATGTTTCTATTCCTCTGATCTATGCTAAGATCAATGTAGACTCCCGCAGATCATGGCTCACCGATTGATGCGATTTCATGGTCTCTCATCTCAGAGCAATCTCTCTATGATTTTCTTCAACTCTGTGTGCTCACTGAACACTCATTTGGTAGTTGGCACGAGGTACGTCACATACAGGATCTATTTCTTTGATCCATGCTAAGATCAGCATAGACTCCCGTAGAGCAACATGGCACGCCGACTTACCAATGTTTCCACATCCCTGCGCATTCCCTATATCAATTCCTTCTTTCCCATGTGTACACTGAGGACGCGTCATATGTTAGCGGGCACCACGTATGTTATATATAGGTGTATGTTCCTCTGATCAACACTGAGATCAACTTAGGCTCCCGCAGACCAACATGGCTCGCCGGTTTATGCTCATTCATGGTTCCACGTCCCAGCGCAGTCTCTGTATCAGTTTTTTCAAGACTGTGTGCTCACTGGGGACCCGTCATCTGGTGGCGGGAACGAAGTACGTTACATATTGGTGTCGTTCTTTTGATATATGCCAACATCTATTTAGGCTCCTGTAGGCCAACATGGCACGCCAGCGTTAGCCCTTTCACATTCTACTCCGCCAGAGGAGCCCCATTATCAGGACCATCAACTCAATACACTCACTAAGCCCCCGTCATTTGATAGCGGGTATGAAGTACGTTATATATCGTTATCTATTGCCTTGATTTATGCCAACACCGACGTAGACTCCAGCAGAGGAAGATGATGACAGCGCAGGTTACGCCCTATCACGGTCTGTTTCGCCGCTATCCCAAGACGAAGTCGATGCTCAACACGATGAGCCCATGCCCTCCATCCCGTTCGAGTGCCCTGTTTGCGAAAGATCATTCAAACGTGTACAAGAGCGGGACCGACATCTCGAATCATACCTCCCACATTCGATTTATTGCCCATCATCGTGTTGTCCTTGGACCGGCCGTCGTCGATGTGACTTGAAAACACACTGGGAAAACAAACACACAGGTCAAGTTCTTGTGAAGAAGAAATATAAAATATACGGCCCAAAACCGTTTGTAAAGTTGCTCCTCGATGGTACCCCACATACTGAGGTGGCACGGTCTGCATACCAAAAGGTCCAAGAGCGGTTACTTCGGCTGGGAAAGATAGATGCGAATGTGTTGGGCCGCAAGTTGGACATTGAAGATTAAGATGTGTTGTCGATAGATTTCGAAAACAGCAGGGCCCCGGGTGGATATTCTGGAATGTTGTACTATTATCCCTACCATTATCCCTGTTACGAGTGGAACCCACTCATCGCCGCTTTGTATGTAACATACAGCCAGTATATGACTTGACCAATACAGTACTGGTTTGTCATTTCGCGCACGCTACGCTACGGCAAGGACTCAGAATCGCCGAATCGGTCTTCGCCCAGTAAATCCCTCGAATAATCCCTCGATCTGTGACAAACGTTTTCGAGAGAGAACGCACCTATTGCTCGTGCCAGAGAGTTAGACGGCAGGATCTTTGTTTGGGTTGTCGGCGCCGCTTACTGTAGCGTAGCGACTTCTATGAGCACAACCAGACAAAGAGGGCCACAAAACGATTCTCGAACTTGAAACGAAACTACACCACCCGCGCGTGTGAGCACGTGACCGATCGTCCTAAGCGCATAACCTACACACCTTGTGCCAAGCCTTGTGTGCACACCATTGGCGCTTGTCGCGAACAGCTTTTCATGGTATTACATCGAAGTGAATGAGAAACCTAAACTTTCGCAATGCGAAACAAAATCCAAAATAAAAAAGTTCGTGGCATTTCCCCCCGCTCGCGCGATGGGAGATTCAGCTCCAGAAAGAGCAACAATGATGTCAGCATTTCAAAAGGGTTTTATGCTGACGTCTTATGCTGACGTTAACAATTCCGTCGATTCAAACCCTTTCAACCCAGAGGGAAGCTTCAACGGATACTGTATGATTGCAGTGCGCGGCGCGGGGTCTGCGCGGAGCGTTTCCTGTGCTATCGTGGTACTACCCCACACTTAAAGAAGCGCTAAATGAACCTTTACAGTAATAGACTTCTCGCAACGCATCTGGCAGATAGCTTGGGAAAATGCTCCCTAACTCCGCTTCCGCGCGTTGCCAGTGGTAGCCTGAGTCCTTGGGCTGTCCTTGGGTCAATATGTCGAGCTCGCATGGAGCTTTCCATCGTTTGTTTTGGAAGCCATGTGTATATCCGATCATGGGTTGAGGGCTTGTTGGTTGAGGATGGTTTAGGGTTCCGGCCGCGATTCAGCTCCCCTTTTTGCCTGAGCCCTGTCCACACCATTTTGGGGCTGTAGCCGGACTTTTTCATGCGCATAATTGAGAGATGACATACCGTTATAACTACGTCGTCGACTAGGAGTCTTGATGAGCCGTGACGCTGGTTGATTGGCCAGTTCTGCTTTATTCACCCGCCGGTAATAGACAAAAGAGACGACTGGTTTGCAATATAAAGATAACAACACGTACTGTAGTCTGTAGCCACCAACTTTGAGTTCGAAATTCTCGGCTGTAAAGAACTACGTGCCGGGTACGCTGGTTTGTGCATGGATTCGCCATGGAATACCTGAAGTTAGGCAAAAGTCCGCTGGATTCTGGGATATGGGTACGCGTAACACGGGTTGCGTGGATGCTGAATCGCTGATGCAGCGAAGCACTAAGAAAGACCGTAGTCACATCCAGATCTTCAGCGGAGTATGAATTGGATTTCAGTAATGCGACATGGACAACTCATGGACAGTACCGACCACCTTCTTACTGTAACTCTTCTCAACTTGCAACGATACATCAATGATGGACCTAGGGTGTCTGAAGCCTGCCGCCGGAGTTGGAAATGCAGACACACAACTCTCCAGTGATAATCTAGTCTCTTGGGTTGCGGAACTTCCCTAGGTAAGTTAGCGTTGAATACTTTCACTGGCAGTACAGTACTGAATCCCCGGCCCCCACGTAAATTACCCGCCCCTGGTTGCAACCCCCAACGACAGCGCTGCATGAGAGTCAACGCCATTTGCAGACCTTGGACTGGAGAAGTGCTCGTGTGCACTCGGAACCAATTTGGAGAGCGAATTCCTCCTCTCGATATCCTACAAGCCTTCGCCAGGTTCAGTGCCATACAGAAATAGTTGCCAAACTCTTTTCCCCCTCGATTCCTGGCGGGGCTTCGCGCGCGGCACGTTCTAGTGCTGGAGTAGCAAAGGGGTGGACGGGACAATCTAGTATGTTGCGTGATGTTTGCTGAGAGAGGGTTTGCTGATGGACTTCGAGATAAGGAGGAGCCAAGGAGGTTAACGCGACTGGCATCATTGATTATGCAAATGGGTAAAGGTCACATACTCTCCTGCGTGAAGGTGCCGAACACTAACATGGACTTTGCTCTCTACTTGCCTGGTAGCGTCATTCTCTTCCCACGGCCCGGGGACATCTTCCCCTTTATGCTTGACCGTTCTGCAATCGATTACACGATCGAGTCTCTTCACAGCGATCGGCGTAACCTTTAGCCTCAGTAGGGCCTTCATTTAGCTCATCTGGGTGAAGGTTTGTTGATGATGGGTCAGAGTATAAAGGCTTTACAGTGATCCATGACAATGCTATCATCTGGGCAAAAAGAATTAGTTGGGATCGTTTGAGCTCCCCGCATCGACAGGTTTGCGTACCATGATTGCCCTTGTTAACGGCTAACGCCCATGTCAGATATGGGATTGTCCTCGTGGACTACGGTGCCCACTGGCCCCAAATCGCATCCAAGGAAGATGAGGTGAGGCCTTGATGTCAACAATAGTGGCTGTTGGTGATACGTTGTTTTGAGCTAGCGATAACAGATAACCGTGGCCCTATCTCTTACGAGCGGCGCATACACGCTATGCTTTATCGTCCTCCTTGACAGGAATCTGCGCTGGTTTACCATGCAGGTGCTGGGAGAGTGATTGGACGTAAGTGAGGATGGGAGTAGAGCTTTGACGAAACAGGTGACAAGCGCCATCACAAATAAAGAGCACTCAGTCGTTGTGGGCAAGAAATCCATAGTTGGAACTGGGTTTGCAGCCAACAGGCTGTCGATTATTGAATCTTAGGCTTGGGTAAGCGGAAGTCATCGCAGTCCAGCCTGGGGCTGCAACCAGACGAACTTCACGCAGGAAGGGGGTCGTCTGGGATGTCGAACAGTTGGGGAAGGTCTTTTCCGTACCGCCGAGGGGCGGTGTCCGTGAGAGCCAGGCGGTATCCTGTCCTAGGCTGAGCTCTTACGGAATTTTCCTCCGGCCGTGCCTCGTTTCCTCCCTTGTCTCTCTCCCCCTCCTATCCCTCAATCGTTCACTTTCCCTTACGGTTGGAAAGCTTTCTGATCAGTAATGTGGTACATCTCCCGATCCTTTCTCCATGCGTATCTTGATCAATCACCAGACTACGTTTGGGTACGGCTATAGGCACACTGATAGCCCGATTTTAGCAATAGGCACATTGAGCGCCTGCACTCACACTCACCTATAGGCACCTTCATTAGCGATGGGCACTAGTGGCACCTGCACAAGAACCCGCTGCCGTATGCTTGCTGATTTGTTGAACGTTGCGGCTGAGGCACCCACCATGGGTGGGGCTGCGACGTGCGGGATGCTACAGCCTCCGGTGAGACAACTCCTGACAGCTATGCAGACACCCGTTCTTACACATATTTCAGCAGAGCTTACATGATTTCAAGCCTCGAATTGTCCCGCTCCCGTCCAGGCATGTTTTGTGGCATGGTCACGTTCCACTGCAGCCCTTGCGCTTCTCGGAGATACGATGTCATCAATTCTCGTTTAGGTTGGAAAGAATTCTACTCGCTCTCATGACCATTTGATGCTAACGCAAAAAAAGGAATGCCACATGGCTTTGTTAGATGTTGCCAAGCGCCACTCATCCATTTACGGTTCCTACGGGCACCATCTCAATTCTCGACAGCTTTTGCGTCCACCTCACATCTGAGTTACTAAATGCACCGAGTTAGTCCTTTCAGAGCCTATAAGAAACTGCGGATGTTTTGTGGATTCGAGCAACGCATCGCTTTCCTCCTATGTCCGCTTTCAACTCTGCTTTTCATCAAGTATGTTGAAGGCATGCATACCTTTGATATATGCTAACGTCTACGTAGGCTCCCACACACCAACATGATGGTGCGTTGGGTTATGCCCCTTCACTGTCTACTACGCCAGCGCAGTCCCGATTTGAGGTCCCTCAACTCAATGCGCCCACTGAGCACCCGTCATCTAGCGGGCAAGAAGTATGTTACATACAAGTATCTGTTTCTCAGATCTCAACATAACCTCTCGTACAGCAGCATGGAGCGCTAACTTGCCCCCCTTCATGGTTCTTCATTCCATGGGAGCCTCTATATCAATTCCTTCAACCCTACGCCTGCACTGATCACCCGTCACCTGGTAGCAAGGACGAAGTATGTTACTTATGTGCTTCTATTCCGCTGATCTATGTTAAGATCGACGTAGACTCTCGCAGACCAACACGGCTTACCAGTCGATGCTCTTTCATGGTCCATCATCTCAGAACAGTCTCTTTATCAGTTCCTTCAACACTGTGAGCCCACGGAGCACCCGTCATGTGTTGGCGGGTACGAGGTACGTTGCATATAGGTATCTATTGCTTTACCACGCTAATATCAACGTAGGTTCACTTGGAACAACATGGCACGCCTACTTACCCCCTTTTAAGTTCATGCTTCCGCATCCCAGCGCATTCCCTATATCGATTCCTTCTTTTCTACGGGCCCCTTGAAGACCCGTCATCTGGTAGCGGGCATGAAGTGTGTTACGTATAGGAGTCCATCCCTCTGATTTATACTGAGACCAACTTAGGCCCCCGCAGACCAACATGGCTCGCCGATTTATGCCTATTCATGGTTCCACGTCCCAGCGCAATCCCTATATCAGTTCCTTCAATGTTATATGCTCACTGGGAACCTGTCATCTGGTTGCAGTACGGAAGTGCGTTATATATCAGCGTCTAGTACTCCTTTGATCTATGCCAACATCGATATATCAGGATCATCAACTCAATACACTCACTGAGCCCCCGTCATTTGATAGTGGGTACGAAGTAAGTTATATATAGTTATCTAATGTTTTGAACTATGCCAACATCGACATAGACTCCAGCAGAGCAAGATGATGACAGCGTGGATTACGCTCTGTCCCGGTCTGTTACGCCGCTATCCCAAGACGAAGTCGATACCCAACCTAATGAACCCACTCTTTCCACCCAATCAATGTGCCATATTTGCGGAAAAGGATTCAATGCTGCACGAGAGCGGAACCGACATCTTAAATCATACCTCCCGCATTCAATTTATTGCCCATTCAAGGATTGTCCCTGGACAGGCCGTCGTCGGTTTGACTTGAAAATTCATTGGGAAAACAAACACTCAGAAACAGGTCAAGTTCTTGGGAAGATGAAATATCAAATATACGACCCGAAGGCGTTTGTGAGGAGGATGCTTGATGGCACCTCACATATTGAAGTGGCATGGTCTGCATACCAAACGGTCCAAGAAAGGTTAACGCAACTGGGTAAGATAAACGCAGGGGCGAATGTGTTAGGCCGCAAGCTGGACATTGAAGGTATAGATGTGTTGCCGATAGATTCGGAAGGTAGCTGAGCTCGGGGTGGATGGGCTGATGGGCCTTCTGGAATCCTGTACTATTATCCCTGTTACACGTGTGGGGAGCCAACTTACCGCCGCTTACCCTACCAGCTGTATGTAACATACCGTATATGACCATCACATCTTGACGAATACTAGTTTGACATTTTGCGCACGCAACGGCGGCAACGCTAGCAGGAAATCGCTGAATCGGTCTTCGCCCAGTATATACTTCGATGTCACAAACTTTTTTTTCGGGGGAACGCACATACTACCGATGCCAGAGCTGGACGCAAGGCTGGATGGCAGGGGTCTTTGTTTGGGTGCCGGCGCCACTTGCTATAACGTAGCGACTTCTACAAACAAAGAGGGCCACAACAGGGGCCATAAATCACTTGATTCTAGAAGCTACGCTACCTGCCAGTGCGCGTGGAAGCACCACCGCCGCGGCGACCGATCCATCCTCCCATTACATTCACCCTTTGCCCTTTAAAAGGACAGACCGATCAAGATTTATAATCTAGGTCCACTTGAATGGCCCAGACGGAGTGTCACAGCCAACTCAGAAAAGCGATCGCCGATCACGCAGGCCCCAAAAGGGTCAATCGTGGACTAGACGCATATTTCGTCGACAGCATCTTCGAAAATATCTTCTCGATCGGCACGTCATCGCGCCACGCTACGTACAGTACAGATCGGATCAGAATGAACAAGAATGGGGAAAGCGCAACAAGGCACCTGAGATCCAGTCATCGAGATAGTTGATCTTACTCGTGCCCAGCGCTCGCGCTATCATACAGTACCTCCCCACTACAGTACCCGCCGCCTCGCGATCGACGATCTGCAGCTCGAATACCTCGATCTTCTTACAGTACGTCGGGCCTGTCGATCGCCTCGACGAGCTCCTCCAGCAGCTTGTCGCTCTTAAGTATCCGCCTTGCCCGTGCCGCGCTCCTTCTCGAACTGTGCAAATTCATCTTTGACTTCGCGCAGCCGCGAGTGAATGTCCTCGCTTTAGAAGCTAATCTAGTAGTCTTGCCCTCCTCCGCGAGTTTCTCGATTGTCCTTTACAAACTTCTTCTCGGCACGCTCGATCTCGCACGCTTCTTCGCGTTCTGCCGTAGCGTTCTCATACGAGTCAAGTTCCTCCTCCGCAAATTTTTTTGGTTTCTTGTACTGTACTTACAGTAGGGTCTGCGGCCGATTGAACTGTCACGTGATCAATAGCACCGCACGCCGCCGAGGTAGAGTATGGTACAGTAGTGACAGTACAGTACGGTACCATGGGCCCATCATCCTGTGTCCTTGTACGCATATTGCCGAGCGCCACTCCTCATAGCCCTTATCATGCGGGTTATGAACATGTTCTCTCGACACAATAGCATTTGCGTCCACAGTGCACCTCGCCTCTAGGTTACTAGATACACCGAATTGGTCCTTTCAAGGCCCGTGTATCGTTTTCCTCCTATGTCTGCTTTGAACTCTGCTTTCCAACGGGTATGTTGAAGGAATTCATTGCTTGAATACAGTATATGCTAACGTCTGCGTAAGTCTGTTTCGCGAACGCCATCCCAAGACGAAGTCGATGCTCAGCCCAATGAGCCCATGCCCTCCATCCCATTAAAGTGCCCCATTTGCGGAAAATCATTCAAACGTGTACAAGAGCGGGACAGACATCTCAAATCATACCTCCCCCATTCGATTTATTGCCCGTTCGAGGACTGTCCCTGGACAGGCCGTCGTCGGTTTGACCTGAAAACACACTGGGAAAACAAACACTCAGAGACAGGTCAAGTTCTTGGGAACATGAAATATCAAATATACGACCCGAAGGCGTTTGTGAAGTCCATCCTCGATGGTACTTCACATATTGAAGCAAGCCGATCTGCGTACAAAAGGGTCCAAGAGAGGTTAATGGAGCTGGGCAAGATAGACGCAGGGGCGAACGTGTTGGGTCGCCAGTTGGACATTGAAGCTTGAAGATTTACGTGCATTGTCGATAAATTTGGATGGCTGAGCCTCGAGTGGATGTGCTGTATGTGCGTCTGGAATATGAACATTTTATGGGTCCTATTACACGTGTGTGGGCGGAATCATCTCATCGACGCTTACTCTACCTGCAGCCTCCCCCCGTCCCTTCTTGACCAGGACTGCGTCTGACACCGGCACCGGTTTGTCACTTCGCGCACGCTACGCTACGTCAGGGAACCGGTCTTCACCCAGTACTGTATCCGTCACAAATTTTATTTCGAGGTGTGGCGTAGAAAAGACTTGAGAAAAGATGACCTTCCCTTGGTCCTTCCGAATCTTAGATACAGTTAAACGGACAGAACACCACCTCCCAGTACCATGATAATCCTGCTTGTGGTGCTAATTCGTGCTGACGTCAGCCCTCTTGGTGCGACTAGTAAAGTCGCTAACGGGCCGAGGCTCCAGCACGAGCCTCATGTGGATGTTATTCCGTGCAACGACACTGCTCGTGATTTGTGAAACGTAATCGGACAGCCTCGCACCTTATCTTAAGAGACGAATAATGGCCATAGTCCTGGTAACGACGGGTGTGCGTTATCTAAAACGTGGCGTACTAAGCAATCTCCTATTTTAGGGAGATTCCACCGCACCTTCAACCAATGGCCGTGGTAGAAATCGTATGCGCGTGGTGTCTGTAAAAAAAATCCGTTACGATCTGAACGCCAAAGTCGAGCGGAGAGGTTACTTACCCGGGCTGGGCACGAATGTCACCACTACAGTATGTCACCCCTACGCTTCCGGCGACTGTTTTCTAGCTCGTTTTCATTTTCCTCGTCCAAGTCCCCGGTTATCGATTGATTCAACTGATTCCGGCCGGCCAAGTGCGTAATCTCAAACTCTCGACTGCAGGTTTAATATTTTCCCACAGGGTAACGGCAATTCAATTACCATGCCCATTGCCCAAGACCATCTATTGACTCCAGACGGGACGTACCTTAGAAAGCCAATGCAACAGCCTGTCAAGGCAAGGGCATGAAGTGCATACACGCAAGAGGCTCTACGGTTGTTTTCACGAAATCAAAGCAGAAGGGTTCTTCGAGCCAACTGTGAGGCCTGAGGCCTGAGGAGGAGCGGATGCGAGTCATGTGCCGAAGACTTAGACTCTTTGCCTCCGCTCGTGCCTCGCTTCGCCTTGGAACAGGTATTGTGCTGGACTGACCATGAGACCATACAGTACAGTACGCACTGGTGATGCAGACTAAGGTAGGAGCGTGAAGTCGCCGTGAGCGCCGATGTTCGGAACTGTCTTAGTCAGAGCGAGAGGAATACAGTATAAATACATAAAAAATATTTGTATCTATCGACAAGTGGGTAAACGCCACGGTCGCCACCAGTTTCATTGTGAATGCCAAGGTGAATGCAAATAGGTAAAACAGTCGTGCTCTTCCTAAGCGGGGGGATGTGAAGCACTAATAATGATCTACTTGCCTGGCAATGTCATTCTCTTTTCTCGGACTCCTTTTTGGCTCGACCAGCTTACCAGCTGATCGAGCTTATGACCGAGTCTATTCACAACCTTCGACTTGCTGAATATTAGTTAATTTAATTACCACAATAATTTTAGTGTGCTTATCCAATCTCAGCTTATGCGTGTAAATATCGAAAAAAGGACGGAAGCCGCTGTAACCCTAAACCGTGATATTGCGAAAACTGACATTCGAAAAGTTAGTCGGATTGGTTTGATTCCTCGTATTTGCGTACCATGGACCCGTAATGTGACTAACGGCCAATTCAGATTTGGGTTTGCCCTCGTCGGTTTTGGCGCCTACCAAATCCCAGCCTCCCAGGAATGTTCGAAAACCCAACGGCTAAGTTATCTTGGGTCCTCCGTCGTTCACAACTAAAAGATGCACCATCGAGAAGACGAGTGATAACAGAAGAAGCATCCTCGAGTTTCCCCCACTGACATACCACCACGCCACCATTATTTCTTGGAGGTGGTCGCTGAAATGACAATCCAAATCTAGGCAGCTGTGCAATTACGGATAACTGCGGCCTGTGTCCGGGGGAGGCATTATAATTGCTCAGAGAGTGCCCGCTGGTGTGGCGTTTTCCACGAAAGTTCTACATGGACGCGACATGAGGTTGACGGAAGCGCCCCTGTTGGGATGAATCCCGGCACATGGGTTATGCTTTTCGATCTTCTTTGCGGGACTCTGGCTCTCTGCGCAGGCCCTTTATGCGCATTGCTGGAGAGAGCGATCAGATATGGAGGTGAGAGTGAGAGTAGCAAAAAGGGACAGGCGCTGGCTGTCAGGGGAAACTTTGAGCCCCGTGACTCTTGGCCATCCAAGTCGCCATCAATTCTACATTCCCTGGCCTCCATCACTCCTCCCATTACTTCACTCCCTCCCTGCTGGCGGTGCGCGTGGCCGATTTCGTTCTCCTACCTTAGCACCTGGTGTCCGGCTAGTTTGTTGGACATCCCCAAGCTGCCATCAATGCCACACCCCCAAGCCGCCATCAGATTTACATTCCCTGGCCTCCATCACCCTTCCCCCTTCCATATCTTCCCCTGCTGGCGGTGCGCGTAGCCGCTTTCGTTCTCCTGCCCTAGCACCTGGTCTCCGGCTAGTTTGTTTTCCCTATTACAAACATGAGTTGGCACGTCGGCTGATCTGCGATGTGCCAGCTGGCACCTCCCTCCATTCTTCATTTCGACTGTCAGGTTTACGTATGGGCGTCGGGGCCCTTGCACTGGCAATGCGCACGCTGGGGGAACTGGCCCTGTGCCGGTGCCGGGATCTGCTGCATGCCCGCCAATCGGCCAGATACTGTGGCAAGACGCCCATCTGTCGCAAACTACAGCCTCAAGTACAGCGATTCCTAGACAGCTACGCAGCCCTTCGTTCCCGCATATATATTTCAGGGGATTTTGACAGTACAACACCGTGTCTGTCAGACCTAGATGGCTCTCTCTAGCCAAGGTGTGTTTCGCGACTTGGGTCTCGCTACATTCCGACCCTCACGCTTCTTTCGAGCCATGAGGTGTTCTGGTGCCATCTTAAATTTTCGTTCACGCCGTGGAGCGTCAATCTCAAGCGCAAGACAACAGCTCAGCCGTCATGTCCGCTTTTGTCAGGTGCCTTGCGGGAAGCAGCGGTCATGGAGATGCCACAGGAGCGAAAGGTGTAGACCAAGTTCCCGGTCACGTTTCCGACTCGGTTGTCAGTTGTACCCTTTTATTCCCCCCCGCCCCCCTACAGCCCCTTCCCCACCCCCCTTTTTCCTACCAAAACTGCGCATTTTTAGAAGATGAACGTTCACACCTCACCTCTCCCCCCCACGGTCAGCAATGAGCCTCACTGGTCTTCGTCTGTCTCAAATCCTTCATTTCATATCTGGCAACAAGTATGTTGAATTTTTGTCGGAAAGGGAGCTATTGCCCTGACTTATTCCAAAATCCATGAGGGTTTCTCGGTGCAAGGTCATTCCAGATATTCCAGCCTAGCTCACGCCCTTTCACGGAGTGGTACGCCAGCGTACTCACCAGATCAAGTTGGGCGATCCAATGTGTCTGCGTACCCCCAGCCATCACCCCATGTCAGACAAGATGTACGTTGGATTTTATCGACGTTTATCGCCTCGATTTATGCCAAGTTGCTAACGCCAACGCCAACATAGACTTTCCTAGTGCGAGACGCCAGCCCGGTCCACATCACTCCGCAGTTAGGCTCGCTCGTCCTGTCCCAAAACCTAGTCACCCAAACCAAGGCGCACACCCCCCACAAGCCACACGCATGCCCTAACTGCAAGAGAAATTTTGAACGCAGGCAAGAGCTGAGGCGACACCTCCTCTCGAACCTCCCACATTCTATCCTTTGCCCAGCCCCTCGTTGCCCCTGGGTGGGTAATCGTCGATGGAGCCTCAGAAAGCACATGAAAACGCACCCAAAGTTCAATGACGGCCGAGAGCCCGAGCAGGAGGAAACTCAAATATATGACCCAGAGAAGCTCGTGGAGTCGATGGCTAGGGGTACCTCGACCGTTGTGGCGGCGGCAGATACTGCATTGTCAATGGTCAAAAAGAGGTTTGCGGAGCCGGACAAGGCAGGTGTAGAGGCAAAAGTTTGG
Organism: Russula ochroleuca; assembly: GCA_015178965.1. Taxonomy (NCBI): domain Eukaryota; kingdom Fungi; phylum Basidiomycota; class Agaricomycetes; order Russulales; family Russulaceae; genus Russula; species Russula ochroleuca. The sequence goes on from WHVB01000019.1 coordinate 152,567, forward strand.
AGCAACAGAAGGAAAGTCTGCACAGAAAGGAGTCGGTCTTGACGTCTTGGCCCGTGATCCATTAACGTGCATTAACCCCCAATCTGTCGCATATTTATTATGCGGGAAGTGCCTGTGTTCACACGATCGCTTCCTGCTGCCATATACGTTATTAGTCACGGGTAATAGCCTGACGTCTGGGATACCTTCCTTCGTTTGTCATGTATCATAAACCGTCGTCGGTTCTGGATGGGCGAATCCATGTTCTGTTTTGGTTACAACCTCCACAGTGTACTGTAAACTAGTTGACAAATACGCAGTCATTCTTGTTATTAGGGCTCTCCTGACACGCGTACTTGCGCGGGGATAGGATCAAAGATGCACCATTCGTGAATAAATTCAGTGCTTGTTAGCGTAGCAACTTCTATGAGCACATCCAAACGAAAAGGGCTACAAATTTCTAGAAATAACACCACCGCCCGTGGAGCACCGTGACCGATCCATCGTCTCTTTACACTCCATTCTAGTCCCCTTTGTCCCCCGTGTGATTACGTTGTCCGCAACAGACAGGCCAATCAGAACTTCCAGTCTGGCTCTACTTCCATAGCCCAAGGGACTGTAATCACGGCAACAAAGGAAAAGCCATCAGACTGGCCGCCAAACAAAAGAGAGGCGTTACGCACATTTCGTCAACAGCGTCTTCGAAAAGATTTTCTCGATCGGCACATCGTGCTTCTTGCACCACGCCGCAGTGATCCTACGTACAGCACAGTGCCGATCCCCCAAGAAGCAGATCAAATCAGAACGAGCAAGAACGGAGCAAAGCGCGACAAAAAGCCACCCACCTGGGATCGAGATAGTTGATCTTACTCGTGCCCAGCGCGACCTCTTTACCCGCCTCGCGATCCACCATCTGCAGCTTGAACGTCTTGATCTTCTCTTCGAGCTTGTCGATCGCCTCGACGAGTTTCTCCGGGGCCCTGTCGCGCTTAAGTGTCGCCTTGCGCGTTCCGCGCTCCTTTTCGAGCCGCGCATACTCATCCTCGATCGCGCGCAGCCGCGAGCGAAGCACGTCATCGCCCTGAGTATCCTTGCCCTCCTCTGCGAGCTTCTCGTTCTCCTTGGCAAACTTCTTCTCCGTGCGCTCGAGCTCACGCGCCTTGCACGCTTCTTCGTGTTCCGCCACAGCGTCCTCATCCATGTCGGATTCCTCCTCCGCGTACTTTTTCTGTTTCTTGTACTTGGGCTCTGCGGCGAGGAGGGCGTGGCGCAATTTCATGCGATCGTACTTGAACCCACGGAGCTGCAACCAACAGAATTAGCACAAGACCTTTCCGCAGAAGAATGGTCATCCATACCTTCTCTTTCATCTTCGCCATGGACTGATCATGCGTTTTCGGCGCCGCACGCTGATGGTTACACAGAATGGCGACCATGCGATTCGCGTGGTTATAGTGGTTGAGCTTTTCCTGCAGGGTACCAGTCTCCGGGGTTCCCTCATCTAACTGGCCCTGGAACGTGATCGAGGCGTTGTAGGTACGGAAAACCTTTGCGCTGAGACCCTTCATGTACGACTGCAAATGCTTGTTCAGATATCCAGGCTAAGTAAAACAAGACAGTGTCAGTATTAGTGTCGACAAGATGAATGACAGGCTAAAGTACTGACGTTCACGCGATCAAACAACCCGTGCGAGTCATTCTTGTCGCGCTTGAAGATCTTGATATTCTTAAACACTTGCTCGTCTACCGTGACCTTGTTGTAGTATCGGATCGAGTCCTTGCCGAGGAAGTCAAAGATGACATAATTCGGCGGCTCAAGTGTGACGTGCTCGCAACGAAGTGAACAGCAGCCAACAGTATCTGCTTCGTCTTCACCTTTCTCGTTCCCAGCTCGGAGAGCCAACACATCGATGAAATACATCGCCGTCGCGCGCATTCGCAGCTGAGTGACCTTGTTTCTCAGATCCGCTTGATAATCCGAGCGGATGCGTTCAACATGTTTCTGAGAGGCCTCAGCGACGAGCAAATGAGAGCGGTGGAGACTGACCTTAAGTTCACGGGATTTCTCGAACTTGGTCATATCACTTTGACCCTTGAGCGAACTGCCGGCCGCCAAGAAGACGTACTTATGGTTACCGTTGATGTTCTCAGTCCACGTCGCAAGCCAAGTAACAGTGTTATCATGAATGATCTCTTTCCACTTTCCCGGAATATTAGGAACTGGAATGGGTGCTTCCGCTCCTATGTTAATGGTAATATCCTCAGGATGGACACGCAGCTAGAGAATGTCAGCAACGCAAGGTAGCTACGGGTGGGCGGGATGGGGAACTAACTTTGAGTGCACCCTTCTTAGGATGTTCACCGCGTCCTCTGAATAGGCCTGGCGGTTCAACCCTGAAATTGCCGACTTTCTCCTTGCGACCATCAAGTGAGCAAGTCACATATTTTGCTTCCATCTCGTCTTTCTGTTTCTTCAGTTCCTTCTTCTCTGCGGCACTGAGAGCCTTTTTCTTGGCTTTCTCTTCTTCGAAGTACTCAAACATGGGACGAAAATCACAGCGTTCGAACTCTTTGATGATCGTTCCGCCACGCTAGTACATGGATTAGTAAGGAGTATCAATAACATTGTAGCAAAACATACTGGGGGGTGCTTCTTGAGTACTTTCGACCAGTCGTCGAAAAAGTTCTTGTTGAACGTCGCATCCTTCGCGTGGTCAGTCTCAAGCATCGCCCCATAGAACCCAGCGACCTCTTCAGATTCCGGGGGAAGGTCGATGGATTTGTCTATGAGATATGTCGAGTGCGTAAACCCAAATAAATGAATGAATCTGCTCACTGTTGTACTTCATCTTGACGTGACTGGGTAACGGCTGATATGGGGGAGGGAAAATAACGCCATTGTGCTCAAGGGTCGTCCATTTCTGAGTACCATCGCTAACGACAGTCTGGTCTGGGTCTTGTTCCCACCACTTGTAGACGTCCTCCGTTTCTTCCTCCTTCTCCTTCTGCCTGCCCTTACCCTTCTTTGCGCCGTTCTCGCCTGCATCTGCCTCGGAAGACTTCTCCTTCTTCAATTTGCTTTCCTCGGGTTCCTCCTTCTTGGCTTTGCCCTTCTTCTTGGCCAAGGGCTTCACGGCCTCCGTTTCTGAACCGGATTCCTTCTTCGCCTTCCTCGGTGCAGCCTTCTTGGCAGGTTGGCTATTCGCATCACCATCCGCGCCCACTTTCCGCTTCTTTCTAGGTTGGGGGGCTTTCTTTGTCGGAGCAGGCTGGTCATCCTCGGATTCAAGATCGTCTTCCGGAAGTTCAACTTTAACCTTGCGCTTCTGCGCACCGTTCGGCTTGGTGCGCTTACTGGAAGACGCGACGCGGTTATTCAGCGGCTTGTCATCCGAATCGTTGTCTTCGGGCTTGACCTTGCCATTAGTACTAACTGCAAGAGTAGAGGACGTTGCAGCAGCATTTTTACGTGCGCCCGGCGCTGCAGCCGCGGCTGCTATACGGCGATGCTTTGGGGGTGAGGACGTGAGTGCGAGAGGGCGATCGTCGTCATCACTAGAGTCAGACACGGGCGCAGGATGGCGCTTTCGCTTGGAGGGAGTAGGTGCAGTGGTCGAGCGCGTGGCCTGGGACTGTCGAGACAATAACATGGACAGCCAATGAGCATAGAGTCAGCCTGTGCATGTTTCGGGTGAAGTACTCACGAGAGGTACGTCATCGTCGTCAACCTCGCTCATGGGCGTGTCACCGTCCGCATCAAAGACGCGCCCTTTGCCACTCCCGGCACCATTGGTAGCGACGTGGCCATTCCTCGTAATACCATTACAAGAAGACTGTGACGCGAGGGGCATGTCGTCGTCAGATAACATTGAATATTCGCTATCTAGGACGGTCATGAGAGTCAAGAGGGATTGCGAGGAGCCGAGGACAAGTTGGGAGTTTGGGAACAAGAGCGGTAACGTACGGTTAAGCGTTGTTCGGGTGGTTAAGGTGATATGGCACCTGCCCTACACTAGGCACTCGGCAATTCCCGTGCCAGCCCCTCCTCTCCTCCTATACCAGTCTCACCTCACGGTCAGAGACTACCCCACCCCAGCATCCCTTTCTGATCGCATTCAGCCCACCCCCAGTCATTCCATGTCAAAATACCCATCTTTATTCGATTCCTGGGCCAAGCGTGATACCTGGCGGAGACACCCAGTATTCTCCAACCGCGCAATGTTCTCCAACCTCTTTCCCGGCTTCGGCATTGCAGTTGTCGCTTTTTCTGTATACGTCCTCGCGGAAAACGTCCTTGGAAAGGGAAAGCATCAGGCTGTCGAGGACAAACGCCACTAATTTCACTTGCTGCCGGTGCGACAAACTCCCCGGAGTTCCCCCGCAAGGGTGCGCTGACCTTTACCAGCTGTTCCACTTTTGGCTTATTATAGGCCCAAGTTGCACCTATTGGCAGTGTGGTCGGTTCGCTTAGGAGAATATTGCCAATGTATAATCACAACTCGCTCGTCCTGCAATATCTCCAGACCGTATCCGCGCAACGACGTCTTATCCCACATCTCACCGACCATTTCACCAATAGACCCTATTTTTGTCCCTCCCGCTCGATCAGATGTCCCGTCGCTAGTAGATTCTATGATTGCCGAAATATACGCACACCAAAAATCTGATGTATCCGTTTATTTGTCAGCTGCTTCTCATGGACACCGCTTCGGGCAGGGTCCGGAAATAATGCCAGACGGGTAAATTACTCGGAGAAAGTGGATGTCATGTAAGAACGATTGGCAGGGAATCAAGGATATCGTTAAGGCAAGAGAGGACCGAGGTGGGTAGGCGTAGCGGCAGGGCGTCATGAAGCCAACACATAAGGCAGTATGGTGCCGTCACACTTCGAGACCAACGAAAATTGAGTTGTGTCGCTCCATAGCCGTCGGTACACGGACCCCCGGCACGATGCTTCGCGCATTTACACAGCCGTCAAGCCGAGGGTCGGATAGGATGCCCAGCGGGGGCAGAGCCATTGGTGGCGAAGATGGCGAAATCTTCTCCTTACACGAACACATCGGAAGGCAATGAGGTAGGTGCTCTCCGGTGCTGCTGCCCATTCCGGATGGCGCACTACGGATGTCCGTAAACCACAACTTAGTTGAATATAGGCAAGCCGCAACAGGAAAGGGCGAGGGTGAGCCAGCGATGTCCCGGAACCAGACATCCTTGTCCACGGTTGCTGCAGTCAGGATGGACAGTATCGTGATGAGCGATGCGTATGTGGCCACTAAGCTCATTCTGTAAACGTTCTGGTCGAGTTGTGGACATTCAGCACTTACTGAGTCCAGTGAGGGACCAGCAACAGATTTCCACAAGCAGAAAAGGCATGTGCGCGCTTGTTCTTTTGACGTCTCCCTCCATACCAAGGCTGTAAAGGCTCAGGACTAAGACCAAAGCGTCACATTCTCGGTCAAGGCCAGCGCACCCATACAGGCACGCATAAGGGGATGACTTACTCAGGTTGAATATTACGAAACAGGCCGTCCAGATGCACTCGACAGCGACCGAGGTGGGGACGCTGGTAGACGGGAAAAACCGCCTAGCGAAGATGCTGATCAAGTTCAATTTTCAACATGAATAGCGAGAGGTGTCGACAAATGAAGGTGAGATCAGATTGTGTTAGAGAAAGGCTCGAGTAGAACGGTACGCACGCGGCAATGGATGCAGTGAGACAGAGCCCCGGAACGGCAATGAGGACACAGAGATCCGACTTTGATTCGTAGTAGTTATAAAGCGACGGCGAAATTGCGATGCAGGCAAGTGATGCAACCGCTACGGTAACTAGTAATTGGACGCAGGTAACGAGGACGGGTGAGTCAAGGGGCATATTCTCTACTTTCTGATAAATGCTAGGAGGACGCACCCAACCAGCACTTGCGAAAGGCCCGGAATCGAAACATACACGCAACACGTCTTAGTTGGACACCGTCGCAGAAGAAGGGTGAGTTGCGATTTGCGCTGACGATAACGAAGTTAACGTAGCAAGGTTTCGATTATAGCCCTAGGCAAGATAGAAATGCGAAGAGGCGACATTTAAATCTAGCCAGTCCAGACAGGGCAAAACGTATGAAGATTGTGTCAGTGGGGGTAGACCAGCGTGATTCGACAAAATCTATACGAGGCTAATGCCTCCTGCCTTGCCCTGGAAGTCTTGAACACTAACGATTTCTTACTTGCTCACTGGCATCTGTAAGAATCTGTGGTCGTCTCGATGCGACCCCTTGGGCATCGCAGCCGGTTCAACCTCCTTGAATAAACTGAGAACTGGCGCGCCGCAAATATAAGTTCTCACCTTGAACATGATTCAGTGTTCTGTTCTTGACTGTTGCATAGTATCATGATGCTGACGCCACGAAGTCCAATTCATCCGCGGATCTCGCCCGCCTCGTGGTGTTCTTCCCCTCCAGCCAGGCGCTTAGGAGATTAAGTTGCTCTCACTAGGGTTTCTCTGGCGCGGGTCATCGGCTTTATAGCCACCAGAGCTCGACAATACAAAATTTATATGTAAAAAAAATGTCTATACAGAATGTTGACCGGACGTTTCACCTTGCCCAAGTGACTTTTTTGAGTTTCCAAAAATAGCAACGCACCCGCACACTCTCAACCCACTCGTTCTCGATATTCTACCCACCCTCTTTCTCCTGCAGCCACGTTGCTATGATTGTCACTTTCTTTACCGTCTCCGTCCTTACCTCTGAACAACACCCTCCGGCTGGTCGTGGATGAGCGGCTGGTCGGTGCGAGCGCCGAGCGGGAAGATGGTCCTCCTCGACGATCTCTTTGCACTTGGACACAAGGTGCCTATGTTCTCGCAATTCGTCACCATACTTGGTGTCATAGAGGTAAGTCGTTCCTGGCCGCACCTGGTTCCATGTTATCTACTCATGGGTGGTGATGGAGCTGCAGGACTGCACGCGGGTTCAAGCACTGGCCACTATGCCTTATAGATGTTTGACGGGCCCGTTGAAATGCCGCACGGAGAACCAGCGATGGGTATGCCCCTTCCCTGTCTACCTGATGGCAGGTGCCGACCCTGGCACGGCCGTTCGGTATGCACCCACTCGGCGAATCGACGCATTTCCTCCCCCCCCGTTTTCTTTATATACACGGCAATCTCGATGTCGCTGTTGATCCCCTCGCCTATCCACCCCCTTCCCGCACGGCCTCACTTCTCTCGAGTCCCTCGAACTCGCGCTTGAATCTACCACTCTGGGGAGTTGTACGACGGTACTGCGACCGCCTGCGTTTGGGCAACCCCAAATGCGCGCACTGCAACCCTTGGCACACGTACCGCTTCCCAACCCTTCAGGCCCTGACACTGCGCGACATCCCGCTCGCAGGCATAGCACTTGAGCAGCTGCGGCGTGAGCTGCCTGGTCTCATACTCACGCTCGATTCGCCGCTCTCTGGACGCCTCGAATCCTTCCGCTTCATGTACTTCGTGCATCTACTGGCCGGCGTGCCACGCGTCGAGTGACTCACTCTTCTGCATGCCCTGGGCCTCATGTACTTCCTTTGTGGTGCCCTTCCGTGGCAAAGGCTCAAGGTAGCCACTAAGAAGCTGAAATATGATCGCATCGTGGAGAAGAAGATTACGATCCCTACCGATTCTCTCTGCCGCGGTTTCCACAATGAGTTCGGTATCTTCCTGAACCATATCCATGCCCGCGGTTCGATGACAAGCCGGACTACTCCTATTTGCGCGAGCTCTTCCGTGATCTTTTCACCATACAACCACTTTCATCCCTTCGCCGTCTCGTCGAGCCCTTACCTGCCATGGCAGCTTTCTCAAAAAGGAGGGTCTCAGCTCCTACTACAATAACAAAACTACAGTCATGCAGGAGGCCCGTCTTTTCAATGAGTCTCCAATTAGCCGAAGAAAATCCAGGGCGTTGCTGACACGGATTGTGTACTTATTGTACATTGGCGAGAACTTCGGAACCCAAGAGGCCACAACGCTGTTTTTTGGAACCACCAAGCTGTTCCAACATAAGGACGTACGTAGGTGGTTGCGACATCATTCGGGTCCGCCTACTCCATGTTCACAATACATTCGCCAGAGTGCCTTGCGTCGGATGATTTACATGTCCGTCAAGGAATTGGCAGTTTTCGCAGAGGATGTCATCGTGGTCACAAGCAATATCATGAAAGATATGCAGCCGAATCGGAGGTCATATATCGTCCCAACGCAATTCGCGCGTTGTGTCGCTTCATCGATGCATGTTCAATGTCTACTTTGTTTGCGTGTGCTCATCTTTCTTATCGGCATAGCCTTCGATCGATAGTACAAGGCGTAGAGCGCTTTTTAAATGCTGCCGTTGTTGACCGCACATCTCCCCCACCGCCCTCGTCTCATCCCACCGTTTGTTTCCGTTCGCTGTAACGCTGTTAAACGTTGGGTGAACGAGACGCATGAGGCCGTCGACGCCAAGTCTTCTGCTAGCTTCTTTGGCTCCGGCTCGGCGGGCTCGTATCTCGGGTTTGAGTCCTCAACTTCAACGAATAGCGGGTACCAACCTATGCCCTCAACGATCTACATCGCACAGTATCATGTTCCTGGCTTGCTCTACCTTATTCGGCGGCAGAATCGGATGGCAGTGACAAAAATGATTCGGCAGATTGATGGTGGAAAACCTGGTTCTGGGGCCGCAATGGAGAATCCCATGGCCCTCTCCATGCTGATTCGTTACGTGGCAAAAGTCGTTGAAGAGGATCAGAAGTGAGTGTCAGTGCTGACCTGAGATGTTTAGAGGCCGAGTCTTGCGCCATCAGCGTCCAGAAGCAGAGGTTGGACCTTCTCAAACAAACAATGACTTTGCCATAAAAGTGACATGGTCAACTTTGAGGCTGCGTGTGTGATTTGTGAGATGAAAGGCCATCACGAGCGCCTAAGTGACAAAATCGATTACTGACTAGTCCCTCTATCATTTGCCACAGGGTACGCGGCTGATTATTAGTCCTGCAGCTGTTCCTTTTTTCACCCAAACCCACGCTCAAGTTCGCAGCTGCTCGCACCCTTGCAAGTCTTGCTTTATCCCATCGCGCATCACTACCTGAGTTGGGGCGGAACTTGGGTTCAGTTCCACACCAACCCCCCACATTGCAGCGCGGTAACGTAAGGCCCGCTTAAGGGTCATCTTTAATACATGGCCGGTGCACAGACGCGCGACCGCCAGCCTCCTAGATGGGTACGGAGTTCCGCCGAGTGTGAGTACTCGGTTCCAATCTTATGTCCTGACACTGATGGCACCGTTACAGCTGGTCAGCTCTCACCGTCCCAATCCGACAACCAGCATGGCCCTACCCATCTGCTGTCACCGCGACTCCTACCACGGCTCCGCCCTCTTCCCTTGCTTGACATGCAAGGCGGAGCAGGTTATCTTTTTACAGTACCACCACCACCACTGCCCCCCTCGTTCGAAATGCGAGACAGAGCGGCCATCTCAGCGCCACTGCCCGCCCCTTGCTTTAACGGAGGAGGCTGTCTTCTCACCACGACCATTACCACCGCCCCTTTCCGTGGCGTTTCGCCTTCGCCCTTGTCTTCTCACTCTCCCTCGGCACCCACGCACACGCCTCCACGCCCCTGCCTTCCATGCTCTCACCACCCACGCCCTTTCCACCGAAAACCTCGCCCTCGTCTTTGACCCACCTCAGTGATGCTATGCAATAGTGCACACCTACGGCGTCCGTCACCTACGACACTGCTGTCTGCATGTTTCTCATGTTCCTTGCAGGAGCCGCAGAGGTGCTATAGGAGGCAATGTCTCGCCCCTCCCCGCACCCGTCGATATGTATACATACCCGGCACGCAACCAATACCGCACGGTCTTTGTGCCCGCTCTCGGCACTGTCGTGGCCAGCCACGACTGCATAATGGGTGGTGCCATCGTGTTCTCTGTTAGCACGTCCGACTACGTTCGAGAGGAGTGAAGGAGACTTGACCTGCAATACATTTTTCGTCGAGCCCACCATTCAGTGTACATTCATTCAGACGATGTTGCTTGGACAAAGCAACAGCATGTTGGAGGAACCATCTCAGGAATGTCCCTGTGCTGAATGGGGCATGCTCATCAACATCACTGGAAGATGAATCAGTCCATCAACACATTTTCCACTTTTAATGTACCTGAACCAGTTGAAGTCAAATGATGGAAGGGCAACACTGCAGGGCCATGTGGAAAAGTCTGAATTAAAAGTCAACAAGGAATTGGTGAAGCTTTTTGATTCATTGAGATAAAATGTCATTAGCTACAATTCCAAAGTCTTTGTTATAGAATATGATCAGATTATATATATGTATGTGGTGGTATTGGTAAATATCAGTGTTAAAGTTGGGGGGAATGTCCCCCATATTGGGGATGTTTGTTGGAGCAGCCAAGTGTAGATTTTGATGGTGCCTACATGCCAGTGCAAGCACAAGGCCATGACCTTCAATCTTCATACAGATAAGGACCCCAGACATGATTCATGATCAATTGAGTGCATACTTACCATTTTTTGCAGGGGCACATATGCTCATTGTTAAGCCCGCAGCGGGGCTTCGTGCACACTTGACCGAAAAGGGAAGGTGTGCAGTCCGAAGCGTGCCGTGACACGCAATCAGACTCCTGAGGTGTGCGTTGATTGTTATAGCACAATCACTAAGCTCCGAGGGTGAGATCTGCCTTTAAGGACCTCGAAGGGTAGATGGAAGAGCTGAGAGGGCCGTGCAATGAACAGGAGGATACAAAGAGCTGCGATTGCAAAGCAAAGTCGAGCTTAAGGCTCAACTATTCGTACAGAGTCCTATATATACAGAGTTGAACCTCGTATGACTAATAGTCTTAGAACCGATTGCTAAGTCGGTTGGTAATGGATCAGTCATCTCTCCTATTGTACAGTAAGCATGATGCACTTATGAGTCAGCCAGTCCAGGATCATCAGTCAGCGGTACAGTAAGGATCTCAGTCAGCCAGTCCAGTCAGGGAGCCACGCGTGTATCGTAGATGAGTCATGGGATCACGTGATCCCAGCCAGTCTGTCGGTCCGTAAAACACTTCACCTCTCTCCGTACCAGAGGCGGAGCTTATCACCACCCTCCCCTCAAAGGAGCGCTTCCACACGCTTAGTCGGACCCCTCGTTATCGCCGGGGACGTAATCGTAGTCAGGGGAGGGAGAACGAGGGGCATAGGAGGGCCCTGCGTTCTCGAATTCGTCCAGAACGACCTGGGTAATCGCCTGATGCATGGCGATTCCTGCGCTGCTGAGTTCCCCTTTGCAGAGGTCGTCGCATCCCGCGTTGTTGTGATCATATTCTATTTCCCGCTCTTCCAGTGTGAGGTAGCGGGCGTGGCGTTGTCGGGTGAGGTAATGGCCGTTGGCATGGCGGCAGCGGCCTCTGTAAGGACAGGTGGCCGGCATCTGATTCCGGAAGAAACGATGGTGGCGGGGGACTCGGCACCAACCCGATATCGAGATCGAGCAGAGGTGGTGGGGTGTTTCGCAGTGGGTGGAAAGGTGGTCGTACCACGGGCAATAAGAGCAGTGTTTCCGCTCTTCGAATTCTTCACGGGCCAGTGCGTCGTCTGTGGTGTTCTCGCTATTCCAGGAGACCCTACTACTGGCGCCTCCTCTCAGCCTGGAGTCGGGCCTGGTCACCCGGCTGTACGGCGCGATGTTGTGCCTGTCTCGTCAGTGTCGCCGTGCCAATTCTCCTCTCTTGTGATCTTCATCCACTAGTTCCAGCAGCCGTTCCTGTGCATTGGCTCGGATGAGTCTCTGGTGAACTGCCTTGGTTCGGCCGACGTGCGCGAGTTGGTGGATTCCGAACTCGGCCCTCCTTTTCTGTACGTGAGCCTCAAGGGTTTGAATTTCCTTGAGGCAGAAGGCCAACTTGCGCTTGTCGGCTTCGAGATTCCGGAGGCAGATGATATCTGCCTTTACCCCGTAATCTCCCAAGTCTTCGATCGCCCTTTCCATCGGGCCGCCGATCATCCTTTCCTCCGCCAGTAGCGTGAAGTACCTGTCGTCACGGTAGTCGGCAGGTGCTGCCCAAGATGCGGGGGCGGCTTCCAGGGTGTCCGCGTACACGGGTCGCCCAGTTCCCATGGTTCCGTAGATGGTGGGCTCTCCCGTGATGGTGTCGAGGCAGAAGCGTATGTACCGTGTGTCTACTTTAACCGTAGGTTCAGCTTCCGTCGCTGGGATTTTGATGGAAGTTCGGTGGATTTCCGGCTGGAATCTAATCCAGTCGTCGCCAGGGTGCGTTTGTACGAGGTCGTTTATGTCGACCTCGATGGTGTAATGAGAGGGGAAGCTATGTATTGACGTGGCTGGTGAGCTCTTCGTCGTGTTTGATATCGAGGAGAGGGGAGTGGCAGCGTGGTGGACCTCGTTAGTCTCGGGGTCCAGTACCAGAGGATGGTCAGCCTCTTCTTGTCGTTCTAACATGAGCTGTGCAGCCGCCAGGCCACTCGGGGAGTAAAAGAGGCGGTCCCTTGCGAAGCTGCTAAGACCGCGGATGAGGTTTCGCGGGTCTTCTGGGTTATCTTGGGGGAGTATGCTGGTGCGTGGAGGGATAGGCAGTGGTTCGGGGCTGGGGACTCGACTTGGTCCATGTACACTATAGAGCGACGGTGATAGTCGCAGATATTCCTCCAGCCCAAAGCTGGGAGGTGTGTCGACTGGTGGTGCGTAGTCGGGTTCTTCTGGGAAGGGTGGAGGTGGTTCGTTGGTGGGGTGTAATGAAGCTTCTAGTATGGCGACTTCTTCTGTGTCCACTGCTAACATGGCGTTGCGAGTGGCGGGTGACGGTGAACTGTAGTTCGAGGACATGAGAGATAAGTTTTCGAACTGGTTGCAAAGGAGGGAGATGTCAGGGAGCAGTGAGGACTCCATGGTCAATTCCTGGGGGTTTATAACCATTCTCCGGATGGCCTTGGGGTTCTTATCGTGGAATTCCTTTACCCTTTTTGCGGCGTTGTCTAGATTCCTTTTTGGCTCCCAGGAATCATGTGCTTTGGAGAATCCTTTCCACCGGACAAGATACTGTAAGGTCTTCGCCTTTCCGGCTCGCCTTGAGGCTAACACGTTGTCTACTTCCCATTCTTCGTGTCCTTCGATCAGGTCAGGGGGTGCCTTAGGGAAGTTGGGTCCATGTAATTCTGTTTCCTTGTATGGATGAAGGACAGCCGCGTGGAATGCATTGTGGATCCTCCACGCGGCTGGGAGGTCCAGTCTGTACGTTACGGTGCTGAGCACTTCTGTCACCTTGAAGGGCCCAAAGCGTTTGGCCCTTAGTTTCATTGTGGGGTGTGTCGTTCGTAAATGGGTTCCTTCCAGCCAGACTTTTTGATCCACGCAGTATCGTTGGAAATGGGGGTTTTTGGTCCAGAGGGATTGCGCCTTACTGATGGCTTCTTGGGCGCTTTTCCTTGCTTCTAGAAGTTGGGACTTCCGTTCTTCTATTGCCGGCACATTTCCGACACGTGTGGGTTGATGGGTGCAGGGAATGAATCCCATCCACAGTTCATACGGGGGTTTCTTTGTGGTTGACAAAGGACGGGAGTTTATCATGTACTGGGCGATTTTGAGCCAATCCGCCCAGTTGTCCTGCTGGTGATTGCAGAAGATTCTCAGTATTGTTTCCACCGTCTGGTTTGTTCGTTCCGACTGTCCGTCTGTCTGAGGGTGGTACGCGGAGCTCATGTTTTGTTTGATGTCCAACTGGGCGCAGAGTTCCTTGAAGAATTGTGATGTGAACCGCGTGTCTCTGTCCGAGATGATTCTTTTAGGAATTCCAGTGTAGGGGAATGTGTGGTCTCTGAAGAGCCTCGCTACTTCCTCGCTTCCCATATCTTCCCGACATGGGATTAGGATTACGGCCTTCGTGCAGTCGTGATCGGTGATGGTGAGAATTGTATTACAGCCGCATGAGTCGGGTAATTTCGTAATGAAATCAACTGTGATAGTGGCGAAGGGTGTAGTATCTTTGCCAGGACCAATCGGCGCAATGGGGGGCACATTGCAGTGGGTGATTGTTTTTACCGCTTGGCAGGTGGCGCACCCTCTGACGTAGTCTTCGACATCTTTATGGATTGTGGGCCACCAGTAATCTCGTTTTATCATCAAGTAGGTCTTCCAGACTCTGGGATGTCCCGATGTCGGAGTATCGTGGTATTCCTGGAGGAACGTGCATCGGAGTTGTACATCTTCAGGGATCACTAAGGATCCTGCCTTCCACCAGACCTTCCATTCATCTTGATAGATGCCGTGCTTCTTCTTCCATTTTTGGCATAGTTCGCTGTTTGCCTTCTGCAGTTGATGGACCTGTCGTTCCAGGATGGAGATTTCAATTGCTCTAGCAAATAATTCGTTTGGTAGAGCCGTGGTCTCTTCATTATCCGCTGATCCGTCGTTGTGGTCTGGACGTCGGGATAGGGGATCTGCTTGGTTTCACTTGCCAGGAAGGTGGACCAGTTCGAAGTTGAAGTCTGCTAGAAACGCGATGTAGCGGGCTACGCGTCTGTTCAACTTTTGGGGGTGTCGGTAGTAGCAGAGGTTGTCGTGATCCGTATAGATGATCAATTTATGGGGTGATCCCATCACTAGGTGTCGTACACGTTTCAGGCCTTCTATAATGGCCAGGAATTCTCGGTCGCCGATGGAGTAGTTCCTTTCGGCTGCGTTCAGTGCTTTTGAGTGATAGGCAACTGCTCGTCTTTTGTTGTCGTCATCTCTTTGATAGAGGATGCTCCCGAGTGCGAAAGCAGAGGCATCGACCTCAAGTTCGTATTGTTTAGCGGGGTTTGGGTGCCAGAGGACGGGTTCGGTGGTTACTCGTGTTATTAGTTCGTCCAGTGCCTTCGTACATTTTTCCGTCCAGATGAAGGGGACATCCTTTTTGGTGAGGTCGTGCAATGGTCGGGCAATGGAGGCGAATCCTTGGATGAAGGGGTGTTGGTATCCTAGTACTCCCAGGGTTTTTCTAACTTCTTCCACCGATTTGAGGGTTCTGGGCCATTCGGATATACCCTTGACTTTGGCTGGGTCAATGCGGACTCGACCGCCTCCTACTAGCCATCCGAGGATTTCCATTTCGTCCTTTTCGAACTGACATTTCTTTGGTTTGAGGAAGTACGAACATTCTTCCATTTTGTCAAGGAAATCGTGGACGATTTGTTTATGTAGTCGGCGGCCTTCGTCATCGTTGGCCGTGGCTACCCACCAGTCGTCCATGTAGTTTCCCAGGTTCTCGGGGTACTTCTGGAGAAGGGGGCGAAAATCTCGGTGCATAGTTCTTTGAAAGAAAGGGGGCGCGTTGGTGAGACCGAAGTACATTACTCGAGGGACATAGGTGCCTTGGGGTGTTTTAAACGCTGCCTTTTCTTGATCTTCTTCGGCGATGCGGATGTTGTTGTATCCCCAGCAGATATCGAATTTTGAGAATAACAATTTGCCGTGCAGTCTTTCTAGTGCTGACTGTATATTGGGCAGCGGGTTGTTATCTCGAACCGTGTATTTGTTCAGTTGTCGATAGTCCATGATAATCCTTTTCTCCGAGCTGTCCTTTTTGTTGATAAAGTAGACCGGTGCCGTGTACGGTGATGGTCCTTCGTAGATTCTTCCAAGTTCTTCTTCTTCGAGGATCCATTTTTGTAGGAGTTCTCGTTCGTCTTTGGAGAGGGGGTATACCTTGCAGTTTAACTCCTTTGGTGCGTCGGGAGTTAGTTTGATCGTCATGTCTTCTGATCTTGCAGGGGGGAAGTGTCGGGCTTCTTCTTCAGAGAATACCTTTTGGTGTCTTCGGTATTCTTTGGGGATGGTGTCCACGGTAAGGTGGATTTTGTCCTTATCTGCCTTTTGGGCCCACTCTTGCGCGATGTTGGTTTGTCGCACATAGATTGCTTCATCTTCAGCAGGTTTTCCTAGTTGTTTAATAGCTTCCCTTTGCATAAAGAAGATGTGTTTGGCGCTATACATGTATCTGCTGCTTTGGAGTTGTACTGGTTCTCCCGAGACCTTCCCTGTTTTCCAGTTGATGTTTGGATTGAAGTCGTAGAGGAAGGGGTATCCTAGGATGATGTGATCCTTTCCTAGGCTTGTGATATAGAACCGTTGGAGCATGTGTTTTTCTCCTTTGACAATGCGGAGCCAGCAATAGTGGGTGATCTTTCCTTGTTTGTTTTCTGTGCCGTCGACATTGTGGACGGTAACCGGTCTGGCCAGTTCTTTGCGTCCTATTCTGAGTCGTTTCCAGGTGTCTTCATCGATGAAGTTATCGGTGGCGCCGCTATCTATGAGAGCGGATTCGTCGGCCTTGGATTGCGAGGTGCGAAAAGAAATGTTCATATTCAGAGTCGATAGTTTCCTAATGTACATCGTATCTTGCAATCCCGTTGCTCTAAGCCAGACCGTCGGCTTTGAGCTTCTTAAAAATCTGCCTTGGCCGATAGCTCCTCGTAGAGGTTCTCTCGGTCCTCAATAGTCATTCCTCTGATGTACTGGAGGACGTCCTTCTTGGTGTAGGAAGGAGGCGCAGTGGTCGAGGTTTCAGCTTCGCTATGCTGTTCCTCTTCCTCGTCTTCATTGATTACTGCGGCTCGGACCTTGGGCTTTTCTTTGGTGTATTGTCCTTGGGAGCTGCGGGGTCGCTCGGGGGTTTTTCCTTTGCCCTTGTCGGGGCAGGCTCTGGACATATGTCCTAGTTTGCGGCAGCGGAAGCATCTTCCTTCCTTCATTAGTTTGACACGTTCCTCATCTGTTAGCTTTCCGGCGGTGCGGATGGCATCAATGTCCATCGCGTTCGGGTCTTTTTGTCTCTTTGGGGGTGAGGGTTTTTGATATCCTCTCATTCGGTTAGCTCTGGTAGAGATGTGTCCGGGTCCTCCTTTTGGTCCGATGTTGTCATTAAGGTCTTGCCATCGTTGGACTGTTTTTCGAGTTGCATCATACCACTCTTCTAGGGTTGTCGGTAGGGTGTCTCGTTGGCGGATAACACGGTGGAGTCCGACCGGTAGGATGTCTTGGAACAGTTTGATTGTTCCTTCTGCATCTGGTCCCCATCCTGCTTCTCTGATGAGGCGTTTGAAGAGTGTGATGGAGGAGTCGACTTTGTCCACATCCAATTCCATTTTCGTAAGACGCGAGTATGTGTCTTGTTTCTTTGTAGAATCGGTGAAGGCATCTCTGAATGCCCTTGCGAACCATTCCCAGAGAGCGGGGTTGTTTTCTGCGTGTGTCGGGGGATCTCCCGTAGTCGGGTTTCCTTCTACCTTGATAGATAGTTGGTCTGCCATGTCGTACGCCCAATCGTCGACTAGTGGTCCTTTGATAAAGGTGATGGCGTAAGCTACTTGTTCTGCCTTGTTTGTGAAGGTGGAGTTGTGTCGGTTTAGGAAGCGGTATGCTCCAAACTGTTGCATGAATCGTTCGGCGTCCTTCCTGTCTCCTTGGAAGATTTGGGGGATCATTCCTTTGAGGGCTTCGCTGCGGGGTGGTGCAGCTGCTGCCTGTCCAGCTGCTGCTTGTCCAGCTGCTGGTTGGCCTCCGCCGCCTCCTCCACCGCTGCCTCCTCCACCTCCACCTCCTCCACCGCCGCCTGGTTGTCCTCCGGCAGGTGGTTGCTGAGGTTGTCCTCCTCCCGCTGGTTGTCCTGCTCCTGCTGGTTGTCCTCCTCCAGCTGGGGGTTGTGGAGCCTGTGCTGGTCCGGCTACTTGTGCCGGTTGTACGTGGGCTACGGCTATTGCTGCCATTGCTTTTGTGAGTTGTTCGATGACTGGAGCATGAGCTTGGTCTGTCGTGGGGATGTCTGGGTCTGAGGCTGGTGAAGTAGTTTTCTCTTCGGGTGCTTCGTCACTTCCTTGTGTGACTTCTGTGTGGATTTGTTCGAGGTCGGGGGCGAGTAGGAACGGTCGGCTTTTGGTTCCTAGTCCCTTTTCTTGAAGATCAATGATTTCGTCTTCCCTGCTAACTTCGTAGCACTCGTCAATGGTCCAGCTGATTCTGTACCAGGTTCCGTTGATATATTCCACAGGGTATGTATACAACCCTTCTCTGAGGTGATATGCTGATCGCCCTTCAGTCCGTGATTCTTGCCAGAAGGCTTTTCCCTGTATTTCTGTAGGGAGGTCGTCGGTGGTTCTATTTCTGAACCGGATGTCGGGGCTCTTTGAGAGCTTTTGTTTCCTTCCAAGGTCGAGTAGTATGTCAGCCAGGTTGGCTAAGAGAAGCTCGACTTGTGTTAAGCCTGCAGCGGGGCTTCGTGCACACTTGACCGAAAAGGGAAGGTGTGTGGTCCGAAGCATGCCGTGACACACGATCAGACTCCTGAGGTGCGTGTTGATTGTTATAGCACAATCACTAAGCTCCGAGGGTGAGATCCGCCTTTAAGGACCTCGAAGGGTAGATGGAAGAGCTGAGAGGGCCGCGCAATGAACAGGAGGATACAAAGAGCTGCGATTGCAAAGCAAAGTCGAGCTTAAGGCTCAACTATTCGTACAGAGTCCTATATATACAGAGTCGAACCTCGTATGACTAATAGTCTTAGAACCGATTGCTAAGTCGGTTGGTAATGGATCAGTCATCTCTCCTATTGTACAGTAAGCATGATGCACTTATGAGTCAGCCAGTCCAGGATCATCAGTCAGCGGTACAGTAAGGATCTCAGTCAGCCAGTCCAGTCAGGGAGCCACGCGTGTATCGTAGATGAGTCATGGGATCACGTGATCCCAGCCAGTCCGTCGGTCCGTAAAACACTTCACCTCTCTCCGTACCAGAGGCGGAGCTTATCACTCATATACCCTCACCATGGTGGTTTCATCCAATTATCTGGTTGTTATGTGAGGCCACTGCCATATGGGCAGCATTAATGGCTATCTGGTTGAGGTGTTTGTCAATCTGATTAAGACAGTTGTCCATCTAATTGAGATGATTGTTAATTTGACCCAGGTTGTCATCAATTTGACCCAGGTGAGCATTGATTGCCTGGAGGGTGTTGGCAAGACGCCGAGATCTACAGGCATGTATAGCAGTGTGGAGTCTAATAACTTAGAGGTCAACAAAGGAACCAAAATTAGCAAAAATAAAATAAAAACTTACATGCCACTTCCATAGCTGTCACTCTCAGTCTTGCAGTTTCAACAACTTTATTGGTGACCAATGGGTCATTCCCACTCTCAGTACACAAGGGTAGCACTGGCATTTTAGATAACTCTAGGGAGTCCAGGGATAGAATATTACCCTTTGTTGCTTCTAATGCTTTCACCACTGCTCTAGCATGAACCAGGTTTTGGTGCACAATGACATCACCAGCAGCAATGCTTTGGTTCAGATTAATAGCACCCATGATGGCAGGTAGTCCAGGATGGGTTTCAAGTATGCTGGGGATGTTCATATATGTGTGTGGTTCCCCATGATGACTGACAATGATCAAGTGTGGAAATTGTGTTCATACATCATGTTTTCTGCCAGGCTGCCAGGCCCACATCAGCAAAAATACAAGGGTCTTTTATGTTTGCTTTCACCTCTGCACTGTACTTTTAAGATTTTTACTAGTTCACCACCAAAACTTTGAGTCAGAAACATAAATACAATGTACGCTAAGGAAACTAAGGACCCAGAATACAGCGCACACGGAACACGTGTGGCTCCATGTGCTCCCAACTCGACACTGCCACACCGAGCTACGGCTCCCTGAACTCACCCTTGCACTGTGCCGTGTGAGCAATCAACTCACTCTCGCTGCAGAGTGTGTTCAGTGTATCTGTGGTGCCCATGCACGTTAGGCTTGCCTGGGAGTTGTGGAGGCGTCGGGATGGGCCCTTGCTAAGCTGTGAGCTCTCACGAATCACGATCCGTGGGCTTGTGCTTGCGACAGGCTTCCGCGCGGGCTTGGGATAGGTGTCGTGGTGGGAGCGTCGGGCGTGGGCGGGCGTCGGGCGTGTGCGTGGATGTCAGGTGCAGGCATGGGGCGTGGGCGTGGGGCATGAGGGCAGGCGTGGTCAAAGGGGTGGGCGTCGAGGGCGTGGCATCGAGGGCGAAAGCGAAGGAGGGAGCGTCGTGGAGGTCGAGGTCGAGCGTGAGGAAGAGGGAGGCGGGAGGAAGAGGGAGGCGGGAGGAAGAGGGAGGCGGGAGGTCAATAGCGAAGGCGATATAGCAGATAGTGGCAGTCTCATACCTGAAAAATAACCCGGGCGTGGGCGCAGGCGTGTGTGAGGGGCAGTCGGGGGCGAACGCGAGGGCGTAGTAAATTGAATACGTCCTCACGAAGCTGTATGCGCCGCAAAAGGAAATGGGGGATTCGGCCTTGCGGTGGGAAAAAAGTGAAACTGTTCACCAGTCGTGTTTTGCAGTGAGGATAGCCCGTAGTTATTGATTTTCGACCGCCACCTAAATGAAATGAATGGAGCGTTCCAAGCTGCGCCAGTGGAGATACTCGAATGTATCCCTCCTTTCGTGACGGCAGAGGCTGGCGCCATGACTGGAGTGTGGTGAGAGAGATTACTGTAAAGGATGACCAAGCCTTGATATGATGAGTCTAGTGACTAGAATGATGGTGACCACGTAGGAGGACCACGTAGGAGGAATACTGCAGGCACAACAATAAAACCGAAGCGGTGTGGATCTAAGCGCGCAACCCGTTCACTGGGCACCCAGTCCACCCTCCCCTTCCACCCCTCTTCATGAACCAGCACCTGATGGAATATTGCCCATAGCCACCTGCTCCGTCCTGCTCTTCATTCCATACACTCTCTCCGTGTTGGCCGTGGCTGGCACAGGTTCTCCGAGGTCGCTCTTGTTGAATAACAAATAGATAGGGTTTATAAGACGGATAAATGCGGATTTCAAAAAGGTAGCGGAACGCGTGACATCATCGGACGCGTCTGGGGAGACACGTGATGAGAGTCAAGAGCCGTTGATTGCAGCGGAGTGGAGAATCTCATAATGCTCTCGCTCACCCACTACGCCCATGAGCACCCATACTGTTCCGTTGAAATACCGCAGAAAATCCTCTCCACCGCCCTCTCCCCGAATGTTGTCCCCCATCGTTCCCTTCTCATCCGCCTTCATCTCTCCGCCCCCCAAATGGCTCGACAGCGATGATGACTTCGAGCCCGCGCTCACCAGCGATGATGCCCTCACTGTCTTCTCATCTAGCTGTTCTCGCGCACCCTCCCTAGCTCCCCTGGATGCGGAAGATCCCCATGTCGATATTGTCTCTTCCCCTGTTCGGGAAATTTTCTTCCGTGCTCCCCCATCTTCCCGAGCTCCTGTCCCGAGGTACAACAAGCCGTACTCCCCAGACACCAAATCCTCCACAACGCGCGAAGATGTTGCTGCTGCTCTCCTTACTCTCCATTCCCAGCCTCGTCTTGGCCCCTCTCGACCGGTGCTCCCGCGAACTACGAACGTGACTGAGGCTGCACAAGCCCCACCTGCTCGACGCCCGCGGGTTGTTTCCCCATCCCTTAGGAACCTTGTTTTATCGCGTACACCGTCCCCGCCCCCGCGGTCATCGCTCCAGCTGACTACACCTTCCCCCGTTATCGATCACCGCCGCGATCACGCGACCATCCCGGCGCAGAGAACCCCATCTCGGCACGCCACCCCGGCGTCTTCTCCGTTGCCTCCGTCCTCTCCATTCGCTGAGGAAGCCGACTGCGACAACTCACAGCCAATGACATTCTACTCCGTGCCTTGTCCTAAACCTAAATCGGAGCCTTTCCAGGTACGCACTTTGTTTTGTCTTTATCTTTCTCCTTCTTGTCTGATATGACTTTTCTTTCCGCTTGACATTCGTCCCCTCTCGGCGATCTCACCTGACATTTGCTTTCAATTTTCACACCCAGGCGTGTACTCCCTCGGACGAATTCGAGGCCGATAAAGGCGCACCTGCGTGGTCACACGATGATGGGCCCAAAGAAGAATGTGATCATTCACTGTTGGGTGGGCATGCGGTACTTCGAGCCCCACTTGTATGTTTATTTCCTTATCACTATCATCTCTTTTCAAAGCTGTTTTTGATGTGACTTCGCTACAGGTTTCACTCGTTACGGCAGTGGCGCCATATGAACGGCATCTCGCGCATAAGCGCCATCCAAGCCTGCCTCCCGTCGATGCGGAGTCCTCAACCGCCTTATCGCCAAAGGCAGTAGATGAGCGTGAGGTGCGTAGGGTGTTCGTCTTGTGATTCCCCTCTCGATCTCACACATCCGCCGTCTCAAGATTCAATTGCCCACACCAGATGATCCAAATGGAGCATGGCAACTCCACGGGTCGTGTCCCGAAAGTACTACCTCCGCCGCTCCATCGCCGCCAGCGCAATTATTGGTGCCGCTAGAGAATCCACCTCTCGATGTTGCGGACCAAGATCCGCCTGCAATCTCATCATCGTACTCTCGAGCCGCTTCATCCGCACTGACTGCACTCACCGCGCTAGATGATGAACACAGTAGTGCGCCGCCTAGTCCCCCGCGCGCCGGCTACCCTGCCTCGTCTCCACTGAGCTCTCCGCCCTCCTCCCCATCTCCCGATCAGCAGCGAGAAATCGAAGCCCCCTCACCAACATCTTCTGCGACGGGCGCGGGCACTAAGCGCCATGCGCCTACCCCATCCCTGGAATCCGATCCAGATGTGGCGTCCATTTCCGCATCTGCGCCGCCTGAGCGTGCTCCCACCCGCACAAAGCGGCGTCGTAGGCACATGGACTCGGATGATGACATGTCCCAGCGTGACTGGAAAAACCCGTCCCGGTCATCTGCACCATCTCAACGGCAACCCCCCATTCTGGCACCCACCCATACGCCCATTCCAGCATCCCCACCGCGCGCGTCTTGCTCCTCTACCACCACCTCACCCATTACCACCGCTGCCCCTTCGCCATCTTCACCAACTTTCGATTTCGATCGAAAACCACACGACGCAGACGCAAACGACGACAAAAACGCGGACGGGATCTACGATAATGATGGTGTCGATGATGACAATGAGGAGCATCAATCATGTCCGAATCCGGCACTCCTAGGTATTCTCATTGAAGCCCTCGCCCTCTCGCGCGCATCGTCCCTTCCGCTGTCCACACTGAGTCGCACGAACCCTGCCCTTGCGGGCTATCCGCATGCTGTGATTATGTCTACGCTCACCTGGGCCGTCCACTCACGTATTCTTGGTTGCGTCCGCTCGTCCGGCGAGGCCCTTCCCCCGTCCTATTTTTACGACCCTGCCACAGATCCGGATCGGGAGCGCGGAGAACTCCTGCGCTGTTTGATGCCCCGTGCTGGTAAGCGCCGGGAAACGATGAAGTATAAGCAGTACTATTGGGCACCTGTCGTCGTCGGTCGGGGGCGCACAAGGACTTGGGACGTTGATTGGGAAGAATAAGCTAACGTGTGTCTGCACGTGTTGGGGACGCTTGACTAAGTTATTGCTGTTATTTTCGTTTCCCGTTATCGAAATTTGTATCCAGACATTAATACTGAGAGTAGCGTTGTATATGCAATGCCAAATTTGTCCCCTTGTTCCTCCGCATCCCATGGAATGAATGCAAAATACGAAGGCGTCGTGTTGGCCACCAGAGGCATGCGAAACACGTATGGGAGGAGCATGACAGGTTCATAGTAATTCATACATCGCAGTCAATACACCACCCATCGATCACCCGCTTTTAATCCCAACCTGTTGGTTGCGCATCCCCCCAACCCGTTCCAGTAGCGGCGGGCTCCGCTGCCCAGTCATTGCCACCTGATGGCTCTGCAGCCCAGTCGATGGCACCTAAGCGGCCACAGATAAGTAAGATATCCCTCACTAATTCATACCAGACACTTACCATCTCCTGCAGCAAGCGCCGGGTTGATGCCGCCAACGACAGGTGCTGAGGCGACGTCCCACTCGGTGACAGGCGCATCGGCGACCTCGCCGGCAGCAGCGGCTTTGGCTTGCGCCTCCTCCTGTTGTTGCTTCTCGACCTCCTCGGGGTCGCGGTAGAAGAACATGTCAACCATAACGTTCCAGCCATCAGAGGTGCGGGGAATAGTTCCGCGAAGGCGGAGCACCTCGCGTGCAAGGAGCCACCAGATGAGGCCGATCGCATGGCGCGACTTGTTGTTCGTCGGGATAGCTACGTCGACGTACTTGAGGGGGGCATCCGTGTCCGCGAGCGCGATGACGGGGATGTTGACATAGGATGCCTCGCGGATCGCTTGGTGGTCAACGCGTGGGTCGGTCACGATAATCAACCGGGGCTCCTTGAATGAGCGTGTAATGTAATTTGTGAACGACCCTGGGGTGAAACGTCCTGCGATCGCTTGGGCACCGGTGTTGGCGGCATACTTGAGGACGGCGCGGTGGCCGTATGGCCGTGCAGAGATCACGCAAACGTCGTTGGGGTTCTCGATAGCAGCAATAATCCGCGCAGCAAAAACGAGCTTCTCCCATGTCTTTCCGATGTTGATAATGTGAATACCTACACCGAAAAGAAACCCGTCGTGAGGAGGCATCAGAGAGCGAGGTATTAGCATGCTCACCGTCCTGCCGCCTCTTCCAAACGTAGGGTTCCATCTGCTTGTCACAGTTCTTGGTGCCAACGTGGCATTGTGCAGCGAGGAGAAGCTGGATGTCCTCCTCTGTTGCACTCAGGATAGAGGGAAGTTTTGAAGACATGTTGTAGTCTGTCACAGAATATGTGCATGTATCAGCATCCAAGATTATGCTAAGCCATCCACCGCCAAAACTGAGCCATTTGGACCCATTTTTTCACAAAGGAATGGGAATACCACGTAGACACGCACAGTTATCAAGTTTTGAAGGGCTGAACGCCTGTGTTGGCGACGTTCGAGGGCTTTTGAGTCAGGTCCTGCGACGTTGATCACCAGAGTAGGCCGATTGTACAGCGCGCCGGCATTGTCCGAAAGACGTTCCCACCACCATTTGAAACTACAGTACTCTACTGAAGCTGTAGAGCCTTGGATAATAGGCGCAGCTCTTCTTCTCCCGCTTTACAGCAGCCCCCAACCAGAATACCACCCCAAACGCCCTTTGCACCCGCAGAATCCACGATGTCACTCAGCTGCCCAGCCCAATCATCTCCCTGTAAACGCATCGCCCCGTCGCGCCAGCCCCATTCAGACGTGTCCATATCATACGTCTGGCCACCGTTCGGTTTGAGGACCAGCCAGGGTTGCCCTCCACCAATGCGTGCGGCTCTCGTTTCGGAGAGTGCGTCACTTGCGGCAGCGACAGCACCCGCGACGTCCACCATCGCGGTGCAATTGATGCCGAACGCGTCGGGCACTGCATAGCGCGCGCCTTTGTGAGCCCCAGCAGTGGCCGCAGTGGGCACATCATCGAAATATGCCGCGAGCACGTCTTTGGCTCCCAGTCTCCCGCGGCCAAACCCAGCATGCTCCTCGGGAATCTCGCCCCCTGGATAGACGGTACAGACCCACCACGGCTTCCGCTCCCCCGGGGCGAGTTCGTCCTCGAGCGTCGCGACAGCCCGCCGGATGGCCTTTACCTCGCGCGCGAGCGGGATAGTCTCAAACGCGATTGCATCGACTGCACGCCACGCTTCCTTGTCCGATGCGTATAGGCGCAGACGCTCGAGATGGAACGCCGTGAGCACATCCTCGGATTCAGCCTCTTGTGTGCCCTCGTCCGCATGGAATGCGTTGCGATTCGGGCTCGTGGGGTCCGGCGGGTAGACGTACGCTTGCGGACCGTAGGGCGGTGGGTAGTAGCCGTCAAACTCGTGTGGCAAGGGCAGGGACGCGCCGTACGCGGCGAGCGAGAGTGCGATCTTGATACGGTCAATTGGGATGTGTGCCTCCGTCGCGAATCGGCTGCGCGCCTCTGCGGCGAGCGTGATGGACGAGCGCATAAAACGTATGGCATCGTCTCGGGGATAGCCCGCTCTTGCATAAGTACTGAACGAGCCTTGATAACTGTCACGAGTGGCAATTCACAAGTGAGGATGGCCGTATTGAAAATCACTCACGAGGCGGTTGCGATAAGACGTGCCCCAGCTCGTAAGAACATGAGGTGAGCCTCGATAACAGAATCCGGGTGCTTGATTAGAGCCTCCGAAGACCAAAGGGATGAGGCCGTATCGATGTGAAACACATCTTCAAGCGTCGATCCCTATCATCTCTGCCATCAGTCTTATTCACGGACAGAGCGATAGCACAACGATGCACCAGACCACCGTCGATCAGAACAGGCTGACTCGATGAGAAGAGTTTCAAAAGATTGGACATCGTCAGAGCACAGGAGCATTCTCGGACTCATGCGGGAATAGAAGCAGCATTGTGCGGGGTGCAAAGAAAAACGATGAAATCACTGGTAGCGGCGAGGTTCGAACTCGCGCGGGTTTTCCCCACTGGGAGTCAAGTAAAGATACTTAAATCCAGCGCCTTAGACCACTCGGCCACGCTACCTATCCGCGATCGTCCTCCACTTAGCTATAACTCTGTTCCGTCATCCGAATATGTCAACACCCGCTTGCCCCATTTGAAGTGCAACCACCACTTGCCAGTGACGCCGCGGCACACTTCCCGCACACCTTTTCGGGACAGCTGGGAATACCAGTACAGTCACCTGCGCAGCGCGAGGCCTTCCTTCCCTTTGGGGGCGGCTTGTTTATTGTTGCACGGGGACCTTCTTGCTCCTTCTGGGCCTGAGACTCGGAGCCGCGGGCAACGACAAGGACTTGATGCCGTGCCGTCTCCCGTCTTGACATAGCTTTGGGGCATCCACGTATGACCTACTTTGACTAGCCACGGGGCCCGCGATGCAGGGATCATGTCTGCTCCCACGAGTCAACTGATGTCCGCAGTCTCAACTTTATCTTCGTCCTTCCCCGCTCTTGGTCTCCTCGCTATTTATACCGATATTGATTGTATATGTTGTTTGGACTCTCCACCCTAGTAATCTCATCTTGGTCTCTGCGCCTCCATCTATCTAAGTTGCCAAAGGCATCTGACTCGGAGTATCGGTTGGCTCCTTGGAATTGATGCATGTGTGAGGCCAACGAGTATCAGATCGAGGGAGAGTGCGCGATCGGGGTCATCTTATACAAGGACTGGGGATTGGACAACGCAAATAACTCAGCAGACATGTGTCAACGCAAGAACTACATTGTGTATTTCTATGTACAAAGACTGGACGGACAAAGCAACTACCCCGTGTACAGACAATGGGTGGTGGATGAGTGACTTGGGAGTTCCCTACTCAACATATTCATTGTGCTCCTTGTGCCACTCTTCCAGCGACGCCTTCGGATACACCTTGAAAACCTTCTTCTTTCCTTCGGGCTGGCGCACATACACTGGCGCCGAGTCCGTCATAAGCACCGTCTATACACACCCGTTTCACATATCAAAAACCTACAGGGGAAAAGACTCGAGTCGATATGCCACGTACCATCTCTTCTGGTACCTTGAGCTCTGGCTCGTCAATCGCGGACGCGAAAGGGTGCAAAAGCTCTGGCCTGTGCGAATCGTACATATAAGCAGAGATTGTGCATTTGTCAAGGAATTGTGCATGATAAGTGGGTCGCCGTACCAGGTCTCATCCCATAGCCAGAGCATCGCCGAGCACTTCGAGCAAAAGTGCCTGTCCGACGATGCTTGCTTTTCATGAGGCGTGCCCCGGTCCAACACGGCTTTGTATATCCTGTCCTCCCCAACGTGCAGTCAGTCATTTGCCAGAGAATTAAAGGGAAATCATTCATACGATATGTCTCCTTTTCCCTTGGTGATTTGGAGCGTATGTGCGTGTGCTCCGAGGTTGATCGATCCGCCTGCACCGCCCACCTTGCGGCAGATAGAGCACATACAGAGCTGATATGGCACTGGTGTGCTGGACTGGACCGTGAAAGCCACAGCTCCGCAATGACAACTCCCCTTGAGCTCGACTGGCATGGGTTTAATGCAGGGTAAAGCTGAGACCAGACCGCTGACGTCACAGTCTACAATTGCAGAGTGTGTTCTGGACCAACTTCTGGTGATAGGATCAACCTACAGTACTGTACTGTACTGTACACGCCACACTAACACGTGCGTCCCACTACTAGTAATGAACCGCCTACAGTCCCTTCCTGGTGCCTTCTACAAGGGAAACGTACTTCAAAGCCCATCTGCACAGCTATAGCCCATGGCTGGCTGCCAGGGCAGCTGGCGCTATCTCCAGAGCCCCACTCTCTGTCCGCACGTGCTTCCTCGGCCCTCGGGCAATTCCGCATTACGTCACTGCTGGCCTCCCGTGACCTCGCCAGAACTGCCTTTTCGTCGATTCGATGATGGTAAGTTCTTACAGTAACTGCAATGATCTTAGCAATGATGGTGGAGGGAGGGGTCCTTCATTGAGAGCTGGGTACGGCTTCTAGGTTCTAGGTTCCGGGTTGATGCGTTGCATCTGATAGTCCTGTATACTCTATCTACAGTACATTGGGTAATAGATTATGACGCTGGGAGGCCATGCGATGAGATTGCGCTAGAGCGCCCCTCTGATGTGACCACTTCGATTACTGGTCACATCCCGGGGGAGCGCGAGCAGCGCACTTCGAATGGGCTACGGTGCAGCAGCGGGAGCACATAACTGCGTCGTCTTTCATGGGTCTTACGCACACCCGACAGTTAACGACTAGACGATCCGCGCCATAATCAGTAAGGGCACGTTGTTAGAACGCAGGTGAGGCGAACGCACGTTTGCTGAAGGTCGCATCCACAAAGGTATGCTCGCTCACCTCGAGGTCAGATTCGGCGTGAGAGATATTAGGGTTTGTCTGGCGCTGCGCTGATAGCTGAGCGAAAACCTGGCGAACTCGAGGCCACCACATCGCCCTCGGCGGGCGCGCAGACTCCAGGGTGGGTGTGTCAACAAGGTCTAGATCCGCCTTTGGATAATCGTTCTTTCTCTGATCACTATTCACCATTTGTGGGAGGGGGATGCTACTTTGAGGATGCGGGTGCTGTAAATGCACAGGGGATTAGTTCATATCCGGCAACCTCAGGATTATGGGTCAATGGTTGTACCCTATTCAAGCTCTGATCCAACCACCCATGCTGAGATAGTTCCTTTGCCCTCGGTCGCCACGCCGGGTCCTTGTGGTGACACTCTTTCAGAAATGCGATTAGCGGATCAGAAAGGCCCTCAGGAACGGGTGGTCCGTCGTCCTCAACAATCCGAAACATCACTACCAATAAAGTTACAACGTGCAGACCGGGCAAAGGAAGGACCCGTACCGCTCAGAGCTTTGACGAGGTCCCCATATGGCGGCTGGCCCGTCAGTGACTCGATAACCGTGCACCCGAGCGACCAAATGTCGGATTTTGACGAGGCAGGCTTAAGCTCGATGACTTCCGGTGCTGCCCAGTTTGGCGTACATGAAACGCCCTTGTCCACGTCCTCGAGTGAATGCGGGTTGAGCGAGAGGCCAAAGTCTGAGAGCTTTACGTCACCACTTTTAGTCAGGAGAATATTCGATGCCTTGAGGTTGCCGTGCACGATGTCATTGTGATGAAGGTAATCCAGTCCCTCGAGAACCTGGTCTACATAACTCGCCACCAGATTCTCGCTCAGCTTGCCAAACTCCTCGAGCATCTGCTTGAGCGACCCGTTTTGGGAATACCTATACGCAATGCCACGCAAGTCAGAGGCGGGGAAGACGCGCAAACGCAAAGCCAAAGGAAGGAGGCGCATGGTGGGTGGAGAACGCACTCAAGCACAATGCTGAGGGTATTCTTGTCCCTAGCCATGCCCTCGTACTTTATGACGTTCGGGTGTGAAAGCTGTTTGACGAGGTCGATTTCTTGCATGAGCTGCACAACCTCTTCCTCCTTAAAGCCCTCCAACTGGATCCGCTTCACTGCAACCATCTGCCTTGTGTCTGAGTTGATTGCACGGTACACATACGCACATGGACCTTGTCCGATACGATTTCCGAGTTGCTAAACAACCACGACCAATCAACCCATTGGAATAAAAAAGCCATCAAAATAGAGATGAGACACCTACAAATTGCGTCCACGCCTTGCCCTCCCCCCCAGGACAAACACCTTCCCAGACTTGCTATCATCACTAGCGCTCATACATACGCCCGACACAACGAGGGGGTCGACCACACTCTCGATGAGGGGCACGCGCGGGTTGGACCCAACCTTATCAATGGAACCAGATTCGTTTCCAAAGCCAGCCTCTGGCACGGGGCTCGAGTGCGTGCCGATGGTACCGATGACGGTGGCATTTTTCGGTGTGATGGACTGCTTCGTTCTCCGGTGGGTAGTGAGCCGATTTGTCATCGAGTACGCAGCGGACTGGTTCCGCATCGACGATGAATTGGACTGGTTCCTCATCGACCATGAGTTGGACTGATTCTTCGTTGACTGGACATTAGATTTCTTCCTCTTTGGGTGGGCGATGTACTTGTGTACGGTCCGCCGTTTGGGCGGAATGGGAATCGGGCTGCTATTGCCAGCCCCAACTTGTGGGTGCCCAGACCGTGTCGGCTGACGCAACCGGGGTTTCTCATCGGGCTTGGTATTGCCTCCCTTCCTCCGCAGGACATGAGGGCGTGTCGGGGTGGGAATTTCTGCCCACTTGACGAGAGCAATGATAGTGTTTGCCACACGCGCGAGAGATTCCGATGTGGCATCGATAAGATCATCGCGCAGGAAGAGCTCTTCCGGTGGAAATCCGTTAACAAAGCAGGACTCGAGGAACTTTGTCAAGTATGATGTGCGGAGTATGCCATCCTCGCGTGGGTCGATCCTTTTGATCGACTGTGGCCGCAGCATGTTCATAAGTCTGGCGAATGGCAAAAGAAAATAGGGGGGGAGGAAATGCGTTAGCGTTGCGCCCCAGAACACATCTGACAAAGGCGAAAAAGGTCCTGGCGGACACTCACTGGCAAAGGACATAGCCATCTCGCAGAGCCTCCGCGAACAGCCTCCGCTCTCTGTCTTCCCCTGGAGCACTGCCACAGGCGTCTCTATCTTTCATGGTCACCGATGCACCAGGCTGAGTTGGGCTCCCAGAGATGCCCTGCGTGTTTTTCACCCAAACACGTTCAAGTCGGGCGAGCGCTCGCAAGCGTGCTTCAACCTCCTCCGTTTCGCGTAAACCTAGGCCCGTGCTCTTTTCCGGCTGTAGCATCTCCTTGCACAGCATCGAGGTGGCTGTGCGCACCACCTCGCGATGCATGGGGTCGGAAGGGCCCACGGGTGTGAGAAACACCATGGTACCCTTCGTGTAGCACGTCAGAGCAGTTGACGGAGTAACCTCACCCTGATTCTGCTGGATCAGTCGGAGCATGATACAGATAGGTTGAAGAGCTGTCGAGGATTGGGGCTGGGAACGGCAACCAGTAGTGCAATTTGGGGTTTATTTTTTCTGTCTTGTAGGTTTGTGGGGGAGATGACGAGGACTATCGAGAGGCATGAAGATGGTCCAGAGACGGCGAGGTCCTGGACGAAGACCCAAGTGAAGGTGTACTCGGGATCAAAGAGAAACGAGAATGCCGTGATAAGCTGTCTTATATATCCTGCCAAGAATCCAGGATGATCCCGAAATCTTAAATCTTACATCTTGACGGCCAGAGGTCACGCTCTATCATAGCGGAAATAGCTACTAAGCACACGATATTAGGCAGTGTTTCTATGTGCATACCGTGTGTGCATTGTGCAATTTGTGCACTGCAGCGCATATTTCCGAGTCATTGGCGTGGTGAAGAACGAACGTGCGAGTCCCACGTTGAATGATCGGGCCGTCATCGCGTCATCGCGTCATCGAGGTGGGTGCGAGGGCGGTCTATGCTCAACACATTTTTCATCGTACATTGGTAGAGGGTAAGAGGCCGAATGCAACCCAACTGAAGTAACTTGGCGCGTCTCGCGGCGTCCTTGACACACACTCTCGTTATTCACGCGAAAAAGTTCCACCTTTGAACATGGGTTCCTACTAAACTTGGTAGGTATCCGAGAGCGTCTCCGGGCTTCGTCTGTCGCAGAAAGGGGCAAATGTATGCGTCAAAAAGACACCTAAATCGCTTTCCCGGATGGTGACGATATCAACCCTTTGACCTGAGGCCCTCAAGATTAGGTTGTCGTCCGTCTTGACCAATGTGGCGCACTGTCAGCCCAACCCTCAAGTCCGTGGTTATCGAGTGAGTCATGCGTCTTGTGATATGGTGGCGTCGTTGTACCTTTCATTCTGACTGCCGCTCGGGGACAGGACATGGCTCATTTGGGGCGGACGTTCAAGTTCTTGCGTGCTAGCAATCAAGGTTACATACAACATGCAGCCTGGACAAAGGACCCGTACTGCTCAGGGCGTTGACTACTCGGCATCTCCTTGCAGAGACGAGGTCCGGGATGAAGACGGCGTACTCGGGTTTAATAGGACAGTTTCGTACGGAAGCGACCAGAGGTCACGCTCATAGAGTCGAAATGGCCACGCAGTCATCACAATGGCATAGTCTGTGTGCCAGATAGCGCCGCATGCACGGCAGCAAGGGGGGTAACAACAAAAAGTTTGTGAAGGCGGTATATTAGTGTCACAGTGAATAACTTGTACTGTATGATAATATGACGTTATGCATACAACAGTGTGCACGCTCCCCCCTCTCAGCCACCTATACATTCGATAAACAAGTTATCAGCTATCCGTAACGTCATGATCTTGCTTCAACTTCGTCGTTCGGACCACGGGTATCTAAAACCACATAGTCTCCCTTTGCGTCCTCCAGCACCGACCCAAATCGACGCTGGATCATCACTACGCCAACAAGGTACAGCGAAGGAATCACCTGAGAATTTTTTTGATATTAGCGTTCCCATTTTCCGCCCCTACTAAGACAGAACTAGGTAATAGCTTTTACTACTCACCACGAATAGAATACACCATAAGAGCGGACTCTCGCCGGCCGCGACAAAGCCAAGCCATGCATCATAGAACGCAAGCAGGACGATAAAGGCCCCTAGTCCCGCGAGCAGCATGCGGTGCAAGGATGTGCGGTTCGACGCCGGGGTTCGTTGGACCCAGAATCCGACGGCACACTGCACGCAGTACAACAGCACCAAAGCGGTGCCCCACCACTGCAATTTGATAAAGATTCACTCCTCAGTCAGTAACAGCAGGAACACGGGTTAAGCATCGACCCGCCAAATCGTCGTCCAAAGGCATCATTTACATTTACATTACTTACCTTGTGCGCTGCCCCAGAGCCATCGCCATCCATGAAAAGGTACGCGAGCATGCCCCCGGCGATGGACGTACCAGCTGTAAAAAGGAGTAAGTCAAGTAGTCTAACCAGACGCGAACCAAAACACGAAAGACATACCAACGCCAAATTGCAAATTCCGGTGCAGGTTAAACGCGGCCGGGTTGCCAGTGGCCTTTGCGTACCGCACCACAAGCGCGCCAGACGGGATCACAAACAAGAACGCCAAGATGCAGAGCCCAGCATGCACGAAGCTGGCAAAGCCGCCTCCGCCTTTGCTGCCGACAGCAGACGCACCATCCGTAGGCCTCGTCGTGTTTCCCCCGTCCGCGATGTCCCCGGCCTCGGGGGAGGGGACAGGGCTAGGAAGAGGCTCGTCCTCGGACACGGCGGTGCGCGTCAAGTTGAGCACACCACTTCCGTACAAGTGATGGACTGAGATATGCGCGTCATTTTCCGCCGACTCTGGTGGCGTGCGGCTGAACGCCCAAATGATATCCTGCATTCCGTCCGGGGG
The DNA here is from genome assembly GCA_015178965.1 of Russula ochroleuca. Classification (NCBI taxonomy): domain Eukaryota; kingdom Fungi; phylum Basidiomycota; class Agaricomycetes; order Russulales; family Russulaceae; genus Russula; species Russula ochroleuca. The sequence goes on from WHVB01000019.1 coordinate 186,302, forward strand.
AGCCTGCGAAGAGAAGTTGGCAACGCCGGCCGGCCAAGTGAGAAAACCCGTGAAATATTAAATACACCCCTACTAGGCGCCAACATATATATATACTCACAGGTCTGGTGAATGCCATCTGAAGATGCTCGCCAGCGACCTAATGGACAGACCATTGGGCATTGTAAGCTTCCCTAGAGCTCAACAGGAAGAAGGAACTTACAGATATTTCCGAGAGCTCCAGCGTAGCGACGAAAGGCGGGTTAGGATCAGGCGTCGGCATCGTCTCGTACGGCGCCTTGCGCTGCGAGAGCGTCACAGACGCGTACGAACCGTCCGCGTCCGCGTCCGAAGGCCACATTATCACCATCGCGCTGTCAGACATGTAGTGTCCAAAACCCCTATCATACAAAGCATCATCAAAACATGAGAGGGAGATAGATGAAAACGTACATTGCCATCCAGCCCAATTTTTGCGCGCCAGTACTGCGCAGAACATCTAAAGAAAAGGGAAAGAGTAAACGGGCCAAATTCATCAGAATGAGCTCTATCAACGGGCGTGCGTTGGACGTACATTGCGCGGTATCGCCTTGCACGGTGGCCTCTATGCACATTGCCTATTAACAGTTACAGTTGAATAAGCCCGTGTTGTATGTGTTGCTTTAGGACTACGTGCCCTATTACATAGACTGTCATGGGCAGAACCAGATGTTTGCCTGACCCGGTGCGCCTGATGCAAGAGACCAAGATGTGTGTGAGAAGTACTGTAGTACTACCCTATCGAAAGGGCGTACCGAACGCACGTGAACCGAGGTTGCTCCTGCACTATCGATAGACAAAGCAAGGACGGCCAACAAAACCGATATGAACATATTGCGCCACTCTCACAAGGAGGCCACGACAGAGGTGGTAACGAAACGAGTCGCAAGCGCTTCAGCCACGTCATACTCCGAGGTCCCAATCACGCAAAAGAAGAAAAGAACGAGCGCAAACAGAAAAAGTCAATCTCATTACAGCTACAGTGGCAATCTGTAGCCCCATCATCAGCTACGGCTACAGCTACTGTCCACCACCACCGTCCTCCTATGTCCCATTCCCCTGTATTCTGTCGAGCAGAGAATGCGAATGCGAGCGTGCAGCGCCTTTAATGCTAATACCCAGCGAAAGTTCAGGCAACCCTGCAGAAGAAGGACCATGGTGCTGGGGCGAATCCGATCGCTGCGACTGGAGTTCCTGCGAAGACCTTCTTGATCTTGACGTATGTCGGCTACCTGTCGCCGGTGAAAGTCGTCGTGGGTGTCCCATGCGTAATAGCAATGATGGTGTCTCCTCGTCCGTTGCCGTCTTCAACCGTTTCATCGTCGAGGACTGAGGGCCGTCTTCTGCTGCACTCACGGGCGTGGATGCACCTGAGCCCCCGGACCGGGCAGGGGAAGAATCCTTGCGCTTACGTCGTTGACGGTCGTGTTGACCCCTTATGGACAGTTTCCTCCCTCCCTGTTGCTCTCTGGGCACAACGGACTCTTCCTCCCCAGTGCCCCGATTTCCGAAAGTAGGATCTGCAGGGATGATGTTAAGAATTGGGACTTGAAGTTGCATGACTTGTGGTGGTGGTTTTGCAGGAAGGGATGGGGGGCGAGTTAACAACTGCAACAACAAAAAGCATCAATTGGACCTGGCAGGAACAGAAGAGCTTGGAAGCGAACCCTGCTGAGATCTCCAACTCGTTTAGACTCAGGTGTCTGTTTATCGTTCGCCAGATTCGCAATCTCAACCAGAACCGAGTGGAGGGGTGCCGGTACGTTCCACTTGGTCTGTTGTTCCTTCCTCTAGGGACGGCGGGAAAAAGTGTTAAAAAAAGAATCACATCTATCAGTTTTCCCTCAAGGTCATGGCCCACCAACCTGCTGACACGTTTGCAACAGCGTTTCGCATGACCTCCATGCTTGTGCATCCGACGGGGCTACTTGAATGAAAAACTACTTGCAAAAAATGAAGACAAAAGGCGGCACGGTATGAGAATACGCACAGGAAGGATGATCGTCAACGCATCTACAACTTGTCGCCGCATCGAGGCGAGCTCCCCAGACTCGGGACTCGGTAAGTGACTGCAAGCAGAGAGAGCCTGCGCCAGATAGACGATGAAGAACAAGCGCGCATTTTCGGATAGCCTCCCCAGCGTCATTTTGCCCATGAGCGACGACGTGCAGTAGAAGCGCAATAACTGGACGGGGTCCGACGCGCCCTTCCCACGGCACAGCAGGTCCGACAATTCGAGATAGACGCGGGTCTGTTCCAAGCTTGCCGGGTTCCGCCGTGGCGCGAGGTCCTCCTTGAGCGAAGCAGACGCCTGCGCCAGCAGCGTCCTTAAAAGTTCGTCGCTATGTCGACTCGGCACGCGCCCATTATTGAAAGAGGGGAGCAAGAAGAGAACGTCCTTCGCAATCTTTGCCGCGTCCGTGCCGCCAAATTTGGATACCGCCTACCATCGACCTTTGGTCAGCGCGCCCAGGAAAAGCATATTTTTTGGAGGGAACGGTCGGATGCCCGCCACGGTCACCTTGAGCAGGGTGTCTACCAACGCCAGTTCTTGTTCCGCGCCACTGTCACCTTGGCTTTTCAATCGCGAGACGAGCGGCTCTCGCGCTTCCTCGGCGAGAAACGCGATGACCAACCGGCGCAGCCGTTCTCGGATGAGCTTGTCCTCGTCTTCAATGGGTTCGTCTGGGGGAATGATCTGGTCACAGAGTACGCCGAGTGAGACCTTGGAGTTCATTTCGAGGTGCTGAATTAGCGCCGTCTTCACCACGGCAACCTCTCTCGGCTCATCTGGCAAGGAGGGGATAGCAAAAGGGGGAGGGGCACGGCTGGCGGATTAGAACGCAACTTTCTCTACCACATAAGGACTCACCGCTCTGGAGCAACTGCACTAGAACGTCCACGTTCCTCTCCACCGATGCGGGCTGTTCCTTGGATACCTGAACAATAGCCCTATATCCCTGGATCCGAATCTGAAAAAAAAAAGGATAGTTGGTCGGGTCGGACAGGATAAAATGGAGCATGACGGGTTCACGCCACGGACATTTTGATCCTGGTCTTCGCAGAGGTCGTATATGGCGTTAATAGCTTCTTCCTCAAGATCAGGGAACGCCCTGAAAAACTTAACAATGTTGACAGCGGCTAGGCGCTTCAGAGATACATGTGGAGAGCGGGAAAGATGAATCGCAAGAACCAAGGCATCTCTTCTCTGTGCAGTCGAATGAGGAAGACGATGGGGGGGAAGGAAAGGGAAGAGGGTATACTGTACGTACGACTGAATTTGTAGGGGGACCACGACGGTCAGCGCGGCCAAAGAGGTCTATGGCCTCGCGTTCCTGTGCAGCGAGAGATGGATGGGCTGGCATTCCGCACAAGAGACAACAAGCCAAACATCGATCGCAACCCGCCCAGAACGCGTGTCTCCGGGCCGGGCAGCCGTCTATACACTATGATGTAATCCAAGGTCATCGTCTCTGAACATGTTCTCAAACACCTCCGTGCTCTCCCCAATAACTCCAAACGCATCCTGCGACGTCCGACCCAGAAACTCAAGCTCTCCAGTGATCCCCTTCATCGTCAGTGCATACGCGAAATATAGAAGCTGCCTAGATCCCTTGATCTCTCGCTTCCGCACAACATCCAATCTTCGGATCGCTTCGACCTATTTCATAAAGTTTTACGCTCAGCATTCGGGTAAAAAAAGAGAGAAGAGGCCAGTGAATGCTGACCAGCTGTTGCCTCGCCTTCTCAGCAGGCGGTAAGTACGGCGGCAGTGGCGCCTTCAGACGAAATGCCGAAGCCAATGTCGAGAAGTATAATATGATGTTCCCGACCATTTCTCGGCGTTCCTTGGTCACAGGGATGATGAAATCACGACGCACGCTCTACATATAAAAAAGATCAAAATCACAACACTCTACCCCCAGGCATTCCATCTTACCGTGTACCTATAAACACAGGATCGGGGTCCATCCGAGTCATGTTAGGCCCGACTCGTGCGTGCTCCAGACAGAGGTTCACGTACCATTCCTCGCGCGTGGTGACGCACCGCATACTATGTAGCTTATCCAGTATCGTCTGCAGGCTTGCCAGAATCGAACGATAGAGCTTGATAGGGAAGGGGCCCTTCAGGCGAGGTTCATGTTGCGTCTGTTTGAGCAAGTCCTGAAGTTCCAGGAGCTTGATTTGCAAATGCAACTCCCTTTTGTCATTACTGTCAGGCTGCGCTTCCATTAGAAAAAAGCAATTCTTGACATACATAGCCATAAACTCCTCAACGGAGTTGTTCAACCTCGGTGGAAGTAACGCTGTCTCTTCATTGGAAGATTCCGGCTCTGGTCCTGAGACCTCCGTTGGGTTCTCAGGCAAAAACGAGTTGGACGCGACAAGGCGCGTGTATAGCCAGCCGATATTCAGACAAAACCTATAGTCACATCAGGAAGGACGGAAAACCAAAAAAAATCTCCATTCGTACTCTCCCAGCTGTTTGCTGAGTTCCCGACGCGCCTCAGAGGGCCACCAGAACCGCGAGACAAAGCCTGCCCAAACAACGCCAACCGTGACAGCAGTGGAGCGATGGAAAGCGATATCAACGACAGATATATCGAGCTGTCTCGAGTTGTACCTGTTACACATCCGAATGAATCATCATCGATCAACAACAAGAAGTGGCTGGATCGAATTGGGTGGGGCGTACGAGAATAGACACGTCAGGTTGTACGTCAGGAGGACGAACCGGCCGGTCGTCGCATACTGCGGTTTCGCGACGATGTAGTAAAAGCACGGCATCGAGAAAAGGAAGCCAAATACTGCCAGAACTGCCGGAGTCTTGTGCAACAACGTGTACGCCGTCGCCGCAGTCACCGCGCCGAACCTGTGGGTATCATCGAAACGGGGCGCGTTAACGGCCAGCGAGGGGGGGTACGGTGGGGCGAAACCGGAATAGCGTAATGCGCTCACTTACAGTGTTCCAAGTACGCGATGCACGCTAAGGAAATTGGTCTGCGCATGCATCATCACGCTCGAATCAACGGACCAAAAAGAAAAAAAAACGGTCTAACGCACCGCGCCTATGGTGGGGGACATGACGACAAAGAACTAAAAAACATCCCCGACCGAAACGTGAGTGTTTCAACTTTCATCACGATGTGCACCCCGCCACCGAGAAAATCGCGCACTGACCGAAATTAAAGCCCATTCTCCACGATACTCCATGAACGTCGGCCGCGTCTGCACGATAAATGCAGGTGCTGCAAGCACAGCGGTGGCCAGGCCCGTCTTGACCGCATACTTGACATCGTGATCTCTTAAGCGCGCACCAACAGCCCACAAAAACAGCTGGAACCGCCGCCAGGCGGATAGCCCCGCATGCGATGGCGTCTGCACCGTGTCGGGCGCATGCGGACGGACCTTGGGGAATGAATAGGTGATGCGCGACTTCTCCTTCGTCAGTATTCCCGCTGTGATGCCGCTGTCAATCAGAAGACGCCTCCCCACGGCACATGACGCTGCAGAATCAAATCAAACCATACATATTCTCCTGTGTAGGCCTTTCCGAGCCGGCTTCGATGTCACTGACATGTCACTCCGCCGCGATTGTGAGTCTGATATGGGTGGTGACCTGATACGGCTTCGGAGACAACAGAACACGCTGGACACGGCGGCGGAGATGCGGGGGAGCCATCTACGGGATAAGTCAGTCTGCTCGGCCGCATAGATCCTGCTCATCGCAACTGTCAGCGACATGAGCTCCCGCGCAAACTCCTGCATAGCGAATATGAAGCTGGCACAGCATGCGGGTCAGCAAAAAGACAATCAAGGGGTTGACATGTCCCACGTACAAGTACACCAGGAACACATGTTCATTGTCACTTCCTGAGAAGAATGGGTTAGAGTCGTTATCAGTAGACGCCGAGGCAGCAGTAGATGCGTGAGAGGTGGGGCTCTGCGCATTAACCCGATTGTACAGACGCATAACGGCATGATTGCTGGTGCTATCGAATTCAAAGAGCGCTCGCTGTATCTTATTGGCAAGTTCGATGAACTCATCCAGGACAAGCTCGACGTCCGCGGAGCAAGTCCCCTGATCGGAAAAGGCCCCACGAAGATGCCTAATTGCCTTCGTGCACGTCGACTAATCCCCCGATGGGCAAGGACGCACCAAAGGGGCAAAGACGGGTGCTATAAGCCCAAAGCTCATATGCGGGAGGAGGGGGATATGAAACATCCTCACACTTACCGAAAGTGCGCGCAGCGGGGAGTCGAGCTCTCCGACAAGATCGCCAAACATGGCGGCAGCCGCACGGAGCGTAACATTTTCGGCGTTACCTGCTCCGTCCGACGCTGCCTTTCCCTTCACGAACTCCGTTTCGAGCGCATTTGTGAACGTACTGCCGGCGTGTGAATGTCGGCGCATAGAGGCCTTGGCGTCCCTGTGTGCCTTTACGAGATCATATTGGAGACTTGTGCCACTACGGAGACCACTCAGGTGCTGCGCCAGGCGCGTCAGGCTATCCACAGCTTCTTCATAAGGATCGCCACCGCGGCCCGCACTGGGACCACCGCAGAGCCGTTCACTCTGCGCCTCAGCGAAATTTTTCTTCAGCCCTGTGAAAGTAGCCTGATGCGCCGCGACGGCCTTAGAGATCTTCTCTTGAGAAGGCTGATAAGATTCATCTTCAAGTAAGAATGTACTCGTAAGCAGTGAGAGCAGCGTCGAGAACGAGTCCAGGGTTTTGATCATGTTCGCTTGTAGATTTTTCTTGGCAGACTGCGACCAAAGCGTAAAGCATACGAGATTTGAGATGCAGGCCCCGATCGCGACGATAAGTGCGACCTGTAACAGTGTCTCTATCCCGCCTTCCTTGACAACCCTGGTGGTCGTCAGCCCAAACAGCCCAAGCCAACAGAATCGGATTACCCTCTTACACAACGAAGAGGATGATTGACGTCATGCTAGCCGCTACACACGCGATCGCCCAAAATCAGAAGAAAACCTCGAAACCACACAAAGATTGTGTGTCTGACCTGGATTAAACGTCGGCTTTTTTATCCAAAGTTTGAACCACGCGACCAGCGACATTCCAACGCCAATCCAAATGAGCACGAGTGCGTCTGCAAGCCACTCCCATCCCGCGTGCGGCTCGAGTGCCCAATACGTGTACATACTCCCAAGGGAGATGAACGATGCAAACGCAAGCCCCATGAGGCAGTATATATCTGCCTCTATCATGCCACCGAGCGTTTTGGCCGGGTTATAGTACACCGCGCTGCATAACGATGAAGATTAGACACGCACAGGGTGTATTAGCACAGAAAAAGTTGCAGACTTACACAGTCGCGACCATGTGACCCATAGCTGAAGGATACTTCTCGCCCGGGCCATCATGGGTCAACTCTGCGATGAAGCGCGAGAGCGGAGCATAATACGTGAACAGGGACCCAAAGAAATACGCAAGGCTGCACTTGAGAATATTGCGGTACAGCGTGGGCAGCGTTGGCAGATGCGATGGCAGCCGCTTCCACCACCGATCTTCTCCGCCTCCGCGGATGCTGTGGCCCTTAGAAGACACCAAGGAGGTGGTCGACGAGTCGGTATCCGAGTCAACGTAGGAATGCAACCCCGTCTCTAAACTCGATCCTCTCTCATTTTCTTGTCCCTCTTCCCCCTCCTCCTCCTCCTCCTCCACGGGCGGAATATAATCCTCGAGATGAGCATCCGATGCGGGCGATAGCGTCCGGCGTGTAGAGGTAGTGTATCCCGCGTCACCTACACCCTCATGCACCATAGCCTCTCCAAATACAGACCAATCCTCCTCTGAAACCGCGGGGGGGTGGACCGACGTGCGCGTCAATCTGCGTATCTCCGAAGCAACACGCTGCAACGCCGTAAGCTGCCGCGAGACGCCTACAATCTCGTCCCCTCGCGAGCGGCCCCGGTGGTGGTGGTGGGTGTGGTAGTGGGGGTGATGGGGATGGGTGTGGTCCAGGTCGCGTGCCCGTGGAGACGATGAAGACGACGACCGACGGGGGGGAAGCGCGGCGCTTCCCGGTGCCGCATGTCCACGAGAGGAAGCTGAAAGACGATGATAGTGTGAATTGCGGAGATCGGCCGCATCAGAGAGCAAGGGGGCGCGGCGCTCAAGGGACGACGACTCGGACGAGAGAGGCTCGTGGGCGGCCACAGTGGGCGTAGAGAAGGTGGTGCCTTGGGGTGGAGTAGTGAGGCCCCGGGCCCGACCAGGGGTTGATGCGGGGTATCGGCCATCGTGGGCCATAGCGGTGCGAATTGTGTTGAGCTGGAGGCTCTCGGGGGGACCGCAAGGGGATACTAGTGGGATACTGCAAGGGAATTGCGGCGGGAACTGATCGGGAGAACTGAATGGACCAAAAGCGGAAACGCAAAGATGGGCACGTGTGCACTAATCGCTTTGCGGAGCGGAGGTGAAACAAGTCGAGTGATTACCGTCTTGGCCATCTAACCAGAATCCTGATCCCAATTGTTTTGTCTCCCATGTCCCCGCATAGAATTGTACCCTCTTTCAAGCTCAATCTTATGCGAAAGATGGTGGCGCAAACAAAAGATGGAATGATGCTGGGGAATGCCGTGGTGAAATTTAAGAGGGCCTCTCGTGTGCTGATCGGATGTTTTCCGAGACCAGGCACATCAGCACCATAAGTCTCGCTGGGGATGAAGATGAAGGGGAGAGGGACTTTGTTATCGCATCCTCCGCATTGCAATCAGTGCAATTTACTATCGATCACGAGTGCGCTTCTCTATTACGACAAGATTGCGAACAGGCAAGCGAATAGAAGCAGTGGCTAATAGTTTGGGATTAGGAACCAGAGTACATGACACAATTGTCTGCTATAAGTCCAGCTCAGTCGAGTGATACACGGTATGTAAAAAGTTCGAGGATTGTCCTACAGTGTCCGAGTCCAAGTCCAAGTATTGGTATTAGAATAGGGGGAATGGGGAAAATTATGCACAATAGTCCATAAATTCTACAGTGTCCGGTGTCATGTGAAGTCCGAGTCCGCGGGTCGAAGCGTGAAAGCGAGTAAGAATGAAAAAGTCAGTTGATAGTTCGTGCCAGTCTTCAGTCTCATGGTAGAAAGTCGTCTTAAATTACCAAAGTCAAACCAATCCAAGTGATGATTGTAGTCGAGAGGTCAGAAAACCTGCGCCGAGCTGATGAGCATGATGGCTGCGAGCAGAGTCGTCACGGCGTCATACCTGCTAATGGGAAAGTCATACTAAGCCGTGACAACGCGGCTGTGATCGTCCCGACGTGGCTTCCTAGTTCGTTGGACGTGATCGGCGACCAGGTCTCAACCTGTGCCATCTCACGGATGAAAACGTGTGCAGCTGAGGCCCAGCAACTCTACATTTTGAGTTAGCAAGCGAAAGAAACTCCGGGACCGAGGACTCCTCACCCCGACAATCGGGTCGAGAAACTCTATGTCCATGTCAGACACCTGGCCAATGACCAAAAGCATCCCACGAGCAGCAAGTAAGCACTTCTCGTTCCACAGCTGGTCTACCTCTCCGCGGAGGTAGTACAACCGAATAAGCGCGGCCTGAGCGAGGGTGTGCACAACAATCAGGTTGTGTCTGTCACTAGCATGAACTGCCCCCATCTGGTGCACCGGCATAATGCTCGCGATGAAACGGTTGATCGAGTCTTCGACAGCCAGCGTGTCTTGTTCGGATAACGGGGTCAACGCCACACCTGCTGCCGAGCCAACGCGTGTAAAATGGAAGGCCGAAACGAGTAGCTTTCGGAGATAACTCACAAGTATTCCACGAAAAGGCAACTTTTGTTGCAAGGTCCAAAAGTGCAGACGCTTTGGCACGCAGGGCAAAATTTGAGAATCCACCTGCGAGAACCGGCACTTGGATCTGATGTGCGAGGAACGTCTGCACAGTGTTTAGGTTAGTTATGTCGCTGAAATTTTCCTACCAACCCCACGTCAACATGAGCGCTAAATGACGAGCGGCAATCTCTCACAACTTCATATTCGATTATGTCCTGTGGCCACGGAGCATTAATGGTCGAAAGGGCGCCCGGTCCGTCGGAGATTAATGGAGGACGGCGTAACGCTGCCGACCAGCATCGATCGAGGCAGAATACTTGCCAGAACGCCAAGATGCGCTCACCACGCTCAATGGCATCTTGCGCCGGCGGCAGAGAGAACGTTCCCTCCAGGCCCATTCCCACGTCCCGTCGCTCGGAGCCTTGCCTATGCAGGCCCCATTGCAACACGAGAGATGCAGCAGCGCTCGCATAGTGGAATCCTTCCATGATGCGGCCGTTCACTAGGAAGTACTGAGAGAGAAGGCAGCATCCTTGGATAACGTCAACGACCTTGGTTGGCGAACGCAACCAATCATGAAAGGCCTCCGTGGCGCGCGAGAGATAGAGGGGCTCGTGCTGGTTTAAGCTCGGGGTGCGGGAAAAATAGCATGCCCAAAGGAAGATAGCATTCATCAACACAGGATGACGCTGTTCCTCAGCAGGGCGGCGCAAGGAACTGCGCAAGCGCTCCACGTGTAATCCAACGAGCAGCTGATCGCGATGAGGGATAAAGGCTTCCAGCCTACTCAATGCAGATAAGTAGGGCGGAATGGACTCGGGTAATAATAGTCACTGACAGAGACTGTGCAAGTTCAGAGGGAACCTGGGTTACGAACAAGCGGTGAGGGGAAGAAAAGCATCGGTCCTAACGGTGTGTCAGGTCCAAAAGTCAAATACGGCTCTCAGGAACAACTCACACTGGGCGCCCATGAGACTGGAGAACAGCAGGCCATCAGTGGAGGCGGTGAGACTGATGCTGCGGTCATGGCGTAGATTCAATTGATGGGGTGGGGGACGCGCATACACGAGGTACTTACTAATGTGATTGGGGGATTGAGATGCGGAGAAGGGAAAACTTGAGGGTGAATCTCCACCAGAGGAGGACGAGTCCTCGGATGAGATAGGGAGGATGTGGGGGTCAAAGAGGGATACTGAGGTTGATGTATGCTCTGGATTCTCGAGCTCTTTGATACGGGATTCGAGGCGGGCGATAGTTTCACGAAGGAGCTGCGTGCGTGTCTTGCCCTTGCCATCGTCGTACTCGCAGAGGCCTTCCTTTTTCGCACGAACGCACTGTTGACAGGACGGTTTCGTGCCATCACAGCGCTGGGGTGGGGGGTATTAGTAGTAGGACGGCCAAGGACGAGGGAGGGTCACCATTTTTCTCTTCCTGCAAAGGGTAAGGGAATCATCAGACGAGACGAAATTTGGAAAGAACGGGTTGTACAGACCTGCAGCGAAGACATGCTTTGCCTCTTTGGAGAGTGGGAGGAACGTTGCGGGATGGGGTCGCCGAATAGTCGTCGGTCATTATAGAAAGATTAGAAGAATAAGGTAAGGGAGAGTAAAAGAAAGAAAAAGAGAAGAGGAAGAGATGAGAAGACGATGGGGCAGTAGGCGGGGTCAGAAAAGAGACATAAGCGATGAAGATAAATAGGACATAGAGGAGAGGGAGGAGCTATGTACGAAAAGCAGTTGCATCGCCTCGTAGACGTGATCATCCGTCGCCATCTCCTTGGTCTCTCGCTTCTCCACCCCCCACTGGGGATACTATTAGCCCTCCTGCTTGGCAACGATTCTATCGATCTATCCCCTTCCTAGAGACCAGTCACGTTTTTCTCTATGACTAAGCAATCCCCCCTCTCTTCCAATTTACACACGTCGGCGTTTTCTGCCCGCACCTCTTTTGCCGACTCGGCCCTCACCTTGTCCACATGGCATCCCCGCCACTGTCCGGCCCGGTTCCCTCTTCCTTATTCTTCGGCAGTTGACCATCACGCTTCAATTCCGAAATTTTCGTAAAAATTCGCATTGAAACTCGTCTTGGCATGTTTTGTAACTTATCTCTTATTTTTTTTGTTCCTCAGGGAACCGAAATTGCAGTCCCTCGAGACGGCGCCGGCGGTTTACCGTCTTTTGTTTCCAGATTTGGAGAGCACGTCTTGGTAGCAGTCCTGCTGAGTGACAACCAAAGTCTTTGGTATCACACACACAGTGCCCAAGACATATCTTACCAGTGGCTTACGGAGGTGCCCTTTTCCTTTCTGTCATATACTTGTTGATGTGCTTCAGGTAAAATACAATACTCTGGCACAAAAGTTCCAGTTCTAAAATCACACATTTGTGACTCCAAAGAAGCCAAAGTTACGCTTTGGGGCAGTTGGGTGTGACTTGATGTGAGGCAGACTGCCGCAGACATGAGGCATGTTTGGGCATCGGGAGACCATGTGATTTACCATCTTGCCTGGCTTGCTGGCACAATCAAACTTCCTTCGACAAAAGGTGCCGACTTGGCAAGGCCTCCTATTACCTGGCTCACGAGGTAGTAAATAAATGCCAATCACTTGTCCCGGCCGCCGGCATCATGGAAGACAACCACTAACCACTTCAAGGCTTCCAGGACTCGTGAGTTGGACTGAGTTCCGCCGACGTCCATACATATTGTTGTTCAGGTACCAGTATGTTCTACTACTAATATTTGTATACACATTCATTCATCATTCATATCTTCATAGTCACAGGTAATAGGCCGATATTCGGTCCTGCATTCGGTGATGTTGACAGGTACCAAATGCGCAGCACAGTACGATATACTGTGCGTGCTGCCGGATTCATGGTCTAAATGGGCGTTTCTGGTGATGTAGAGTGTCGGTACCGGCGCACAACCCTTGGCGTTACATCCCTCTGTTTGAGATCACAGAGCGGATTCCGGATGATGGCGAGGTGTATATTCAAGGTACCCAAACAAGAAATGTATACTCTTCCCGTTCCTGGTAAGTGGTTGGGTCCCCTCAGCGCTCCTACAGTTCGTTTGATTTTGCGAACCTTAATCATTATTTGTATTCAAAGTAGCGATACATCCCGCGGATTGCACTGCGACGGCAGTTTCGCGCGCCAAATGGGGAATCGAAGAGAATGGGGGCAGGGGGGCAGGTGTAGGGGAGGGGAGGCACTTAGTCGACTGACTGTTATCAGCGCACTTGCAGAAGTCCGGCACTATGGGTGTTCCGATATCGACAATCATAACGGGAGATTGGTCTCACTGCGCTCTGACCATATACGTGCCTTACGTGCCCTGCATCAGAAAAAAAAAGGGAGCGTGCCTCTGAAACGCCCATGCGCCGCATACTATGAGATCGTGTCCCAGGCTCTTCGCGCTTCCCTGTGCGGTAAGTACGGGTGATGTGCAAGGCATTAGCGAAACTACAAAGGCCCCCCCTGAACGGTCGGACTCTTGATCGGCGTATTGCACCCTGACATCGAAGTTTTTCCATGGCCCGTGCTCACTCTTGATTGTCTTCGGATTTTGTATATTTCCGTACAGTTTCAAGATGATGAGATGAATGGGGAGATTTCTGTCTCGGTCAGTTCTGTCGCCATATCGTATCAACCATTCGGTGGCCTCTCCCTTTAATTGAATATATTTGCGTGTCTGCCGATCGGAGCCACGTGAAACAGAACCTCGCACAAGTCCTTCGCAACGATCCGCTTTTGCCCACAACTTGTTTATGACGGATAATTTCTCTCGAAGAGTTAGGCACTTAGCTGTCTTACCGTTATCCTCGTTATTGTGGATAGATGAGCAATACCATGGTGCTGTAGACAAGGGCAACTGCGTCGTGAATAAAGAGATTGTCGTCGCCCGAGGGTAATAAATAGATTATGAGACAGAATAAAAGGAGAAGCCGTCTTAACGAATGCTAAAGGCATCGGTGGGGGACACGAGGACGTGGGGCAAAGGTTGGCGGGCATTAGCTATTCGTTCGGAGAGCGGCAGAAGTGGAAGGGAACAAGAACCAGGCGTGCAATGAGGGTCGCGGACGACCGATGAGAGCGAGACTGAAATCGAGACTAAAAGGTGAGGCCCTTCGGAAGACATGAAGAACTGCAAGAGAGCCCCAATCGACAGCAAAGACAGGAGTTTTGCAGGGAGGACAAGAGTACCTTACCATAGTAGTAAGCAAGCTAATCGAACGAGAGAGCCAGCCGTAAGGGGGAATGGGGTGGGTGGGAGAGAGATCAGTGTAAGTGGGCTCTGCTGCACATCACGGCTTCCTGCTGGCCGTATGACGGAATGGGGCGATGAGAGCACAAAGGGAAAGGCCTGAAGCTAGAGGCGGGCAACGATGCGCGCGGTCGGTCAACCGGGCAACTAAAAAGTTATTCACCGTGACAGGTGAGTTCGTAAAGCAAAAGATGGCAAACACGACACTGTTTCGCAGCGTCCAAGACGATCAATCAACAGTGGAGGAGATGAAGGGGTATTTGACGGACCCGGCCGGACTTGGGGCGCAGCCGTGGCGACGACGCAAAACTTACAAGTGATGATCGATGAGCATGCACTAGGCGAGGAAAGGGAATCGAACTTTGACGCGCTGCCTGTGCAGCGGGCGCTCCGACGTGGTATGTTCCGCTTCGTTCCGCGCTGTGCTCGTAATAAGTCCTTACAGTGCTATTGAAGAGTAATCGATGGGGAGAGACAGGTATGATAAGATGCGAGTCATAATGTTACAAGTGCAAGTGCGTGCAATGTGGTATGGTTGGAAGAGGGCGCAAGACAATACAATACTGGATAACAGGTAAGGAAAGAGACCCTGTGGCGTTTGGTAAACAAGACGCCACGGTAGGGCGATCATCGTGACATGTCAAGGGACCTTCATCATCCAGATGAAGTCCCGCCAGATAGCGATGTGGCCAGTGGTTGCTGCTGCTGCTGCTGTTGTTGCTGTTGGCTCTGGTCTACACCGATGCGAAGATACCCCGCTTGCACAAGGAAGTCCCATACCCGACTGGTCTTAGTCACATCGATCTTAACGAGGTCGCGTGCCTCGCGTCGGCGTAACTTGCCACCGCGTCGGGCGTACTCCCGCACAAGAGTTTCCTTGATGACCAAGTAGGGTTTGGGGAGGATGCGGAGCGTTGAACAAAGGATTTGCTCCGCGGGTGTAAGGAGATGGAGCGATGGGCTATTTGCGAGGTTTAGGGGAGCCGCTAATTTTTTGATCAAAGGTTAGCGGAAACCGGACGGAAACGGAATGAAGACGAACGGGGTCTGCGGCCCGATGGCCCGGTAGCACTAGTCTGATCAACGCTCTTGCGATCCACATCAACACCGCCGTTCCGCCGTAAAGTGTCAGGCCCAAGAGACTGCCGTGCGCTGGCGGCCCGGAGTTGTTGGAGTCGCTCCGATGAAAAGTGATCCCGAGTCATGTTTGCCTTTGCCTGAGTCTGAAAGTCGACATGAGCGAGCGGTGAAACAGGGTGGTGTCAAATAAGCGAAGCATACGCGTTTATACAAGTCATCTTCCCATTTCTTGATGTCCGCGGCGGTCGTTAATCCAAGCCTCCTAAATTGTTGGAGCTCTCCTATCCGCTTTCGAAGCATAGCTTCATCTGGAGGACTGTCAGTTGTGCTTACGTGGTGCAAATCAACACGTACATAGGATGTCAGTGGAGAAGACCTCATAGTCCTCCGCAGTCTGCAGCCTTGCAAATGGCCGTAATCGATGGACGATATCCTTTTCTTCTTTCGGACGTTTTTTCTCCGCGGCTTGTAACTAAAGGAACTTCAATAATAAGTCTCCATCCGTAAAAGAGCTGACATACCTTCTTATATTCGAGTAGCCCCCGATCAAACATGAGCGCCTTGGCTTCTCGCCGCTTTGTGATGCGCTGCATATACATCTCGATCAGAGTGAGCTTGAACTCGAGGGAGGCTTGTGTCTCGAACGGTATCGGAGGCATATTCTCCTCCGACTCTTCTTCTACGCCGTCACCGTTGTCATCCGGCGCGGGGGTGTCTTTCTCTTTCTTCACTTCCTTGTCCTTCCTAACGAACCCATTCGCGGCGCCGTTGAGGCCATTCACTATTAGGCCGTTTCCATTACCATGGATAGCGCCGTTGACCAATCCGTTCTGTGGGACGAACACCATCTCTTGATCATGATCTTTTTCTCTCTGCTCCACTTTCCAGCGCATACGGGTCTTGTAGTCGTGATCATCTTCGTCTTCTGGAATAGAGTCGCCACCCAATCCCATACATAGACCAAATTCGAGATTCTTGATCAGATCCTCGGCCTCGTTGTCAATCTCGTGCTCGAATTCAAGTCGACCAGGGAGGAATGTAGCAATGTCATGCACCCCCGGCGCAGAAGTGGGGGCTACTTTTTGAAGCGGGGGCGCAACTGTCATATTGGATATCCGGCGTCGCTTCCGTTCTTGGAATTCTGTAGGATCGATATCAAAAGATAGGTCCATGCGCTAAGCGTTTCACGAATCAGTACAAATTAGACGGAGAGAAAAAAGATGAACGCACGGGTCTAGGCCAAATCGGTGAATCAATGTAGACCGTGTTGTAGTGCTCTTCAACCTCCTCCCTTGTGCGGGTGCCAACATGCTCAGCGACCGCTTGCCAGTTGCCCAGACCTTGTTGAGCAACTCCCTCGACGAGTAAGAGTTCCCTGAATGAATATGTAAGCGACCACACTCTTAAGAGTGGAGAGAGAGCGTCACTCGTCTGCGCCCCAGTCCTCAGTGAATATAGGATAGGAATGAAGTTCCTTCAAGAGGCCAGGTGTTGTAAGCTTCAGGTCATATGGGTTGCGGCGAATCTTGCTCACCTCAACCCTGTATGCATGGCCACGTTTATGCTTGCCAAACTCCTTCCCACTACAAAAGCAATTCGGACAGAGGTCGACCCCATCCCCTACTGCACACACAGGATCTGCGCACTTGATTCGAATGGAATGAGTGAGATCGACTAGACACCCATCACACTCTGTCTGTACGCCAGGTTCGTTGATAGCTTTATGACCAGGGGAAGTTTACGTAACAAAGAGGGCGTGAGAAAGAGAGGGAAAGTAAGACGAGGAGAACATGCTGCAAGTGTAGACCACGCACTTGATACCTCCTCTGCATGATATGGCCGCTTCCTGTTTGTGACTGTCATCACGGGGAGGAACCCAATTCTCGTTAAAGTTTGAATCTCCTGTAAGGCAGTACGGGTACGTCTGAGGGGTACTTTGGCAAGAAAGTGGTGGAGAAGGAGAGCGCCACAGAGAAGAGGACCACGATTGAACTACTGTTTCGCTGGATAACACTTGAATACTCGTGAAGGCGTTGTGCTTGACCTATCTTTGTCGGTGGAACCAGGGTGTGAATGTCGCCGCAATAGTCGGTGATGGGGATGGACTGTGCCAAGAGGATGGTAACAAGATCTTGATAGTGTCTTCTAGATGAAAATAGTGAAAGGTGTCTAGAGATGAATGATCAATGCGCCCGACGCGCTCGTCGTCGGCGTCGGTGTCGTGCACGGAATGCGATGTTTGACCATATTTGTGCGTGTTATTTCACAGACCCGGCCCGCTGAGGCCGTGCATAGTCTCAGCCATTCTGTGCTCAAAGTGAAGAGCGTCGCGGTCGCACACCAATAACAGTGCGCCAACACTTTGTGTCTGTCATGGCATCGGCCGATCTCCTTCCCTGGAACTCTGCACCCGGCAGGTCAATAGATATCGAACTCGGGGGACAAGAGGTTATCAACATCGAGCTTGACACACTCGACTCCAATGCCGATGACGTGCTAGAAGTTCTGAAGGAGGGACAGCCAAAGGTGGCTTATTGGACACGACTTGCCGGGGAGTACATGCGAAGAGGCCACCTTGATGCTGCAGAGAAAATTGCGTTGTCTGCCATTGACAGTACGTTGAACCTTTTGTATCATCTATTAGCTCACCGGAACCCGGGATAGGCTTCCAGTCCAGCGGCTCTACCTCCTCCTTACCGCCCATATATTCAATACTTGCTAGCATTCAACTGGCCAAGGCCCGAAAGGCACCAAAATTAAAGCTGCATAATGCCCGTAGGCTTCGGTTCTAACACGTACAGGGAGGCCTGTTGATTGTGTTTGTGAATAGGTCAAGATATCATGACTGCGGAGAAGTCTCGCGACGAATACATGAGGGAAGCAACGCAACTCCTCAATCATGGCGATCAGGCTGCAGCAGAGGGGGGAGAGATTAGTTCCGCGACTAAAGAGCTATTACTGCTGACTCGTGGTATGTCTTATTGAAACTCTCACATGAATCGTGTTTACATGTGGTTCTGGAAGCCATTCACCAGCTAGCAAACCGATCAATGGAGGATGCGCTCCGCTCATTTGAGGCAGTGCTCAAGGAGAGGCCCACGAACTTGATCGCTCTACTTGGAAAGGTGCGTCCCGTGTGCTCGTGGTCAGTGCTTGCGCTGACGACTTCATAAATAGGCAAGGATACTGTACGCGCGACGTCAATACGCCCCTGCTCTCAAACGGTTCCAACAAGCCCTACAACTGAACCCATATTGTCTTCCAGATCCCCGCATAGGGATCGGTTTATGTCTGTGGGCGCTGAATCATAGGGAGAAGGCAAAAGCTGCGTGGGAACGGAGTGTGGAAGTGGTGAGATACTTGGTTGTCAGCCGGTTACTAGTTTCTCACTATTTCGTTCCTGAAAGAACCCCTCTGAGTGGTCAGGACAGTTACTCCTCGGACTGGATGCGCTTAATGCGAGCAAGAACCCTGACCTCTCTGAGGATGATCGGATACAAGAGCTCATGGTTGGATCCAAGCTAATTGAGAAAGCGTTCAACAGCAATCAGCGCAACGCGTCTGCAGCAAACGCGTTGTGCGACATATTTCTTCGTAAAGGTCAATACAAACGCGTGCGTTGGTACCTCAAGATTACGCCGGCAGAGGCACTGATCGAGACTTTTGTAGGCACTAAAGCTGGCAGAGCGGACGATTCAATTTGCAGACACGATGGCGGTACTCACGGATGGCTACATACGAGCCGGTCGTGTCTGTCACGCAGAAGGCTCTTACAGCGATGCATTGAAGCATTACAAGCAAGGTGCTGATGGACAATCGAAAAATGTTCTCGCCGCAATTGGGTTTGCGCAGATGCAATTGCAAAATGGTAGATTTTGTTTTCATGACACTTCTTCCCTGTTTGCTTATGAACCGTAGATGAGACGGCAGCCGCTATTCATACCCTTGACAGCCTCTTACAACCTCCAAACCTCCCTAGGTCGCTCGAAGCGACAGCCATGCTTGCCTCCCTGCGATTGCACCCTCGTCCTGGCGTGTCCAGCTCGGATGCTGCCCAGGAGAGGACCAAAGCGCGCGAGCTCTTTGACCGCGTGTACAGGGCAATCGAACAATATGACGACGGAGCTGTTCAGAATGGGAACGCATCACGGAGTGAGCCGCCACCGCGCGTAGTGGTAGACGATGTGGAGATGCACATCGAATTTTCCCGGCTTCTGCAAAGCGAAAATCTTGACCGCGCGGGGAAGATATTCCGCGAGGCGGTGCGGATCAGTGAAGATGGCCGCGTTGATCCAAGATTATTGAACAATCTAGGTGTGGTATCGCATCTCCAGTCGCGATTTGAGGAAGCGCGTGTCATGTACGAGAACGCGTTGGTTGGTGCTAGAGTTCTCGGGGCAGAAGCAGAGGCGACTTCAACATCTGTGCTGTACAACCTAGCGCGGGTGTACGAGGACCTGAATGACGATGCGAAGGCGATGGAGGCATATGAGAAGCTCTTGGACCGACACCCAGAATATGTGGATGGTGCGCGTGGCCTTGTTTCCCTGGTTACTCACCACTGACTGGACGCTGCTTAAGCCAAAATCCGGCGAGCCCACATACTAAGCAATATGCATCAGGCCAGTGAAGCTCACGATTTACTCAAGGACTCCCTCGCGTCACAAAGCAGTAATCTCAACCTGCGCGCGTACTACACATACTTTCTCATACAATCCAACGCATCGAGACCAGCGCGTGAATTCGTGTTTGGCACGCTGCGCGACCACGACAAGCATGACCTCTATGCTCTCTGTGCCGCCGGGTGGCTGCACTATCACCAGGCGCGCGAGAGCCGCGATACGAGCGCGAAGGGCGTCGAGGAGAGACGGGTATTCTTCCGGCGGAGTGCCGAGTTCTATGAGAAGGCGCTTGGGTTGGATCCGCTTTGTGCCATTGCGGCGCAGGGACTCGCGATCGTTACGGCGGAGGACGCTTTGGGCACCCTGGGTGGTGCACTTCCACCTGGTCCGGCACCTGATGAGGGACAGCGGCGTGCGGCGAATGCGCGTGATGCGTTGGAGGTGTTCGCAAAAGTACGAGAGAGCACCAGCGACGGGAGCGTGTACGTCAACATGGGCCACTGCTACTTTGCGCGGGACGAGTTTGATCGGGCGATCGAGAGCGTGCGTACTTTGGTGCTGTTTTTGTCCGAAAGTTGTCCAGTCTGACACATCGGGCAGTATGAGACAGCGTCGCAGCGTTACTACGGCGGGCGTAATATCTCAGTGTTGCTGTGCCTAGCACGGTCGTGGTACGTCAAGGCAAGCAAGGAACAGTCGTTCGCATCGATGACAGTCGCATTACAATTCACACAAAAGGTACGACTACTCGCTGTCTCTCAGAGGCCTGAGATTTGTGCTGATATCTTATGATTTCCTCCGTGTTCAGGCGCTGCATATACAGCCTGTCGACAAAGCGGTCATATACAATATCGCGATGATCCAACAAAAGTCCGCCGAACTGCTCTTTTCGCTCCCACCGGCCAAGCGCACGCTCGCGGACCTAGAGCGCGGCATAGCGCGTGCAACGCATGCGCAGAAAATGTTCGGGTCGCTCGCGGCCGACCCGGCCAACGCTGTACCGTACGATCGTGACCTGGCGGAGGAACGCAAAAAGTACGCGGACAGCATGCTGCGCCGTTCTGAGGAACATATGAGCGCGCAGCGCCAGTACGAGGCAGAGCAGGCCGCGCGGCTAGAAGGGGCACGGCAAAAGCGCGCTGCAGAGCGAGAACGTATCGAGGCGCTCGAGGTACGCCCTTTTCTTTCTTCAATTTCTTGGGCACATCGCGCTGATATTGATAACTCACTCACTCGCGAACGTTTGAACAGCGCGAACGCGAGGCGAAGCTGAGAATCGAGGCGGAAGTGCTTGCGGTGGAGCGCGCGCGGGCACGGCAGGAGGCTCAGCAGTGGAGCGCGGACTTGGTGAAGAATGAGAGCGATGAGGAGCGGGAACAGCGTAAGGCCCGCAAAGCGGCGAACCGGAAGGTCAAGTCTGAGGCGCCGAGCGGGGACGAGGGTTTAAGCACGCCTGTGGGAGGAGGGGGCGGTGCTGGTGCTGGTGCTGGTGCTGGTGGTGCTGGTGCTGGAAATGACAGCGAGCCGAAGAAGAAGCGACGCAAGTTGAAGAAGAGTGGTGCGGCGAGCGCGGCGGCTAGTACGCAGCCCTCGGACGCTGAAGACGGCGGAGCGCTATTCTCGGAAGGGGAAGAGGAGAAGCCTCTTAAAAAGGTGCCTGTTTTTTCCCTTTGGTTTCTCTTGGTGCTTTTGCTTATGGTATGCCTGTTAAACTAGCGTGGGGCGACGAGGAAGCGTGTTACTCGTGAGGAGGACGAGGAGCCTGCCTCTGCACCCCGAAAAAAACAGTAGTAAGTCCCTCTCGATGACTCGGTCTATTTCACCGTGATGCTGAGGGTACCCCTCTTTTTTTTTTCTTAATGTTTCCTTTCTCATTAGCATAAGCAAGGAAACGATTTCGGATTCAGACGAGGAGATGGAATGATCAACGGATCAATCACCAATCCATCAATCACATCAATCATCATTGCGCCACTACCACTGCCACTGCCCTGTACTGCTTGTTATCTGTCATGTGATCCTCACGCTTATTTGATTATTCAAAATATACCTATGCATGCGCAGCTGCTGGGCTCCATCTACAGTAGGCGTGGAGACTGCGTGGAGTCACGCTGTTGATATCTTGCCTGAGAGTTAAAGTCCGGACACAGTAGGGACGTATTACAAAGAGGTGGCCGCCGCGCCACGTCAGATCACTTGCTGTACGCTGTTATCAGCTGCAATCATGACGCCCCGCGCTCGATGTCAAATATGCCAGGAAATGGAATCCAAGTATACGTGTCCTGGAAGTGGCTGCCTCACAGACTAGTGAGCTACTCAGACTTGAGGGTTCAGCTGAACAAAAGCCGATTTGCGAATTCTCAGTTGCTCTGTGGCGTGTTACAAGGAGCACAAAGGTAAGTCCCAAAATGAAAGTTTTTGAATTTTCTCAATGAAGACACAAAAATAGCCACTTGTGGCTCAAAAACACAGGATGTCAACGCCAACAAACATGCTAAGACGTTTTCTGAAGGTCCGTGCCCCCTTTTGTGTCCGCTCGAAAAGGGGTGATTGGGACTGTCGGGCGTCGGCGCGTACATTGTAGGCGGTGAGATACCGCTCCGGCCACTAACGTCGCTCAAATGGCCCTACGTGCCCGACGAGAGCGCGTACCCAGACCCTTTGAAACGGGACGACCCGAAACCGTTGCAGACGGCGCAGTACGAGGCCATCGGTTTGTCTATTTCCATTTCTTTCTCAACCGGCAGTCTCTAACAACACACCAAAACTGGGTAATCCGTATTTGAAAAATAGCGACGTCGCCGGCGATACGTGCCATCTTGATGAGAGACGACTCGGACGGGCTGAAAGAGACACTCCGGAGGATCGACGAACTGCGGGGATCGGCGCGGGAAGAGGCACTGCAAGCGAGTGTTGGAATAGGGCGGTCGCTTGGAGAAGTTTCCGGATTGGGAGATGGGGGTGGAGCGATGCGAGATTTGGCGGAAGCGATAGAAACTGCTGTGCGGGGAAACCGGGACGGTGTTCTCGGACTGGATTGGAGTGGGGGTTGCCCAGAAAGGGAATAAAGCCCATTCCACATGCGCAGCTCTCGACTCTCTCACGACCAGGCGCCGCCGAGAGACAACAAACAGGAGGGGAGCGGGCCTCCATCTTTCTCTCTCCACACCCACACCATCCTCTTCCACTTCTTTCTTGTGTACTTTACTCTGCCTCCACTTGAGTGGCTTTTTTAAGGTTCGTCGTTGATGTACTCCCGCTGACGTGCCTGCTCCGTTCCTGAGGCCTGAGTCCTGACAAGCTGAATAGGCTTAGAAATCCAATTCATTCCCACTGTTGTTTTAATTCCTCTCCATCTTTCTCTCTTACTACCACATGCTACCTTCAATAATCCTCGTCCTCTCTCTTTCCTTCTCGTCGTCCGTGGCGGCAGTGCCCCATCGGCGCGATGAGCCCCTCCACATCCCTATCCTCCGCCGTAGCAACGAACGGCGCCAGGCTGGAGGCATAGACCGCTTCGCCAGCGCCGCTAGCAATTTGAGGAACAAGTACGGTATCGGACAGTCTTCTTCCCCACAGCGTAGGGCCCAGACGTCGGACATTGGTATCACTAACCAGGTGTGTCCCTCTTCTGCGACTGACTCCGGTGTCCGTCTCACAACACCAAGGGCTCGGATACAAGTTACTTTGCCCAAGTCAACGTCGGCACACCGTGAGTGTAAAACCCTCTGAGAATGGTTCCGTTCCGCTCACTCTTTGTGTTCCTGTGTTGCGCTCAGACCTCAGTCCCTCGATCTCGTCCTTGACACGGGTTCCTCAGATTTGTGGTTTGCCACCACCGGCTGCGCCGGTTGTAGTGGGAACACCCCGGTGCTAAACCCAGCAAAATCAACGTCTCTTCAGCTAGGGACACAACGTGTCTCATTGAACTACGGATCCGGTAGTGCCTCTGGTATCATCGCTCGTGACACTGTTTCGATGGGCCCATTTACGGTCAACCCTCAAACTTTTGGTGTGTACTTTCGCTCCCCCCCAGTTCCATCTCTACCACACACTCTCCCTCGTGTAACCTGGCAGCTTTGTTCCTGGTGACACGCGTGATAAATGCCAAGGGTGTGCTGCGCAGTTTTTCAACTCGGCGCCAAGGCAGGGCGCTCATGTGACGGGGCATTGACCCCCCTTTGTCTTTTTCGCGCTCTCAACCACCTGCTTTCCCGTTTGCAATGCTAACTTGCGCTTAGTTGCTGTCGACGAACTGTCTAGTGGGTTGGTTGATGGCGAGCTCAACGGTATCATGGGGCTCGCATTTGAGGGTATCGCCAATACCCAGGCGGTACCCTTCTGGCAAGCTATCATCAACGACAATTTACTCACAAACCCGGAGTTCTCGTTCTTCATTACACGTTTTGTCAACAATCAAAATGCTAAGCCCGAAGAGCCCGGAGGGGTGCTCACAATGGGCGGAACAAACTCTACTCTATATCAAGGCAACATCGACTACCAGTCTTTCACGCCTGGAGCGGGCGGCGGCACATTTTGGCTACAAACCATAAGCGGTGCGTAACGTACATGCGATCAGAGTATAATTATTCAAACGTGTTCATCAGGCGTCACTGTGAACGGCAAAACCGTTGGCGTCGGCAGCGAGACTTTGGCGGCCATCGATACGGGTACCACCCTTATCGGTGCGCCCACGGCGGCCGTGAATGCCATTTGGGGTGCAGTCAGTGGCGCAGAACCGCTCACTGGTAATTTCACCGGCTTTTATTCTTTCCGTATGTACATATTTCGTCCTCCTCCCTGGCGCCGGGCTCGGCGGGTGGCACGCGCTAAGAGGTGAAGAAGGTTTACATAGCAGAACTAACGATCATTCTATCACCAGCGTGTAACACTCAGCTGAGCATTGCGATATCATTCGGGGGACCCGCGTGGCCGATCAGCATCAATGACCTGAATATTGGTACCGTTAGCAGCGGCCAATGTCTCGGCGCCATTTTCGATATCACCGCTGGCTCCACCGTCAAGCCCACGACAGGCACCCCCCAGTGGATTGTCGGCGACACGTTCCTCGTGCGTATCTTTTGCTAGTTGGCCTCTCATGCGTCCTGACTGGTCCAACCGAACATAGAAAAACGTGTATTCAGTCTTCCGCTCTAACCCGCCCGCAGTGGGCTTTGCACAACTCTCTGCCGTAGCTGGCTCCTCAGGTTCGCAATGTTTCTCCCACCACTCTGTTATCATCTATGGCTGGGATGCTTGTATTGGGTTGCTCATACGTCCCATTGCATGCATTCCTCCATGCAAATTGTGTTTTGGCATGCTCACTCATGCTTTCGCGATTTAGGTTCACCATCTACAGTTATTGGCTCCCCACAGGCGACGTCCGGTGGTCCCACAACTGGTGGCAGTTGTGAGTGCTTTGTTCTGTTTTTCACTATAAGCTGCTGACGGTGACGACGATAGCCTCCGCTGTGCGCTCGATGATACCGCTCGGCATCAACGGCATCATTATCGCATGCGCGCTCTCGCTGCTGACGACCGCATACATGGTCATCGCCTGAGCCTTTATGGAACACATCTGACGACGAACTTATCACGCCTTACCTGCTATTCACGGTTGCGCAATTGCTTTGTGGCATCTTTTCCTATCTATCTCGCATGTCTGTGTATCGGAGCAACTGCACACGGAATTTTTATATGTTTTGGACTTGCTGTCTCTGTCTGGTTTGCCCCTGAGCGAAGCTGTCTATGTTACATTAGGGGTTGGGGATGGCTGCGGATCCTCCAGGTTACTCTCCTTACATTCATTTGGGACGGTTTTGGCAGAGAGTAACTTGAATAACGTTATATCTTTCCTTCCGTAATCCGAGTGCGTCCCACGATTCTCCTGTGGCATTATATATTGTCGTGTCTGGCAGGGCGACTGCTTTATACCCACAGTGCAGACGTCATCCGATGTCGGGTATGAACGAGTTTGGAAGGCACCAACCGCGGTCAGGTCGCTTTTCAGATCGCCACAGCGGAGGATTTTCTCGCTTCACCTGTTTACATAAGACGGTACTAAAAGCTTCTTTCCCCACTGCCGAGCCTACTCTAATCTCGGATGAGCCGATATTTCCGCAAAATTGTACCACACCGTCCTCTGTTGTTGCAACGAACCAAGCCGACACTTCACTAGCTTCACTGTGTGACAACAATGTCCATGTCCCCGATCCGGGCAATGTCTTTCGATGTCATCGACTGGGCCATAGTGACTATGAGCTCTCTCTGGGCACCAGCGTCGGTTAGAAGGCATAATGTTGTGTTAATAGTAGCAGTATTTGCTAGTGTATGCTAGAATATACATGATGTCGCAGTGGAGTCCCAGTGCTTCGGAAGAAGGTGGTGCCTTTACTGTAACGCGAAACCTCTATCGTTTTGCATTTCGCCATTATATCATCGCGAGAACAGTCGGAGACACGTTCCTTGTGCGCGCAGCGCAGACTTTTCAAGCGCGTTTCTTCGACCGATCACGTGCTCTACAAAACCAGCGTGCCGTTGAAGGTGCCGCCGACCGACGGAACCAATTTTGCCTTTTGGTTGTTACAGAAACCTACAGAGAAGCCAGGAGCCGCACAGCAACCACTAGGCTTGACGGCAATTGGTTTCGGCACAGTCGGATCTGGCATCGTCCGCAGAGAGGGAGAGAGAACCCCCCGCAGCAGTTAGAACGCGTGGTGTTTCCCCGGTATTTTTGGGCACGTAGGCATGGAAGCCACGGGAGGAGCCGCGGCGCCGTTGGACGTTGCGGTGCCTGAGAACAAGCATATGGTAAGTTAGGGCTATGGGGTTCCCACAGATGCATCTGCAGTGAGATATTAATATCACACCTTAATACAGTAGGCCTTAATCCTAGCCTGTTGCGTCGGTGCTGCAGTAGATTTCAAGGCCACGACTGGAGCAGTAGACAAGGGAGGGGAGGGGGGGTCGTCGTGCTGCGGATGGGATGGACTCGATGGACACACGCGTGCTGCTTTTCGCCTTTGGAGGAACCGGGTCCCTAGACGACCCTCTCAGTGCCCTTTTTTTCCACGAGCTACCACGCGATTTCGTCCCTTCTCTTGGTTCTGTTTCCGAATCTTCCTGCAAGAAGTTGATAATTATAGATGCGTGCACGCGGGAGAAATTTTACAATCCACACTTGGAGGGGCATGACATGAGAGGGAGGACGCACACGCACCTCCGTCCTCGGCCGCCGTAATGATTTCTCAGCGGTCAAGTGCTCTTCAGTGATTTCTTTGAAGCCACTCTGTGCGATCCTTGGACTTTAGTACATGAACCTTGCGTGCACTTGGCATTATTATGGGGGGATACAGTAATTGGGTTTTTGGTAGGCGGCTGACAGAATGATGATGACAGGTGAAGTGTCCGGCATGCTGACTAAAACCGACTAAAACACCTGATTGGGTCAGATTGGTCAGACAAGCCCTTACAGCGTCCGTGATGAACCGGATCAGCTTGCAAGGCACAGCAACACTACGTCCAGCGATATTAATAGGATGTCAGGGTCGGCAAAATCGGCCGCAGACTCCAATCCACATGGCAGACTCCAATCAATACTCCACTTTATAACGCGGCTGAAGATTTCGGGGTTCACACACACACAATCCCTTGCTCTTCCAGCAGACCTTTCAAATCTTACCTAGTGTATATCATTGTCACTGCTCCTCCATAATGAGCAGTGAGTTGCCATGTGCCTTTTGTTAACCTCAGTCGGGTGTCTAACGAGCTAGCGCCGGGAATTCTTGTGCTTAGTAGGACATCGCACCTCGATTCTAGCTTCGACTCGTATCTTTGCTGTCACCTTGTTAGCTTGCTTCTTACCAAGTGTCAGGGCAGCTTGCGACTCGTACGTCTATTTATCTTATATCCGCAGAGGCATCCCACTCAACTCGATCTCTTCTGTTTCTTCCCTCCTCTTTTCTCTCCTCTTTCTCGTCGTCTCACCACCTCAGGGATGGCTGCGACGGACTAAGCACCGCAGCGCGTGTTATAATCAGCCTTGCATTCTGTATGTATCGTCCCCATCACCCCACTACCACCGCACCAACTTGAACCAACCAACTCCCCTCCCCTCCCCGCGGCGTACCCGAACCCTTACCATTTACGGCTCGCTCCAGTCTTCATCCTCCTCGCCTTGATCTTCACCTTGTCCGCCTACTTCAAACGGCGCAACGAGCGGGCCACTCTAGTCAAAATTAAACAGACACAGCGGGGAAGCGAGGCCGCGTACGGAAGCAATCCGCACGACTCCGATTCTGCCGGTGGTGAAACGCCCTTCGCGCCGCCGCAGTACCCGCCTCTGGCGTACAACGACTTCAACAAAACGTATACTTATGATCCCACCAAGGGCTTTGCTCCGGTGCGTCGTCCTCACGTCAACGTCTCTTGCTGATGCCCTTGACGCTCTTTCTTCCTCCTAGCCTTCCGTCCCGCCGCCGCAGTACTATCCGCCGCCACCTGGCGTGCCCCCGATAACATCAGACCAGAAGTGAAATGCCGTAGGATGGTTTTGAGGGATGTAAAGTATCTCTTCTGGCGCACGATTGTCAGCTGACTTTGAGAATGAGACATTCTGACTTCGGAAAGTGGCCCTCTGCTCTTCTTTTACCTTTGTAGTCACAGTGTTGTGTTTTCGCGAGAACCAGGAGTCACGGTCGATCTTAAACAATGTTATTCAAAGGCATTTGATGTATTCTGTACACGACACGACACACTTGCCACAGATAATTGCTTTTTGTATTTGTGCATTTGCTACGTTTTGCCATCATCTGTCAGGCTGTAGGGTTGACCAACAAAGTTGCTCTCTTACCAAACTTTCCAGCAACGAATCGGCCACAGTTTGTTCAAGACATTCAGGCCAATCAGGAGAAGGTCCTCCCTGAGTCCCTGGGAACTGGTGAGAATCCCATGTGTGAATCACAACCATAATTCAACAGAACTTACATATTTTGCAATCTTCAATTGATCTCAGCCAGGTTTTGATTGATTTTTACAGTTTGTTGTAGCAATTGGCAATTGCTGAATGTTTTGATTGAATAAACCAAAATATTCAACAGTTGTTATTTGCTACAGAGTGTGTGAATCATCAAAACCTGGCTCAGTCAGTGCAGCATGCCCAATCCAACTAAGACTACATTCTTCAACAGGGAGATTGTCAGAGTGCAGTGGATGAGGCTAAAGCCCAAAACACCACCCATCGCAACACCAAAGAGGGTCCACATGGCAAGGAATCGATGGAGAAGTCTGGATCCGGGTCTGGAAGATGCCAGTGCTCAGCCAGCTGAGCTGCGGAGCAAAGAGGAGACTTGTTACATGCGGCTACTTCCTGCCAAAGTGATCAAATGGTATGCCATGCCGAAGAGGATCTGCCGCGACAGAGATCATCAGTACCAATCAGAACATCTCCGAAATCAAACAACACAGCTATCGAAGAAAGATGGATGGTTCGTGACACGATATATATGTGGTTTTCGGCCGACGACTACGTCAAGTCGGCAATAATAAGAGTCATAAGACCTCTACGGTAGCTATTAGATTCGAAAGATGCTGAAAGCTCAATATGTACTGGGGAATGCGCACCTTGTTAACCTACGTCATAACGAGCCGCCCTCAAGCCACCTCATCATTCCGGTTTCACAACACAGCCTTGCTCTGTCCGCTCAGTCAGCGCTTCCTCACACCGCCGGCTTTCGTTGCTCCTTCGTATTTCCTCTTCCAACCGATCCAGCCTCTCCCGTGCCTCCTCGTCAAGTACCTCCTCGTCCTCCGGAGGGATCTTGTAACCCAGCGCGCGTTTCACCTGCCCGACATATCCCACCTTGCTCGTGCTGCGCCGCGCAATAAGGTTAGCCTTGCGCGTCTCTGGGTCCCAGGGTGCAAGCGCATGCGCAGGGAAACCGAGGCGTGACTGGCGACGTGTGGCCGACAGCACCTCTCCACGCATCTGGCGCTCACGCTCGCGCGTCTTGTTAGCAACCTTTTCACGTCGCGCAGCCTTCAGTTGGGACAAGAGGTCCGGCGGTGTTGGCCTATTGGCGCGCGCGTTATCCCGTTCAAAAGTCGCTTGAATTTCCGTGAGGGACGACTGGATGGGGTCCCGCCACTCAGCGAGATTCGGCCCGCCAAAGAAGGTTTCGAATTGCGCGCCGCCCTTTGCTGCAAGCCTGGCTTCAAACTTGACTTCGGCTTGAAGATCTCGGATTTGAGAAGAAAGGGCTTGACGACGCTCGACGCGCCGGTTTCTGGCAACACGGCGTTTACGAAGCATGCCGGATATATGGTCTGGCTGGGGTTTAAGCCGCGGAAGGGGCCCGTTATACAGGCTCGGCTTGATGAGAGTAGTAGAGAAAATGGGGCGGTTGAGAAGACGATGTTGCCAGGACTATGGAATGCAGTTGTTTTTTTTAGGAGGTCGAAGGCAAAAATGGGGGACGAACGAGAGAATCGTTGACAATACGTGTCATCCTGGTGTGTTCTCGACGTGCGCATATCAAGCGTTCAAAACGCTGGAGTACCGAGCGTAGATGTTCATCTCCTTGTTTGGCCCTTTCGAAAGCGTCAAGCCACTGGTCATAGCAGAATGAGTGATGGGCCTTAGTAAATCAAGGATGGGTAGTAGTTCGCACTCGATGCCCTTTCTCCAACTGAATTCTTGTGAGTGGAGGACTCGTCAGATGACGGTGATTACGGAAGAGTGCCTGTATATGAGACCGCACCTGGGCTATGTGAGAAAAGGGGAGATCATTGACTTTGAGCATGTGCCTAACGTACGATTGGACTGGGGGAGGCGCGCAGGAGTCCTCTATACAATACCCACAGTGTCGGTACTCTGTGGGCGGCAAGACGGTAAAATGGGGTGTGCGGTCGCACGGGACGAAGGTTCGATACAGTACGAGCAACATTCTGTCTGTGGGTAGCTTGTATTTCGGGCGTGCTCGTTGATAATGACATACAAACGGGTTAGGGCAAGGTTAGGGCACGCCAAGACTGTTGGCAGCCGAATCGTGACTTCAATCTAATTTGTTCCACAAATTCTGGCAGCAACAGGACAGTTGGACTCATACAACATCACTCTGCTTCGCCAGAATACAGCTGCGTTCTTTGGCACAGGGCCTCTCCCCAGAACCTCAAGTTGACCTCTATGCATGCATCACGTGATTCTACAGGACACAGAGACTGGTGGCGAAAAGGAGGCGAAGTATAACAAGTATACAACCATTATATGTGTTAATGAGGGTGCCATATACATGAGGGGTGTTCGGTGTCACGAAATCCTTAACGAGAAGATCATGGCTGCAGTGGGGGAAGGGTGTGGGAAGTAGTACAGTAGTGCGGGGCTCGGTGGTTCGCATATGTGAGCCGGGTACAAGTATCGAAGTCATACCCTGCCTCGCTGTTCCCTGACGTGATGATAGGACAGAAGAGAATGAAAACTCCGAAAAACTTGGCCCTGAGCTACGAGAGCGGGGTCACTCGGACTAGACGGACCAGGGTTACGGCGTGGCCTGCGTTCTGGCGGGCATCAATGAATGGTGTGAATGCCTCACCAGCATCGCCGCTCCCAATATATGCGAGCTCCTGCAGCTCGGGTAACAGCTCCAGTGGGTGCTCTCCATCGTCCAGTCGTAGGCTACGAGCCAGTTCCTCGATAAGCCCATCGTCGACGCGAAGGGTCTTCACCTTGCTAAACGGCCTAAGAAGTTTGCGCCACTCGGTGCGGTCGACCTCATTGTGCTCTTCAGATGACCGACTATGTAACTCGTGTTCAAGAATGAGATGCTCCACCCTCGAGAATATTTGACTGGGCGAATTAAAAATTTGAGCCACAGAAGACACCTGCCAGTCGAGGTGCCAGCAGTCGACAAAAATGGAAATGGCATCCCGCGGCTTGGCATCGCGGGGATAGACATACACATAAACTCGCTCCTCGGAAAACTTGAATTCGGCACTGTCGAACCTGAGGCTCTCTGTTGTGTTCACAAACTGCAGGAGACGTGGAACTGAATACGTGGGTAGCAGGAAGAACTGGACGCCGAACTTCTCGAGGCGAGGGGTGGTGATCCGGCAAGTAACCGCCTCCATGTAAGTGCTAACACCCTGGAACGCGAACCAGCGAAGGTTAGGAAGGGTGACGTGAGTCATGATTGGCATACGCATGAGCTGCCTCCCCACATAGCGGTCGGGAACAGGGAAAAAGAAGGCGACCAGGAGCGTCTCAAGCTGGGGCATGAGTGAAATCCATTGGAGCAGAGTATCTGGCTGGAAGTAGGCGGAAGGGTGGCTCATGTAAAGACAGAGTGTGACAATGCCCATGGCAGTCGTGAGTAAGCGAGATCCTGTTGGGTGGACAAAGCCTGTCAGCGCGAGGTGACGCAGATGTAGTGCTTGAAGTGTTTCAGGAAGCACCAAGGCCGTACTCGTCTCCTTCATCGAAGGCATCATAATCAAGTAGTCCAACATTGGATATTCCTCGCAGATGGCCGTAGTAATGAGCTTCTGCAGTTTCAGAACGGGCATCTGAAGGCGGATGCGGCGGATGCGATTGTGCTGCTCAAGTGCAAGGTTTGCTCCCTCTTCATCTTCTGCAGCGATGTCACAATCTGCGTCGGAGTAATCGATGACGAGAGGAAGGTGAGGTGAATGCGCCAGCATGTCTGCAACTGGCGTGCCGTATGTACAGACGAGGCAAAGACCCAGGTAGGATGCTGACTCAAGAATGAGGTTTCTCCATCGTTGGCAAACTTGAGCGAGTTTATACCACCATCGTTCGCGTTCCCATCCCTTCCCTCCTAAGATACGGGTACCAACATCCTCGTCTTCGTCAAAGATGCCAGGTCGATAGAGATAAAATATATTAAGAAGTGAATCATCATCGAGGGTGTGGGTCGATATAGTGTGTGGACTGTTGCCCATGGGCCATGTTTTTTCACAATCTGATAAGCACGACAGGTGAAGTAGGCGTACCTCTGCCGTTGAGACTCGCCACTTATCGTGATTCTTTCGGTAGATTGAGCGGAAGGGGTAGAAGAAGACATGCTGGGAGTAGGTATTGAGTATGGACAAGGACGAGGTTGTGGTTGAAGACAGACGTTGGCTTCAATCTGGGAAGCGCCAAACTTTGCAGGTCTACAGCTTCCGCCATTGGCACCTGTCTGGGGAGCTATTGGGCGGTTCGTTGCCGCAAGACAGCTCTCCGGTTGTCCTATAGCTCTTTGTCATTGGCGTGGAACACATTAGACGTTGATGAGTGCTCTTCGTCCCATTGACGTTAGGTGCCATCGATGCCATCTCCTGCCATTCCCTTTACACTCATCGTTTGACCCATGAATTTTACTAATGATCGCCATGGTCTGATGAGTCTGTACGGCTCTATTAACGGGGAGAGGAGGAATGAAATAGCAGACAACAATTTTACAGCATAAAAGACGTTCAACCTCTTTGAGGAGAGAGCGGTGGATCGATCAATAGTGTTGTTACGAGCGTGAGCCGACGTATTTCTTCACAAGCGGCTTCCAGCACTCGGGCGACAGCCGCATGTGTTCAGCATCACACGACACAAGCTCGACGCGCCCACTCTCATCGAGCGTACGCAGTCCAATCCAATCTTCGACGTACAGCGGCTGCTCGCGCATGGGCACGATCGCCTTCTCCTTCCCACCCCCACCCGCTCCCTCTTCCTCTCCGTCTGGCACAGGGTACGATCCGAACCATGCGCTCTCCTTGGGCACGACTGTGCGGTCATCGGTGAAGAGGACGAGGACGAGTGCGTCGAGTTGGGCGAGGTTCGCGGCGTAAGTCGTATTTTTGTGTCGTGCGGGCAGTTCGTTGTTGATGGACGCTAGGAAGTGGTTCGAGTCGAGGTATTGCTCAAGCTGGGCCGGGTCACGGAAGTACTGCGCCTAATTGGCCCGTGGAGTGTGTCAAAAGGACGACAGACCAAGGCGCGGGGAGGTGTGATGTGAGTGACGCAGGGAAGGGAAAGAGAGAGGCGTTACCTGGACGAGGTTCTGCTGGGCCCACTCGTTGTACACGCCAGCGTGCGCTGCATGCCGCGCAAGATTGCAGAGCAGATCGTACGGTTTGCAGGCTGGTAGGTCCGATATGCCCATGTGCTGCGAGCCAAAGGTGATGAGATTGCGGATGGGCGGATCGTTGTGGCGCTCGATGTATGCGCGAAGGAACTGCCCCCCTGGATGTGGTTGTCGTCGTCGTCGTCATCAGCAACGTGTAGCACAGGAAACCGCATTCTTATTCTGCATTCGGTAACAATACGAACCTTGGGAGAACCCGATTGCATCGAAGCCACCCGACAGTTGGGGTACGTCTTTCAGTTGCTGGGCGACGAGCTCTACTTGTTCGTCGACGTTTCCGTACTGACCCGTCAATAAGCCAAAAGCTGCAGACGACGAAAGAAGCGTGCCGGGGAGCTCAGCTCAGAACGCACAAAAGTAGCCCGTTTGTCCTCCTTCGGATCTGGATCGATGTACACAGAATGTATATATATCCCCGGATGCATCTTCGCTATTGATGATTGGACTTTGAGGAGGCCGGGCGAATCATACGAGTCGCCTGTGGGGGACCAGCTCATGAGCATCCAGCCCGGGTATTCACGGAACAGAGCAGACGCACCAAGCCCATGCCAGATTACGAGGGGTCGGGGCTTTGAAGCCGACAAGACATCCTGTATAGGAGTTGCGACAGCGCCAATAGCAGAGGCGAGAATGAGTATGTTTTCGTACTTCATCACCTCACTCTGACCTGGTCCGCAGCAACTCGCCGTTGCAGTCGCGGTGGGATCTCATCACGTGCCTGTATTTGTAAGTCATTAAGTACTTACGGGGATGAAGCCAAAGTCTGTTACATCCTTGTTCCATCGTGATGCGTTCGTCTCGTTTGATCTCAAACATGATCGCATGATCGCATAACGAACGCCACGGCGCTGTCTGCGAAGCCGCCGAAGCGAGATAAGCCACAGCCAATGGCGATTGCTTGTGTCCTACACCAGTACTCCCTTTTGAGGCCTTTCTTTCCTCAGTTCCTGCTATAGGTTCCTTGTCCTATCGTTGCCCTGAATTTTGCAAAGGGAGGCTCTGATACTTGGGCAAGAATGGAATACTGTAGTTGTGCCGCACCAGTCGATGCCCCATTTGGAGCGCATAGAACAACTAGTATTCCCCAAATGTTGACGGTGCTGTCTCTCTCGTTCCGACTCGTTCGTTCAAAGGGGCATCAACTATCGTCAACTCCGCTCTCCGTCTTCTCCCCCGATACCGTTCCCATAAACATCACCTCGCCTCCACAAAGAGCAAGTCATCCCAAACGAGACCATTATACCGGCATTATGATCCTCGGCTCTGCCAGGCTTCAGGACCTCTGAGTACAGTGTTCCATTTCTGGGACCTGACTAGCCATAGGAGGTCCGACAGGGGAAGGTACGATCGTCCTAAGCCCGTTCTCGTTTGCAGAGTATGGCATAGCATAGATCAGGCTGGTCGGATGAAATTTACACCGCGCCATCACAACTGACAGGTATGACTTCGGTCCGAGCTCCAGCCTCGGTGTCCGTGCCGTAGTGCGTAAGTCGTCGTCTAGAAACACCACAGATCGATTACTCCTTCGCGGCTCGACAGCCCGACTTCACTTTGAACATTTACAGTCGCGAGAATGGATACCAAGGCACATTCCGTACTGTCTGCATTTCGTTGCCCCCTGGATGCAGTTTATAATAACACCCCAAAAGTATTGACGGCATGCCAATTCCCAGTGAGAGGGTTGTCCACGATGGGCAGGTACTCGACGCGTGCGAATACTTCAGTTAACGCCTAGCAGACATGGTCGACTTTGCGCTAAATTGCAGAGTGATAGAGACAACCCGCGGAATTTTGAAGTCCCATTTTAGTTTGGTGGTGGCAAACGGAGCGACAAAGCCGCCGGGTGCGTTATCCACCGCAAAACGCGTACTATGAGAATGGAACGATCACGAGGGTTGATAGTATCCATCTCGAAATAGACAAATATACCATTGCACATGCAAGTTATACTGTAGTACATGATTGCCTTCTTCACAAGTGCCGCACATCTGAACCCGACGACGGTCGGACCTACAGCAAGCTCTTCTGCCGAATGCCATCGCCCTCTACGAGGATACATGGCCCGCCATAGATCACCTTGTCCTCGAGTCCGTTCGCGTGGATGTAGCTTTTTACAGAGTCATCCTCTGCTCCAGGTTGCAGCCAAAGCACAGGGATGTTCAGCTGTTTGGCTTGCTGGAGCAAACCGAGCGTTACCTGTCCTCGCGGTCGCAAGGAAAGAAGCGGAAGGAAGGAGCGAGGTGGGGAGGAACAAAGCTAACCTTGGCATTAGTGACGATGCTCACGGAAGTCTTAGTGGGTGCCAGTAGATCTTTCAGATCGGGCACTGTCGCCACTCCCTCGAGCTCGTTCTCCTTCTACACGGTGATACAGCACGATAGTAAGTACAGCTCGTGGACGAGACGATGGGAGGGAAATCGAACAGGATGCACAGGGGTGACCGGCAGATTGCGGGCTAGATACCACTGCAGAACCTGGGAGAAGTCAAACTACTTTCGCAAGGGTGAAATCCAATAGATCATGGCACGCACTTTGGTGCCATACTTTGACTGGTGTTTCGATGCGCCGACAACTGCGTATCGGGGCGACGAAAGAAAAAGTTTTTGTATCTCTGCGACTGTGCGAGTCATGGGCGAAGGCTGGTCCAGGGCACGTGCATGCGACACGCCCTCGACGCGTGCCAAGCACACGACTTGGGCACTTTCATCTCCTGCTCCCACCTTCCCAGGTCTCCTGTGGCGGCTTGCTTGAAAAAGAGCCACATCTTTCATACCCCAGCGCTCGGCCGCTGCATTCCGTTATCTATCTAGTATTCCTTCTTTAACTGAACCATGTCTTGGGTGCCCTCGCCATCCACCGCGCGGCATCTCTTCTATGGCGTTCTCATCGGGTTCTCTCTCTCCTTCGCAACTACGTCTGCCATCTCCGCGTACAGAAAACGTACAGAGGACGGTGCAATGACGAGGGCAGACCTGCGCCCCATCGAATTGCGGAGTGACGAGGTACTGGACGGAGTGACGGGGTTGATTGGTGCGTGTCCACCATCGGTTGGTGCCCGTGTTCTTGAGCTGAGAGTGCGGTTTCCGCATACTCTACAGGAAACACTCCGCTGGTTCGGATCAACTCGCTTAGCGATGCATTGGGTGTCGAGATTCTTGGCAAGGCTGAGGTGCGTCTCGTCTAAAATACGAATATGGTGTGGCGTTGTGTCACCTCTGAGAACCAACGCTTTTGTAGTACCTCAACCCGGGGGGCAGCGTGAAGGACCGTGTCGCACTCAGAAGTATGTTCGACATGATATTTACAAAGGCCAGCCTCCCGTTGACTGTTCACCCTTGAAGTGATCGAAGACGCTGAGCGCGATGGACTTTTGGAGCCGTACACTGGTTCGCGAATATTCGAAGGTACAGTTGGATCTACGGGCATCTCGATAGCCACGATTGCCCGGGCTCGGTGCGTATACTCATCACCCATTGTATGCTTTATCTCCAATGACAATGATAGAGGTTATGATACCAGTGAGAAGTTTGTTTCATGGACCATCTTTTCCATCTTGACCGGTCGTGTTTGAAGCCATCATTATGCCCGATGATGTCGCTCTCGAAAAGGTGAAGGCATTGGAAGCTCTTGGCGCCAATGTCGAAAGAGTTCGACCCGCGAGCATAGTGGACAAGAAGCAGGCAAGCCTGCCCGTCAACTTCCCCAAGTATTGTCGCTTACGGGTCCTGCTTTCCTTGTAGTATGTAGTGAGTGTGCAGTGGTCATCTGACTGGAGAAGGACCTCACGGGTGCACTAAGAACCTAGCTCGGGAATATGCACTTCATTTCACGAATTCGGGCACCCACGGAACATCCAAGAGATCATTCTCGTCTAATCACGCACATCCACATATCGTCAAAGAAACCGCTTCCTCGGGTGCTGTCGTCGTGTTGAATGGCAATGGCAACGGACATGCGTCGTTCGATGAAGAGAAATCACGTTCCCACCGTCGCGGGTTTTTTGCGGA
This sequence comes from Russula ochroleuca, assembly GCA_015178965.1. Classification (NCBI taxonomy): domain Eukaryota; kingdom Fungi; phylum Basidiomycota; class Agaricomycetes; order Russulales; family Russulaceae; genus Russula; species Russula ochroleuca. The sequence goes on from WHVB01000019.1 coordinate 224,243, forward strand.
CCAGTTCGAGGTGAGCGAACCACTTCGACCATCAGTGTGAATGTAGCACGGAATCCCTCCGCAGAACCGCAGCAACTTTGATGCGCATTTCACGGGCACTGGTCCTGAAATCTGGCGACAGACGAACGGCGAAATCTCTGGTTTCGTTGCCGGTGCTGGTTAGACTACTGTTGTCGCCTTTCTGCTCATTTGTCTGATGCAGAACTTCCTGAAGGGACCGGGGGTACAATTGCAGGCACAGGCCAGTTTCTTAAATCAATGGCGGAGGACATTCTCGTAGTGCTTGCGGATCCTGAAGGCAGTGGGCTTTACAATAAGGTGAGTCAAGCGGCTGCATTAGTACCTAACACAGCCCTGATAACAATGCGCAGGTTAAGCACGGAGTCATGTACGACCGAAAGGAGAGCGAGGGTACTCGACGGCGGCATCAAGTCGATACCGTCGTCGAGGGCATCGGGATCAACCGCATCACGAAGAACATTGAGCTCGCGCTTCCCGTGATCGACGATGCTTTCCGGTGAAGCGCCTCCATTCTTTCGTAAAATGGCAGACGCTGACGACGGGGTGACATCGGTCATTAGGATAACAGACGCCGAGGCGGTAAGTATGGCGCGCTTCTTGGTACAGCGCGACGGCCTGTTCCTCGGGTCAAGCAGTGCGGTAAATCTAGTCGCATGCGTCAAGCTCGTGCGCAAGATGGGCTGGGGCAACGGCGAGAAGGTCGTCACTGTGCTGTGCGTCATTCCCGCCCTATCTGGCCTTTCACATTGCCCTGACGCCAACGACGCCATAAATATCTCTTGGGGGTGCGCGCGTCAAATTAATCTCTAGTTGTGATTCGGGCGCTCGTCATTACTCCAAGGTTCGTCTGCTTTCCTTTGGGCCCGGCCGCCGTGCTTGTTGGTCATCGGAGCTAATGACAATGGTTACAAAACAAAAAAAACTCTAAAACTCAACGACAGTTTTGGTACGTTCGTTTCTTCGAATATTCGATTTTGGCGGGCCCCAGATCATGGCTGACCAAAACTTTGTGCACGGATCACAGGGATGACGCATACCTCTCCAAGGCCGGAATCCCCATCGACGTGGGCATCGTTCAAGATTTACTTACGCAACCGTTCCCGCCGATGTCGTCGATTACTAAAATATAGTATTGAGTCTTTCAGAGCGTGCCCAAGGCTCCCTCCGAGGGGACGGATCGGGTGCAATCCGCCATTCGCCATTCATTCGCCTGGAACCTTTGATATAGAAATCGATTAGGCGTGCATGACACCCTTAACTTGTTCACGTGGCCGAGGTGTGTGATATTCAATGAGAAATTTTGTGTCTTCGATGTCACATTACTTCTTTGTCTTCAAATATGAAGGATGCAAAGTGGCGCTCGTTTTTTTCCGCCGAGAAGACGTGGTGCAGACCATGTGCTACCTCTTTTTTTTTTCATTGTCGTTGTTGAAACCGTTGAAAGGTCTGAGCGTGCAACGACGGGACTCATATTGAGTCACTGAAGATTCACTTGCGATTGGCTGGGTTTCCGATGCTGGTCCTGTGTTTGGTCTGGTTTGAAATTCGTCGCTAGCTGCAAGTGGCTAGTACGGTAGCGCCAAGGAGTCGTTGTTGAGCGCTGAATGGCCTAATTGGTGCTCCGGCCCTTGCCCACCCCTTTTCTAGACTTTAATAGAATGAAACGATGAGATCTCTCGTTACAGACGTGCGTTGTTACCGCAGTTCGCCTGTGTCACCCAGACCTGAGTCGGGAGTGGGCCGAGTTTTGCCAGCCTTATTGATACCGCGCAGCCGATCCGGGTCGGGGCCACTCGAGGTAAGCGCTATTGCGTAACCCCAATTGGCGTCAACGGAAAGTTGTGTACTGCCGTTACCTACATAATTTATAAAATGTAGGAGGAAAGAAGGTACAGCTGTGAACCTTCACCCTATGATACAAGGCGCCGTAATTGCACCCATTAGCACTTATTGCAGCAGCGCGTGTGCAGCCAAAAGCATCCGCGCGCACGTGAAAAGACTTTGAACAAGCTTTGATGAGAATAACTGCGTGCAATATAAGATTCACGCTCTTGTCCCTCAATTGCTGTATTAAGCACTCGATGGATGATACAGATGGCGGGTAGATATGACAACTATGGATCTGTATAGCACTAAGGTAGAGACCCGAGGCAAAAGGACTCTCGAAAGGAGCTATTGCGTCTATTTATAAGGATCAGTGTGAGGATTACTGGGGCGGTAGTGGATGCGACATTGAGAGGAATAAACAATCTGAGTACATTCAGCGAACAACTGCGACTGCGGGAGCATATGAGAGCGAGCAAGAAAACCATTTCTAGAAAAAGAGCTTTGTTTGTTGTTGTGAAAAGGACCGACCAACTTCTTCCTCCCTCTCCCCTTCTTCCATGATCATGAGAAAAATAGATTCTTCTTCTTCGAGGCCCCAGGACGACACGCCTCGAAAATTCCCACACAGATACAGTAAGTACAGCAGCAGAGGCGCACCGCCAAGTCGATCGATTAACGCTGTTGCTGAGATTTCACTTTCACGGATGCCGTCTTTGGCCCAGAGGTTCGGCGGCCTCGATACGATTCTGCTGGATATTCGCAGACGAGGTGACGTCGCGCGCAGGGCCTGTAATCCATACCAAAAGGGAAAAGAAAGTTAAGTGATGGGTCATCAGCATCAGGGCGCACAGGGACATAAAGAGTAAACAGAATAAAAATAAAAATAAAATGAAAGGGCAACGGCGGTGGCGCGGGGGCCAGAAGAGTGCCATGAGAACAACAGAAAAGAAAAATAGAAAATGCTGAAAGATGGAAAGAAAAAGGAAAAGAACTGAAAAGAACTGGGGTTGGGAATGTGTTGTGTAGTAAACTGTAACTGTACTGTAAATGATATATGAATCATGGATTGTGCGGCGGATAATATTTTTGGCGCAGAAGAAATAACCACCAAAAACGAAAAGGCTTTTAGAGAAAAGAGTTAACGGCGTGACGACGTACTCGCATGTTCGATCGCCACTACGGGAGTGGGTCGGCGGCCCACAGGCGATCTTTCGACCGCGACAGAAGTAGCAAGCGAGCGGCTGTACTGCGCGAGTGATGCGCCGCCGTTTTGGCGCACTGACACGGCGCCCGACCAGGTCTTCTTGAGCAGGGGACGAATCCGGCGCGGGAGAAGGCGGGACCGAAAGGGGTGGTGGTGTAGACGCCCGCGACCCTTCGAGGGACAATAACTGATGTCCCTGTTGTTGCCGCTGCTGCTCCTGAGCAGAGACGGGCGAAACCGTTCGTGGAACGGAAGGGCGATAATTTGAAGGAACGGTAATGGATGGCAATGGTAATTCGCTGGTGGAGTTGTTCGAGTGCTTCTGCTGGTGCTGGTGCTGGTGCTGGTGCCGACGATGTTGAGCTGGGGGGGATTGCACTGAATCGTTCCAGGCGATGAGGGAGGAGAAGGTGGATGCAAAGTGGTCTGAGAGGGAGATGCAGGGGGAGGGTGGGGTGCTGTACTGGTGGTGGTGTGTACGGTTGTGCGGGTTCATGAATGGCGACGGCTCCCAGTGTTGTGGGGCGTATGAGTGTAAGCTCTCCTGGTAACCGACATGGCTATGGCGGAGGTTTACGACCTGCACGACACAAAGTCAGCCCAAGACGCGTGACTGCAAGTTATGCTATTTTACCTGGTGTGTTGCCCCATGAGAGGGATCGACGTACGCGTAACCTGGGACGTTCATGTGGATGAAGTTATCGTCCAGAGGCTGCCACGCAGTGGCATCGGTGCAATATGGAACGTTCCCATCATACCAGTAGTAGACGTTCTCCATCGCCTCGCGCTGATATGGAGAATCAGATCCGGTAAGGTAAACCTGGATAAATTTGGTCAAATTGGCCCAGTAGATAGGCGTGCGTGCATACCTCATTAACTTGGGCACGCGGCACTCGGTACAGCTCATAGTGCGGGTTGACCTGCATGATGGAGAGAAACGAGATAGATGAGATGGTCGAGGAGGCTTGAAATGAACAGGTTCAGTGGGGGGCACTAACCTTGGTATTTGAAGGCCAAAAGTGGGGTTGGAGGCCTCTGGTACCTGGTCGTGCTCGCGGAGTTTAGCAAGTGAGATCGGTTTGCCCGAAGGGGTGACCAGGAGAGTCGATTCGAGCCTAGGACGGATCTTGATGCCCATAGATTGTGGAAGCGGCACAAATCACATACAGCAATCCAAATGCGCGCACCAGGAACCGCAAAAATTTAGTAGAATACAGCCCCCGAGTAGACCGCAACGATAATACACAACAGGCTTGCGTCTTGCCAACTCCGACAGACCCGTTGTGCAGCCATGTGATCTTAGCGGCAATTGCAACCGTAGTTGGAGAACCACAGGCCGATCTTCAGCTTTCGCGAGTCGCGACGGCCTACCAGTGAAGGCAAAGACACAGTGTCCAATGACTGAGTACTGAATGACTGATCGGTTGTCACCTGCGCGCGCGATTACTGACACCCCGACCTTTTCGACATCATATGTTTTTGCACAGCATGCGGATAAGCATAAGCATCGTTTTACCTGTCTTTGGCTCTTCATTGACACCCTAATTGTTCATCGTCACCGGTTGAATATTTCTTTTTCCATGAAACCGAATGCGTCCAACGGATCTGAAGGAGAGATCAGTGGCCTAGACTGAGGACTGATTTCTCATCACCTCATCCCCTGTCCCGAGGTCCAAGCCCTCAACAACAATGGCATAGTCAGGGGTCCACCCATATGATAAGACCTGTCAATCGCAGGCGACTCATTGGACGACGGTCCTGGGTGCAGTGGCAGAGCCTTGGTGGGAGCGGCTAACCGAAAGGGCCAAGTTGCTCTGCCCAGTCGGATCTCACTTACGAAATGGAAGAAACTGTATCGTCATCCCACAAAAGGGAACGGAGGAATGCATCATAGCTTCGGCTTACGATCTCCCGACATCCTTAGCCACCCCGTACAATTTGTTCCCGCCCTCCGATAGACTGGCGCATTGCTGGCTGGTCGTGTAGCACATCAACGTGCTTCAATTCATCTGACTGACCAGCGTGCGCACTGGGCACTTTTTTCTTTGTGGGTGAACTGCCAAGCCTACCGCCGGGAATGTGCGGCATCATCACAGGGGGAGGAAGGTGTCGCATAACGCAAATGCTACCCGTCAAAAAATCGGAGATGCACGAAGTAAATTGCGTTCGTGACTCGTCCCCAGTGCTTCCAAAAAGCTCCAGTTTTTTCCAGGTCCGACATTAGTTGCGGCATCACTGAGGCAACAAATAACCCCCCATTTGTTTCGACTATGCTGCCATAGGGGTATATGTCCAGGAGCGTTGAAGCGACGATGAGCAAATTATATTCGCAGCGGAGAGGGGAGACCAGACGAAAAAAAACGTCCGGCTGCTCCGGCAGCTGGTTCCGAGAATTTCCGGACCTTGACCGGCTTGGCCGGCCCGTCACCCAGTCAACACTTTGGTGGGGCCTGGGCACCGTTTCTATTGAGCAACGCGACAGCGCGTCCCGACGGATGTGATGCCTGACAATTGAGAATTGAGCCCGAGCCAAGTCGCCCTCGTGGTTCTGACGGATCGATGACAGCGGGTTGTTGACAGGGCTCCTCGTAAAACGTCTTTCGGGGATACAACCGATGGCCGAAATGTGCTAGTGCCTGGGCCTGAACGTGGGAACCAAATGATGGCTTGCTCAACAGACAGCGACACAGTGTACGATACAATACCAACGAATAACAATACTTGTTTCCTTTGTGCTCCTGTCCTATCTTAGAGACGGGCGAACAGATGCATGCATGATTGTTGTTACTGGTGGGGCCAGTGGCTGACTCGGAGGCTCCATGATGCATGATACAACACGATGGACGGGCTAGGTGGCGGAGAAGCGCTGAAATGTGGCAGCTCGCTGGGTTAAGCAGTCTCTGTTCTGGTGCCTCGTGGCATACCAAAATACTATTTCCAATCGCGGATCACCCGCGACCAGAACTGGACGGATGATCAATTGGATCATGAGTGCAGCGTGCACGAGCCTGCCAGACAAGCGCGCGGTAGTCGTCTGATTCGGTTGATCGTCATAGCCATACGGCCCCCCGACGCCGAGACAGCCCGAGACCCAAGAGTGGGCACTGTAAGTTATCATAGGGGGGGGAGCTCAAATTTCAAATGCATGGCCAGTTTCTAGGGACAGGGGGTTAGTGGTTTGCAGGTAAGGAATAGCGTTGAGCTTCTTTGAGCGTGAGCGAGGCTGCGGCTGCGGCCATTTGCGAAACCCGGTGCAGAGGTGCCCCGCTGTATGGCTCGTTCGATGGTCCGCTACCTCACCAAGCTTCTTTGATAGGAACAACGTGGAGCTCGATGGCCTGCACCAGCAAGTTAGCTGCGTGTCCAAGGCATCATCACCATGATGCGCAGCCGCGTCTTCTACGCATTGCGGCCCTTGGAGTTCAATTAATCGTCCCTGTGTGGCACTTGCTGTGTACGCATCACGCTGTACTGAGCGCTGACAGTATGACGCCCAGCTGGAAGGGGTGACGACAATCGAGGGTAGCAAACGCGTGTAACTTAGTGTCACCGTACCCAACGTCTACGTCTCCTCCCTAAACCAACTGCTCATGAGCTCCTGTAATTGAATCCATGATTTCCGGCCCTACAGCAGTTGAAAACTAGCCAGCCGCGCGACCACGATAGCCTGCGGCATGTAATGCCTGCCACATCTCCATCCGACGTTTTATTAAACCGCTACAGCCTCCAGCATGAACACGACCCCAGGGCATAAGGCAAACGCGCTACTGTACTGACCAACGGTCTTGCTGGACTGTACGGTGCCACAGAGGTCCATGATCCAACGCGAGCCAGTGCCCTCTCCCAGCCGTTAGCAACAACATGAGGTGTGGCGCGCCAGTAATTGGCACTCCCCACACGTACCACCATCTCGTGCACGACTCCACCTGAAGGACTCCAGTACACCATGAAGGCCCCTCATCCACTTTGGGGTAGTCCAGCTCGTTATCCATCGTCCGGATACGATGGGTGTGGAGCAGATACACATGCCTCAAAAGGGTCGTGTCCCCCAAGGCGCACATAAACGAAAATCGCCAAAAAAAAAGGTCTCCATCAGGTTGCAACGTGGGGGGTAATCTCGATTGCCAATCTGTTGCGTAGAATGGCCATCCACTCCGGACTCTGTACGTCGTCCTGCGCCTTAGAGTCTCGTGGTGTTGGGTATTTTATTTTCCCGGGCATGATTCGGCATCCTCGGAACCGCTAAGGACAAGATCTCTGTCATATTTCTGCCACAGGCGGAAATAATGTTAAACCGACAACGGGAAATTAACCAAGAGGAAAAGTAACCAAAAGATGAGGGGGAAATATAGTATGGAGAGTCATAAGGGGGCGGTGAGAATGGTTACCACAAGAATCAAAGTTTAAGGGAGCTAGTGTCCTTGTCCTCAGCTGAAGACAGGTCGCCATCGCTGTTCTGCGCAGCCCACTCAATCTCAATGCCCCGTTCAAGGGCCGCAACCTTCGCGCCGTGCCCACGGAGGTACGAGACGACCTCACGTGCACGACGCCATCCGGCGAATGTATTCGAAGATTCCTCCGTGCCGCTGGTGTCCGAGGCGCTAGCGATGCTTTCCACGCTCCCATAAACGCGCGCCAGGTGAACGGAAGCGCGCACGCGCTTGTCCGCGGGGCCAGTCTCTAATTGAGTTATGAATGACGCGAGTGAGCGAGCCGCCTCCGCGCGAGCGCGCAGGACATGTCGCATCACCCGTCCTGACCGGGGGCGCCGAGCGCGATACGGCTGCGGTGAAACGGGAGGCTCCGGCGGTACGCCACCCGCGGGGGCCCCGGGTTTCCCAGTGATCCACTCATTCGCCGGAGGAATGGGGGTGGCCGTATATTGGGCAAGAGCCGTCAAGGAATACTCCCATTTTTTGGGTGCCCAAACACCGATTAGCACGCGCCACGCGGCAGCAACGCGTTTCATACTGAAAAAATGAGTCAGGCGGAGGGGGCAGACCGTCCGATTAAAGAAAACCTACTGCTCATAATTATCTAAAACGTGCAAGTCAGTTGAAGAAAGGAGATAACGCATTACGGTTTAAGTTACTCGCCATTGATAAGCTTGTTATGATATACGGCGAATAACCAGACCAGAGTGGCGGAAAGGATAGCGCCAAAAGGCGTAAACCATAAAAATGCCCACATAACCAAAAATGCGGTAGGGTAGATCAACATGAGGAGGAACATCCCACAAAGAACCTTATTCTGCGCCTGGGTCTCTTCCTCGTCTATCACAAGGCGTGCACCAAGGTGCCCCATTACATAGGCAGGAGAATGCACAATCAAGGGCAAAATGAAGAAGGGCAGACGTATGAGACTAGCAAGGCTGTCCCGAATCAGGACGAGGATCGTATACAGCCGACTGGGGAGAGCGACTGGCTGATGGGGATCCAATGTCCGGGGAAGTGGGAGTGAAGAGAGGACAGAATTGGTTAGCTGCGCTGACTGTAAGAGTGAATAATATTCTAGAAGAGAACGTCGCAGGGCTGGGAAGTTCGGGGCTGCATCGGGGGTTGAGAAAAGATCGACCAGCCTGCCGAACAAGTCAATAGGTGCCTGCCCTCGACGTGAATAAACCCACGTTTGCGAAATGTTAACATATTCGTCACGGTCAAGAGACTCCTGGTCTTCCCAGAGCAAGTCTCTTGCCATGCGCGCTACGTAGAGAGTGTCCCTGGATTGAGCGGATGGATAAGGAAGGAAGGAAACCTTCATGTGTTTACTGACCAGTCAGGGGCGTTGATTGTCAGCTCCACAAGACTTGCTTCGATGGTGCGCGTGAGGAGCTTCACAGCGGCACGCCGTGAACCTTCATCAGCTTCTAGAACATGGTCGAAGTACGGCATCGCAGTGATGGGACTGCCGAATCTATCGAGTCAAGGTGTCAGATGGCAGACAGGAGCTCGGAAAACGACCGACTCCATGATAACCTGTGAATCCATCGCGGCATTTAGACATTTTGCATATCGAATGGACATGCGGACCGGACGTACATGACTCCGGTACTTCGACTTGTTGGTGTAAACAATGGCGCAGGGCACGATCACAAGGGGGTCTTGCGACGCGTGCTCTGGGTTTTCTCTGGTCCATTTACTGTATTCAAGTGCCGCCCATGCAGCGCCATCTTTAACTTGCATTATACGCGGTTCGGTGTAACTGGTACCCTCCGGGAAGAGTGCCACGGCGTTACCACGACTAAGCGCATCAATGGTACCACGGAAGAGGGCCTGGCGGTCTTTGTTCTTGCGGTCTACAGGAATGTTTCCCGTGCTGTAAAGGACCTTGCTCAACACGGGATTCACGAAGAGACTGGCTGCATTGCCCGGTCAGCATGTCACCATGGACAAGAGAATTCCGACCTTTGCTCCAATAATGTAAAATTCTGTGGTGGGGAAACGCCGAGGCTGTGTGACATCAACTAGGGCGATTGCAACAAAGCGTGAAGACGGACAAAGAATGGCGGGGTCAAGCATCATGTTGTGGTGAGTTGCGGTCCTAAATCGAGCCATCAGCATGAAATCAAGACACCCAGGATCAACATGTATGTTATTTGAGATCCTGGGCGAATTTGGGCAAGGTCGATTGAGAAACATACACGATGATGGGACCATTCAAAGGCACATTCTCCCCACCGATGACGCGCACCTCCGTGAAGAAAGAGTAAACTGCCCATGAGGCGATACGCCGTATAATCCTGTGTAAGATGTAGTCGGTATCCATGAAGCCGCGTTCTGTCAGTTGAGGACCGCTGGTAGACAACAAAACAGGAGGCAAGTCCCTTTAGGGAATGTTGAATAACCTACCGGCCCGGGTAAACACCGGAATGAGAGACGATGCGCGACATGCAACGTGTCTTTTTCCCTCAGTTCCTCCACAATGCATAGCATCTATGCCAGAGTTAACAATGTCTCTGCTACGATATCCACTATTGTAATGGTTCTTCTTGGAGCAATGGCCCTATCTTCTTTCGTATTCAACCCCCATCCAACTGGGTCTCTCGAGGTCACTTCTGTCAAAGTGTAAGCAATTATTTCCAGCTGTATGCATAAGTGCACTCCACTCCATGGACCCATCCATTCGATTTTCCTGCTCCTTACTGGCAGGTCGATCGCAGTCATGGGACCAGGGTACACCCCAACACCGCCTCACTCTTCATATGGGAATATTGTAATCCGCCGCTCCTATCTTTCTTATCTTTGATCAATCATACCGTTCCCATATTCGAGATTTTCCATTCTGACACCTAACTTGCCCACCCTGACAGGTTCGCAGGTGAAACGCGACGATATCCGCATCGTCGGCAAGAATATGCTTTTGTTACATTTAATATAACTGCTGGTGCGTTCCCGTGAGCGTACATTCCCCTCGAGTCTTGATCAAGCTTTTATCATTTCCGTTTTTAACCCGCGATCCAATGCCTGATAACGTTCGGATACCCCCTGAATCACAGACCTCTCGTCTTTGTTTAATTGGAACACGAAGCAACTGTTCGTTTACTTGGAAGCGGAGTACACTAATGCGAAGGGGGTAAGTCCGCGCCACGTTCCTTGTATCCCCTATGGACTTTATCAGGGACCGTGGGGAACCGACTTTGGACCCATCTTATTGGGGAATATGGTTGTAGCCCAAAGCAATTGCTCGTGGGTCTGGCATACTGCCCACGGCAACATGACGAGAGACACTCGGCTGTCTCAAGTGCCGTTCTTCGAGATACGATAAGTGGTTCATGTGACGGGTGCTGCACGACCATCTATGAAGACTAGTGCATTTGTGTGTTCGTCATCCCACACGCTGCATGCGGTGTCGTAAAGCTTTTCTTTCTTTCTTTTTCATTTCCTTTGATAGATCAAGCCCCTAACTCTTTTCAACAGGTTCGTAATGAGGTTGTATTCTGGGATCGCATTGTCCGGAGAAAAGAAGATGCAGTCATGGCGGTTTCCGGCAAGAACAAGTACCCATTCCGTGATGTGTCCGCGAAATTCAAGTAGGTCGCTTCTCCAACGACCTCATGCTTTTGTGGCGCGGCTTCCAAGTGTCCCGTTATCCCCGTGATCGTTGAGACTGACACGCGGCATTGTAGGGGCTCGACGGCTGCCAATTACACTCTTAAGTACAATCTCATGCCTTTCGTAGGCATCCTGACGTACGGGGAGGCAGCCCGCGTAATGGGACCCATCGAGTTTCCCTTAGCACGGGAGCGTGTAGAGTAGAGGGCGTTTGACACTTGTCAAATTGAGAGCAATAAATCTCCGAATGCCGGCACATGAACTGACTGGTTAGTTCTGTAACATGAAGAATAGCCCCTTTGCTGGATTTGCTATCAAAAACGTCTGGAAAATGCCACCGATCATTACAGTAAGACTATTTGTTTCGAAAAATTTCTGCGTGCTTTCCCACTGCCTGCAGCCAATGACTACTAGTTGGGCCACGTCGATTTCCTTACTTGTGCGACCTGTCAAACTATTCAATGAAATGATTGTACGGCATATTTCAGGTTTGCTGAGGAGTTTAGAACGTGAAATACATTGTCGACTGTTCTAAACGTTTCATCTGATATATTGTGAACGTCAACGGGTCTCGGCGCCAGGATGTGGATTGGACGTGGATTGGATTGCATACCATGTCCCGCGAAACTAGTGCGTTATCTTGCACACCATGGGCAGACTGAGTTGTACCACCTGACATACAGGGCCCACGTTTCCTGTAAAAGACAAGGGAAAGAGGCGCAAAAGCCAAATCGACAGCCCGAAGTATGCACCGTTCTTCCCAGCCTAACGCGAAAGAAGCCATCACCTTGTCAGCACGAGGCATCAGGCTTCAGGGGTTTCGAAGGTACCTCGCACGGTGTGGCAGGCCAGCATGCTGTGCTCCAACGGGTGAAAAGGACTCAAAAAGCCGTTGGGGGAGAACTGAGATTATATGAAATCAGATCCTGCTCTGTTTTCGGTCGCGGGTGCGCGAATCACTGCTGCCGTGAACCCCACCTCAAATATCTATCTTAGAAAAATCGGCAACAACGGTCGCCATCCTTGGCATACGCACACATTCCAGTCTTGGGACTTGGCGTACAGTAACAGGCATTGACCGCATGGGTAGCCACTTCGGGCAAACAAGGGATCGACTCGCAAAAAGCCGCAGAATGCTGTACAGCCCAGCAAATTGATAGGAGGAGCCCTCTCCCGCCTTCCCTAAGGTGTTAAAATCTGGAAATATCGGCCCATGGGACCTATTATTTGTGAGTGGGTGCCGTTTCGGCGCTGTGTGGGGTCAGCTGATTCACGTGTGCCAATCGCGTTTTTTCATTTATTTCAAACTCCAACGAGAACGACCCTACGTTACTGTAATGCTCTACCAATCGGATTTCTGAGCACGTAATGGTCCAATTTGTTTTGTAGGTACTGTAGTGGGGGAGAGATCACGCATTCACGTCAGGTACACGTTTGTGAACACATGTATGCGTGTCTTCAGATCAAATCATGCCACTGTCTTCTGACCGTTCTCCTAGGAGATAACATATCTTTTTCATAGAACGAGCACCCACCGAGAAATGGCAATGGGCGAGTCCGAGATAACTCCTTGGGCACCTTTGGCACGCTCTTGCCATTTTGTAATCGCAGTGTGTTTTAGGAAATGAAAAGGAGTTTCTAGGATAGTGTTCTGATGTCGTGATTCGGGAAACCATGAGTGTGGCGGCCCCGAGCAAGTATTTCCACACACGGCGGGTGCCCAGCGTGCCCAGGAACGGCGAGGGCGTAATTCAGCTGGGGCACTCGAATCTCGCAACCCTATCATGCGCATAATAATTGTACAGCCGGGGGCGCCCAAGAACCATTTGGCCCCACCAGCTTTAGACCAGGGACCACGCGCTCTGTGGGCCTGTGGTATTTAATCAGCAGCTCACACCCCGGCGCCGCAGACCTCTTTTGCTTCCATTCGACACCACATGGAGCATATGCTTCCGCAGCCCTATGCCTCTCACTCTGAACCTTGGTCGATCTATTATGCTGGAGACTCGTATACGACTCCTCATCACGTGAATGGCGAGCAGGGCAACTATCAGGTATACACAGCATTGTCCTGCTTATCACTAGTCAGCACGCAATCCTCACGCCACACCACTAGCACCTCCAATATGCACATTTCCATCAGCAAACTTATGTGATTGCCCAAAACAATGTCTCTCATCACCCACCCCTGGTCTCCCCTGATACATACTGGCCGACGGCACAGGAACATACGACCGCCGATCCTGCTGTCTCGACGGCACTTCCCATGGAACCCGCGTACTTTCCTGCCTCGTGTTACGATAACCAAGATCTGTCCCCGAGCCATCGTCACACGGCCGCAGATAACCATTTTCAGCATGGTCTGCCAGGCGTGTGTGGTGGAGACATGGCTTACGGCACCACGAACCTGAGCTACACAGAATCGGATACCCCTGCGACTGCACACTCCGCACCCACCCCGCACCCGACCATTGCCCACCAGACTGAAAGTGGGCATCACCTCATACAATGGGATGCGGTAGTAGCGCGGTCCGCATTATATGAGGTAAGTACCCTCCAACACCCTGTGGGTGATGATACCGGATCTCAAAGGCTCGTGCTAGGGCCATGCCGCCACCACCGCGTTCCAGCCCACAGATCCCAGCTATACTGAAATTAGGCCATATGATGACACCTACGCCACCGCCGCTGCCCCGCGGCCCCACTTTACCCCCGAGACCGCAAAAGAAGAACGGCAGCAGACATACATGGCCGCGTCGGGCCCTGCTCCTGATGCGCAGAGCCAGTACGTTGTACCAGCACCAGCAGCACCGGCGCCGGCGCCCGTGCGTTCGACGCAGGCTAGGGCCCAGTCGCCAGATCGCCCCCCTCGCGGCAAATCTCCGATGGGCCACCTACCATACCCGGAGGAGATTCGCATCAAGGCTGAGAGCCAGGGCAGGGACCCGTCCCTGCACAGGGCAAGGACACAGTTACCTTCTCCCGCGTCAACGCATACGCGGTCCCCGACTCCAACGCCTCTCAGCCCCTTCCTGCAGACCCTGACGTTCATCACGTACCCGGATACCGAGCCTCGTGGGCAACGTGATGGCCGGAACGGTGGCGGTGGTGGTGGCGGCGGCGGCGGCACCGAGTCGGAGGAATTCGACGACGAGGACGATGACAGCTATTCGCCTCCGCGGCGCGGACGGCGTGGGAAAAAGGAACCCAAGAAAGATCCGTTCCTTGCGTGTTTCTTCTGTAGGGGCCGCAAGATTGCTTGCCACCCTAGAAGTGAAACAGGTGGAGATAGAACTTGCACGTGAGTGGTTTCTTTTGCAGTTGCTGGTAGTGCGCCGGGCATGGCAGACCTTGGAGAGTTGAGAGGGGATGAGGAGGGTAAAGTGGGGGATGGTCCGGATGGATCATGGATGGTGGGGAATGTTTACTGTGTGGGCACACAGTGATGCTCTTTGCGTTGAAGAGCCCCCCAGATATTTATCCTAGGGCCCTCTCCGCCTCACCGCTCGTGGAACTAGCCGTCGTGTCTTGACGCACTACCTGGGTGTCACATCCGCATCCGTTATCGTTATTTGATCTCTCTAATCACTCTCCGTTGCCTTTTCCCCATACTGACGTTCTTCCCTTCATATCTTTTTCCAACCCCCCGGGTCCAATATCCGCTTTATCGTGATAACCTTGCTTCCTGCTCGCCGTCCTACCTTCCACCTCACCCATCTCATCTTCCGTTAACGTTTTACCCTTTGACCACCCTTTCCTTACCCCGCCCTCGTCCTGGACGCATCCTCGAATCGTTTGATTTCGCAAAACCGATTGAACCTTACTGTAAACAAACGATTTTTAGCCAATGCGCGAAGAGACACCTCCGGTGCCAATTCCCACTTACTTCACGCCGTGGCCAGCGCAAACCGCGCGAACAAGTAGGAGGAGACCCCGACGGCGCGTCGTGGGGCTCGCCAGCTAGCAAGAGCCCCACCCCCCCAACCACCACCAGCAGAACGAATAGCAAAGCCCGGGCGCATGTGGCGTCCAAGTTTTCTACTTCGTCATCCCTCATCAACGCCGTCTGAGCTCCCCCTCACCCATACCCAGCCAGACAGCCACCTACCCAGCCAACCAACCATCAGCCTCCTACTGCGTCCGAGTTGAGTCCCGTCCCGTGCTTCGGAAATTGTTGAGAGCAGCCACATGGGGCAAGGCCAGCAAGCTGGCAGAGCCATCGCTTCGATCATCAGTTATTTGCTTTCAGCCCCACGTTTTCCTCCTACTTTCCCTCGTGTTGGTGTTTTTTTTAAGCTTTCTTCTCCACCCCATTTCGCTTTTCTCGCTACTCATGTGTTTTCTTCTGGGGTGGTGGGTGGTGGGCGTTTTCCGCAGTGCGGCTATGATGAAACTTTCACTTTCTTTCCCCCATTGACTGCAGGCCACGTAGGGCCAGCCCCCAACGTGTGTTGCTCATGTGAAACAAATAAATTTCTCCGTTATTGTCCTCCTTGCCCGCGGCTCTCTGGCTTTATTTTATCCTTATTTTTTTTGTTGTTGTTTGCACCTTGCCGAGCGTGTTGTGGCGGTGGGATGCATACCCCTGCTTGTAGCTACTGTAGTGCTGTCATTACCATGATGTCACGATCATGTTTTTCGAATTTCAGTTCAGTCCTGTTTGAGAAATATCATGGGACTCCTTTGACACGAGAGATCGTGAAGTTACGGAATGAGGGAGGCACACGGGAAACACCCCGTAGTTGTAAGGTTTCAAACCGGCGTATAGCAGCCTTACCGATCGAAGAGGCATGAAATCAATCAAATAAGGAATTTGAATGATACGTTGTCATGATGGCAAAGGGGAAATGCAGACAGTCAGCTAATGTTGGTTCTATCTGTACATCATACATGGCCGAGAGGAAAACACGCTTGCTGGGCATGTCCGAGTAGGGTAAGGGAGGAGAGACAACTTTAAAATAAAGGGAGAAACCTGTCATTAGATCATTACGGTAACCAAACCGAGAAGCGAAAATCCATGGGGGAACGAAGAAAGGGCGAGGGGGTTACAGTGGAGTACAGGACACAGTGACGGGGATTCAAGCAGTAAATATTTGCGGAACTCGTGCCACTAGCTCAGAAACGTCCCGGCCGCGAGGACCCTACCAAACGGATGGTCCCTAACGAGGACTCCGGTGAAGTAGCGACGTCCGTTTCCTCGTTGTCTTCTCGCCGTGGGTCCCAGAGGGACACCCTTTCCTCAGCGTCATCTACACGGTCTCCCTTGGGGTAATCTCGCGAGCTCCCCTGCCGGGAGAATGTCCGGCGGCTCTGGCGCCGTGCCTCGGCCTCACCATCTAAAGGAATGATCAATGTCGCCGACGCAGGCGCGCCCTCAAATGGATCCCGATAAGCGCCCTCAGCCATGCTGACACCAGCTGGTGCTGAGCGCGGCTCATTGACTCCAAGGTCGAAGCGCGGGGGGGATCCAGAGCTGATAATGACCGGGGATTGTTGCTGATGTAGCCGGCTGCCACTAGCATTTTCTGGCAAGATGCTCGCTTGTACTGAACCCGGTGACGCGAGGGGGCTAGAACCGTGGGGGGCGACACGACGTTCATGGGTGGCCAAGTCATCCTTCCCGACTGTGCCACGATGATAAGAGTGGACAACGTCTTGCTCGCCAAACTTGATCGCTGGCTTGCGCATTGACGGGTGGCTGGATAAAGACATAGAGTCGGACTCAGGGACGTCCAAACAGGGTACTGGAGGATCGAATAGCTGGTGCCTTCTCATACCGCCATAGTGGTTGAGATTTACCGCAAAGGAGGAAGAGGATTTAGAATCACCACGTTCGACACCAAAACGTGAGCTAGGGGCACCGAGACGACTTGATTGGTTGGTGCTACGACTGGCCTGGCTGACGCGACGGGCACTGCGTGCGCGAATGATGCTGCCAACGGTCCCGAAAGAGCCCCTGAGTGTGTCAATTCCAGGCTCCTCCATACCGGAGAGTGATTTTTCTTCGACGGCTTCTGTTTGCTTACGAGAAGCCTGGAGGAGAATAGTGGTACGACGGTCGAGATTCTTGAACTGAGTCGGATCGACCTTGGACATCTGGAGGATGGTGATCCCGACACAGATGACAAGAAATCCCAGAACAATGGTGAGAATTTGACCGGCGGAGGCTTTGAGACCTTTGAAGAGGACCTTGAAGAACGATATTAGAGTGACCGATGTCGACAATAGGACTCAAGCTTACCACGGTGGTGACCATCGAGCAGAAGGAGACTACGGCAGGTGAGCAGAGACAAGGTAGAAGGGGGCAGAAACGTACATATTACATAGTAAGTAGGCGTGACTGATGCGGTGGATGAGCATGTTTGGGTGTCAAACGTATGCGGAAAGCTTACCCATAGCTAGAAAAGGAAGGTGAGCGAGCGACTTGAATGGAAGTGTGGAAGCGCTTACCAGTATTGAAAAGCGCGAGGGCCTTGTTAAGGTAGAAGACCTCTGTCACTACACAAAAGTTCAATTCCAGCTCGGACATGCCTTTGCCCGCCAACTTACCCAATGTAACCGTGATAAATATAAGGAGGAAATATATAAACCAGTGTTTAAACTACCCATCACACGTCAGGCATGATTCACTGAGCTTGGGAAAAACCGACCTGATTATCGCCCATAACACTCGTAACGATCGCAGAACCCAGACCGGTGGTTACACTGACACTGAGTCCACCTATCATACTGCAGACGAGCAGGTACCAGATCATATTCTTGCTTCCGTATCTTGGGGATAATGAATCAGCATGGTCAGGAGCAAGGGAGTCGAGCGAAGATTTACTTGGGCCCAAAATAGACGATAATAGACAATGCACCCAAAATGAGAAGCGTCATGTATACGACGAAGAGAGGAGACAAGAAAAGGTGCTGAAACTCGACTATTTGTCCGATTGAGGTCTCCTGGGGCCCTGAATGATCCGTTAGTGAACTGAAAGGGCAGCTGCAATGATCTCTTGGCCGACTTGCCATTCAAGGCGATGATTGACGATCCAATCTAACCAGGAATCAACGTTTGGCGGGTCAAGAACGCGCGGAACGGGACGAACAATACACAGTGCACATCCAAGCCAGCCAAAGAACGTGAGCTTTTCGTTAAGGAATATCGAGGACATGACGGCCGAAATTACAACAGACAGTGCACCGAGAGGGGTCTGATGGGGTTTGTTAAACTGAAAGTTGGGAATGAGACGACAGTGCTTACCACCACTAATGCTTCGACAAAAGCGTACGCTTTGGACAAAGATGATTAGCCAATGAGAGGGTCCGATTGGCATGCCAGGGCACGCACCAGCAAAGTTACACAACTCCCCCAGGATCATCACTACGGTTGTCAACGGGGAGAGCATAAAGGCGGAGGACATGACGCACTGATCATGCCAGTCCACCATAATGCCTGTTGAGGTGTCGCAATTTTGAACGTTCAGATGCCGAACAGGAAAAAGGGGAAGAGACGTACCGATTTCAGGTAAGCGACACCCTCACCCGCTGTGTGCCCGGCCTGCGAGCGCAGCAAACCTTTCTTTTTGAGGACAAAGCTGCATCCAATGAGGACACCGCTAACTATCGCGAGGATGATGCCAACGACCTGGGTGGTGTGACAAAGGGTGGTTAACGGTGGAACGTGGCTGACACAGAAAGGAGGGTGAAAACCTTGAGACTGCCGGAGACCTGCAAGGACGACTTGGCAGAAGAAGAAGCGGAGGGGGTAGCTGATGAGGGCATGAGTGATGAGGAATCAAGCCTGCGCACTCGGAGTGTTTTCAAGTGAGAGCACAGGATCCGGTGTTGGGGGTAGAATTGTCCGACGACGCCGACACAACTTCGGCAATCACTTGTGGCTGACGCAACCGGCGCCGTTCATTGCTATATATAGTAGTTTTCGGAGCATTTGTCCGTCACGATGGCGGGGCCAACCGATAATTGGCCGTCCACAACCAGAAGGACTGTAGTTGTAGGGGGAATCGGAGAGTGTACTGTGAAACGTCGGGTTAGATACAGTAGATGTATTATTCTTTTTGACATGTCGAACAGAATACGGTACGTGTGAGTAAATGCAGCGCGCGTGCCTGAATTCCCCGCCTCGATAATCCGTCTGTCAGGATTTCTGATCTTCAACGTCCAACTCTTCCTCTTCCTCGTCCCTTCTCCCCTTCATCGCCCCCCGTGATGGCTTTAGGTTCTCAGGCATACCCTCGAAACCCCCAATTACTCGTTCCGCCTTTCACCCAAACCCCACTACAATCATCCACCGACTTGGTCTGGCGAGGCGAACCGGTGCGCGCTGTCCTCTTTTCGGATCGCTTCCCCTATTGTGCCTAACCTATCCTCTACCTTTCTTTTTATCGTTCCCCCTCCTCTAGCCCACACCTCCCGCGAAAAGCCCCAAATCTTTCGGCTTTAGCGGAAAAATGCCATCCTTTTCCCCGCCGCGGAATCAAAGTGGCCGGTCTACCCGGTCAACTGAGTCCAATAGTGCTGAAGACCATGCAAGTATCACAGGTAGCACAACTAGCAATGGTCACAGGGAGCTCAGGAAACCCAAATCCTTCATGAATCCGCTCAATGTCATTAGACGGGCCCGAAGCAAAGCGAGGCTCGACGCCGACGTCAAGGAAGCCCAAGCCGCTGCCAACAAGGCGCAACCACTTCTTCCTACCTTTGTGTCTTCGGGCAGCTCCTTCCTTCAGATGGACCCGTCTTCGGGTAAAAACGCGCTACGCGTCGTTCGGGGCCGCGAGAAGAAGAAGTCAAAGGGGAGCACCGTGCCGCCCGTTCCATCTGCCCTCCAGCCCGACTTCAATATTGATCTCAACCTGGAGCGTATGGAAGGAATTATTGACACTTCGCGACTCCAATCGACTCACAGTGGGTCCATCTCGGGCGCCACGCTCGACGAGGCAAGCACGAGCGGACTCCGCACGGACGGCAGAGCACACACACCTTCCTCGTCTTCTTCCTCGCAACCCCACTATGGCGGTCCCGTGTTTAGTGACCCGTTTGGATCGCGTCCGCCCAGCGTGCGTAGCCGCGAGGGCAATGTCGACCTTCGCAGGATGTCACCACATACCATCGCGCCTGTTGTGTTACCTCGCGCTTCAGGCTCACAAGAAGGCGTGGCTTCGTGGACGGCACCACCTAGCTGGGTCACTGGCGAACAGCCTGAGCCAGACGTGTCTAGCTCGGAAGATGAAAAGGCTTCGGCGAGCAAGCGCAAGGCACGCAGGCGCGCGACGGTGACGCGGGCCTTGCAGAGCCACGGCATGGATACGCGCAATTTCAAGATTCGGGTATATCGGGCGAACAACGAGTTTCACATCTTGACTTGTAGCCTGGCTACAACTGTCGGACAGCTCTCAGGCAAGCTTAACGCAACGCTGCTCAGTCCTGGGGAACGCGAGGACCATAGGCTGTATCTTAAGGAACGGGGGAGAGGTCTGTTGGATTACTTTGACCTGTTTAGAAACGCACTAAAGTGCATATGCAGAGCGTATGCTCGCCCAAACCGAGCGCCCCGCGGATATCGTACGAAGACGTTTAGAACAGGTCGGTTACGATGTAGCTGACGGGTTAGATACCCTTGGCGAGGGAGATCTCAATTTCTTGATGAAATTTGTGTATAAGAGCACTGTCTTGGGACCTGCGGTTGGTGGCTCAATAGCCATCTCTATAGGCACGAACTGACGTTCAATTAGGAGGAAGATATGATTTTTACCGACTATCGGAATGTCGATCTCACGAACAAAAGCTTGCGGACTGTGCCCGTTACTCTATATGCGCACGCTGAGGACATCAAGTCGCTCACCTTGTCGCGTAATCCGATGCTCGATATCCCTGGCGACTTTGTCCAGCTCTGCACATCTCTACACGAACTTCGCTTGTCCAACATGTGTATCAAGAAAGTGCCGCAGAGTGTGCAGAACTTTACCACTCTCTTGGGGCTCGACCTTTCAAGCAATCGGATCGGTGACGTCAATGATATTGCACTCTACCGCCTTCCAGATCTCCAGGAGCTGAGAATGCAGAATAATAGGATGGAGAAGCTGCCGTGGTACTTCCCTCGGTTGCACGTGTTGCGACTCTTGAACATCTCGAATAACAAGTTCCAGGACGTTCCGGAGGAGGTTTGCAAGATGTCTGGTCTAGAGGAACTGGATATTTCCTTTAACATGATATCGCACCTGCCCGAAGATTTGCAATCACTGCAACGCCTGAAGGTCCTAATTGTCGTTGGCAATCGTGTAACGCGCATCCCAGATTGCTTTCGGCGCCTCTCCAACTTGAAGGTGCTTGACTGTCGGCGAAACAACATCACAGAACTGGGTGGTGTTGGCCTCTTGCCTATCCTCGAGGAACTTTTAGTCGGTCACAACGATGTGCAGGCATTGGACCTATCGTCGGGGTCCCTCCTCAAGAAAATTGACATCTCGCATAATGACATCACGCAAATCTTTCTGGCACCTGGACCTGTGGGCCGGATCCCTGTTTCTCTGACCTACCTCAACGTCTCTAGCGCAAAACTATCGTCGCTTGACGACCTCGCACTTGGGCAGCTGACGAGTCTCGAGGAGCTGATCCTGGACCGCAATAAGTTCCGCGCAATCCCAGATTCGCTTGGTGATCTCAGCCTATTACAGTCGTTCTCTTGCTCGGACAACCTAATCGGCGCCCTACCCTCCAGCATCGGCCGGTTACAAAGGCTCGAACGGCTCGATGTACATAACAATAACCTGACCGAATTCCCCACTGCGCTGTGGAACTGTGGTTCGCTCGAGCGTATAAACATGACTTCGAATGTCATCGCGCACATCCGCCTACCAACACTCCCCCCCATGTCCCCCACCCCACTGTCGCCAGCGGTTGGAATGGCCGAGAGCGCGTTGAGCTCGACGGTGACTCTGGTTCCAGTCCTACCAGACCGGAAAGCATCCACGGCTGGCTCATTGAGCTCGACGATGACCCTGGTTCCAGGCCTACCAGACCGGAAAGCGTCCACGGCTAACTCATTGGCCACGACATCACGGCCACTGCCACCCCTCGTAAAGTCCCTCCAGCGATTATATCTAGGCGAGAACCGACTGACGGACGACGCGTTGCCGCTACTGATGATTTTACGAGAGTTGCGGGTGCTCAATCTGTCATTCAATGACTTTCAGGAACTTCCGAGGCCATTTTTTAAGGAAGTCGTCTTATTAGAAGAACTGTACCTCAGCGGGAACAAGCTTGCGGGTTTACCGACAGAGGACTTGCCGCGGCTGAACAAACTCGAAGTCCTATATCTGAACGGAAACCGCCTATTAACTTTGCCCCAGGAGCTCGGAAAGGTCATTAATCTCGCGGTATTGGATGTTGGCAGCAATGGTTTGAGATACAATATAAGCAACTGGGAGTTCGATTGGAACTGGTAAGTCGTCCAAACCGGCTACGCGACCTCTTAACCTTTTTTGTTAATATGTCTTAACGATAGGAACTTTAACAAAAATCTCAAGTATCTCAATTTGTCGGGGAATAAACATTTGAGGATCCAGACCTGGCAACGGCGCGGAGAGCGAGAAGTGGCCAGTAATGAGCTCTTGGAACGACTTGCGGGCTTTGAGGAACTGAATCAACTCCGGGTGCTCGGATTGATGGACGTTACAACAACCCTCGCGGTGAACATCCCAGACGATTCGGAAGACAGGCGGGTCCGCACGTCAGTTACGCTCGTCAACCAGCTGCAATACGGGATCGCGGATAACCTCGGGAACCGTGAATACCTGACCATGTTCGATCTTGTGCAACCCGCATTTCGAGAAAGCCGCGACGAGGCGATTTTCGCGATGTTTGGGCGCTCGCACGCGTCGCTGCATAACACTCACATCTCGAAGTTTTTGACCGACAACTTCGTGTCGACGTTTGCTGAGCAGCTCAAGGCCCTCGACCTTAGCAAGGGCGAGTCGCACCCGGATGCACTTCGGCGCACGTTCCTGAAGCTCAATCGCCTTACGCACGACCATCTGTTCTCAGCATACGCAACCAATGCGAGTGGACGTAAGATGTCGCAGGCTAGTCATCGCTCTGCAGGCGCTATTATTGGCATGAACCCTGCGGATGCTGTCGGCACTGTTGGTGGATCGAGCATCGGCGCATCGGGCATCGTGGCCTACTTTCGCGGCCACCACTTGTACGTCGCGAACGTGGGGAACGCACTGGCGGTCATGTCACGACGCGGTTTGGCACACGTCGTATCAGTCAAGCACGAACCGTTCGATCGGAACGAAATCACGCGCGTTCGTTCTGCAGAGGGCTGGGTGTCGCCGAAGGGACTGGTCAATGACGAAGCAGACGTATCCCGCTCGTTTGGGTACTATCATCTTGTGCCGATCGTCAACGCGAGGCCAGATGTCAGCTCACTGAAACTCTCTGAGCTGGACGAGTTCCTGATCATTGCCAACAACGGCTTATGGGATTTCGTCTCGTACCAGACCGCAGTGGACATTGCACGTTCTGAGCGTGGCGACCCAATGATCGCAGCGCAGAAGTTGCGTGACTTTGCCATCAGCTACGGATCGGAGGGCACGACCATGATCATGGTGATCTCCATGGCTGGTATGTTCAGCCCGCGAGGACAGGAGAAGGACTATCCGCTACAGGACGTAGAGCCGTTTTCACCACCACGCAGGAACCGTAAAGACGAAGTCGGGGACAATGAGACTGGCAGGCTGGACCCTGAGATCCCGCCCCCTGTTGGCCAGGTCGTGCTCGCTTTCACGGACATTGTCAACTCGACGCATCTGTGGGACGTCAACGAGACGGCAATGAGGACGGCGGTGACGATGCACCATCAATTGCTGCGGCGCCACGTTCGTATCTGTGGTGGCTACGAGGTCAAAACGGAAGGTGATGCGTTTATGGTTGCATTCACGACGGTATCCGCAGCCTTGTTGTGGTGTGGCAGTATACAGATGCTCCTGCTAGACGAGCCGTGGCCAAAGGAGATCCTCGACCTACCAGAGGGCAGGGAGGTCCGCGACGCCAGCGGGACTCTGATCGCACGTGGGCTGAGTCTCCGAATGGGCATCCACTGTGGCGCGCCGGTGTGCGAGATGGACCTAGTTTCGCGGCGGATGGATTATTACGGTCCAATGGTGAACCGCGCATCTCGCGTGGCCAATTCGGCGGCAGGTGGCCAGATTTTGCTGAGCGCGGATGCCCTACGCGAGATGGGGGCTGAGGAGGCCTCATTGGACCTGGTCACTACAGTGGAAGCCCTGCAATCGCTTGAACCCGAGTACATCAATGTTGGCGAAAAGAAACTTAAGGGACTCGAAATCCCCGAAGTGATGACTGCCATGTACCCGCAGAAGCTCTTGAGCCGCCTACACATTTCTATCATCGCTGAACAGGAACAGTCTGCGCTGCTCGTGCCGACGGAGGACGCGTTCGAACGGTCGAGCTCGGATGAATTGCCACCCGAGTTTGGTGTCACGACGCTATCGGGTGGTGAAGAGTGGAGCTTGACGCCAGAGCAGGTTCGCGAGTTGGCATACCTGACGGTGCGCCTACAGACGCTTGCTGGTGGGCGGGTGTTCCGCCCCTTGCCGGTGCGCAAGGGATCGCGCGCGCAGGTGATTGCTCCAGTAGATGCAGATGACGGTCTTTTCTTGTTTAGCGACCTAGGTGCGCTCGCGCCGAGCGTGCCCGAGCGTGCATCCGAGGCTGAGCTCATCGGTGTACTCGATTTCTTGTTGCTGCAGCTCGAGCTCGCGGCCGAATCAGTCTCGTCGCGTTTGGACCGGTCGCCTGGGGACGCCGATGCCGCTGCTGATGTCGAGGCGATCAGGGCTGCGTTGGACTCGCGCATGCAAAGTGGGTGTCCGCTCGAACCGGGGACGCTGCAACAGGTTTTGGAACTGCTTGGTCGGTAATGAATAATCGTGACGTGATTTTGATGACGATGTATATCGCATTGCCCATATATCTTCTCTTTTTTTTGGTCTGCCACAGGCATTATTTATACATCTTTTTCGTGGTCTTTTTTTTCTTTCAATTCCTCTGGGATTTGTAGTTGCAATGTTGTCTATACATACCGTGGACCATTGGGTCGTATTTGATACCATATACATACATAGCGGCACTCCCATCTCATGTTTACTGTAACTTCTATCATGTATGCTATCTGTACTATGCTTTTTCTAGAGCACGAATCCACCAGTCTGACCTGGACTTGTAGTTCGGAGTTGGGAAATGCGTGCGATTCGGGTACGTGATTTCTTTTCCCCTGACCAGCCAATGGCAGCCATCGAAGTCGAAGGTGCCAGATGTTCGAGACACATGTCTCGTCTCGGCGCTGTGCTACCGACCTTGATTCCGAGGAAACCGTCCTCCACTAGTACTCATTAGTGTGAAATTTTTTTCATTTTGGTTTAATTTCGGTTGGCTAGTACGCTAGTAGTTCTCGCCTCTGTCTCCCCCCCTTTTTTTCTTCGGACCCCACCCCTACACACCGCCCCCCGATCTAATTTAGAGATTAGTTTGGATATATTGATGTCGTGTACAGTAGATGCACAGATGAGGGCAGGGGGGAGGGGGGAATTTTGTCAAGCAGCGCTTTATGGTCATGGTCAAGGAACGAGTGCCAGTGTGAGCTCCAGTCTCCCGGACCCCGGAACCAATGCCAGTCTTCATTGTTCTAAACTTTGAGAATTTAGTGCGTGCTGTACGTCGGCGGAAAAAGTGGCGCCCGTTGTGCAAGGCAGATCGTGAACATGGACCGTCCATTTTGCCCTTCTCCCTATCATTCCTCTCTGTTTTTCACGAGCACTGTGCCCATGATGAAGCTTGGAAGTTGTCATTGGGTTGGTCAAAACTGCTGCTGGATGCGAGCGTGCATTTTCACCACCCAATCATCAGACCCAAAATTCGTTACAGTAATTCTCAAAAGTGTTGATTCGAACGCATGACGTCGCCCGTACTGGCGGTACTGCATACTGCTAGGACAAGACGAGCTGACAGGATTCAATGTACCTGTGGACATACCGGCTCATGCAAATCCTTCTTTGCTACTATATCGCCTCTGTCAGTTATGTGCACGACTCTATCATAGGCTTCGACCGGAGTCTAATACCTGACCCCTCCGATGGCTGCATTTGCGAGCAACGCACTTGATCAATGAAAAGTCTCAACCGGCGCCCTAAGTGTACCCAGGAAGATACTTTCGCATGATGCTACATCACCCCAACTATCATCCCATTCGCCAGTGAGGATCGCGGTGTTACTAGTAGGCCATCCTCAGGTAGGACTCGTAGGACTCGGACGCGTTCTGCAAAAAAAAAGCCTTCGATTTACATCCCTTGGCCCTCCGTAAAAATGGAAATAACGACAATTGTAGGGGTGAGAGCACAGTAGCATCTTCCCCATGAATGACGAGCTTTACGATTTTTACAGGAAATGATCCCGCACATCCGTCCGAACCTCGCGCTGTCGCGCATGATCGATTCCGTACGGAAATGGATGCGGCGCCGTGGCTGGTTAGAGTAGTTCAGCGGCAAAGAATAACTACGTCCGTGGCCTTAGCCTCTGAACGCTGAGCGAGGGCTCCGTTCCCCCTCAAGGGCGTATGTGCGCCCTCCCACTCTCCCACAGATTTCACCATCTACATGTGAGCACTGAGCATCTTGCTGAGCATGCGAAAACTGTAGTGTATTGAAGTGCGGCAGAGAATTTTAGAACCAGAGGCGGAGACAGACCATGTGAGCGGGCAAAGTATTGCCATCTTGTGTTCGCTTCCATGGAATTGCGCTGTAGGTAGCTGCGGCATTATCACGACAGCCTACCCAGCTATGATGCATGGGGAGTTCGTCTTGACGTGGATAAGTACTCGCGACGCAGCGAAGACATGGTAAAGTACTACTGTACTAGCCTGAAAGTAGCAGATCGGATAAACGTGTTCGCGAGGGAGGAGTCGGAAGACAACCTTGAACACAGAGATGCTCGCTTACTGAGCGCTGAGCGCTCCCCCTCTGCCCTATCCCCTACACCCCTACAGACCCCTCATCCTTACGAACCTCTCCCCTTCATGTCTCACACTCAACCTACCGTCTCATCTTCCTCTAACTTTCAACTGATCATCAATAATGCCTTGGGCAAATACAAGAAACGTACCAAGACTGACCTACTTACACATCCGCTCGCTGCTCAGCTCCAATCTTGCAATTCTCCCAATGACATTCTCGCCGTTTTTCAGCGGGGAGTCCAGGCGTTAGATCAATCCCGAAATAGTGATGAACGGTGGTCAAGATGGCTTGACCCCACCGTGAATGTTCTCTATACTCTATCTTCGACTCTTTCAGCGGGTGTTGGTCTGGTATACCTCAAGACATATGTCTGAGATCTGCACATTCATATCCATATTCATCTTGCAGGTATTCTCACCAGCGAGTGTGATATTCGCGGGGTTCGGTGTCCTCCTTTCTGTGTGTATCCGGTTTGATAGCTACGTTTCGGGCGTTCTAACGCCTACACCTCTCAGACGGCCAAGGATGCTCGTGCAAGCCAAGATGCTCTTATCGAGATCTTTGAGCGGATTGAGATGTTTTTCCGGCGTCTCGAGATCTATACAGAACTGCCGTCGACCTCAGAGATGATGGACATAGTCGTCCAGATAATGGTCGAGGTTCTCTCTATTCTTGGGATCGCGACAAGAGAGATTAAGCAAGGGCGAATGAGTAGGTATTTGCTCTACAAATATGACAATGTTGACTGAACAATGTACAGAAAAATATTTGAAGAAATTGATCAGAAGGACTGAGATAGAAGATGCGCTGAAGAAGTTGACAGGCTGACACAAGAAGAAGCTCAGATGGCGGCTGCAGAAAATCTGAAGATCACACATGCTGTTGACAAGAGGGTGGAGGGAGTTGCGGATACAGTGGTAGCCATTGACAATAGGGTAGCTGGTGTCGATGACTGAGTGGCCAGCGTCAACAATAGGGTGGTCAATGTTGATGACAGAGTGAAGGTGGTCGACAACAAGGTCATGGAAGTCATTGCTGGTGTGTAAATCATCTTCAGTCAATCCCCAAAACGATACATAGTCCTTGAACCACTCAGACATGCGACAAACAGCCAACAATGTAGATCAAGTGAAATGTTTGTTGTCCCTTAACCTCATCAGTACTACTGTTGGGCCTTACCCATCCTTTTCAGGGAATCAATTGCGTGAAAGCATTCACAAATGGCTCTCCCCACCGGACCCCTCGACGAACCACAACATTGCATGTGGTACTCATTACAAGAAAACTGCAACCTGGTTCTTTCAAGGCAGCATATTTCAGGAGTGGAAGTCAACAGGATTGCTTCTTTGGATCCACAGAAAGCATGTGTCCTGTCCTCTTTCCAGCTCGAGTGCCTCTGACAGCATCTTGTAGCTGGCTCGGGCAAAAGTGTTATCTGGTTCGTGGATTTTTAATGGTTCCCGCCAGAGATGACTGATGTTTACTGTCAGTTCCACGGTAGTCCAAGAAGTCGAAGCGATATGCAAGGCCGGAAATGCGTCAATGGCTTATTTTTATTTTGACTTTCGGGATGCCAACAAACAAGGCTTGCGCGACCTAGTCCGTTCACTTCTCACACAACTTTCGACTTGCTCTGGTCCTCGTTGCGACATACTATCGGATCTTTATTTGGCTCATGACAAATGCAAGAACCAGCCTAGTGATAGCACTTTAGTCAAATGCCTGAAAAGGATGCTCACACTTCCCGATCAACATCCAATCTACTTGATTATTGACACGCTTGATGAGTCTCCGAACACCTCTGGGATTCCATCACCTCGTGAAATGGTGATTCAGCTTCTGAAGGAGCTTGTCGACCTTTCCCTTCCACATCTTCATATATGTGTCACAAGTCGCCCCGAAATCGATATACGAAATGTCCTTGAACCCTTGATCTCTTTCCGAGGCGGCCGAGTGTCCCTTCACGACCAAAGCAGACAAAGGAAAGATATTGCAGACTACGTTAGGTCTATGGTCTACTCAGATTTGGAAACAAATCATGAAGAAATGGAGGATAGAGGACAAGGAACTCATCATTGAGACACTCTCTGAAAGAGCAGATGGCATGTAAGTAAATTGCACTATGCTTGTGATCCTTGTTGGAAATTTCAAATAGGTTCCGATGGGTGTTCTGTCAGCTGGAAACCCTCCGGCACTGTCTTCCACCAAGTGTTCGACATACCCTTGACGAATTACCAGAGTCTCTTGACGAGACATATGAGTGCGTACTGAAGGAAATCAAGAAACCTAACCGAGGTCACGTGCGTCGTTTATTGCAATGCCTTGTTGCAGCGATTTGGCCACTTGATATGAAGGAGCTCGCCGAGGTCCTCGCAGTCGACTTTGATGATGCAGAAGGGGTCCCAAAGCTGAAACCCAATTGGTGCTGGGAGGATGAAGAACAAGCACTTCTGACATCATGCTCCAGTTTAATCACCATTGTCAAGACGGAGGATTTGCGGGTTGTTCAATTCTCACATTTTTCGGTCAAGGAATTCTTGACCTCGGAACGGCTCGCTACTTCAAGTGGAGATATCTCGCGTTATCATATTGTTCTGGAGCCTGCGCATACGATCCTGGCGCAAGCTTGCATGAGCGTTCTGCTCCAGTCAGATGATCATGTTGAAGAGAACGGCATCAGGAAGAGGTCTCCCCTCGCTCTATATGCTGCTCGATACTGGGTGATCCATGCGCAGTTCGGGAGGGTGTCGTCGTTCCTACGAAAGGCGATGGAATATCTATTCGACGTGGATAAGCCAAATTTTGCGGCTTGGCTCCGACTACACAACATAGACACCTATGTCACACAGCAGTCATCATCTCTTTACTGGTTCGTAGTGTCTACAGATTCCGGCATTACTCCCCTATACTGCGCGGCACTGTGTGGATTCGAAGATCTTGTAGAACACCTGGTCGTCAAGTATCCACAGGGTGTGAACACCAGCGGTGGCCGCTATGTGACACCGCTGGTCGCAGCATTGGGGGGAAGGCATTTTCAGACAGCAAAGATTCTTCGTCACAACGGTGCATACGTGAATGTCCACGGCCTCTGTGGGCACACACCACTCCATTCTGTAGCTTGGTATGGAGATCTCGAGATGGTTCGGATATTACTCGACTACAAAGCAGATGTCAATGTCCTGGGTCTCAACGACTTGACTCCAATTCACTATGCATCAAGTCGATTTCTCTGCGAAGCCACACCCCATAATATCCGTCAATTATTTCCCGATGTCACCCGATTATTGCTTGAACATGGCGCAGACATAAACGCGCGTACCAATGGCGGCATGACCCCGTTGCACCTAGCGGCAAGCGGTGGGTGGGTCGAGGTCGTACGCATGCTGCTCGAGCATGGTGCGAATGTAGGTGCGGAGGACAACGGAGGCAAAACCCCGTTGCACAGTGCGGTGGATTATGACAATGTCGAGGTCGTACGCATGCTGCTCGAGCGTGGTGCAAATGTAGGTGCGAAGGACGTCAAAGGCATGACCCCGTTCCAGATTGCGTCGGCGGAGGGATTCGAGGAGACTATGAAACTACTGTCAGAACATGGTGCCAAGGGCGTGTTGTAGCAGGATCCCACCAGTACTAATAGTCTACGTTTCCTTTGGAGAGCATGTATCACCTTTCGTTCTATGACAATATGCAACAGTCACTAGATCTTCGCCTCAGTTGTGCGATATTATTTCTTCAGCCTTGAGACGGAAACCGTCACCGGGCTGGAAATTCCGGCACAACCTACGGTTTTCAGCCTCAGGTCGCATCCGTCTAGCATCCAGTCTGTTCGCTGTGCTTATGAGGTGCGCGTGG
The DNA here is from genome assembly GCA_015178965.1 of Russula ochroleuca. Lineage (NCBI taxonomy): Eukaryota > Fungi > Basidiomycota > Agaricomycetes > Russulales > Russulaceae > Russula > Russula ochroleuca. The sequence goes on from WHVB01000019.1 coordinate 255,235, forward strand.
TTGTCATCCGCAGCGCACCTGCCTCAACCGTAGCCGTGCCCAAGTTCTGGGTCTATGACGGCGACGACGGGCCCGTGAATGATACCGAAACCGAAACGGGTGGTGGTGCCCATGCTTCCTTCCGGTGTCTTTTACGGCTCTTTGCACTTTTACTCGAGGACGATTTCTCGCCTTGGCCACCGTTTTCGGCGTTAATACCACAGCCACCGAGGGAGCAGCTACCCCTGCGCTCTTCTGTAACTGTGCCTGCGACGGGTAGGGCCCGGTAGGGATCCACCAAGCCGCGTGGCGGGTAACAACCCATTCCCCATCACGATCACGATCACGATCACGATCACGATGTTATTGTTTTCCTCCTCGGACTCCTCGAACCCGTTGGGTTGCGGATTGCTCACTGGTCAGATCGCGAGCCGCCTGGACTTTGAAGGTGATTTCAGGCGCGAGTATAGACCTTTCTAGGATGATGCGAGTCTCTCTGCGCGCTCCAGACCCCACTCACTCAGGCTGACACACCTGGCTAACGCGAACGAAGGATGTCAATCATAACCTCCAGCTCGTGGAAACTCTAACGACCATAACGAATCGTAAAGACGCCACGGTCGCCCAGTTGATCATTACTCGGCCAACCCGCTTCCTGGATCTTCGTGAGTATACGACCCTCCTCCCTCTCTTTGTTTCTTATTTTTCATAGCCGTCGTTGACCTGTGCGCGCTCCGCAGAAATATAAAGCGTGCTTTAGAAAATCTGTATGCTGGAGACATGGGGCTGTCAGCAGAAGACCTGACAGTGATCGCGCAGTTCCTGGAGGCGTATCAGAGGGAGGGTGGTATACTGATGGTGTGGAGTACCAGTTGTAGCTCTGGGATTCAGTGAATGATCCTGTACGACGGTAATATTGACACATTCAGTTGAGACACCGTGTCGTTGTACTAGTATGCTCTTCGAGTTGTCTGACTGTGCCCAGTGCCAGTGCGCCGCTCATATGTTGGAGAGTCTATATCACAAGTCTGATGCGCGGCAGACGTCCTAGTCCCCAACCCGCGAATTCAGTATTTCATTGGAACTCGGCCGCGAAGCATGCGAAAACTGTACTGCGTTGAAGTGCCGCAGAGAATTTTGTAGGTAGTTGCGACGTTGCATGCAAGAGCTGTTGTAGAGACATAAGTACTATAAGTACTCCCCATGCAGTGATGCCATGGCAAAGTTGCATAAATGGGATGAACTGCCATCAGGAACCTTGACTACCAAGACAGCAGAAACTGACCATCGCGACGACCACGCGGAGCTGACAGGCATGATCCTGGGAATACCAGGCTGTAGTCACTTTAGTATGTAGGAGGCAGTGCTGCGCCCCAAGAACTCTTCCCAACTCTATCACTTACGGATCCCCCATCCATCCCCCCTTGTACGAACAAACTATTGACCTTCATGTCTCACGCTCATCCTACCGGGCCTACCCCCTCCTCGTCCTCTAAATTCCAACTGATCATCAATAATGCCTTGGACAAATACAAGAAGCGCACAAGGAACGACCTCCTCGCACATCCGCTCGCCGCCCAGCTCCAGTCCTGCGATTCCCCTTGTGCGATTCTCGCTGTCCTTCAGCAGCAAATCCAGGGGCTAGATCAGTCCCTCAGCAGTGATGAACGGTGGTCAAGATGGCTTAATCCGACCATAAACGTCCTCTATGCTCTTTCTGCCGCTGTTGGGGCGGGTGTTAGTCTGGTATGTCTTAGAGGCTGTCTGAGATCTGAACTCTCATATTCTTCTGGCAGGGATTCTCACCTGCGAGTGTCATATTTACCGGGGTCGGCGTCCTCCTTTCAGTGCGTGCCCTGCTTGATAATTTCACGTGGGCACTTTGTAACGCGTTACGCGTACATCTCTCAGGCAGCTGAGGATACTCGGGCAAGTCAAGACGCTCTTATTGACACCTTTGGGCGGATTGAAATGTTTTTGCGACGTCTCGAGATCTATACAGAAGTGCCGTTGACCATGGAGATGACGGATATAATCATTCAGACAATGGTTGAGGTTCTCTCTATTCTTGGGATCGCGACAAAGGAGATCAAGCAACGTCGAATAGGTAAGTATTTGCCATACAAATATGTCAATGTTGACTGAATGATGTACTGTACAGAAAAATATCTGAAGAAGCTGATGGGAAGGACTGAGATCGAAGATGCGCTCAAGAGGCTAGACAAGCTAACACAAGAAGAATCTCAGATGGCCGCCGCACAAATTCTGAAGGTCACGCATACTGTTGACTCGAGAGTGCAACAAACGGCCAACGACGTCGATCAACTGAAACGTTGGTCATCTAACATCATCAGTGCTGACTATTGAGCCTTATCCGACCTTTCAGGGAACCAATTGCGCGAGAGTATTCACAGATGGCTCTCCCCTCCGGACCCCTCGACGAACCACAACGTCGCATGTGGTACTCATCACAAGAAAACTGCAACCTGGTTCTTTCAAGGCAGCATCTTTCAGGAGTGGAAGTCAACAGGATCGCTTCTTTGGATCCACGGAAAACGTTTGTCCCGTCCTCTTTTCAACTTGACTCCGTCTGATATCATCTTGTATTGTAGCTGGTTCGGGCAAAAGCGTTATTTGGTTCGTGGACTTTCAGTGGTTCTTGTCAGGGGTGACTGATGTCTCCTATCAGTTCCACGGTGATCCAAGATATCGAAGCGATGTGCAAGGCTGGAAATGTGTCGATGGCTTATTTTTATTTTGACTTCCGGGATGCCAACAAACAAGGCTTACGCGATTTAGTCCATTCTCTTCTCACCCAACTTTCTGCTCGCTCGGGTCCTCGTTGCGACTTACTATCGGATCTTTATTCGACTCATGATGAAGGCAAGAACCAGCCTAGTGATAGCATTTTAATTGAATGCCTAAAAGAGATGCTCACACTTCCTGATCAACGTCCAATCTACTTGATTATTGACGCACTCGATGAGTCTCCGAATAATTCTGGGATTCCATCACCTCGGGAAATGGTGCTTCGCCTTCTGAAGGAGCTTGTCAACCTTTCCCTTCCACATCTTCATATATGTGTCACGAGTCGCCCCGAAATCGATATACGAAATATCCTCGAACCATTGACCTCTCGCCGGGTGTCCCTTCACGACCAAAGCGGACAAAAGAATGATATTGCGGACTACGTTAGGTCTATCGTTTACTCGGATTCGGAACAAATCATGAAGAGATGGAAAATGGAGGATAAGGAACTTGTCATTCAGACGCTCTCCGAAAGAGCGGATGGCATGTAAGTGAATTGCTTTACACTTGTGATCCTCGTTGAAGTTTCAAATAGGTTTCGGTGGGTATTCTGTCAGCTAGAAGCCCTCCGGCACTGTCTTCCACCAAGTGTCCGGCGCACCCTCGACGAATTACCAGAGTCTCTTGACGAGACGTATGAGCGCGTACTGAAGGAGATCAAGAAGCCTAACCGAAATCACGCGCGTCGTTTATTGCAATGCCTTGTTGTGGCTATTCGGCCACTTGATGTGAAGGAGCTCGCCGAGGTCCTCGCAGTCGACTTTGATGACGCAGAAGGGATCCCAAAGTTGAAACCCAATTGGCGCTGGGAGGATGAAGAACAAGCACTTCTGACATCATGCTCCAGTTTAATCACCATTGTCGGGACAGACTTTTCCCGGGTTGTGCAATTCTCACACTTTTCGGTCAAGGAATTCTTGACCTCGGAACGGCTCGCTACTTCAAATGGAGATGTCTCGCGTTATCATATTGTTCTGGAGCCTGCGCATACGATCCTGGCACAAACTTGCATGAGCGTTCTGCTTCAGCCAGACGACCGTGTTGAAGAAAACGGCATCGGGAAGAGGTCTCCCCTGGCTGTATATGCCGCTCGACACTGGGTGACCCATGCGCAGTTCGAGAGGGTGACATTATTTCTGCGAAAGGCGATGGAATATCTGTTCGATCTGGATAAACCATATTTTACGGCTTGGCTCGAAATACACGACATAGACACCCGTCCCAACGAGCTGTCATCATCCCTTTACTGGTTCAAAATCTCTAAGAAATCCAGCACTACTCCCCTTTACTGCGCGGCACTGTGTGGATTCGAAGATCTTGTAGAACACCTGGTCGTCAAGTATCCACAGGATGTGAACACCAGGGGTGGCCACTATGTGACACCGCTGTTCGCCGCATTGGCGGGAAGGCATTTTCAGACAGCAAAGCTTCTCCATCACAACGGTGCACACGTGAATGTCCGCGGCCGGGATGAGGAAACTCCACTCCACTCTGCAGCTTGGTATGGAGATCTCGAGATGGTTCAGGTATTACTCGACTACAAAGCCGATGTCAATGCCCTGGGTGCCAGCAACTGGACTCCGATGCACTATGCATCACGTGCTTTACGCCCGGGTGCCATAAATATCCGTCAAAAATTTCCCGATGTCGCACGATTATTGCTTGCGCATGGTGCAGACGTACACGCGCGGGAAGATCGCGGCTGGACCCCGTTGCACATAGCGGCGGATGATAGGACGGTTGAGGTCCGAGTCGTACGCGTGCTGCTCGATCATGGTGTGAACGTAGGTGCGGTGGACAACGAAGGCAAAACCCCGTTGTACCTAGCGGCGGATAATGGAGCAATCGAGGTCGTACGCGTGCTGCTCGAGCATGGTGCGAATCTAGGAGCGGAGGACAACAGAAGCAAAAACCCATTCTGGATTGCGAAGGTGAAGGGACGCGATGAGATTGCGAAACTGTTGTCGGAACGTGGTGCCAAGGCCGTGTTGTAGCATGGTCCCGCCACTACAAGTAGTCTACGTTTACCCTGGTGAGCATAGATCACCCCCGTTCGGTAACATATTGTAATATGCAACAGTCAATAGACGTTCGCTTCAGCTGTAAGAGATAATTTATTCAACCTTTGGATTCACATGCAAAGCTCCCCGCCTCCAACAAGGCCTCGGGCGATCCGAGAGCGGGTACGAACCATAGGCGTGTTGATCTAGGTAAGTACTATGCGTAGGTGCAAACCAAGCATGCATGGCGGCCATCGCCTAACACACTCGTACACTTGCTCGTACAAGTACAATTCAGGATGCCCGATATTTATCTATCAAGGGACACTCAAGAACCTGGCAAATTGGTGTTCATGCTAGGTACACTACTTTGAAGTTGGCGCCCGCCTTCACAGTCGAGTTTTTGTTTTTCTTCCTCACACTCCGAGTCGAGCAGCCCTTTTCCACGATCAAAGGGATCGACCCCGTCCTGCTCTGTGCCGCTATATTTCTGCATCTCTCGGCCCATTACTACATACAGCTGACTAGGAAACAAAATACAAAACACTGGAACCCAAAAGGGCTCGTTCATTCTTGAAATATTCGCCGTCATACCGTTGCACCGGATTCGACTTGATTATCCTTACCTCTATCCGTATCACGGACGACCTCTTGGTTATGGCTAGGCAATATTCTTATGGGGACAGGCCCACATATCGACGACGCGGTGTAACAGCATCTTACAAACCAGGTTATCCCAAGTCAACGTCCGTTGGCCATGCCGTAACCAAAAAAATACTGCATGACATCAACCTGAGCGAGAGCCAACGAACGCAAAACGATAACAGACGAGAGAGAGAGAGCTAACAAAAGAGCATGTATATGGTAATAGATGATGATGGCACAGACGTTGATTATTTAAATGACGGTTTGAAGTGCGTTAACGAGGAGAGGAAAAAAAGAGAAGCAAAAAATCTTCAGCATGCGAGTTTCAAAAGGAAAAGTGATAAACCAAACAAGGGGAGGGAAGAGATGAGCAAACAACACAAGGAATGAATAGATGATCAATGATGCAGACAAAGAAAAAAAAGGAGACATTAGAGATGTTACAATGATGCAAAGCTTTCCAATCACTACAGAACGGGAGACGGGCAGAGCCAAACCAACCCTCTCCCTTCACCACAAATGCAATCAACGACGCCCAGAACCAGCAGGGGCCGCCGCGACCCGTGAGCGCAACACGCGTCCCTGGCCATTATTACCATTACCGTTCCCATTACCGTTCCCGATGGCCGTCGGGGGCGACGACGAGGCACTCTGCCTGTCCTGGTTGGTGCGCCTACCACGCTTAGCCGCGCGGGGCAGCGACTCCACCACGTCCATCGCCGCCGCACCGCCATCCGAATCGCCACCACTCTCGCCACCCGTCATCGCCACATCGACGGCCGGAGAGCCGCCGGCCTCATTCTCGGACCGCTGACGCTTTCCGACGCCGCCCTGGGGCGAGGAGGCTGCAGGTGATGTGGTGGCGTGGGCCTCGGCTTCGGCTTCCAATTCACGCGCGAGGACTTTTGAGCGCCGTTCGAGTGGTGGGCGCGTTCGTTGAGGCGAGTTAATTTGTAGCGAGTGTACGCCGAGCATGTCGTCTGCGGATGGTGCGGCGGAGAGCATCGAGGCATCGCCGTTCACTCCCGCATCCTCGTCGTCATCCAGAAGTTCTGAGAGTTCAGAAACGTCGCTCAAGCGGCGGTGAATCTCGTACTGCGATGTTGCGGGTTCGTGTGCTGCGTCACCGCTGCCACTTGCCGCGGAACTACTTAGCCATGGGTGATTGAGGGCGTCGGTAAGAGACATGCGCGTCGTCGGATTCACGTCGAGCAACCGACGAATAAAATCCTGCGCTGTTAACGATTCCCACAACGTCAACCTCCGCCAACGGCGATAGTTCCCACGAAGCGGTCACGTACCTGTTGTGCTGATGTCAAACTCATGGAGTATGTTCCAGCTGATCCGGCGTCCTGCAATGCGGCGTTGTATGTCAGGTTCTTCATCATCCTCGATAAATGGGCCGGAATTCGTCAGCCTGCCGGATGTGAGTCGATGCGACATCAGCACTCGGTCTGGGTCAAGGAGAAAGAAAGAGGCTCACATGGAAAATACGATAACACCGACTGACCAGCTGTCGACGAGGTGGTCATAACCCTTGATCCGCACACCGTCCATGACCACTTCGGGCGCAAGGTAGTTCGGCGTCCCGCACATGGTCTATTCCGCACAGAAAAAAAGAGCAACATCATCCGCGTCAGCACCTGTCCAGAAACCCGCTCAAACAAAGAAACGCAGGGTACACGCACCCTGAGCATTGTGAGACTATCGACGACTTTGGCGAGACCAAAGTCGGCAACCTTGACGACTGGTGGGTCGTCCCTTGTGAGAAGGACATTCTGTGAGTCGATTCGGGGTCAGTCGGGGCAAGGGAAGAAAGAAAACTTCAAATTCGGCAACGCGTACCTCGGGTTTGAGATCGCGATGCGCGATGCCTTTGTCATGTATGTACTGTATGCATGGCGTCAGCGTCGGAATTGAGCCGAGCGGGGACAACGGGGATCCGTACCGAAAGCGCTGAGCACATCTGAGACGTAATATGTTGGGCCATGGGCTCAGCTAGACCGTTGTGTGATAGGATATAGTCCAAAAGGTCCCCGCCGTCAATAAGTTCCAACACGAGGTCTACAAAAAAAACAATCAGAAAATAAATAAATAAACAATAAATAAATAAAACTCACAGAAGTCATGGCCCCCATCCTCGGGGACGAACGTCTCGCGGAGACGACATATATTTGGGTGGTCGAGGGTCTCCAAAATACTGATCTCTCTCGCGAGGTTCTGTAACTGCCCAGTGTTATTACGGACGGCATTACCGTTATTATTGTTGTTGTTGTTGTTATTATTGTTATTATTCGCCGCCGTATTGGCATTGGCCCCACGGAGTTTCTGAGCATGGATGATCTTGACGGCCCACCACTCGCCCGTGGTGCGCGACATGGCCTTCATGACGGTAGCGAACGTGCCCCTGCCAAGCTCATGCGCCATATCGTAGAACGCGTGGATGCCGGTGAGCTCGAACGGGGCGAGGTGTCGATAGATGTACCGATAGTCTTCGAGCGAGTTTTGCTGCTGCATCGGCGAGCCGAACGCGATCTCGTTCCCGTCGCGCAGGATGCGCGATTGTCCTTTGAGCACGCGCGCACCGTTGATCTGTGAGGGGAGGGAATACACGCGCGCGGGCGCAGCATTGGAGCGTCAGTAAGAAGACGGTATGGTGCGGGATGGGTAGGGGAACGGTGGGGTAGGGTAGGGGTGCGAGCACAAAGGACAGATAACGTACCCAAGTGCCATTCGTCGAGTTGTCATGCACGACGACTTGTGACTGAGCATCTTCAAGTCCATCCCACATAATCCGACAATGATTATAACCTACACCCACCCGCATAACAACAAACTCATGAGCAGAGAGTTTTTCAAAATAAAATGAAATTAAAAATGAAATGAAATGAAGGACAAAGGGCGCAGAAGAGGGAGCGGGAGTGGGAGAGATCAGGGAAAAGGGTTTTTACGCACTGATGCGCATGCCAGGCAAGACAAAGTCGTTGGTCATCCCACGACCGATCGAGTTGAGCGGCTGCGTCTTCAAAAAGTCGATCCGGCGCAGCGCGGTGTTGCACGGCTGCAAACAGCCAAAGAACGGCCTTTCCATCGGGTGCACATCGTTCGGGAAAAACACCTGCGATGCCTGCTGTGTCGCGCCCTGCGTCTCGCCCGCGTATTCGTACTCGCCAGCGGCGCCCGGAGCCGCCGCGATACCAGCTGGGTAATCCATGTTTGACCTGGGAGGGGACGCGTTCGATTTTGAAATGTAGTAGTTTTGTTGTAGATAACAGAGTGAGGGCCTGGTCTAGCGAGTGAGGGTAAACCGCTGTTCTTGCGTCTCCCCTTTTTCTTTGCTTCTTGGAAGTGTGGAGTTAGTTGTGGATTGAAATGCTAAGCGAGGGGTTCAGGGGGAGGACTTGGTAGGTTGTGGCGAGAGTTTGCGTGGGAGGTTCTTGACAGTATTGGGTGGCAATTAGATGCTGGGAAATGAGAGATGACGGCCTCTCCTCCAACCAAATGGGATGCTTTATAGCCACTCGAACATTGACATTGACAGGAATGCGGCGACGAGACGCGGCGATCACTTGCAATTTCGAATTGTGGTTAGTCAAAAGACAATGTGACGGCACAACTGTGACTACAAAACAAAGCGAGAACGTGTGGTATCTGGTCAAAGCAAACGGAACAGTGTCCATCAAGGAGCCGATGAGCGTCTGGGGTACAGTACATAACGTCTGTGTCTAAATATATGATGCAGCCGAGACCGGGGCTCTGGTCTAGACGATAAGTGCCAAACACGAAAAGTCTGGGCGCCAACCGTACATGTGGTCGTGCTGTTGTGGAAGTAGAATGTCCTAGCGCAGCTCCCGCTTAGTTAAAAGCTTCATTGAGAAGCGCGTGGTTGCCGCGGATGTTAATAAACGAGTACTTCCAAGGAAATTCCGGTCAGCACGTCTATACATATCAAAGCCGGGATGAAAAAACACACCTCCGCTAGTTCGGGTGCTGCACCGCGTACAATGTTGATGTAGACCATGTTTGGCTCGGTCCAGAATGGCCGCAACCCCACCGCCTCGAGAGATGCCCACCATTTGTTAAAGTATTCAAAGCGCTCACGTCCAGCGCGCGCATGAATCTCTAGCTGAAGTTGGCCAACGGGTAGATCGCCCTCGGCATGCGCGGTAACGAATGATGTAAGGGCGTCAAACTCGCCACCCTCAATGTCAATTTTGAGTATGTCAATAAATGTATGGCCTATGTAATAGAAGAATAAAATTTAAGTTTTGGGGATGAAAAGGAATTGACGAATGAGAAAACGCACCGTTGAGCTCCATGAGCGAGTCAAGTGTCCAATACCTGGGATAATCGTGGTCCTCGTGGTGGTTGGACCCACCAAGCGCCCAGGGTTCAAAGTGAGCCCGAGGCTCTAGCTCGGGGTCATTATAGACCTCGGGTCCCCACTAGTCAAAGAAAGGTAATATGACACGGGGTCCTTCGACAGGAGAAACGACACGGAAAACGAACGCGGTCCACGCTATAGTCATATCCCCATGCCTCGCAACCAGGCGCGCGCCTCAACAAGTCTGCTTCAAACGACGACTCGTTATTGACACCTGTCGAATTACCCAAAGTAAGAAGATTAAGGCCATAGGGAGAAGACAGAGGGACAGACCGAAAGAGTAGATGACACATTTATCTTGCTTGGCTATGCGATCCACACCGCAAGTCCACTTGCCGCCATCACCGAGCGTGCCGATACGCTCAACGCGATGGGGGCATTGGAAAGCCGGGATGAAGAAATCCCCTGGAAAGTGAGAGATTGACGTGTGGGCATGATACGATTCGTGCGCATCAAAGCTCGCGTACGTACATAGAGTGTACAATTTATTGTGGGAAGGATACCTTTAAAAATGGAATTGTTCAGGTGTAGTGGAGCGGCGACAGCGCAGATTTTTTATATCAGAGGACGCGTCAACACGCGTGCGCGTGAAAGAGTGGAAAGCATGAGGATACCCACGGCTGGACTTCGACCTCTGTCGGTCCCCATTTCCTGATGAGTTGTTGACGGTCCTGGATTAATGCCATGTAGCGCTCCTCCTCGTCGTTCAGCCAGGCTTTGAGAGAGCGACTGCGGGTAAAGACATCGCGGTAATAAGAGGGAGAAGAAAAAGAGAACTGGTGGAAGAGGAGGAGGAAGGAGAGCGCGATGAAGGTTGCGAGGACTACGACAGACGGACGGGGCGGCATGAGTGTTACAAACAAGAAAGGTCATTCCTCTTTTGGGGGTTTATGAAACCATGACCAATCCAAACGCGATTATAGAACTCGTACTACCGTATCCTGACATAGTGTGGGGTAATGGGTATCGTGGTCCTAGTATGATAACCCCTTTTGGCCTCTGCCAACAACTCTCCTAAAGCTCCGCTGCATCTCCTTCCCTGGCATCGTACACAATCGAGTGGTTCCCCCGGATGTTTACAAACGAGTACTGTCGAAAAAACTCCAGTTCAGCATCTACCTATTCATCACACACTTGATCACATACCTCAGCGAGCTGCGGTTTGGCTCCCTTTGCGTAGTTCACATACACCAGGTTCGGCTCGGTCCAGAATGGTCGCAGCCCCGCCGCCTCAAGTGCGGTCCACCAGTCGTGGAAAAAGGCAAAATTGGCATAGTCGTCCCATGCGTGCAACTCCAGTTGCAACTGCCCGATCGGTAGCTTCGTGTTCAACAATGAGTTTCTTGGCCTGTTCGCCGCCAGGAATGCCGTCAACGTATCAAATTCAGCACCCTCGATATCAATTTTGAGTACATCGATAAATGTGTGACCTACGTGCATATTCCAGTAAGACCAACAGAAAATAAAATCAGAAAATGATAGGAACACACCATTCAGCTTCATGAGCGCATCAAGTGTGAAATATTTTGGATCGTCCTCGGAACCATGGGCGTTGTAGCCTCCGAGCGCCCACGGGTGGAAATGAGAGCGCGCCTTCAACGACGCCGACTTTTCAATCTCCGGACCAAACTACATGCGCGCGCCATCACGTCAGGTCATCAGGAGGTCGCATTTGGGCTGGGCAATACGCACGCTGTTCACAGTAAAGTCGTAACCCCACACCTCACACCCAGGTGCGCGCTCCAATAGGCCAGCCTCAAATGATGACTCGCCATTAATGCCTGTATCTCGACGGTCGGCCACTTCATTGATCCGGAGAGAAGAAAATGCGCACCAAACGAGTAGACGACGCATTTCTCTTGTGTTGCAAGACGTTCTACGCCGCAGACCCACTTGCCACCGTCACCTAGAACGCCAACGCGCTCAACGCGGTGTGGACATTGAAAGGATGGGATGAAAAAGTCCCCTATGTCGATAAGACGTAATCAGCGGGAAGCGGGAGCAAGATAGCGAGGGAATTGTATACAAATGGTGTATGCGCCGCTAGTGGGGTACCTGAACGATAAATTCAAATCTATCAGTCGTCGATCATTCACATCAGACGGCGGGCGGAATTCAGGCACCCATCACAAACAAATTCTCAGATCCGGAACATATCCTCCTCCCTCTTTTTTTTTGGGTCCCGTCCCGTATGAAGATAACGATGGGGGGGGGGGGGGGCGGGGGGGAGGAGGGTCTGCCTAGAAACATAGGAGAGAGAGAAACTCACGATTTCACTTCCTCTTTCCGTGGACCGTGTTTCTCGATCAACCACTGACGCCCATTAAGTGTCTCAGCATACCGCGCCTCCTCAACACGAAGGCGCTCAGCGAGCGTGGGCGGTCCTGTACCACTGGCAGGCGAGTGCCAACCGTCATACAGATCACGGTAGTATTGCGAGCTGGGCCCGCCTAAGGAAGGGACCCCAACATAGGAAACCGACGATGCCGAGGGTAAGCGTTGCGAGGAGGATGGGACGTGCGGTGCGTCGGGGACATGATGTGAAAAGAAAGGTGGGTTTGTTGGGATGGTGGTGGTGGAGGTGAGTGTCGGTGCCTCTTGTAAGTTAGGACGCGTGTGCGATGTGGTGGAAGGTAAGAAGAGTGTGCAGCGAAAAAACAAACGAATGAGCGTCGGGGGTAGATATAATTAAAGCGGGGAGGGAACGAACGACGAGGTCCCGGGGGTGCGACAGATGAATCGTTTTAAGGTGCAGAGGACAAACGTGGGAAAGGAACACCGCTTTGTCATCATTTCATCGCTTCGACGCCTGCTTCCGAAACAAAAAAAACGTTTTCGTCTGGGAATAAATCCACGTTCTGTTCAGACAATCCCGTAACAGGTCTGACACACTAACACATCGATATTACGGTATGACAAGAATGTAAGAAGGGACCTGCTAAAGACAAAGAGTAGCGTCCATCGTCATTACTACAGGAAATAAAATTTCTCATCAGCATAAGCAAAACACCTTTCCGAGATGCTGTACACACCCTGTCCAAAGTACACTGCATGCGCCGGATTGATTCCTGTTGATACTGCCGGACCACTCAACACCGGTGCAAGCCCCAAACCCGCGGCGATGAAGAGACTCACGAATGGAATGGCTGCATTCTGGGTCCTCTTGGCCCTCGCAACGGCGGATCGTCGATGAATTGGCTAATCGATACATATATGGTAAGTGTGGCGGCTTCTTGGTGCCTGCAGGGCCTGACTTACCCGGTTCTTCGAACTGCCAATACTCACGTGCGCTAGATAACGTGAGAGATCCTGTCTGTATGCGACATCAAACATACGTACTGGTGGTGATATCCGAGAGATTCCGGAATCATGGTGGGAACTCCATCTGTCAAATCGCATTAGGTGGTTCGCCCAGCATCGGATTCTATGTGAGAATAGCACCCCAAGTATGGACAGCTTCACAGGGCAATCAGGTTCACGCGACTAATTTAGGCACGCAGAAGAACAAACTCGCCTCGAAATACGTTGTCACCACCGACGATTGCCTCTACAAGATCTGCGTACGCTGTGTCCCCAGTACGTGGCTGGCCTGCCCGAATGATATACAAAAACATGGATTACTTCCCTGACGTTTGCCATCGGCCCACGTAGACAACGTACCATAGGTAAACAACCGAACTGCCGCTGACGAGATATTTGATTTGACGGACAGAGCAGCGATGGACGCAAGCGCGCCACCCAACGAGTGTCCTCCGCCATCCATTAACTAAGGCGCAGGGAAAACAAAAAAGAGGGTGGCTACCTGTGATTACGACAGCATAGTTTGGGTACGCAAGCAGCTGATCGCGTACGACGTGTACCACTACGGCGCGCACAGAGTTGTACGATATAAGGAAGCCAGCGTGCACCAGTGCCGTGTTGTTCTTGTCGATGCCACGCGATACGAGCGGGATAAGCACGAGGTTGCCATCTGAAAGACGCATATAAAAACACATGAGCGAGCTAAGGAGAGAGGGGAGGAACTAAAACAGGCATCTAAACGTACCAGTGACCATATCCGCAAACTCATGGCTCCCCCGAAACGCAACAACAATCTCGCGCCGTCGATCATCACGCACCACGAACCCATGCGCATGAGTAAGTACATTAGAGAACTACAGCCAACATCCCAAGTAAGTGAGCGAGCGAGCAATCAAACCAACAAAACGTGAGACGCGCGTGCAACTTACGGATCGCACGAGTGTATTGCCCAGCGGGCGCGGACAAAGATACTGATACGCAGCCGAAGCGTACTTGGCGAACCGCTCAAGTTCGCCATACGTATCCGCCGAGACATCTCTCACGTGCGCATTGTCCGAGTCCTCCGGAGAAGGGCGGCGGAGCATCGACAGGGGAGACTGCTCTAGCGGGTTTGGGGGAGGTGATGAGTGAGGGTGAGCGATGTCGATCGCGTGGAGGGTCCGCAGCTGGGGCGCTGCTATGGCGGCGGCCAGTAGAACGGGGATAGAGAGGCGCATGGGTGACAAGAGAGAAGAGTAAGGACAGGGACTCTACATTCACGCAGACGGAGGCGGACTCTACTGTACAGAGCGAATAGAAGGAAAGTACTGCATGGCAAGTGTTTACGTCAGGCGTTACGTCAGTCGATGAACATACGCCAACGAAGTTCGAAGACGGGCCTTCGGACACTTCGGACCTACTCTCGGAATGCCCGAGGCTTGATGCAAGCTTGATGGGGGGGTGAACGTTGAACATACAATATGCAAGACAATATGTGCAAATTGAGAGTAATCTTTGCCCGCCAAAGAGTACTAGTACTGTAGGGATCATGCTACAACACACCCTTGGCACCATGTTCTGACAGCAGTTTCATAACCTCGTCGTTCGCATTCGCCGACGCAATCTGGAACGCGGTCTTACCTTCGTTGTCCTCCGCACCTACATTCGCACCATACTCGAGCAGCACGCGTACGACCTCGACCGTCCCATCTTCCGCCGCTGCCACTGCCGCGTGCATCGGGGTTCTGCCTTCGTTGTCCTCCGCACCTACATTCGCACCATGCTCGAGAAGCACGCGTACGACCTCGGCCCTCCCAGTAACGGCTGCAACGTGCAACGGGGTCTGGTCATCATGCAACCGCGCGTTTACGTCCGCACCATGCTCAAGCAATAATCGTGTGACATCAGGCAACAATTGAGGGCCACTGTGGGGTTTAGCTGTGAGGTAATTATAGGTTGACACACAGTGTATCGGAGTCCAGCTGTCGGAAGCCCGGGCATTGACATCTACTTTGTAGTCGAGTAAAGCTTGAACCATCTCGAGATCTCCATACGCAGCTGCAGAAAGGAGTGGAGCTTCCCCATCATCGCGGCGGACATTCACGTCTGCACCTTTTTGACGGAGGAGCTCTACTATCTGAAAATGCCTTCCAGCCATTGCAGCGACCAACGGCGTCAGATAGTAGCCACCCCTGGTGTTCACATCCTGTGGATACTTGATGACCAGGTGTTCTACAAGACCTTTGAATCCACACAGCGCCGCGTAATATAGGGGAGTAGCGCTGGATTTCATCTGGGCTGCGAAGAAGTAAAGGGATGATGATGACTCGCTCTCGGGATAGGTGTCAATGTCGTGCAATTCGAGCCAAGCCGCAAAATATGGCCGATCCAGATCAAACAGATATTCCATCGGCTTTCGTAGGGACGACTGCACCCTCTCGAACTGAGCGTGGGTCACCCAGTGGAGAGCAGCATATCCAGCCAGGGGTGAGCTCTTCCCGACGCCGTTCTCTTCAACATGATCGCCTGCCTGGAGCAAAACGCTCATGCAAGCTTGTGCCAGGATCGTATGCGCAGGTTCAAGGTCGATATGATAACGCGAGACATCTCCACTTGAAGTACCGAGCCGTTCCGAGGTCAAGAATTCCTTGACCGAAAAATGCGAGAATTGCACAACCCGCGAATCCTCTGTCTCGACAATGGTGATTAAACTGGAGCATGAGCTCAGAAGTGCTTGTTCTTCATCCTCCCACCGCCAATTGGGTTTCAACTTTGGAATCCCTTCTGCATTATCAAAGTCGACGGCGAGGACCTCTGCGAGCTCCTTCACGTCCAGTGGTTGAATAGCCGCAACGAGGCATTGCAATAGACGACGTGCAGTGATCTCGATTCGGCTTCTTGATTTCCCTCAGTACACGCTCATACAGTCTCGTCAAGAGACTCTGGTAATTCGTCGAGGGTACGCCGCACACTTGGTGGAAGACAATGCCGGAGGACTTCCAGCTGACAGAACACCCACCGAAACCTGTTTCAAATTTCAGCAAAGATCACAACTGTAAAGGAATTCACTTACATGCCATCCACTCTTTCGGAGAGCGTCTGAATGACAAGTTCCTTGTCCTCCATCCTCCATCTTCTCATAATTTGTTCCAAATCTGAGTAAACCATAGACCTTACGTAGTCCGCAATGTCTTTCCTTTGTCCACTTTGGTCGTGAAGGGACACTCGGCGAGAGGTCAAGGGTTCAAGTACATTTCGTATATCGATTTCGGGGCGACTTGTGACACATATATGAAGATGTGGAAGGGAAAGCTCGACGAGCTCCTTCAGAAGGCGAAGTACTGTTTCGCGAGGTGATGGAATTCCAGAGGTGTTTGGAGACTCGTCGAGTGCGTCAATGATCAGGTAGATCGGACGTTGATCAGGAAGTGTGAGCATTTTTTTCAGGCATTCGGCCAAAATGCTATCATTAGGCTGCTTCTTGCCCTCGTCATGAGCGGAATAAAGATCCGATAGAATGTCACAACGAGGACCCGAGCGAGTTGAAAGTTGGGTGAGAAGGGAAAGGACTAGGTCGCGCAAGCGTTGTTTGTTGGCATCCCGAAAGTCAAAATAAAAGTAAGCCATCGACGCATTTCCCGCCTCGCACATCGTCGCTTCAATATCTTGGATCACTGTAGAACTGACAGGAGACGTCAGTCATCTCTGACGAGGAACCACTAAAAATCCACGAACCAGATAATGCTTTTGCCCGAACCAGCTACAATATGAGATGCTATCAGAGGTTGTCAAGTTGGAAAGAGGACAAGACAAACGTTTTCCGTGGATCCAAAGTAGCGATCCTGTTGACTTCCACTCCTGAAAGATGCTGCCTTCGAAGAACCAGGTTGCAGTTTTCTTGTTATGAGTGCCACATGCGATGTTGTGGTTCGTCGAGGGGTCCGGCGGGGAGAGCCATTTGTGAATGTTTTCCTGCAATTGTTTCACTGAAACGATGGGTAAGGCTCGACAGTCTGCATTGATGAGGTTAGGAGATGACAAACATTTGACTTGATCTACGTCGTTGGCCGTTTGTCGCACGTCTGAGTGGTTCAAGGATTATTTGTTGTTTTGGGGTTTGACTAAAAATGATTTACACACCAGCGGTGACTTCCATGAGCTTGTTGTCGACCACCTTCACTCTGTCGTCAACGCTGACCACCATATCATTGACGCTGGCGACTCGATCATCGACATGGGCCACTCGGTCGTCGACATGAGCCACTCTATCATCGACACCAGCCACTCGGTCATCAACGCCAGCTACCCTATTGTCGATGGCTATCACCGTATCCGCGACTCCTTCCACTCTCCTGTCAACAGCATGTGTCACCTTCAGATTTTCTGCAGCGGCCATCCGAGCTTCTTCTTGTGTCAGCCTGTCGAGCCTCTTCAGCGCATCTTCCACCCCAGTACTTCCGATCAGCTTCTTCAAATATTTTTCTGTATATCGTTCAGTCAACATTGTTATATTCATAACGGCAAATACATACTCATTCGCCCCTGCTTAATCTCCTTTGTCGCGATCCCAAGAATAGCGAGAACCTCGACCATTATCTGAATGATAATAGCCGTCATCTCCATCGTCAACGCCATGTCCGTATAGATCTCGAGACGTCGGAAAAACATTTCAATCCTCTCGAAGATGTCGATAAGAGCATCTTGGCTAGACCGAGCATCCTTAGCGGCCTAAGAGATGTAGGCGTTACAATGGCCCACAGGAAATTATCAAGAAGGATACTCGCTGAAAGGAGGACGCCGACCCCGGTAAATATGACATTGGCGGGCGAGAAGATCTGCCAGATGAATATGAGAGCAGATCTCAGACAAGTTCATATCCTGAGGCGTACCAGACCAACACCCGCCCCAACAGTAGCAGAAAGAGCGTAGAGGACGTTGACAGTTGGATCAAGCCATCTTGACCACCGTTCATCACTACTTCGGGACTGATCTAGCCCCTGGACTTGTTGCTGAAGAACGGCGAGAATGTCACTGGGAGAATTGCATGATTGGAGTTGGGCAGCGAGTGGATGTGCAAGGAGGTCATTCTTCGTTCGTTTCTTGTATTTGTCCAAGGCATTATTGATGAGCAGTTGGAAGTTAGAGGACGAGGAGACGATAGGTTGAGCGTGAGACATGAAGGGGAGAGCTAATGGTGTGTTCGTCCAACTTGGTAGAAGAAAAGATGATGGGAGGTTCGTAGTTGATAGGGCAGAGGGGAACAGCTCACTGGGCGCTACACTTCCTCTGTGGGCGTTCGAGTATTTCCCAGGATCATGTCTGCTCACTGCTCAGCGTAGTGTCAACAGATTTCGTCTCGTGCCATGGTCGGTTTTCTGCTGTCTTGGTGGTCCAGGTTACAGTAAATATTCTGCGTTCACGCTTGTCCTCGGAGCCCTCCCTCGTGAGCATAAACCCGATGCGTGCTACTGTACTTTGCCGTGTCATTGCTACATCCACCTCTTGTAGCTGGCTAGACTGTCTTAACGCCGAAGCTACCTACAATGACTCTACAATACTGTAGCGCAATTCCATGCAAGATGGTTGTATGCTCGCATGGTCCGAGTCTCCGTCTTTGCTTCCCAAGAATTCTCTGCCGCACTTCAATACAATATAGTTTTCGCAGTTCACACTTTTCATTTGGAATCGGCATTTGTAACGCGCAACATGTATGGGAGACCAAAGACGCGCGAATGATTGGAGGTATGTGGTATGGGATGTGAATCATGGAATTGGGGCCGAAACCGGGCGGTTTACTGTATTCGCCCTTGAAGGCGTGGCCGATGAGGCCTGTGAGGGGTCGGATTACTATGCAGAAGATGAGGCAGGTAAAGTTGGGGATGCCCTGCACGAACGCGGGGAACCTCCCACTGGGAGGTTCTGGGAGGTTCGTGAGGGCGAGGTACGCCAGTTAGCAATTGCGATTGCCAGTCACCGATGGCCTTCTCTCGCCCGGTTTTTGTAGAGCTGGGCTTCCGGAGGGTTGTCACCCGTCGCGCGGTTTCGGCTGCGATCCGTTTGAGGCCCCGCAGGGCTCAGGCTAACAGTCCTTTGGCTGACGGAACCCGCCAACAGCGACGTAGGATAGCTGCTAGTGGTCGCACAAGCTTCTATCGAGGCTCCGTAGGAGCTAATTTGATCTGCATATAACGATAATATTACCCAACAAAAAGCAAAACAATAATGCATCTAGTAGTATACATTGCTGAGAGGAAAAGTGACCTTAAGATGGTAGACAAGAACCGTGGTATGCAACTCCAGTCCGCATAATCGTAATTTTCCTCGACTGCACCTCATCTTCCTCATCCCCCACCTCAACCTCGACCATCCCCCTCACCGCACCCTTTCCCTTTCCTTTACTCCTACTCCCACTCCTGCCCGCGGCCACGGCCGCACCCGCACTTGCACCCGCGTGAGTGCCAGCGCCAAGTTGCTTCGCAGGAGGTATCAGCAGCAAGCCACAGCCTGCACACGTCCCCACCCGCGGCGCCCATCCACGAGCACGCGCACGTGCAGCCATCTCGATCGTCTCAAAAACATCGCGATCAAGGAGGTTTTTCGTGATCACAAGCATGTCGCCCTCCGCCCGGTACGCCTCCATCATCCCCGTCAATATCGCGCGGAACTCGGTGTACGGCGTGCCCCCTTGTCCGTCGGCCAACGGCGTCGTTGTCGTTGTCGTCTCGACAAGTCGTGTGAATAACCGTGGAAAGGAGACGCCGCGTCCACGCCCCCGCGCGGCACTAGCCGAGACGAGTGAAGAGAAAGTCGTCTGTACTAGCGAGCGTAGTGTCATCAAAGCGCGCATTACTGGGGCCTCTTCGCGCTCCTCGTCCACATCGGCGTTTAGGGAGGGGGAGAGTTCATCTGGGACGCAGCAGGCTGAGACAGCCTGCACGGTGCTTATTTGCGTGTGCAACAGCTGAAACCACAAATCTTCGACCGAGGGAACGTCCTCCGTTACTGCTGCCGCTTCTTGCGCTTGCTTGCTCGAACGATCGACGCAGATCGCCACGCCCGTCCGCCCAATCGCTTCCAGGCTCTCCACGTGTTGTTGCAGCCGCAGTTCCGATTCCACCGGTGTCCCTCGAGCGACGATCTCTCCAACAGCCGCGGATAAGCGCTTGCCAAACGACGCGACCTTGTTAAGCGCGGCCTTTGGGCTACCTCTCCAATCGAGCCCCCACACCACCGCATCAAACACTCCTTCATCCTCACATGTCCGCAGCGCATCATCCCATTCCAAAAACTCGGCCGGGAGATACCTCAGAGACGGAATGACGCTAGCAGGGTCCACCTTGCACAACAACGCGACGTAAATTTGGCGCAGCCGCGGTGGCACTCCCGCCGATGGTCCCGATCCCGATTGCTCCTCATCATCCGCGGTCGGTGGGCCAAGAAGACAGCGAAGGTAGGCGAAACGCTTGTGATCGGCGTCCGATCCCATGGACTCCATTGTACGCTCGTGAAGCTGCGGAGCATGGTGATCCAAAAATCTCGCCGTGTCAATGACGCTAGCATTCAGAAGGTCGGGAAGCGAGGCCGCGACCGTGGCCTGGAGGTCGTCCGGCACAGCACCAGAATGCAGCCGGGCCGCGGTGGTGAAAATTTCGTCTGCGCGCGCGAACAGCTCGGTGGCATGTATGTCCGGGTCATGTAAATATGCAAGAAGCAACGGTGCCCATCGCCCCTCGTGACGGTGCCACGTGCGTAGGATGCGATAGAACCCCGCCTCTTCGAACAGCCGCAGCAGTTGCTCGGTCTCGTGCGGGGTGTATGCCGAAAGAAGGTACTCTGCTGCAAGCTGGCGGTCCTCGCGTGTGCTCCAGTCCGGATCCGTCGTGAGCCCAACAAGGATATCGTGCATGACACTCGGCGCCATTTGGATAGATTGGGGGTACTTTGGCACATTGCGTGCGATGAAGATGTGCACGAACGTCAGAACGGCTGGCGGCAGACCGGATGGTGAAGAAGAAGAGGAGGAAAAGGAAGAGGAAGGAGAAGAAGAGGCGAGCACTTCGAGCAGTATCTTGACGATGATAAGCCGGCTCACGCTACCGCTCACTTCGTCGATGAAATATGAATCTTCGAAAGCTAGGTCAAGGGTGTGCAGGAATGCCTCGGCGTCGAAGCGTAGCAGTAAGCGGCAGTACGGGTACGTCGGCTCAACGCCGCCGTCCTCCGCCGTCAGGATGAGCTTGCCACCTTCGCCACGCGGCCACGTGCTGGAACGTCCATGGAACAGGAAGGCGTACAAGTCGCGCTTCGCCTCCGTCGCTTCATCATCGTCCAGCGGCTCCTCGCTCGGATACGTGAGTCCGGACAGTACATCCGCCAGGTACGGATACACCTTGTACGCATTGATGATCAGCGGCTCCAGCGCCGTTTCATCCGGCACCGGGGAGCGACGAAGTTGCATCACCTTGCGGATGAGACCAAGCATTTCGACCAGGGGAGCCACATAGTCCCGCATTGCGCGCGTGTATACGTAGATGAGGGCATCGTATAGGTGGTGCGTTTGACAAAGCTGCACCACCTGGTCAATGTCGAGACAGGCTGGGTCGATATGCCAGATGACCCGTTCAGCGCGATCAGGCCGCCCATTGGCCGAATGTAACCCGATCAGGCGCTGTGCGATGCGCGGGTCGACTGTGCGGACGTCATGCTCGAGTACGAACGTCTCAAATTGCTCGAGATATATGGGCGCGATGCCAGCATCGTCGTACGCCTGGAAAAGGTCTTCAAAGAGGAACTCGAGGTCGCCGAGCGCGATGCAAGCACGTGCACACGTCGCGACCAGATTCTCGAACAACGATGTGCGGTCGACGCCACGCCCATCCAGAGAAGTGTGCGTTTCGTCTGTCATGCGTTCTTCCGAGAACGCGTATCGGGTCGACGCGATCATCAACTCGCGCATCTTTCCGCCAACGACATTCTTCAGCTCCAGCGGATCATCAGGTAGGCCATTCTTGTTACCAGGAGCAGTGCCGACATAGTACAACCGCGTGAGTTCAATCGCGCTCAAAAAATCGCCGCTTTCGACAGAGGAGAGGATGCGGTCGGCCCAAGTGAGCAGCGTGCCCACCCGCACTTCATGTCGGCCCTGCAATGTATGCGCTTTAATAAAAAAACGTAAGCTACTAGAGTAGGCGCTTACGAGAAGAAATATTTTGCCCTTATAGGTGCGCACGCTACGGGCGATATCACCCGTTGCGTCTGTATATGAGAATGCTCCGTTCGTTGTGTGTGCCATAGTCGGTGAAACAAGCGAAGACGGATCGAAATGCGTGTGCTCCACGAGGGTTTGTGTCTCGACGTCGTGCACCTCTAACGCAGAAGCAGTGACGACGAGAATTTGCTGTATAGAAACCAAAGTACGCAACCCGCACGCAAGACAGCCCCGGTCAGCATAAACACCCTAAATGCGAAAGGTGTGAGAAAACGAACCCACTTTGACGTTCAACCACTGTACGGCATGCACGTTATCCCCTGCACGCCACTGTGCCTTTTCCTCGAACACGAGCCTCCCAACCTCGACTGTCGTCTCCTTGCCCGTGCGTTCACTCTTAAATTTCTCGCGAGTCTTAAGCTCGGAGACTAGGAGCAAATGGAGCTTAGAGCCCCACGAGTACACCAGCATCGGCGTTGTAGGCGGCGATGATGATTGCGTGCCCCCCTCCTTGGAGCTGTTATCCTTCCCTGGCCCGGTCTTGCGATCTGAAGTTGATGCGTTCGGGACGATGCTCGGGAACCATGCCAGTGCGGCTCGGAACTTGGCTTTGCCCATCTGTTCATCATCCTCATTGCGGTGCTTGCGGTACCACGTCTTAGGCGATGGCTTGAGCCCGACGATCACAAGTTTGGCCGCCGTCAGGAGCGCGGTCACATTGTATGCATCCGTCGGGTGTGGCACTGTGCCAAGTGGCAGAGGCGCCATCGCGAGGATCGTATTTGTGCGCCGCGCGCGTCGTCGGTGGACGGGTGGTTGTCCAGGCACAATTTGCTCTTCATTCGGGTACTTTCCCAGGATCCGCAGCACGTCCGACGCATCAAAAAAGAGTGCCCTGCCGAGACTGTGGTAAAATGCCAGTCCTGTGTGGTCGGCGCTGATGATGGCGGTGTGCCGTCCGGCAACAAAGCCGATGTCGACAATACGCGAACCTTGCAGGTGCCCTTCTTTTCGGCCCGATGCTACTGCTGCAAGTGTCGTTGGAGGGACGAAGCGGGCTGGTACGTGCGGCTTGCTGAGGTCGAAGAGCTGGATGTGGCCAGTTGCATGACCCGCTGCGACAAAGGTGTGATCGTGAGAGAGCGCGATGGCGGTCACCGCACCAACGGTCTTTTCTGAAATTTACGATAAGCTCTAGCAACTGAGGTAATGTAAACATTCGAAATGCACCTGATGCGGGATCTCCGCAGATGCACCTGAGCGTCTGCTTAAAGTCAAACACAAGTATCCGCCCACTCTCTGTGCCGATGCAGATGAGTCCATTCGCAGCCATGACCATAGGCGAGCCGACTGCCGAGGAACCTAGCATGGCTTGTACCTTGTTTGAGGGGTGTCGCGCAGGGAGATGCGTCCCGAGGGCA
Source organism: Russula ochroleuca (assembly GCA_015178965.1). NCBI lineage: Eukaryota > Fungi > Basidiomycota > Agaricomycetes > Russulales > Russulaceae > Russula > Russula ochroleuca. Next base: position 278,959 of record WHVB01000019.1, read on the forward strand.
TGCAGTTGCGCCCACCGGAACACCTCGCGCGTATCGGAGGGATCATGCCCATTTGCCTGCGAAAAGTCGCGCTTCTCAGGGGCGCCGGGGAGTGGGAACGGGAGGTGTGCGGAGGAGGACGAGCCAGGTGAGAGCGTGAAGCTGGACGGGACGGGCGAGACGCCGCGCAAGGGGGAGTGTGCACTCGTCACCGAGGTGACCGGTGACGAGTGCGTCATATAGGAGCGTAAGCGCGATGTCGACGGGTGCAGGAAGGATGGTGAAAGTTTTGAAGGCGTTGAAAAGGAGGTAGTGGGCACACCGTTTGGGAGGAAGGAGGACATTGCGGGTGGGGAGGAGAGGGAAGCGGACGTGGAGGAGGGGGAAAGTGTCTGCGTGGTCGAGGGCTGATAGCAAAATGCGTGGTATTGCAAAGTGCGTGGAAGGGAGGAGTGAGGCGTGTGACCACGCGAAATCAACGTCGAACAGGCATGGTGAAGACAGAAAGTGGAACTTACGAGTGCCTCGTCTCCGATCGTTATTGGTGGTCTGTCTCGGTCGTGCACCAGTGAATGCTCGACCTCGCGCTCCTCGAGCTCGTCGTCGTCGGGAACGTCGTCATCTAAGACGTCGCGTAATTGTTCACGGTAGCTGGCGCGTGAGACCTGCGCATCTGCGTCGTCGTATATGAATGCTTCCTCGTTCTCGCCATCCTCGCCGGGGTCGAAGCGAGGAAGAGAGACTGCGGAAGTCTCGTCCTCGTCGTCGAAGAGCTCGCCCATTCGTGTGGAGTAGTCGGCGCCATTAGCATCAAGGTGACCCTCGTCATCTGAACCGAAATCCGAGAAGGTTAATGATGGTCGTCGAAAGAAAGCGAGGGTGGTCATCGTGGCCAATAGACCGATTTGTGCTCTGCCGACGTTGGCTTTGCTGAGGGGACCCCGGACTGCGGATGATTTCGTAAGCAGGCACTCGGGGTCCTTGAGAGTGAAGGATTAATAAAGCAGTAGATATAACGTAGGAATAAAAGTACAATAGTCAAACGGGCTACCTTCGCGCATGTATCACGATAGCACTGCAGTCCGCCGCTCTCTGCTCTTCGCACCTGGCCCAAACCGCTCTTGAAATCCAATAAGCTCCTCCATCAGCTCTTCCATCATCTTCATCGTCGACTTGCCCAAGATTGCAATACCACTCTCGGTCACTTTTTCGTCAGCCATCGATGCTGGAGGGGGTGGGCGTTGTGACAGAGGGACGCCATCCATCGCCATGTCACCGGCATCGCCGAGGGACAGAACCCCAAGAGAGGTGGCGTTCCCCAGAGCGGCCTTCAATGCCTCTCTTCGACGATACCGCTCCGAGGCGCTCGCCTGCTCGCGTCCAACCCACTCGACTAGCGCACGCACCCGCTTGTTCATATCACCCACGCTCATGCGTTTTCCAGGCCATCGAACTCGCACACCTCGTTCCTCACCGGAGCCACGCAATTGTAGTGGCTGCGGCGTCTTGCTCGGCAAAGTTGGCTCCAAATGTGCCAGGTAGTCTGGCAGTCCCCACGATGTCAGCAGTGGCTGTTGCTGTTGCTGTGATGACGAGTACGTCCGGGAAAAGGAAGCTGGTGGCGCCGAGGCGGAACCTGCTGACCCATTGGGTCGCCGTGCGGCTTGGTCTCCCGTGTTTGGGTTGCGCCGGGAGCCACTGGCCCTTGAGCGTCCACCCCCAGAGCGCCGGTTGCTCGGCCCGAGTTGAACGCCGCCACCTATTTCCGGAAATAAGAGGGGTGATCTGAGTCAGATAAGGTTACTCACCCTCATCCCCGTCAACCGACGCTGCGTCTTGCGCCTGGGCAGAGGGTCTGCTACGACCACCTCCCCCACGTCGATTGCGCGACCCGCTACTCTTCGCAGGAGGTACTGGAGGCGCGGGCATTGAGATAGACTTAGGTGTCGCCGCTGGTGTGTCCTCATGTGGGGGTTTGGGTACAGCCGGACGGTCCGAGGTCGTCGACGCGGATCGGGTCCGTTTGATTGATGCGCTACAGATAGCAATAGATTGAGAGATGCCAACAAGACGAGAATAGAGGTGACAAACGCGTCTTCCGAACCCCGCTTTCGCTTTTTCTTGGCAGTGGCGGGGCTAGGAGCCTGCTCGTCAACGTCTGCCAGCCCGTTGACGCTTCCATTGATAGGACTAGGGGATGATTGCGGAACAACGGCCGCGGATGCCTCCGCCGCACTGTCCACGAGGAGGGCCATCATTTCCAGTTCATCATATGCCGCGTCACGGCTGTTCATAGTGTTCCGCCGTTTCTGGGGTTTTTGGTGGGTCGGAGAATGCGAGCGAGACTTGCGGTTCGCGGAAGTTGTGTTTGGATGTGAGCTAGAGGATGGATGACGGTCCCGGGGCCGCTTAGCGAGTCTCCTAGATAGTTGAATATGGTCATCGATGGAAGTTGGTGTGGGTGCGACGTACTTGAGAAGTTCTACATGTAGATCGGGTCGGCACTTTTCGCAGAAATAGTGGTCTGCCTTGACAGCATCTTCATTTCGGATACCCATGCACTGGCCGTGCTGCCAAACATTGCAAGTTTCACACTGGACAAAGAACTCCCCGGCGCTTTCATCATCATCACCTATGGATCAAGAGAGGAATGTCAGAAAGGTGCATTCGGGAAGAATGGACGTCAGATATGTGATTTAAAGAGTGACTGATGCGGATGTTGGAACACGATCAGGGAGGGGGAGTTCTCATAGGGTGGGCGATCGGGGGGTTAAGCGCCGCTTTGGGCGAACCTCGCAGTACCCCACCCAATGGGCAGTGATCCCAAGGAATCGCGTCCCAGATGAAGAATCGAGTCCAAGGGACGGTTGCCAGTCATGGAGAACTACAGCAGGCCGTGAATGAGAAAATAGCATACCTGCGTTGCCACACACGCAGCGCGTGACGCCTTGCTCCTCCTCCTCAGCGTCAGGATCTACGTTGAGCTCAATGACGACGTCGGGATGTTCTCCTTCTGCTATAATTGAATCAATGGCAAGGTTGAGCACTGGTTTTTCCTTCTCTTTGCCCTTCCGCTTGGTGCGCCCGTTGCCATTCTGAAGAGGGGGGAGGGGATTTGGGGTGCCGTTTGAACTGTTCTTGTGAGATTCATCTGGGGTGTCATCGACGTCGTCTTGCTTTGTACGCTTGCGAGAAGAGACCGAGGAGGAGGAGCGGTTGACGACCGGGAGGCGGGGAGCAGACTCTGAGCTGGGGGAATCTGGGGACTTTGAGGTGCTGGTCGAGCCAGATGGGGCATTGCGCCTCCCTGACCGTCGCGTCTCCCTTGGAGAGAGAGGTGGGCCCATTGTTGCGACTTGGGCCATGAATGGCGGAGAGGGATAAAAGAGAGAGAGCGAGAGAGAGCGAGTCCGGCAACTTGGCAAATAGCAAACGGGACCAAAGGATTCTTGACCTCTTTAGGGCTGGCGCAGGTTCAATCCCACAATGTTCTCTCTCCTCCCCTTTCATATCCTCCCTCGCTCACACACACTCCATCTTCCTCCCCTCCCCTCCCCTCACCATTCCCAGCCTAATCCAAGCCTACGAGTCGACGAGCGAGAAGCAAGACGCATAGCAGCCACCTTCGGACCACGTTCCTACCCTATGGCCGTTCTTCTCTATCTCAACTATGACTGGCGTCGTCTTGGGGCTCCCTTGGGTTGACACGCGGTACGTCATTCAAAACCCTACTTGAGTCTTCCTAGGGCCGTTGAACCCATGGTGAGAGCAAACCTGCTGTCTGATAAGCTCGTGGCAGTTTAGTTCGCCCCTTGCCCAACTATCGGCGGCAATCTTTGTTAGGCCTGTTCGGCTCTTGTATAAGTTACTGCACTGTTGAAGGCCATGTCCATTACAGTATCCCTTCCGAGTGTCTGCGTTATTTTTACGGATTTTGATGGCTAATATTGACGTCAAGTCACGTGATCCTGCGATGCGATTTATTTTGTTTTATTTTAGCCGTTATGAGTTATTTTGTCCGTAACTGTGAATATATGCGGCGTCCCAGCGCTAGTCGTCGCTCGTCGCAAAGAAATGACACTCGAGTACTCTTCAAGCGTGCCAGACCCTGTGTCTTACCCGCGTCTCCCACCTCACTGTATCCTTCCCACAAAGACCCCGGACTATCTCCGCCTTATCTTGACCTCCAAGGTTTACGAGGTCCTCAATGAGACACCACTTGTCTATGCCACAAATCTCAGTGCAAAACTCGGGAATGAAATCTATCTAAAACGTGAGGATCTCCAAGAGGTCTTTAGCTTCAAAATTCGTGGCGCGTACAACTTTATGGCCAGCATTCCCAAGGAGGAGCGGTGGAAAGGCGTCGTCACTTGTAGCGCCGGTTAGCCGTATAGATCGCATGCCTGCGTTCCCGACAACCCTGACGCTCGCCCCCCGCCTCTGTTCAGGGAACCACGCCCAGGGCGTCGCCCTCTCCGGTTCGCGCCTCAGCATCCCATGCACTATCGTGATGCCCAAGGGCACGCCAACAATCAAAGTACGCAATGTCGCACGCCTAGGCGCCAAAGTCGTCCTCCACGGCGCGGACTTTGATGAGGCCAAGATCGAGTGCGCCCGTCTCGCCGCCGCGCACGGCCTTGTCTTTGTGCCCCCTTACGACGACCCGCTCGTGATCGCCGGTCAGGGCACAGTCGGGATGGAAATTCTCAAACAGCTCCCTAACGCCGAGCGGCTCGACTCTGTCTTTGGTGCCGTTGGCGGAGGAGGCCTCGTCGCGGGAATCTGCGAATACGTTAAGCGTATCGGCAGTCCGGACACGCGCGTCATTGGCGTCGAGACGTTCGACGGGGACGCGATGGCGCGCAGTTTGGAGAAGGGCGAGCGCGTCACACTTCCCGAAGTTGGCCCGTTCAGCGATGGCACGGCAGTGCGCATCGTCGGCGAGGAGCCGTTCCGCATCTGTCAACAGCTCCTCGACATGGTAGTCAAAGTCGACAATGACGAGATTTGTGCTGCTATCAAAGACATATTCGAAGGTGCGTATCCTTAAGTCGAAATGAACAGTCGTTTTAATTTCCGATGCTGTGGGTGGCGGAGATAGAGACCCGTTCTGTCACGGAACCCGCAGGCGCGCTTGCCTTGGCCGGTTTGAAAAGGTATATTTTGGACAACCAACTCGTCAATTCTGGAAAGAAATTTGCGGTCGTAGTAAGTGGAGCCAATATGAACTTCGATCGACTACGATTCGTGGCGGAACGTGCAGCGCTTGGTGAAGGTCGGGAGGCCCTGCTAAGCGTGGACATTCCAGAACAACCTGGCAGGTACGCCACGCACCCTCCTCATGTCATCGCGCCGTGTTTGAGCCGAGACACGATTTCCTACCCCTCGACAGCTTTTTCGCGCTCCATACCGTCATACACCCGCGCCAGGTGACGGAGTTCATATACAGGTACAATGCCCCCGACCGTGCGCATGTCTTCCTCTCGTTCCAGTTGGAGACTTCCTCGCGCGCGAAGGAGGTCGCTAGCGTGCTTGACGAGCTCGGACGCGGAGGAATGAACGGTCACGACATAAGCGACGACGAGATGGCCAAAAGTCACGCGCGATATCTGATCGGTGGCGCATCCGATGTGCCCAATGAACGCATATTTCGGTTCGGTACGAATCCACTCTCTTTCCCGTTGCCGTTGCCGACTGATCGGGTTTTTGAATACTACGTGCGCCCAATGCACATGCCGACACACATGCGTACGCACACGCACCACGCACCCGTCACGCGAAAATAGAGTTTCCCGAGCGCCCGGGTGCCCTGCGCAAATTCCTTTCCTCCCTTCGTAATATAGGATGGAATATCTCATTGTTCCATTACCGGAATCACGGCGCAGGTGCGCAACGTTCCCTCTCACCCCGTCCCAGTGATTTGGATCCTGATAACGGTGTATAAAAATACTCCGTTGCGGAACGGCAGACCTTGGCAGGGTTTTGGCCGGGATCCAGGCACCTGAGGAAGATTCGACACGATTCAGCGAGTTTCTACGCGAGCTGGGATACCCGTATGTTGAAGAGACGCAAAATGTCATTTATAAACGATATCTCCGCAAGTAACATCTGAAGACTGTTCATACCCATCTTGTCTTGATGATGTACTATTCTGTCAGTTAAAAATCACCATGGTGGTGGCGTAAAGTAAGGACACGAGTTCATACTGCATGCGGAGCACAAGTTACGTATGTAGGAGTTAGTTCCTGGATGGGTGTACATGGATATGTGTCGAGGATCATAGGGGGGAAAGAAGTACTAGGAACAAGTGGGATGATAGATAATACACGACCGAGTCGAATGACGAAGTGCTAATTGTCCATAAACCGCTTGATAGAGTCTATTATACACCGAGATGAGATGAAAGGGGACCGGGGCTGAAGCTGAAGCGCTGAATGACGGCATAATGCTTGTAAGAGTACGGACGATTCATGTGCTGCGTGCTTTGGGCAGCCGTGAGCCATTACGGGGACAGAGGAATGCGAGAATGCCCTTCGCGAAGGCCCTCACAATGAGGTTTCCTTTCCACCTTCGCTTTCGCACTTGAAGCGATGGAAGCTTCGTTGCCGTGCCGTGCAAAGCGGACGGGACTGGCACATATGGGAGTGGCGCGGACGTTATTTCCACCGTGCAGCTTCCCTCCTTCTTTACCTTCTCCTCTTCCTCCTGCATCCGCTCCTTCTCCTCCTTCTCCTGTTCCTGCGGCGGCGACTGCGGCGACTGTAGTGCGGCAATAGCGTTGAGTGCGAGCGCGGTGGTGAGCCCGCGGTTACCGATCTTGATATCGGAAGACCCGTACTTGTAAATCCAGCTCGGCCCCCACCCTCCGTCCTCGCACTGCAGCGGCAGCAGCGCAGCGAGGTCGCGCTCCATGCGCAGTCCGACCGCCGCACCGACGAGCACGCGCATGGCCAGTGCTAGTGCCTCCCCCGCACAGCCTGCGCGCTCGAGGACGCGTTCGCGCAGGAGCTCCGCGAGCCTTGCGTGCAGGGGGGAGTCGCGCATTTTGTGAAGGAGGCGCATGGAGAAGAAGAGGAAGCATTCGGCCGTCTCGTAGTACCGAGTTCCGTCTAGGTAGGCTCGGTGCTCGAGCACGCCGAGCACCCACTCGAGCGTGTTGGCTAGCTCGTGCCCGCGCCCCATGGAGTAAAAGAGGGTGAGCACGTTGAGGCAGACGATGGGGTCGGTGCGCGGTCTTTCGGCGTCAAAGTAAGTCTGTCGGAAAATGGTTTAGCCATGATGCAAGGACTGTTGTAGTGGGTGGCGGCGGTTTACCATAGTGATGCCATCCCCCGTCAGGTACTGGAGCATCTCGTCTAGGACTGATTGTACCACATGATCATCCGGTTGAGTGACCGTGAGACCAATGGAAGTTGTATCCATGTCTGGGGGAAATCGATCTGTGGTGAATACCGGTTCTTCTGAATGTAGTCATCAGATGAGTGCACCGCAACGCCACAGTGGCGCTTAGATATATACCTCTAAAGAAGTTCCAGGTACGGGCGTAGTGGACGTAATTGACAAGCTTTCTATGGGATCGCGGTCACTTGAGAAACTTCACAGGAGGAAACGGAGGAAGACTAGTATTTACTTGTTTCTGGTGGCTTCCAAAATGAGTAACTGCGCAAAGTTCTCAGCGATGTTGTTGCCGAGATTCGTCTCCGATTCTAGGTGGCCCGCCCGGTTCTCGAGGAAAGCCATCCCGCGACTCACAGGATCGCTAACGAAATTGCGAAGTGCTTGCCGTACGCGTTCAACGTCGTTAAAAACGATCCCATTTATGCCAAGCGAGCGAGCCGCTAGGACATTCTCGAAACGATCATCGACAAATACCACGGATGATGGCTCAGCCTTGATTTCGTCAAGCACATATTTGTAGAAGCAGAGGTCCGGCTTCCGCATGCCAGCATCCGCGGAGGTGAATACGCGCTCAAAAATGCTCCAGTCCGTTGGCTTCCCACGGGCAACCACATAATCAGGGGCAGAAATGTTGGACATTGCGAAGATGCGTAACGCGCCATTTTCCTCGCTTTGAAGGTCACGAATGAAGCGAATGAAAGTGTCGTCGGGTTGAAGACTTGCCCGTGCATCGTGTATGGCTTGACGAACCTCTCCTGGGTCGAGAGAAAATTTCTCTCCTACAAGGCGGTAGCATTCGTCCTCCGAGAGTCTTCCGCATTCATACGCTTGCCAGACGGTAGAAGAAAGGAACTGCTTGAGCACTTTTGGGGATATGGAAGTCGAGGTAACAGGGGACCATGAGAAGAGGACGTCGCCTAAGTCGAAGATGAGGATACGACAGCGTGGCGGCAGTGGCATGGTCAAAAGTAGGGGTGAGTATTCAGAGAAGCAGCAATTATCACGAGTCATTTTATAAGTGACCGTTGGTATATCGACCGGAAAAGCAAGGGCAGTAATCGAGAACCACTACGGCGCCAAGTATATGAGGGCATAGAGTACGTGCCTAATGGGGGAAGGGGAGAAAATAGACCCTCAGGTGGACGAAGAAGTGATCCGGAAGTTCGGATTGCATGTTACACTGCAGTCCCAACACGTCACACATGCTAAGGCACGGACGATCACGGCGCAACTCCAACATGCCTGAAACAATTCGACACGAGGGATAAATGGAAAACTGCGAATGTTTTCCATCAAGAATTGGAATATTCGATTAGTTGGGGTTGGAGGGGGCGGGAGAAAACTCGGACCGACGTCGGGTTGTCCTGTAGGAACATTTTTCCTTGGTGTCGGCGAGATTCGGGCGATCATACAAAAAAACATACCCAACTGCGCCGTGAGGACAGTACCAGTAGCCGGTTGGCGTGAAATGTGTTGCGCATCGTTGACGGTCTTCCGTCACAGAACCTCCCTAAATTGGGAAAAGGAGGAACGCCTCGAGGCGGCAACCAGTAAACAATTAGGATCGATCCGACTTCGGCGCAACGGAGTTCATAAAATAAAAGCGTCTTTGAGGCTCGCCAGTGGGTGGCGTGCCATTTCTCGGCTTGATCTAACTAGCGTGGTGGATTGGGTAATTGAATTTCAATTTATTTCTGCCATCACGTGATCCTTCGGGTAACACGGGAATCACACGAACTGGTGCGACCGGGATTTTCCTAGAGGGTCACACCAACTAGCATCATCTTCCCACTGGAGTTCAACGATTCTATCCCTGAATTTGTGGGGCCCTGCTCGAATTAAAAGCCCCCGTGTGGCTCGGGGCTTTTCCTTGATGTCGAGCTGAGCCCAGTAGAGTGCTCGGGCAGAGCTCGGGCAGAACTCGGTCTCGTTTCAGGCTTAGGCCGTGACTCGAGAGAAAACATGATCACTTGCATGATCATCTACGGGACACGAGTCCTCGAGGATGCTCTCGCTTTCCAAATCATGATATATTAACGTTACAGGTCCGACCTCCGACGAGGCGAATATAGTAACTGTATTCTCATGTCCCAACCCCTGGCCAGCAGCCACGTTCCCACTTTTCCCATCACTGGCGCTGCACCGCCGCGCACTATTCGACTTGCTCGGGTAACACCCCTTCCACATGGAAGACCTCACTCTCAGTGTCCGCTCGTTCACTATTTTGTCCAGGGTGGGTCTACCTCAAAGCTGCTGCGCCTCGCAGAGGTCACGGTATTCCCCACACGTGACATAACGTCGCCAATGCACAGCTTCCTTGCCATCCCACCTGCGTCTCCGCCACGTTAACGTTAATGGCGCCTCCCTCCCCGTTGGGCTACCTCCCCAGCGCGCAAAGGCGAACTCAGGAAGAACCTTTTGCTCTGCTTTATCTGTGGCGTGCTCGGCTGCGGCGCAAGGATTATGCGGGTGGGAACACTGTGGGAGCAGCCAGACTGCAGGTGGACCAGACACATATTTATGCAGATCAGAAGACGCTAACGCTTGCAACGACTCACGGATCGAGCCCTAAGCTTGTCGTCCATCTTGCCATTTTCGGCATCAACTTTAAACGCAGAGTAAGTCGGAATAGTCGATTATTGAGCTGGTACGTATCTCTCTCGAACAATAGAAGCCGAGCATGAATGAAGTCGGAACGATTGCGACCAGTAAATCGAGCATAACAGGAGTGAGCTTAGTGCCATGCGCGCACGGGTGTGCTGCTCGACTTGACTCGCTGCGCGCGCTTAACATTCGCGCTGAAGTGGTTGTGTGGGATGCGCATGGTTGGTACAATACGTTCGTTGGTTCAGTTGAGATGTTGTGGGTCTTGAGATCTTTAGATCTGGAGATGCCGGGTGAGGCCATATTCTACGCGCTTTAAATTATGATTACAGCTGGCACGGACCATGGCACAGTAAGACTATCTTTTGACGTCAATTTCCATTTATCAACTTTGCTACTAAAAGCCTGGGCTCAAGTGAGGGCTTAGCTCGGTTCCCGCTTTGAGTGCCGGGCTGCGGCTCTGGGCCAGGGCTTGCAAACCACTACCCATGCTCAATGGATTGGTGAGAGAAATCACTGCCTAGCAGAATGCATCAGCAAAGTTTTTTTTAACTTGAGAACTTTTACAGTAAAGCACCTTAGAATGAGGGCTTCAAGCAGTGACAAGCACTGGCACAATTAAGCTATGTACCAAGCTATGTACCCCCATTTAGAATTGTTTGAATGGCATTGAAAATGCTGTCACTCTCGGAGTTGATGGTTGTTAAGGGAGTTCGGAGGTAGATTCTAACCATCTTGAGATCCCATGAGCCATGCTTTTAGCTGCATAACCACCTCAACAGATGTTCTGAGCACTGTCAACCAAGCGTAACTCGGCTTATCCTATTTTGGACACTAACGTGAGCTTGGCTTAGTAATTTAGCCAGCTCTCACCTTGACCCAGGACCATGCCTTACTCAGAGGAAACCGCGAGTTACAAGGTTCATTATTTCGCCCACCTCTCTGTTCTTGCTCATATGGTCCTGACTTGTTATTGCAGTTCAACCACACGATGTTGCGGATCAAAGATCCCAAGGTTTCCATCCCTTTTTACACAGATGCGAGTTTCTCGTTCAGCTTGCCGTCCTCCATCTTTATCTTACTTCCGTTTCCCCCCTTTTCACAACCAGATTATTGGAATGGACCTCGTCGAAAGCGAGCAAATCCTATTTGCGCTTTCTATCGGACTCATCTGACAAGCGGTTCATCGCTCATACGAAACCTTGAATAGAGCTCGAATTTAGTGACTTTACGCTTTACTTCCTCGCCTTTGATCAGTCTGGCGGCAAAGCTACAGATGTCGAGAAAAAAGCAAACCGTCACAAACGTGAAGGTGTGCCCCCTCTTCATTCACTACGGCTCCTTCTTATATATCTATGTACGGCAATATCTCACGATATCGCTTCTCCCCGCGTCTTTCAGGCATCCTCGAGCTTACCCACAACCACGGCTCTGAGACGCTCGACAAGACGCCCTACCACTCTGGCAATTCCGACCCGCGCGGATTCGGCCACATTGCGATCACCGTGGCCGACGTCGAGGCCGCTTGCGCACGCTTCGAGAGGCTCGGCGTGCCATTCAAAAAGCGCCTCACCGACGGGGCGATAAAAAATCTTGCTTTCATCTTGGACCCGGATGGGTACTGGATCGAGGTGGTGCGTCTCAGCATGCTTCCGTCCCCTTTAGGGTTGCTGTTTGGTAAACTGACAATGTACACGGCTTTCTTCGCCTGTAGCTCCCAGCGCGCCCACTATTCTGATTCTCAGTTTCTCCGTGAAAAGAGTCGAATGGCGAAGAGAAACAAAGTCCATGTTGACAGTTCGAATGAAGGAATTAAACGTGAATGGTGTAACCATGTTTTTGTATTGTCTCCAGTTGCAACGCTCGCGCGCATCGAGGGCTAGAAAAGAATCCGGGCAACGGAGTCTTTATGTGTGCATGACGAGGTACGGTCGCATACATTAGTCCCGACTGTCGGGTCAAACTCAGGACTATTTTGGGAGTTGACATAAACGGACATGAGATGAAGCTCTTGCGGAGATAATGATCTCGTGTATCCCGGTTCTCAGGACTGGGGCAGTGTTCGATGTTTGATAGTATGTTTGAACCGAAGATCATCCCCCTTTCTCGAACATCCACACCCGTGTTCTTGGCCTTCCATCTTTGCCGTACTTCTCGTCATCTGCAAGTCGAACGTGATGGCCATGCGCCTGAGCCGAACACGTCCCTGAGTACGGGAACGATGAACGTTAACCTTCTTGACTGCCACGACTTCGTCGAACGTGCAGCGGTCGGCTGATCTACGCGAGGAGTATCCTTGCGGATGAGTTCCTATGCAGTACGAACGACCACCACGATCGTCGGTACAGTACGCCAATATCACCCTGGCGGACCAGTCCATAAGCGACTCAACGCAGCTGCATGCAGACAAAGCCGAGTCAACAACGAATTCGGGGATACAGGTATGCGGGAGCAGTTATAAAGTGTTGAAGCGCCAAGCAAAGGCAACCCGCACCATGAGGCTCGGGGGCCGTTATCCAAGGGCGGCCGGCGTGGCGCCGAAAATGTCCCGTACGTGGCGCAAGCCCAGGTCATCGCCGGACGTAGTGCGGCTTCCGCGGCTTTGGACGGTCGAGTTCGCACACAGCATCAAGGGAGGGTACTGTATGGTATGGTCACGCTTCTAATGACGGGTAATTAAGACTCGGATGCCCATGTATTCGGTACTAAACAAACACCGGGAACAGCGGACAATCATGGCGCCGGCGGCCGGCCACACGAAACGAACAAAGTGAGTTATAATCCTCGGTCTCTTGACTGTACACAACTGTGGCCCTACCCCGCGGCCCCAACATCACAGGATACAGCAATGCTGAGATACGACAGAAACTGGCGGTCACTACCGCTGCCGCGGCAGCTTGCGCGGACCATGACGTGTGCTCATGCAATATCTGAGAGCGACGTGCGAAGGGCTTGTTGCCGGTACCAGTGTCCTCGGAAACAAAGAGAAGAGTAACCCAAGGCCCACGAAGAAGTTCTCGCGGTCTCGACGACTGTGTTTCCGTGGTGCCTAGGCGTGTCCCACCCCTCCGAGGGTGTGGATTCATCAACAGCACACGCACTTCGCTGCTGTGCTGCTTGTGGGAACCAAAGGAAATGTAGCGACATACATATCCGTATCCCAAGATTGCGCAACATAAGGGTCATCTCGAGGTGAGTGAGTCATGTTGACGATGTGTGTCAAGGTTATGCAGTGAACCGGACGGGCGCTATTGTGTTGCTCCAGAACAAGCCAGCAGATGGCGGCGTCGCAGGGAAAAGAGATGTCCACAAGGCCTACCGACGCCGATAAGCGTGTCATCAATCATTTTGTTCTCGACCCGGTTTTCAGGCCTCAGGCCCTCAGCTTTTTGTTTTTGGATCCAGGGCTTTGAGCTTTCAGGCAAGCCTATCCGCAAGTCGGACAAAAGCCGACTGCCGCAAGGCGCCAACCGGCCCTCGTCTCCGTCTGGGGTTCAAATTTGCCATGAATGGTGACCCTGGGAAACTCTCATCGATTTCGATATGTGGGGCAGCAGTACTGCACAGTGTGCCCTCTGCCCCAATAACCCTATCTCCCTCTGTCTCTCGTTTCCTCACACCGGAAACATTCCTATATTATTTCCATATTCCTTCGGTCTGTGATATGAGTGACCCATCCAGCTCTATGCTTCAGTCGCTCTTCGATGCTGCCTTGCGTGACTATGAAAAGCAGACTGGGATGAAATTGATCGAACATCCTCTCGCTAGGCAACTCGAAATTTGTAATACCGTCGAGTCCATCACCGCAGTCCTTCAAGAGCAAGCACGGGCCTTCTCTGAATTTCGACGAGACGACGACAAAGTGATGAAACCACTCAAGCGTGTAGTACATGTCTTACATGCGCTTTCCACCAATCTGGTACGTTGGGTTGCACTTGGGAATTTATTTCTCCAGACGCTGCTTTTATAGTCATTCCCCCATGCGAAGGCAGTATCTGCAGCCTTTGCTATCCTGCTTCAGGTACATCTTTCTCGGTTTCTATGCGTGTATCCTTTTGACGTTCAAGTGTATCAGGTTATCAAGGACGTCGGCGCGAGCTATGACGCACTCGTCGACCTCCTCGAGTCCATCGAACACTTCATGAGCCGCCTTGATATCTATATCAAATACCCTCCTACTTCCTCTACAGCAGCAATGAAGGAGATCATCGTCAAGATAATGGTGGAATTGCTTTCCACCATCGCTCTTGTGATCAAGGAGATAAAGCAGAAACGACCACGTGAGTCCGTTGGACTCCGCTCTTAGCTATTGGTCATTTGACTCGACGCATTGCAGTTAAATTGATAAAGAAGCTTTGGGGAGGGAAAGAGGTCGAGGCTGTGTTGCATAGGTTAGATAGACTGACCCAGGATGAGGCACGCACGACTGCAGCACAGACCCTCGAGGTTGTCTACGGTCTCGTCCAGAATATGAGGGTGGTCATTGATGGTGAGGCAACACTCTCCGACTTGTCACTCACTCGTTGTTGATCATCCTGCCCTGCAGGCGGCAAGGCATCGGCAGGCGGTATCCAGAAGGCTTTAGGTGCGTTTGGTTAACGAGAATAAGGTATCTGTATGTGTGACTTGGTGATAGAAATCATGCAAGACATGGCAAGCAAAATAAACAAATCAGAACGTGAGCTATTCCCTATTACAGAGATTCCTAAGCGAGAACTGAGACTGCTTTATAGGCGAGAGACTGCTGCGAGACGCTCGAAAGTGGCTTGCCCCTCCAGATCCTTGGGAAAACCACAACAGTGCTCGAGAATCACACTATGAAGGAACGTCGGCATGGTTCGTCCATGGGAATACTTATGGGGAATGGAAATCGTCTGGGTCAAATTCTCATTTATGGGTTCACGGGAAACGTGGGTGTCTGAGTGTCTCACCCTTTTATTTTGCTGAGATGTGATTTCGCGTTCGTAGCCGGTGCAGGGAAGAGCATTTTTTGGTGCGTTAATCTTTTCAGAATTTCTGTCCCGAGACTTATGAAATGGACTAGCTCTACGATTATCGAGGACGTCAGTGACATGTGCAAAACCGGACTGGCCTTGTTGGCGTTTTTTTACTGTGATTTCAGGGATGACGCCAAGAAGAACCTCCGTGGGTTGTCGTCATCTCTGCTAGTGCAGTTTTGTCATTCATCCGACACATACTCGGCAATTCTTTCGGATTTCTATTCGGAACATGATAATGGATTGCGACAAGCTAGTGATAGCGCACTTACCGGTTGTCTGAAGCGCATGCTCAAACACCCTGGACAACCGCCAATTTATATAATCATCGATGCCCTGGACGAATGTCCAAACACATTCGGCATGCCTACTCCACGTGAAAAGGTCCTGAAATTTGTGGAGGAGCTCGTCGACCTACAGCTAACAAATCTCCGCATCTGCATCACAAGCCGACCCGAGCCCGATATCACAATCTCCTTCGACCCATTACCTTTCAATCAAATTTCTTTACACACACAGAGTGGACAAGTGCAGGACATCGTCGACTATATCAATTTCATCGTTCAGACAGATCCGAAGATGAAAAGATGGAGAGCGGCGGACAAGGAACTGGTGATTGAAGTGCTCACGAATAAAGTTGACGGAATGTGAGACACTAATGCCACGATGCACCGGTGCACATGCTCATATCTGAATTCAGGTTTCGTTGGGCATTCTGTCAGTTCGAGGTCCTCCGCCGTTGCCTTCCCGCGCGTATCCGGCAGGCTTTAGAAGAATTACCAGAGAGTCTTGACGGGACGTATGAACGCATCCTGCGAGATATCGATAAGGCAAACTGGAAATTTGCGCGACGTCTCTTCCAGTGTGTCGCTGTAGCGTCTCGCCCGCTTCTTGTCGAAGAACTTGCAGAGTTCCTCGCGTTTGATTTCGATGCAGAACCAACTCCAGCATTTCGGGCGGATTGGCGACCAGAAGATCCAATAAGCGCCGTGCTTTCTACGTGTCCCAATTTTCTTTCCATCTTCAAAGTCGAGGATTCCGCCTTTATACAGTTTTCTCACTTTTCGGTCAAGGAATATTTGACATCGGATCGCCTCGCCGAAACAGAAGGCATTATTTCACGGTACCATGTTTCCATGAACCCGGCTCATACGATCATGGCGCAAGCCTGCCTGGGGATTCTGCTCCATTTTGATGAGAATGTCACCAACGACAGTCTGAAGAGCTTCCCTCTTGCCGAATACGCCGCCAAGAGCTGGGTGGACCACGCGCGATTCGATAATGTGTCGGCAAACACGCAAGACGGCACGAAACGTTTGTTCGACCCGAGAAGACCACACCTTACGATCTTGGTTTGGATATATGATCCAGAAATCCCGTGGTGGATTCGATCCGAACGACCGTCACAGCCCAGAGGAACTTGCCTTCATTATGCTACTCTGTCTGGGTTACCCGACTTGGTAAAGTTCCTCGTGACCGAATTCAAACTCGACCTGAACGCTCGGGGCTTTTTCGATGACGTGACACCCTTGCATCTAGCATCGCGAGACGGACGCGTGGAAGTCGCTCGGGTGCTCCTTGAATACGGCGCGAATGTGAATGCTCGGGACATATCCAAGTGGACTCCATTACGTCACGCGTTGGACAAGGGACATGTAAAAGTTGCTCAGGTTCTTATCAAGAACGGAGCAGATGTAGGTGCCCAGGGCCTGGACGAGTGGATGCCATTACACTGGGCGTCACGACACGGACAAGCGGAACTGGTTCAGGTGCTTCTTGAACACGGCGCGACTATGGACGCAAAGGACGTATACGGATGGACTCCATGTCGTCGGGCGTTGGACGAGGGACATGTAGAGGTCGTTCAGGTGCTTTTCCAGCACAGCCTCTCTGCGAGTTCACAGAACAAAAGCAAGAGCACCCTGTTGCACGAAGCGTCGGGAGGCGGAGATGTGGAATTCGCTCGGGCGCTTCTCAAGTACGGTGCGGATGCGAGTGCCCGTGATATGAACAACTCGACTCCTTTACATTGGGCGTCAGAAGGTGGACATATGGAAATCGTTCTGGTGCTTCTCGAGCACGGCGCGGATGCAAGTGCTCAGGACAGGAACGAGTCAACACCGTTGCACTTGGCATCGCGAGGTGGACATGTGGAAGTCGCTCTGGTGCTTCTCCAACACGGCGCGGATGCAAATGCCCCGGACGATGATAAGTCGACTCCACTGCACTGGGTGGTGCGATACTTGTGCCGTACTAATTCCACTGAATTTCTGCGGGCGTCAAGCTGCAGACATTTGGAAGTCGCTCGAGTACTTCTCGAGCATGGGGCGGACGCAAAATTTAAGACCTATCTCGGATTGACACCACTCAAGCTAGCACGGGATGCGAGGCTTTCTGGTATCACACAATTACTTTTGAGTCACTGCTCTATGTAAGTCTTGTTTGATTTGTTGATCTGTTTCCGTTTAGACTAGGGTTTATTTTTCTTGACAGTGCACAGGAGGAAAGCGAAGATGAGACGGGTGAGCCGGATGACGAGAGCGTATCTTTTTCTTCCTCTCGTTCCCTTCCAAGGAGACTGACTTCAATGTACTGCACAGGTATCCCGACTGAGCTCAAGCACGGGGCTAAGTAGACATGGAACACAAGCCGTCCCCGTTTTGACAGGAAGTATGCCTTCGTATTTACGGAACTTTGTGTTTAACGGAGCAAAATATCGCTAAAAGTCTGCCTCGAGAGTTCAGAGCCGGTGAAGTTAGCGATCAAAAAGACTCCTTCCAACGTTATTAAATAATTAAAGACGAATAAGGCCGAGCGGTACTACCTTAAGCGATCGAGGTAGGGTAGGTAACGAGGCGTCCATGACACTTGAGAGAGATAATAACGGCCTAGGCGGCACAATCTGTGTCGCAGGGGGGCCAATGTTTCTGTTGCAGGGGAATTTCAAGGTTCACATACCGCCCTCCTGCAGTGTGTGCGATTAGCGAGGAGCTCTGATTCTGTGTCTATTCTGGCCCATTTCCGGGCGAAGACGTAGTCGGCAGCTCTCGGAAGTGAGTCTGCAACTCACCTTAGTATAGGCTACCGCACTTTTCTCACATCACCAAACCTCCGTTTCGATCTCAAATCATACATGGAGCATCTTTTATGGTATTGAATGGTGTGCGAAGGGTTAGCACTTCTAGTCCCACGCTATCAGGTCTTTACAAATGGGATAATACAGGGGCGCTCGCTTCGCGTCGTCAGTTCGCGAGGTTACACCAAAAATTTAATACTAGATCTACATAGGCAATCCCTGTACATATACTTCAAATTATGCATATAGATGGTCATTGAACATAACGAGATAGAAAATATGAAAGAAATCTGTTGACATACAGCCAAATCAGGGTAACAGCGATACAGTATACTTTATGAGACCGAAATTTGCATTCCACAGCCGACAATCCTTCAAATATTTTGGGGTAGAAATACATAGAACAGCTTATTTCATCCACAACCAAATTCTTAGAACCGTTGGTGGAGAAATGACGATGGCAGAAGGCATATGATTGGCCATCCAAAAACCCACGGTTTTGCTCGTCTTGGTTTGGCCTTGTTTGTTCTCGGTTTCCACCCAAGCGGGATCCGAGTTTGATGCGGCGCTTGTTCTTACTCGCATCCGTGCCCTGAATTTGTTTCTGTCGGCCCCGGGTTGTTTGAGCTTATCCGAAGGAATTTCTCCGTGGTCCAGAGTGTACGGGAATTAGGCCTGCAGCCAGCAGATGAGACAATGTTGTGTGCAATTGACCTTACACGCCTCTTTTCTTTGTGCTCACCCATTTTTAGAATATAGTTTTGCGTGGCAATTTCATGCCGATCAATCCGATTTATCTTTGCCCGTAGGCGGTGGCTCGCTCCCTGGCCGTCTCATCCCGCGTCGCTTGCGTCTCCCATTATGGCTTAGATGACAGCACAGGGCCACCGGCTAGAAGTTGAAGTTGTGTTTTTCCCATCGCCATCGATGGACAACCCAGGTAGGCTTTGGGGTGATTGGGCAGATGGCGCCGTTGCGCTTTGGCACTAGTACAGTTTGAGCCGATCTCCGTAAAATCCAATGGCTCCTGATTCCTCATCGTCCGACAAGGTCATACAAGTCTCTGAAATTGTCAAGACCCCGTTACAAGTGAGTCAACCACTCTTCCAGGTCTTCAAGAAACACGGGTACGACAGTAGTAGCTACTACTTTATCAACGAAGAAAGAAAAAAGACAATCTACTACACATCGTTCTTTCCCTCCGGCTTCCTGAAACGCTTGTTCGATCGTTGTGGGCGTCCTTCACCAAAATCCATACCGGTAGCGCGCGGCATCCAACACGGAAGGCGAATCCGTCCTCTGGCTGTACAAAGCTGGGTCGACGCCGCGATATCCATCGTCATGGTCAGCATCCCACTCAATCGCCTCATCGATCCAGCCAAATATATCTTCATCGGCTTTACCCTTCTCGATCGGGTGGCCCCAGTTGGGCGGGACAAGCCCGTTGTACGCGTCATACACGCCGAGCGCGGCAGCCAGACTACGGATCATGCCACGGGGACCATATGGACCGCCCTTCACCTTATCGATGCACTCAACGAGCACGTAGTCGGTTGGCGTGTTCGCCGCGAGCTGCAGTACGATCTTGTTTGCCCAATCGTGTACCGCCTTAATGAGCTCGTTATACGTCTTGGAACCCTTCTTGTACTTGCCAATTTTCACGTGGCGGTCAAATTGCCGCCAGAACTTGAGGTCGACCTTTGTGACACTAACGCTCCCAATAAGGTCCCATGTGATAAGCGCATCGTAGAGCTGCTCAGCCGAGTTGAAGGACGAGAAGAATTGTGGCTGGGTGATGACGTGTGCTTTGTCAGTCGTGCATGACGGGATAAAGAATTAACACCACATCCACGTACGTGGCCTCCGATGAACTCATCCTCCGTGAAGAAACCATAGAACGGCGGCTGCTTGTCAGTGTAGTTTTGGCTGATTGGGAAGAACGCCTTGAAGTGATCCCCGACGACTTTCAAGCTAGACAAAGCGCGGGGCGAGCACGGTTGAAATGTCGCGTCGTCGCAACCGAGTGACGGGTCAAAGTTGTAGACCGAAACCGTGAGTGGTGCGGATCCATATCCGGAACGGCCTTCTGAGACGTTGGTGGTCGTTGTCTCCGTCATGAATCCTTCCTCCTCATTCCAGAAAGTCTACAGCCCACAGATCAGTTGGGACAACTATTTGACATCCAGAAGGGGGAATACCCCAGTTGGGACTTGCCTGCATATAATCAAGAACCAATGACGCTTGGTGATCGTACTCGTCAACCACGTCAAGCCCGCGTCCGATCGCGCGTCCGAGACGGGCGCCGCCACGCAAGGCGCGATACTGCAGAGAGGCGGTCCAGTAGGAGCCACCCCACACTGGCGGCCACCAGAGATCCCATCTGTATGCTGATCAGACACAGGCATGAATATGTAGGTATCTAAATGCCTACGAGCTCATGTTCCAATGTGTAGCGATCCATTGAAGGTCAAGGTTAAGTTTCGGCCACAATACGTCGGCGACCCATGTGCCGTTCTTTTGCTCAGGCTTGGACAGCCATTCAGCATATTTGAGCAAGACCGAGGCGCGGAAGGGAGGTCCATCTTCAACGGGGAATGAAGTCGTCGTTAGTTTCAAACCGACTTGCCTGTCATCGCAACACGTGCAATCAAGTGAGCCACTCACCGGCCGCTGGCGAGCCGATTCGGGTGTTTTCGTCCTGGATAGGTTCGAGATGAACAAAGAACACGGCCTCCTCGATACCACCAGTGAATACGTTTCCGGCGAGGCTGATCACTTCCTGTGTCCGGACGAGCGCGTGCGTCAGGTCGTCCGCCATGGAGCGAAGGCTTGTGTCGCCAAGCACGGTCAGTTCGTTCAGCCAAGGGTGGTATACGAGGCAAGCGTCGCGCAGCCAGTAGACCGAGAACTCGGGGTGGTTGGGATCCGGGATGACCGCTGCAACGATGCCAATCTGAGAGAATGGGGTTCGTCATTTCATATAGAACACGACTAGGAGGGGGGAAAAAAAGTGAACGTACATCGGCGCCGGCTTCTGGACCGGTGGTGTCGTGGAGTAGAGTCTTCTTCGTCGCTGGAGCAAGATTATCAAAGTAGGCTTTGACATCTTTGTCTGATGGTAGCCCGCTGCCAGGCAACTTGGCGGCGCACGAATGCGATGCCGCCAACGCCTGGCCTGCAAGGCCTAAAACAGGGAGAAAGGTTGAGAGGCGCATGGCTATAGTAGCCCCTCGAGCCCTCAGAATCAGCGCTTTATATTTCGAGCATCAGAGACTTGCGTGCCAGTTAGTTGTCACATTAGGGAAGAACGGGCCCTGGACCTCGAGACATCAGAGTAAAAATAACCCGGCTCAGAAGCCAGTTTAATCGCGAGCATGAATATTCCACCTTTCTAGAAAGCTCGACCACTGGGACGTCCAGTCGGCAAGGCACGCAGAGAACCAAGAGAACAAGTAGAAAGGGCAGAAATCACGAGCGAGAGTATAATAAAGCCCGATGTACTGATGAGGAATTACGGCACCCTAGTACCTTTGCTTGCTTTGTTTGGGCGTCAGGAGGAGTGGCGTCTGCTCGCTTCCATCGCAAAGGATTGGGTTAAAGCTGAAGCGCTTATTCGGATCGGCCGTTTTCGCTGTCTCATACAAATCGATGGAGCGGTGCGGCACCGAAATGCCAGCACAGCAGGACCCTGGATACGTCATTATTTTCCTGAAGCATGCGACGTACTTTTATCTTGTGATTTTGCTTGAAGAGACGTAGAAATGATGGTGATGATGCATAAAATATGTACGGTGAATGCAAGGGTGAATGAACAACAGCGAGAAGCTGCTTAGTAAGGCGTGCGCGAAATACTGCTCTGATGAACAGATCGGAGGATAGGGAATGGAAGTCGCTCATAATCCCGCTTCATTTCTGATGCAGCAGTATATTGTCCGTGAGCACCGCGCTAGGGAGGCCACAGATGCACTGCCCCCTAATTTAAACCTTATATTTGCCCCATATGTAACAGTACTTCATGCAGCTTCATGTGCCAACCTTCGGAAGAGCCAAGGGAAGTCGAGGGAGGAGCTCTTCAATTTCGTCGTAGCTCTTCGGTCAAATGGTTCATTTTTCACATAATTTATGCTACTAACCCCGCTTACTACTAGTACTTGTCATCGTGTAGTATGGCTTATCGACCCCATGCCTTTCGCCTTTTTTGCCGTCAAGTTGTCAACTAAGCAGGGATTCCGGGGAAAGACCGTATAGACGACACTGTTGGCTGGAGTCGACAGCTTTAGATCGGACTTTTGGTGGTAAATCAACGATCAATCCTCAAAAAGGACGCAAAAAGACAAAATATTGGCTATTCAAAAGGCGATCTGCACAATTTATGATACGAAAAAAGAGTGTGCTAGGGGACTCTCGACTAAACCCCCTCTTAGAATCGTCCATTCTGCCGATTCGTCACTACGTTGTTCAAAAACCACCCTGGCTGTAGCGGTAACCGTGCAATTTCTGGCTTTGCTGACGGTAGACATCCTGAGAGGAGTGGCAGCTATCGCTCTGTGCCACCCTCGGGGGCCGCGCGGCAGGGATCTCATTCGGGGAGACTTTAGATCCCGGGATGGGGTGGCCCCAGTTGGGAGGGACCAATCCGTGGTACGCGTCTATGACGCCAAGAGCGGCCGCAAGACTACGAATCATGCCGCGAGGTCCGTATGGTCCACCCGTGTTTTTGTCAACACACTCGACGAGAACATAGTCGGACGGCGTCCCCTTTTCAAGCTGCAGGACGATCTTGTTTGCCCAGTTGCGCGCGTACTCGGTCAGGACCTTGTAACCATCGGAGCCCTTCCTGTAACGCATGACAGAGACACGGCTGTCAAATTGCTTCCAGAACTTAAGCGAGACCGGCGTGACTTCAATGTGGCCAATCTTGTCCCATGTGATAAGTGCGTCGTACAGTTGTTCAGCCGAGTTGAAAGAAGCGAAGAATTGAGGCTGTACAACAAGGTAAGTTCATGAGATGAACCTAGAAGTTAAAGCGGGTATTTCCCCGCACCCCAGACTTACGTGACCTCCGATGAACTCATCTTCGGTGAAGAAGCCGTAATATGGTGGCTGCTTATCCGTGAAGTTTTGGCTGATAGGGAAGAATGCCTTGAAGCGATCTCCGACGACTTTCAAGCTGGATAGAGCACGGGGCGAGCATGGCTGGAACGTCGCGTCGTCACAACCAAGTGATGGGTCGAAATTATAAACGGAGACTGTGAGTGGTGCGGATCCGTAGCCAGAGCGTCCCTTCTTGACATCCGTGACGGTGGTCTCGGTCATGAATTCCTCCTTCTCATTCCAGAACGTCTGTGAGCGAAGTTTTGTTTTTCAGCAGCTATCTAGACGAAATCCCTATTCGTTCCTCACCTGCATGTAATCGAGGACCATGGCCGCGTGCGCGTCATACTCGGCCACGTTATTATCGCGACCGATGGCGCGTCCCAAGCGAGCACCACCACGGAGCGCACGGTACTGTAATGACGCAGTCCAGTAGGAGCCGCCCCAAACTGGCGGCCACCAAAGATCCCATCTGAGGTCGACAACCTGTCAGTGAAACCAGAACTAAAGCACTTGAGAACATTTTCTCACGAGCTCTGATTCCAGTGAGAAGAGATCCATTGGAGGTCGAGGTTGATCACGGGCCACAGGACGTCAGCAACCCACGTGCCGTTTTTCTGTTCGGGCTTGAGCAACCATTCGGCAAATTTGATCAGGTTGTCGACACGGAAAGGGGGGCCGTCTATCCCTGCGTTTCAGACAACAAGCGAGCACAAAACCCAAAATTCACGCACCCGCCGCGGGGGAGCCGATGCGGGTCTTCACATCGAGAATCTTCTGTAGCTTGACACCGAATACTGCCTCGTCGATGCCACCGGTGAACACGTTTCCAGCCAAGCTGACTACCTGTTGCGTTCTGGTGAGAGCGTGGACAACATCGTCCAGCTGGGGGCGCAGACTGCTGTCCCCGAGTACGGTGAGCTCGTTGAGCCACGGGTGGTAGACGAGGCAGGCATCGCGCAGCCAGTAGACAGAGAACTCGGGGTGATTCGGATCCGGGATGACGGCAGCAATAATACCAACCTGCAGTACACCACCAGGATTGGAGGTCAGCGCCACGAAACAGCTTTGGGCAGGGATCAACGTACATCTGCGCCGGCCTCTGGGCCAGTAGTATCATGAAGAAGAGTCTTCTTCGTGGCGGGTTCCAACTTGGAGAAGTAAGCCTTAACGGCCGCGTCTGTTTCGGCGAGTGTCATCTCACTCAGGTCTCTGTCGAATGAGAAGGGACTGGCGAAGGCCTGGCTCGCCAGGCCTACGGCTGAGAAAAGGGTCAAGAAACGCATAGTCGCGACTATAGGGGAGGTTCGAGAGGCAACGAACGTTCCTTTATATTTTATTACATGCTAACCCTGCACCAGTGGCACATGTAACCCAGTCTTCCCATGAGTTTTCCACCAAGAAATAAAGCAAGAGAATCACGAGCCACGTCCTGGAAGTATGTATGCACGTTCAGGAACCAGTCCTTTCAGGGTAGCTTCGTCTTCCGAGATACAATACAGCCGCCCAGTACGGAGGCACATCATCACCTACTTTAGGCACTGGCTCTGAAATGCCAACAGAAATCTCCCATATAGAATAGTTTTCTGCCATAGAAATCTTAAATTCTGATGTCGCTGTGCCTGGGAAAATGCAAGCCGAATGGCACCGCGTTGGAACCGAATAAGTTGCACACCGAACGATTTAGGGTACCTTGATCACCATGGATTACGTACGATAATACAAAGACTTGTCGGGTCATTGTTGTCCGTGGAAACCCATCACTGACCCAATGGAGTGGGGAACGTGTGAGCGCCCGAGGGGAATGGGGAATGGCACATAGAAGGAGAGCAGTTCCACAAGCGAGACTTTCCGAGAATCGCCAGCGATCCGAGAAGTATGAATTAGGATCTGTGGCGCGGAAGCGGCTAATAATCGATCATCAGCGGAGAGTACGGCTGAACCCTGGACTCCTTAGACTTTACAACGTTCTTCGCCCACCAACTTGGTAGGCAGGGACTTCAACCCATACTTCATAAATTCGTTTGTGGTCCATAGACCATGGCGCTTACCCTCATTACCCATCCCCGGAAGCTCGACTGCATATCCGTTGGCAAGGCATGAGTCCATTACTACCGACGGATCAAGTCATAGCCCGGCGATGAATGGCAGACGAGGAATGGCATGTCAATGTATGCGTGCAATAGCAGGGCATGCACTTCTCTCTCCCAGAGCAGAAACGAAACTGCCTAATCTCGGGGTAGAAAGCATGATACACGCCAAGAACCAAGACGCGCCTTCAAACTTCAAAGTTGGGTCGACTCCCCCTCGGCCCCTCCTGGTCACTGCTGAAGACCCCAAGCTCTCCAGGTAGAGAACTAAAGTGGTGTCTGGATGTTAATGGTTTGAAGGTTATTTTGAAAAGCAAATTGTGTGTCTGCGAACTTGAAATGAGAGGCGTAGCGTTCAAGTTGCGACAGTGGCGGCAGGGGATCAATCCCGGATTCCCGGGCCGTCACCACCGCAACACGACAACGAACTACTTGCATCTGTCAACCACTAGGACTCTAGCAACTTTTACCCGATATTGTTCATTTCATTTCTCCAATTCTCCACAATACGGAGTGTTTTCTTCCCAAACAAAAAGTCTCCTCAGGCTGGAAATGCTGCTTCAAATTTAACCATGTCAAAAATGACGGTCAGAAAACGCTCCATCGAGGAAGGCTTCGGGAGGTGCTACTATGCGCATGGATAGAGGACCATCACACTGGCAGTTGGTGATGGGCCACCAAAGTTGCGTGATTACGAGTGTTTAAGGCAATAATAAAGCATTGATTCTCCACACTCACTCTCACGAGGTTGGCTGGCTTGGCCCCCTTCAATTCGTACTTGGCACGCATGGAAGGGCTCTGCCAGGGAAAACCCCAGCGTCTTCCTCAGGACCCCGTATCCCCACGAGGTTTAATAGCAAGTACAAAAAAGGACTCAGCGTAGTTTCTTCCAATGGGTGACCATTGTACTCTTTCCTTCAGCATAACTGCATGCGCTCCGCTTTTTGACCACACGCAAAACATCTGAGGAGACTAATATGATTAGGTAGCACCCTTGTCCCACAAAGACACGTTCTCGGTCATGTTCAATGAGGTACTGCTAAAGAGTTCACAATAAAGCGACAAAGAGGTAATTGCTGGATGATGCAATTAAGGGAGGATGCAAAACGAAATGCTCGTTTGTCAAACAACAGAACATTGGGATGTGCGACGGACTGCGAGCACACAAACATACGGTACTAGTCAACTGTCAACCCAAGAAATCACATTTTTTGACACGGCTACTCCAACCCAACTTCCAGGCCAACGCCAGTGTCCGCACCCGTGGCGGGAACGAGAGCCCTAGCTAAACGAACATTGAACGGCCAGTTTTCCCCGAATTTCGTTTCACATCCGTACATGTGGAAATGTGAAGAGCGAAGAATGAAGGATAACGTGCCAGCACTCTTGTAGTGTCGTACGTCACCAAGTACGATTTCAAACGAGCATGCCGCTACAGAGAGAATGAAAGGGGCCGAGGACCACATCAGCACTCATATATTGGCGGGGGAGGAAGGGACTGAGACACGCACGCAATGCCAGCAGCCTGTAACGTAGAGATGAAACCAGCGATCATCGCGCTGGGCGCTACACGGGCAATAACGCGGGTGCGCGACGGCGCGAGCGCCGACAGCACCCCGATCTGAATACCAAGCGAGCCGAGGTTGGCAAATCCGCACAGCGCGTACGACGCGACCGTAAAGCCACGCTTGGAGAGGGCGTCTGGCGAGGCCATTAGCGTGCGAAGGTTTTCATATGCCGTGAACTCGTTCTCGATAAGTTTCGTAGCGAGGAGCTCGGAAACCCGCAGAATTTCCGAGCGGGGAACGCCTTAACGAAATCCAAGGGGTCAGTCGTCGAACAGGATCCGGAGGCAAGGCGGAGGGTAGGTTGGGCACTGGCGGGTACGCACCGAGGAAGAAGGTTATAGGACAGAAGACGTATCGCAGGACGAGCTGCAGCGTGAGATGGTGAATGCCGAACCCGCGGCCAATCCAGGTGAGCAGGCCATTAATTGTCGCGACAAGTGACAGGATAGTGATTACGTTGCAGATAATCTGGCCCGCAAGGATGAGGCCCAAAACGGCGCCCTTAGCGAAAGCATGCAGTACGTTCACGGGAGCGTCTTTAGGGTCCTCGCCACGGTCGACAACAATTAGACCTCGCGTCACAGGCTCCTCTAACTCTGGCATACGGATTTTGCTGATAGCGATGGAAGCAGGAATACTCATAACAGATGCCGTGATAAGGTTTTGAGCAGGAACCCCCAAATTGATGTATAAGCTCAAAACGGTACCAGCGATAGTAGAGAATCCTCAGATAGTTTCAATTAAGGTCCTGACGGTCATCGAATTCGAAAAAAGTGATGACTGACCAGATGTCATGACCAGATGGATTTCCGATTCAGTCATAATATCAACATACGGTCTCACCAGGCAAGCCGATTCACCCTGGCCAATGAACGGCGACGCAGCTGCGACGACGGCCTCAGCACCAGATACGTTCATTGTCTTGAAGAAGAACCAGGCGAAGTGCCTGATTGTCCACTGCATAATGCCAAGATAATAAAACATTTGCACGAATGCGATGGAGAAAATAACGGTAGGGAGCTATGACAGCAGGTCGATAAGCGTTTGTTATCTCCTCCCGTTCACGACGCGTACTATGACGTACCAGGTTGACGAAAAGCCAGTGCTTTGTATTGACAGTATCCTGATCGAAGAAAAAGGCAGAACCGACGAGACCCTGATTGAGAAAGTCGGATGCAAGAGTCGCAATCCACCTGAACATGTGGAAGCCGGCACCAGATTTGAGAACGAAGAGGGCGATCGCCTGCTGAAAGAACAAACCGACCATGACGGTGCGCCACTGGATGTGAGACCTGTGCTTCGACGTTATCCAAAAGCCAAACTGAAACACGACGAGACCGAGGACGGAGATTGCACGGTCACTATATTTCGTACCCTAATCCGGC
Organism: Russula ochroleuca; assembly: GCA_015178965.1. NCBI lineage: Eukaryota > Fungi > Basidiomycota > Agaricomycetes > Russulales > Russulaceae > Russula > Russula ochroleuca. The sequence continues at coordinate 307,150 of WHVB01000019.1, forward strand.
CAACGCGGATTAGCGTAAAAAGAACATTTGCCTTCGAAAAAAAAAACTTGAGCAAAAACCTTACGTTTTCGAGCTTAAACCCAAACGCCGAGCCCAGAACAATAGCGAGTAGAGCGAGCCAACCCAGGCCGTAGCGGACGTGTTTTGGGAGACCAAAGAAAGGCTTCTGGACGAGAGGCATCCAGACTGCTTCGACGGGACGCGTGATGACCGAGGTGGGGATGAACCGGAAGGCAATGATGGCGATGAATGACCATGCGAAGAAGGTCTGCACAATCCATCGATGGCGGGTCGCATGGAGGATGGTGGCGGAGATCCACCACCCGAGGATGAGGCCAACGAATGCAAAGAGCTTCAAGCGACAAACGAGGCTGCGGTTTCTGGAAAACCATGAGGGCTCGTCCTTGTCTAAGACGACAATGGCGACATCGTTCAATTCGGTCTTGGCATCTTCACAGTGACTGGGAATGCCTCGCCTCTCCTTGAAGAGCAAGTCCGAGGAGTTCTCGGTGATATCCTCCTGCACGGGGCCACCAACGGAGATCATCTTGAATGCTTAAGCAGCTTAAAGCTGTGCAGTCGTTGTTGACAGGGATGGCCCAGAGGAAGGGGGTGCAAAGAACGTCGTTCGACAAGACGAGGACGAGGCGATAGTCGCAGAAGGCATGGTCGATATATAAAAAGGGGAAAACTTCGCGACACGTTCCGTGTGTGCTTCCTTCAGCAGGCGAAAAACAACTGAACTGGTTTTGGTCGATCTCCGATTCTCCACTGCTACTGTATCCGTCCCCGGGCCCAATCAGTTTCCTCCCCGAGAAGCGGCAGGATGGGCTACAAGTCGCTGATACACGGCGGAAGCATCATTCTCCTATGTGAAGAGGCTGCAAGAGAGAGTGCTGTTGAACTGGGCGTTAGCACGTGAGCGCGTGTGTGAAAAGTGAGATCAACCCCGGGCCGGGGTCCCCACCCTGATCCGACAAGGAACTACTGGGAGCTTTTACCCGCATTTGCGAGTGTTCACAGTCCAATGGTGCTCTACACTTTCACGAGGCTCGCTGGCTGGCTTGGCCCTTTGAGTTGTCTTGCGTACTTGGCACCCTCGACGTCTGCCTTGAAAAATCCCCACAAGGTCAAGTACAAAGTGCAGAGGAGGCTCAGTGTTATTTCTTCGAAGCAAAGGGGAACTTCATTCTGCATATCTGCATATGGTGGGCAAACCTTTCAAACCTTCGTTGCGCGGATGGAGACTGTGCCGTCTTTTGTGGACTTCGGGACAAAGGCAATCTCTAGTTCAGGTAACTTCCACGAGCCCCAGAACTTCTTACTTTCGTTACATCATGTTGTCTGCACAGACACGACCCATTCCGTGAATTTAGTGGCCCGTCTGGAGCAGATATTTACCCGCACAAGGATTGCCTAACCACGGCGACTATACAGTGACAAAGAGTCGCCTTAACCGAGCAAGGTGTCATAAACAACCTGGCAAAAAAAATCTCGTTCGTCAAAACAACATAACATTAGGATATGTGACGGACTGCGAACAACATAAGCATACGATAGTAGTCAACAGTCAACTCAAAAAATCACATCCTTTAGCACGGTTACTCCAACGAAACTTCGGGCCAACGTCAGTGTCCGCAACCGTGGCGAGAGCCAGTAGTCTGAACGAACGCTAAATGAAGTTCGTTTCACTTACACGTGGAGATGTGAAGAACGAAGGATAAAACCGGGAAATAATGTGCCAGCGCTCTTGTAATGTCGTACATCGGTGAATACGAGGTGTATCAGAGAATCATTATGTCATTCAGACGAGCATGCCACTAGAAAGAAAAAGTGGGGCCAAGAGCCACATCAGCACATATATTGGCAGCAGAGGAGGCGGGGATTGAGAGAACACGAACGCAATGCCAGCAGCTTGTAACGTAGAGATAAAACCAGCGATCATCGCGCTGGGTCCGATGCGGGCAATAACACGGGTGCGCGACGGGGCCAGCGCCGACAACACCCCGATCTGTATACCTAGCGAGCCGAGGTTGGCAAACCCGCACAGCGCGTACGATGCGATCGTATAGCCCCGCTTTGACAAGGCATCTGGCGAGGCCATCAGCGCCTGTAAGTTTTCGTATGCCGCGAACTCGTTCTCGATGAGTTTGGTTGCGAGGAGCTCGGAGACGCGCAAGATTTCCGAGCGGGGGACACCTTGACGAAATGCAAGGGGTCAGTTGTCGTCGAACAGGACAGAGAGGAGAGAGGAGAAGGGTAAATGGCAGGTACGTACCGAGGAAGAAGGTTATAGGATAGAAGATGTATCGCAGAACGAGCTGCAGCGTGAGATGGTGAACGCCGAACCCGCGGCCAATCCATGTGAGCAGGCCATTCACTGTCGCGACGAGTGATAAGATAGTGAGTACGTTGCAGAGAATTTGGCCGGCAACGACGAGACCGAAAAGGGCACCCTTAGCGAAAGCATGCAGTGCGTTCACGGGAGCGTTTTTGGCATTCTCCTCGCCACGGTCGACAACAATTCGACCTCGCGTCACGGGCTCCTCTAACTCTGGCATACGGATTTTGCTGATAGCGATGGAAGCAGGAATACTCATAACAGATGCCGTGATGAGGTTTTGTGCGGGAACCCCCAAGTTGATGTATGCGCTCAATACAGAACCAGCAATAGTAGAAAATCCTGAGATAGTTTCAACCAAGGCCCTGACCAAATTCGAAAAGAGGGAAGACTTACCGGATGTCATGACCAGATGGATTTCCGATTCAGTCATGATATCAACATACGGTCTCACCAGGCAAGCCGATTCACCTTGACCAACGAACGGCGATGCAGCTGCGACGACAGCCTCAGCACCAGATATGCCCATAGTCTTGAAGAAGAACCAAGCGAAGTGCTTGATAATCCACTGCATAACGCCAAGATAATAAAACATTTGCACGAATGCGATAAAGAAAATGATAGTAGCGAGCTATGACAGCATGTCATAAGCGTTTATTATCTCTTTTCGGTCCTGTCGCGGCGTACAATGACGTACCGTGTTGACGAAAAACCAGTGCTTTGTATTGACAGTATCCTGATCGAAGAAAAAGGCAGCACCGACGAGACCCTGATTCAGAAAGTCGGTTGCAAGAGTCGCAATCCACCCGAATATGTGGAAGCCGGCACCAGATTTGAGAACGAAGAGGGCGACCACCTGCTGAAAGAACAAGCCAACTATGACAGTGCGCCACTGTATGTAAGACCGGTGCGTCGACGTTGCCCAAAAGCCAAACTGAAACACGACCAGACCAAGGACGGAGATTGCGCGGTCGCCGTATTTCGTACCCTAGTCCGGCCAACGCGGATCAGCGAGTGGATTTAAAAGGGACATGTGCCCATAAAAAAAAAAGAAGAAATAAAGGTTCCTTACATTTTCGAGCTCAAAACCAAACGCGGAGCCCAGGGTAATAGCGAGTAAAGCGAGCCAACCCAGGCCGTAGCGGACGTATTTTGGGAGAGCAAAGAAGGGCCTTTGGACGAAAGGAATCCAGACTGCTTCAACGGGACGCGTAACAACTGAGGTGGGGATAAACCGGAAGGCGATGATGGCGATGAATGACCATGCGAAGAAGGTCTGCACAATCCATCGGTGGCGGGTCGCTTGGAGGATGGTGGCAGAAATCCACCATCCGAGGATGAGGCCACCAAGAGCAAAGAGCCTCAAGCGACGAACGAGGCTGCGGTTTCTGGAAAACCACGAGGACTCGTCCTTGACTAAGCCAATCATGGCGATATCGTCCAAGTTGGCACCGGCATCCTCACTGTGATGGGAAACAACTCGCTTCCCCTTGGAGAGCGAGTCCGAGGAAGAGGAGGGGTTCATGTCAGTGATATCCTCCTGCACAGGGCCACCAACTGAGACCATCTTGAATGTTTAAAACCGCGTAGTCGTTGTTGAATTAAGGCAGCAGGAGTGGCCCCGAGGACGGGGTGCAAGTAACGGGGGGAAGGTTCGTTCGACAAGGACGAGAGCGACAATCGCAGAAGGCATGGTCGATATATATGTAGGATTTCGCGACGCGTTCCATATGCTTCCGTCACGCGAAAAAAAAAGGTGAACCGCCGGGTTTTGGTAGATCAGTACTGCTATCCATCCCAACTCCGTGTACCCATTTCCTTTCCAAAGTGGCAGGATGGGCTGAGTCGCTGATACCGGGCGGAAGCATCATTCTCCCAGGTGAAGAGGCTGCAAGAGAGAGAAAGTGGTTTCTTCGCTTGTTGGCGATGACAGAAATGACATTCCTGTGTTGTACGTGACCTCTGAAACTGGAGACTCAATTACCGGTTATGTCGGCAATTCAACCTCTCCCGGTGGTCCCGGCCCGTGGTCCCGAGTGCTGATCGCCTTGGGTGCATCAGACGGGAACGAAGGAACAAGAGACTATTTGGGCTTGTTTCGACTGGTGCAACTATACTTGAAGCCTCCCGCACGCTGGCAATGCCAGCTGGCAGCTGACCGTTCCCAAGTTCCGGTCCACGAACTTGAAGTGGCTTACGACTCGGAAGTGGTTCCTCCACACGGGACAGTTCCGGGGGACACCACGCCACTACCACGCCGCGACCACGCTACACTCCAGGAAGAGGAAGTTCGATTCTTCCGCGATAAGAACCACGTGGACCATTGTAAAGTACTATACTTAGTCTCCACCCAAATTACTATCTCCTTCTGTGTCATGGAAGTGTTTTGGCGTGGTCACTGGGTGTTTGATGGCATAGAATAGAAAAGCCTTCCATGATGTTGCTCAATCAAGGTCGCCGCTGGCACGGACCAGGCCAAATAAAGCTTGCCACGTCAAAGGATGAATAGAGCCATCTGCCGCTTACTGTACATTCGTGGATGACGCAGCTGTAACAAGAGTGTGAGAATGCGTTCGAGCCAAGTCTCGTACCATGCGATACAGGGCAAAAGCAAGCATCATGTATTCGCAAGTGCCGAGTAATACACCTATGGTCACAGCCGCACCACGCCACGTAAAACAACAGAACTACTAACCGAATGCAACCCCTCACACCGAACTAAGTACATCTATACTTTGAGCGCTTTGATCGATTTACCCATGACGACTGCGATCCATTCTCCAGCTGGTGTCGAGTGTCCTGTGTTCATCGTCATCGGCGCGATCTGCGGAGACCAAGCCAGGTTCGTAATCTCGCTTTGTGCCGAGTACGCCATAATGGGGTCCGTGATCACCCGTCGCTTCCCGTCGGACGGCCTTGGAGAGCTCAACCGAGAGCTCGCATTGCGTGGAGAGGGCGCAGGCGCAGGAGCATGAGGCGAGATGTCCCAGACAAGCAACTGACAGTCATCCGCTGTGAAGGGAGAGGGGCTGGGCATCAGAAACCCAACCACACGGAGAGGCAGAAACCTAGTCACTCACCCGCGGTCGCGACCAGTCCGCGTTCGGTCGAGCTCCACCCCGCCGCGTTAATGGGCGCCCGATGTGCGCGCAACTCCATCACAGGCGCGCCGGGGCTGCGCATGTCAAGTATCTGGACGTCCGAGCCGTCCTGGTGGAAGGTGCTCATGTAGTTCGGGTCGCCTGGATTGAACGCGATGCGCAGCAGCGGGGACGATGGTGGCCGGCCAGTCGGAGGTTGGTTCTTTGGCGGTGGCGTCTCGTAAAGGATGGTGCTATGCTCGAGGCTCCGCAGATCGAACGCGCGCAGGGAGCCGTCCGCGCCGACAGAAACAAAGATATCCGTCGAGTTGGGTAACCACGCGACGTCGTACACCTCCCGGTCGTGCGCGATAAGCTGCGTCACCGCCGTCGATGTATCCAGATTCCAAACCGTACACGTCGTGTCGATCGAGGATGTGACCACGAGGCTAGGCATCTTCTCGTTCCATGAAAAGTTGGTGAGCGGTGCCCCTCCACTCTGGCCCTGTATTTTAGATTGCTGCGGAAATACTGGTACGTTGGGAACTCTGCCTTCAGGAGAGAATGAAAGAGTACTTACCCCTGATAAAGCTGCCTTCAGCGAGAGGCGGTGCCCACCCGAACTCGGTTGTCGCCCAACGAAGGAAGAGGTCACCAGGGGTGCGTCGCTCGTGTACTCGAATACACGTAGCGAATCCCCCGTCGTGGCAAGAAGCTCGGTCATTGGGGCCTTCTGAGACCACGCAAAGTTCGATGCGTTGGCGGGCTGCCACTGAAGCGCCGTGGCGGGGTATCCATGGCTGACTTCAACGAGGGTCACAAAGTCGGGGTAGTCGCCATAATCGTCCTCCACCAACACTCGATCATCCTGCAAACCAACAACTGCGATCCTGTTGCGGAAGTCCTCCGTGAAGGATGCGATCCCGAGGCGGAACGCGGAGCGTGGGCGTAGTTGCTGCCCTGGTGCTGGCGACTTGCACCAATCAATCGCGTGGACGGGCCCTTGAAACCGACTATTATGTATCTCGCTACGCTCATAAAATAATGATACGTACATGGAGCTTCGTATTGAAGCAACGTGGTTTGGGTCATGAAGATGGAGAAAGGGTAAGAGGAAATGCCTTTTTTCTATATCCGACACCTGTCTTGCACGCCGCACGACCATGTATGAGCTCGGCCCGTTGCGATCCGGAGGAACAGGATGTTGTTGCTGGATTGCCACGAAGAACAGGAAGCCATGATACATGATGCATCTTGCATGTTCCACCACTATCGCGGACATTTTCTCTGCTTCCGGTGCGTCGGATACATCACATCTCGCAAACAAAGTACTTTACAGCCAGTGATCCATATTACTGTAACGATGCGAAAAAAGAGAAGTTCACACAAGAGATCACATATTCACAACGTTCACATTCTAATCACCTTGCACTTTCATGTGCTTAGTGAAGTCAAGGAGCCGAAAGAAAGGAAGATATGGTGCGTGGGCTAAAGGAGAGGACAGCCCAAGTGCTCAGATGGCGGCATAGACCGAGATTATTGTAAATATCACTTTTTCCAGAATGATCCGAAACGATCAAATAAGATAATGTTCTAGTAACTGGCTGAATGACGTCTGCTACCTCGTAATTGAGTTGGTACAGGTCAGTCACGCGACCGTTCCGATAACATGACAGGAGCAGCGAAGGCTTGGACAAATCGCGCATTCCCTGACGACAACGGAGATTGCCCCAACTGATACAAGATAAGTAGAGTATCAGCCCTCTGCTAGGCCCTAGCATTAGCCAGCACACTCCGCGCAAGCGCCACGTATTCCGCCGCCGAATCGCGAATCTCCTCCGACTCACACGTCTTCTCCCAATGCGTGAGCCCACCATCGATAAGAGTGAGCGCCTCTTCCTCAGAATGTTCTTCAACCCAGCGCACGTATTCCGGAGCCTGCCACCCATGCAACGTATGCGGCAGCGGGATGGGAGCGCGCACGATGATATGATGCAGCACCACGAGCAGTGGCAGTCCCGCTGTCGCACTGGGCTCAGCGAGGCGTGGGGTCTCTAGGAAGAGTAACGGGCGCAGCGCGCGGAGGGCACGGTACTCGGAGCCGGCGCCATCCAGCCCGCCACTGCGTTTGCCCTTGCCCTCGGACATGAATGCGCCCAGGGAGAACTCGAGCTCGGTCATGTCGCGCGTGAGCTGCAGCTTGGTCGTTTCGTCGAGCGGTTTAACGATCGAGGCGTGTATCACGAAAGCCCTGAGTACGTATCTCACGATGTCCAGCGACCTGCACAAACAAAAAAAATCTTTCCTCGGATGTTCGCGTACTCGAAGAAAAACGAACCATTCTCGTGTCACTTCCTCGATCGAAAGGCGTGCGAGGATTTCGGACTTCACAAACGCTAGCTTCTCCGTAATTTCCTTAATATATGGACTCGAACCGCCCATATCGGCGAGGGGATCTGTGGATCGTATTGGATCGCGATGTAGTTTAGCGATGATCGCACCAGAGTCGGACTTGATAGCAGCCAAGAGAGGGTCCACGATATGCCGGTATATCCCCATCATATTCTATCGGCTGGTTACTGGCAAGGCTAGTGTCCGGACAGGAACGAGCACTTACCACCACAGACGGGTGTAGAATTGCGTACACATCACTAAAATGCTCTCCCTCGAGAGCTTGAATCCTCGTCCCACAGTGGTATAGGAATGTCGCCAATGACAGATTCTGCACTTGATGCGGCGAAGCGGACTGTCCACTAAGAAGCGTTGCAGTCCGATCTCGCACGACGATGCTGTCTACACGTCCAAGTAGCATGTCCAAGCTTGCCTTGGCACTGCGGGCGACGGAACGCACAAGCAGCGGGTCAAATTTGGCTGCATCGAGTTCGTTCGCGATCAGTCGTGAGACATTCGTCCCTTCGGACGAAGAAGGGGGTGCATGAACACCACCCTGGAAAGCTTGTCCTACTGACTCATTCATTTTGTTTGACGTACGAGACAGGTAGAGGGCTTCAAAGGTAGAGAGTGCACGAAGAATGAGAACAGTTTCTGGGCTGGCAGGGGCTAAGGATATATCGCTGAGCGTGTCATAAGATATGTACAGACCTTTGTCGCTCATGTGTGTATACAGTGTCGGTGTGCGCCGCGATTTTTGAGAAAAAATCGTGGAAGAGGCGCAAAAGCCTTGGATAACCGGAACTCAATGTTTGTTGCAGGAAGGTTGAGTCTGAGAAGATACTTCAGGGCGGCTTGTAGCTTTGGGAAACACCTTACTCTTCGCCCCATCCCGGGTCTGCTTCTCCAAGGCCCGGGCCAGTGCAGCCCAAAACGTTGTGCTTGGCTTACTTTCCAGCACCTACGGAGCATTACGAGAGTTATGGACGCGGTGGTACTATCCAACCCACCTTCATGGCCTCGTCGAGAAAGACAATCTGTGAGATCGGATCCTTCTTCAATTTCAAAACTTTCTCCAAGGTGTACACCTGAGTGTCATAGACGTTGATGCCAACATCAAAATAGCATAGGCGAGCTTACCTTAACACATGCACCGGCCATATCCTCGATAAGTGATGTTAACCGGGCCCACAGAGCATGTCCCCACTGTGGCGCAGTTACGTTCGTAGGCTCCTGCCGAATACGGGACTTGTATGCGAGTCCCATGGACGATGATGTAGGATCTGAGATCCATGGCTCAGCTGCTGGACAAGACCGATAACGTCGAAAAGTGATTACCTTTTGGGTTTAGCTCTTTGGAGATTTGTGACACATCGAAGGCCGATTTGATCCGGGCTTCGACGGCAGTCGACAAGTCTGAAACGAGATTTTGCACAAGATCTGGCAGCAGTCGGAGGTTGTGCGCAGTCTGAAGTGAAGTTGCAAGTAATGGCTGATTCTATGAAACATAGGAGATTAACGGGCGCCCGTTTCCAAGGCGGAAAGAGTAACTTGCGACTTGAGCAAGGCCTTCTAGAACCATCGACTCCATTTCTGTCGTGACTTTTGAGCGCGCAGACTCGATTGATGGGACATGCACGGCCACGGCATTGATGGAGCGGAGGGGAATATGCCCACTTGGCGACAGACGAGCGTCTGCCGGCGGCATCCCATCTAAAATGAGCTCGGGCGCATCAGATGAGGTCTCCAAAAGGTCCCCTGATACGCCTATTCAGCTGCCATACGAGTGTCGCGCCAATGAACATCTCTACCGAGCTCCGCAATAGTAAGCGCAGCCTGTGCAAGTGAGCGCTCCTTTTCTCCTTCGTAATCCAGTCCTGGAGTGGAACTTCGCCGGCCGTCGGGTATCCCACTGTTGACTTTTGATTCAGGCGCCTTGGATCGTGAGGTGGTACCACCCACACTGTCGCCGACCTCGGCCATCTGCGCTTGTAATCGTTTGACAAGGGTCGTGAAGCGAGACGTCCGTCGCAAAACGTCTGAGGCTTGTTGGAGGCGCTGCAAGCGCTTCACGTTCGCTTGCATGGTTTGGTAGGGGTAACGAAATTTTTGGCGAAGCCTGAGTAAATTCAGGATGAGGGCCACATTAGCGCTAGACTGACGTGTATACGCACTTTTCCAAGGATGCATCGAGCGCATCGAGCCCTTCTCGAACGGTCTGCAAAGACCCACTAAACTCTCCGACCCCCGCAGCCTGCTCCAGTAAATCCTCGTGGTGCGCAGTAACCTAAACGGACTCATGACCACAAACGATGTTGAACGCAGAAAACGTAGACATACCACATTCTTGATCTGTTTCGAGACGTCGTCAACGCCATAATTTAGTTTCGCGATAGCAACAGAGATGTCCTCTTTGGCAGGTTCCAAGCCAGTAGGTTTTGCAGGTCTAGATGAACCAGGTTGCGGTGGGTAGGATTCACCAGCAAGGACCGCGTTGGCATATTCATTGGCATCAAAGTCCGGGGATTCAAAGATAGTATAGTCTACCGAAGGTCACGGTCAGGGTTGGTGAAACCGGTCTACGAGGAGAACGTACGCGCCTGTCATGGAGTCCTGACGATGTCGATACGTTGATAGCTTGACAGCTGGAGTTGCACTTTGCCGTCAGGAATTCTACGAGACGTATGCGCGCAGCGGAGCCCAGGAAAGAGCCTTTCGTTTCTGCGACAAGTACGACGTCTGTGCTATTCCTGCTACTTTCACGAATGTATGCAATCAGCGTGGTTGGTTGGCTTGTAGCTGATGTCACGTGCATGGGTGCCTTGCGCCACTCGCATCACTTAGTCTTTCTCCCATGGGCGGTGTTCAACAAGACTATCGAGGCTGTGTCCCGCAACATGATTCTCCTTGATAAGGAAGCGCTTACGCCCCATGTGCCAGCGCTGCGCCGCTGTCGGATGGCCAGTTCATCACCAGGCCCATCCCCACATTAAGCCTGGTGCGTTCTCACGGGAAGGGCCTTGGGAAGGGCCCTCTTACATTGTCCTCGTCACAGGCCTTATCACTCTCGTCGAGAAGGAATTCCCATGATGAATCCCTCAATCTGCGGGAAGTGACGAGGTCAGCCTAAGAGTCGGAAGGATCTACTGAACATGGATATCAAATGATCAGTCCTTTTGCGACTCGTGGGTGGGTCAAGGGCTATGCCTCAAGTTTGTCACGTGTTGCCACAGCCCGACATCAAAAGACACTCCGCACGCACACGCACAATGAAACCCCTTGTGGAGCGCTCCAAGCACTAGCTGCGGAGGGTATTTCTTTGACACCAAACTACACTTTCAGGCTTACCTTCTGCCCTTCATGGCCTTTAACCACTACCGGCTAAACCCTGGCTGGGGCACCCAGCAAGTACGTAGGCCCTTGCACCCTGCTTTGACACCAGCTGAACCCTTTTTCTAGTTTCAACTCGGAGCTCCACCAATGCCAGGCTATCAGCCACTACCTTCATGTATGTACGCCGGATTGTTGAAAAGATCAAAGTAACGGAGCTTAAATACAGGGACGGGACAAGACTTCTATTCTGCCCATGCCATGGGCGGTGACCCGTAAGTCATCCTGCAGCACGGTAAAGAACGAATCACGAGCGATGCATAGTTACTTATACCAAAACACCATTTCACGTCTGTCGTCGGGAATGGGAGGTGTCGGGAAGCATGAAGCAAGGTCTTGGCACCGCCGAGCCTACGCTGGTCTCGTACGTCGCTGATCGATCTCCTCCCAGCTTTCATTGTTTCATTTCAGGTCATAGGGTGAGGTTACACACATGATGCCTCAAGAAATCGGATTTGCTGCGGCATACGAGGCATATCGTCAGTTCAAATACAGCACCAGTGTGTATAATAATCTGTACACCGACTATGAACGGCAACGCGACGCCCTGAGGGCACTTGCAATAGCTGAAGGTATGTCGCTATCGATCGTTCTATTGTCTCTCACGCTCACGTGCTTTACCACCTTATCAAGCCTCCCGCTTGTGGCAGGACACGGGTCGTGGAATCGACCAATATGGCTTACAGATGGCTTGCGATGCCGCGGCGGCGACAGCCGGTCACATAGCTACTGAGCGTGAAATGGGAGACTCTCATGGCTATGGCATGGGTTTCGGAGGCGGCTCCTTCCGCGACCGTCGAAATTCGTTTGGAGCGTATTCTGGTTCTGGCTTCGCTGGTTCTGGCTTCGCTGGTTCTGGCTACGCCGGTTCTGGATACGGCGGAGGCAGTGTCTATGGAGGAAGTAGCCCGTTACAGATCGCTGGAACCATTCCAGGAAGCCCAATCGCGAGCCCCATGGCTCTTTCAGGTTCGCCATACGGCGGCTATGCTGGCAGCGGCATCGGTATGCCTGGCTCGTACGGCGGCGGATATGCTGGCTCATATGGTGGCTCGTACGGCACGCCCTACAACGACTACCTCGGTTTACCAAACGTGGGTGGGTACCCCATGAGTGCCCCCGGCACGCCGGCGATGATTATACACCAACCGGAGAGTCATCACCGTCGTCATCGTCACCGTCATCACCATCATCATCACCGCCGACACCGTAGTCATGACAGATATTAACCTCCGGACAATCCTGTGCGAATAATGGTTTCGACGATTCGGAACATCAAAGTGTGTTTGACGATGGGATTGGAGGTAGAGCTGCGTCCACCGTATGTGATGATCTCCGCTACGATATCTATGTATGTACTGTAAAAGTCTCTTGAGTTTGAGATTGGTTCTCTTCGGTACCTGAGTTTCTGGAGTCACCAGAGCTGCTATTGTACTGTTTGTATGCCATTTTGGCTAACATGTTGATTACTTTCCTTGTTGGGTTATAAAGTCTCACGAGCGAAGTCCGTAACAACTCTAAGGATGCGCTGAGCTCGGAAGTACTGTACCTTCAACCTTTACATCCACCACACATCTCCCATCCTCCTTCTTAATACTAAAATGTCCGGAGCAGCAGCAAGTGCATCGGCCTCCAAATTTCAATCTTTCATGAACCATCCAGCTGGTGCGCTGCCCGAGCGAGGTTCTCACACGAGGGCCCATTAATTGACTGTAACGATCCTTTCGACATTGTATCCTACAGGACCCAAGACCGTCTTTTTCTGGGCTCCTCTTATGAAATGGTGCCTTGTCGCCGCGGGGCTGAAGGATCTTAATCGACCCGCGGACAAACTCTCCGTATCACAGAACGTTGGTGTGTGATTCCCTTTTCCTTGTTCCATTACCTTTCCGCTGATGTCTATTGAACTGGGTCTACTGCAGCGCTCGCGGCCACCGGCTTCATCTGGGTACGATATTCGCTTGTTATCAACCCTATCAATTATTCGCTTGCAGCGGTGTGTATATGTACCTGCATCGGTTCCGGGTCGGTTCTCATGCATCTTGTGTGTTCTGTAGGTGAACTTCTTTGTTGGTTCAACTGGCCTCGGGCAGCTGGCGCGTATCGCCCAGTGAGTTCTGCGTTTTCTTGTTCGAACCCGGGAACTAATGTCCGGCTCTTTTGCAGATACCAATACAATCAGAAAGGCGAGACCCCACCGGTTGCGGCGGCCTAGAGCGAGCGTGCCACACGTACCCGTACTCTTTTTCGCCCTTTACCTTGCTAGGTAGATCTATTAGAACGGTACACCTCACATATAACGCTTGAAAATCCCACCTACAATCAATGCGATATATATATGCGGGTTGTAACAATAAGAAGTACACGAGGGGTGCATAAATTTACAGTGCTAAATACTGAGACCTGGAAATATCACAAAAGGAACCATATGACAGAGCCACCTTTGTCGTTGGATGTAATCTGCTCGGTTGCTTTCGTTGCGTGTCACCTCGCGCGCGAATCGTCTCCACTTTCTCCTCCCTGTTCATCCGCAAAAGAGCTCTGCAGCGCACCGCGCGCGATGGATAGCCAACTCCCATCCCTGGCACGATTGAGTGCACCCGTGACGAACTGTTGCACATGGGCAGCTGGGCTTGCGGAATTTGCGGCATTCCGCTGGTCCTCCTCAAACTGCCACTCCCTATGCTGCTCAAACGAGTCCCATGCCCGTGGTCGTGGTTTCGAGCGCTGGTAGCTACTGCGTGAGGCGCCCGCCGCGGCGTCTTGCCACCGGCCCTTGAGCATATCTGACACCATCCCGATAAGACCCGGCACTATGGCACCGCCTCCACTCCCAGCCCCCCAAGCTAGTGCAGTGGACACAGCCGCTGCGATGATTCCCCATTTGATCAACCACGCTGTCGTGCGAACGAACCACGTTGCTGTGCGCACCGCGCTAGAGAGCGCGAGATACGCAGCGAGGAGGGTAATGAGAGGCGGGATGATCTTCTGCGCATCCCAATCGGATGGATTTGATGTTATCAGCGCAGTGCCGAGGCCGAGCAGGGCACTGAAGAACGCCAGCCCGTGTGTGAGGAGGGTGAGTAATGCGTTGTAGACTGGTGGCGGGAGGGAGGAAGAAATGTACGAGAAGAGCGGGTTGAGAAAGTCTAGGAAAGGTATTTGGGGAGGGTCGACGTTCGCCATGGCGGACGGATGCGTAACAGGCGAAGGGGGTGCAAACTAGTCGAGTAATTGGCAGGGGATGCCACAACTCTGCCACGAGTGCCAACGACAATACTTCTGCGGTTCGGTTTGCCGCGCCACCGGCCAGGACCGGTGATACGAGGGTGACAAAACCACAAATCCGGGGTTGTGACGCAAAGAATCGCGTGGTCTGGGCCTGTGACAACCATCACGCCAGTCTTCTAATTTCATCTGCGGCAAACTCCGAGACCCCATTTTTAACCCAACTTCCTGCCGCATATAGGGATATCCGTCCCACTCCATGGTTAATTTGGGAATGAGCCAACGGGCATCAGAATATTCTCCCCTAACCTACTGGGGAATACATTGATTCTCTGTAATTCAAACACCGTAATTATGTCAGCAAATATTGACAAACACGTATGTTATAAAGATGGTACATCTTTACGGTAGCAACTTGTCCTAGGCCTGTCAGAGCCCCTCCCAACTCTCACATTATTATCCGCTTCTTTCGTCCACTTGTCCCATCCCCTCCATAAAATGTCTCTTAAGAGGAAGCTGGAAAGAGATAGCGTTGGCGAGTCTGACCGCGATGTGGGTTCTTCCATGGGCATCGCAGTAACCGATCGGGATTAATGCGTGTCTCATCAGTCGAAACAATTACGTCTCGTTCCCTTCCCCTCCTACCAGGCGGATACAGATGTTGCTATGTCTGATGAATTGTCGGACGTCTCTTCTCTTGAGCCTGTCATTTCTGAGCAGCATCATATGCGCTTAAACTCGGGCGCTAGTACATCAAGCAGTTCGGATTTCGGCGACGGTGTGTCTCCATGCCTTCGTTATTGTCTCCAAGCTCATCCCAATGCGCATATAGCCACCACGTATCCCTCGTTCACCGTTTGCCCCAACCCGTTCTTCGGTTCAGATGGCTCTGTCGACATCGACTCGCATAACTTCTCAAGATTGTCCGATTCACCTCCGCCACGAAGATCCGTTGGTTTGCTCGAACCGAAAAACAGTTTCATCCATCACGGGTTAGTGCCCTCATGTCCATCTGATTGCTCTGGTCCGAGTCTGTACTTTTACTGACGTGCATGTCTTGTATCTGCTCTTCGATAATCCTCGTACATGCTCCAGGAATTGCACCCAGATTCCAAAATTACGCGTCGCTTGCGCTTCAAATTTGCATGGACAACGCTCAATGTGGAGCCACTGCGAACAGTGTGGCGCTATTGAAATGATCGACCCTGACTATTGACCACCTGTAGCCCCCCGTCTCTGCCTAATGCCGCCATTATCCAGCATCGATACTAGCCTTTTGTTTATGCATCTTATCTGCGCTGTAGCATGACCGTCTTCGCCTGGCCGCTATTCGACCCAACCTCAGCACCTTCAGCTTTCGCCTCCGCCCTCCAGCAGCACTGCCAGTTGAAAAAATCAAGTGCAATGAATCGACACCCTTCGGATTCGACACCTTGTACACCATTTCGACTTCGGCTTTCCGGATATAACAACTGTCAAAAAGTGTCCGCGTCAACGTATTCTTGGGTCTGATGTCTGGTTCGTACCTTCGGATTCATTAAGCGAACAATCTCAACTGCTGCATACGTTATATCACTCATCCACACCGATTCATCTCTACGATTGTTCCTGTCCTTGACTCAAAGATTCGTTTCGCATCGGCATCCACCATGTATATATTGCTCTGTAGTTCTGCTGCGCTATTACTTTTGCCCTATGAGTTTTGGAGTGATTAAAATCAAACAGATGGTTCTTTGAGATAATGGAATATCAGGTATCGATTTTCTTCGAGCCGACACTGGCAGGTCTACGTCGGACAAACGTGCGGTATCTAAGAAGTCGGAATTGTCCGAGCGCTGGAGGAACACGCGACAACACGCGACGCATTCGAAGCCAACGCCACGACACGCGTTAGTGGCGGTAATGACACATCGGAAAGTCGCCTCATTTTTTCCTTGGCATATTCAGTAGAAGTCGTGCCATTTGTACATAGTTTACATACGTAGCTTACTGTTCATGGACTCAACCACAATGAAAACCCTGTGAACTCTCTTAGAGTGAGCAAACTACAGTAGGCTCTGCATCTTGCTCTGCATAGCCTGGGCTGGTGAGAATAATTTCCAACCAGCGGCAAGACGGCGGCCGAAGGCCCTATCATTGCGTGGAAACCGGCGACCAAACAAGGACAAATGATTGCCTCAGGGGATTTTTGACGGCAGATGATACTGTATGTCTTCTGCCTTCGTCATTTCTCTGTCAATGGTTATAAGAGTTTGGTTATGGATGTGTTCTACACATTTCTACTAGAAAAAGGGGCTTGTTGGCTTTGGAACTCAAATTTTGGTCTTGTAAAGTAGTATTGCCCTTATTTGACCATGTGTCAATTGATTTTCTTTCACATTTTCTGTCTCGTTATGTTCAATGATGATTTATATGCATGATTTGAGGTACATATGTACAGGGATTGCCTAAGTAGATGTCGTATTGAATGTTTGGTGTAGCCTCGCGAAGCGAGCACCCTCGCAGAGTTTGCGGATACGTAATAGCGGGTCTATTGAATTCGCCCGGAGTCCCCGGCCCGGCTACGACGCTCCTCTAGATGTTATTGTTGTTCTTTTCTCACTCTTGTTCATCAAACATGCCCTTTCCACAGGGCCCGAGGCGGACGTGCGGCGATCTAAAGAGAGAGACTTTAATTGTGAACGGCAGAATCGGTTTCGAGCTTGCCACACTGACAGAACGAGTATACACGCTCGAGAGCCCTTGCGAGTGCCTGGGCCTGATGACGACCCGTCAGCAGAGTCCCGGACATCCTGACATGTCCACGCCGTTTTGGATGACCACATGATGGTGGGCAATCCCGATCGACATGCTCCTCCTCCCCCTTCGTACCTCTCTGAATCTGACACTCGGTGAGCAGGACAGATTCTCATTCACGTCAACCTGGCTTTGCATTTCTCCTCCCTTATCATGTTGGCCAATATGGGTTCACATAACACTCTGCCAACGCGTTACTACAGAAATCCTGTGCTCTCGACCCCGAAAATTTACTGGCACGCGAGCAGGTCCTCATCCCGGAATTTTACACACAGAAGGCAATCAATGAAAGATCGGTCGTGGTTTCGGGTAAGATCCTCGACGGTAACACAGGGTTTTTACGACGACGATGAGGAGAAGGGAGGACGCGGTCCTGTCAAAACGAGGACGGCTTATGCGCCATGTCTACTTAGCCCTGTGCTTGAGCTCGCGCGGGATACCTGTGCAGTACATTGAAGTCAGTCCCCTTGCAAGGGAACGAGAGGCAACAAAAAGAAAAGAGAGCAAGGATAAATGCTTACCGATCTTGTCCGTACCGTACGGGACCAAGGCGTAGGAGGCCGCCAGCATCGAATTGAGCTGCGTCGACGCGGGATGCTTGAGCTGCCTGGCGATCAGCTGGGTGAAGTCGTCGCCCTCTCTTAGCGCGAACGCGAAGAACGAGACCGGCAGGAAACAGGTGGAGCCGAAGTCGAGGGCCACAATCCTGCCCCAGAGGTCCCTTATGAAATTGGACCGGTTCATGTCACAAGGGCAGAGCCGCAGGCCGTGGTCCTCGACCTCGGGCCCGAACCTGACACGATCCTTCCTGCCTGTGTACGCGAGAATCTGTGTCAAGAGTCATCATCCGGAAACCAGCGAAGGTGTAATAGGGATAAGGCGAGACGAAGGGGAACACTTACGCCGTTTACATGTTGTTCCAGCTCTCGGACGGAATCGTAAGTCATGGAGGACTTCCATTCGACGAAGAAGCGGTGCACGATCGGGCCTCCGCCGACGGGTCCGGGCTTTGTGGTTGGGCCCCGGACGGCGATGAGGGACTTTACGGCGGCGGCGACCAGCTTGACATCGGAGTCGTCGCATATCGACCCGTCGATGTACTCCATCACGATGTAGCCGTAGCTGCCCGACAAGAAGGCGAGGTAGACGCAGGGGACCCGCACGGCGGCGTCGGCATCGCCGTTAATGGCTTGCCCGACGAAGTGCTGCGTCAGGGCCTCACTCATAGCGATGGACCGGCCATACTTGACCCAGGCATAGGCGGCGCCGCGGGACTCGTCGACGAGAGGGACGCCGCGGAGGTTGTTGGAATCGGAGTTGGCAGCGCTGGACCGGGCGCGAGCGGCGTCGCGGCACTGCTGGACGATCTCCTTGGGGGCTGGCAGGTTGACGGGCTTGTTGTCGCCATCAATGACGAGATTGATCTGCGACATGGTGGTCACTGAGGAGGCAGAGGGTTGTGTTAGTCACAGCTAAGGGGGCCCTACAACGAACGCAACAGCGGCGAAGCACTCACCGATGACAATGACAATGACAACGTCGAGCAAGGGACTTTGTGCGTGTAAGTGAGCTTGGTTGAGAGCGAGAGGAACTCTCCTAGGCTGGTGAACGCGGCAGAAGACCCTTTTTTAAATTTTAAAAATCTGCATTTACACATGATAAAGACGCGGTCCCGAAGAGTTCCAGACTTGAACTAGAGAGAAATGTGGGCTACAACTGGCCAGCGGCTGCTGGGGCATGGTATAGAAGGAGGGGGTGTAAACGACGAGAACCGGGCTGATATCAACTAAGCCCTGCAGCGACTCGCGCTCAGAAAGGTGGAAAAAGGGGGCGATCTATCCCGGATCCCCTAAGGGACGTGGCCTGACCAAGGCCTGACTTGTGCTCTCTAGAAACCGGAGCAATGCTTCAGTGCGGCCAACGTTCCGCGGTATCCCAGCAAGGCGCTTGATTGGGCGGCCTGTTTGGTCGTCGAAATCGAAGCGCGGGGTAACCGGTAAACTGCTCGCGCCGCGTTGTAACGAGGACATGATTGACTGTCTGTGGGTCCACTCCGCATTTGCAGGCCGTGGGGATGCCGCGATCTGCATGGAAGCGCTGGGCAAATTTTCACATTCGGTGAGCAGGACAGATCCTCCACGTCACCTTGCACTTCTCCCTTATCATGTTGGCCAATATCATGGCAATTTGGGTTCACATGACACTCTGCCAAAGCGTTACTGCAGATAAACTTGTACTCTCGACCCCGCAGACCCTCCGGTATGCGAGCAGGTCATCCCGGAATTTTACACGCAGAAGGCAATCAATAAGAGATCGGTCGTGTTTTGGGTAAGATCCCTCGACAGTCGAAGCGGTGATAGCCGCGTGATGACACAATATTTCCCCAGGCGTAGGCGCCGCGGAAGTTTAGGCGGCCTGATGTGCGAGGCGAGCGCTTAACGAATCGCTTGGAGTTCGCATACATTGCGCGACAGAAACCAGACGGACGAGGTCGCTCGCTCTCGAAGCCTACTTGCGAATGACATCTCCAATGGGGTTCCTGGAATATGTCAAGCAAATCACAGGTGTTCCAGGTGCCGCAACGCAAACCGGGATTTAATTCGAAAGGCGCTCTGGCGTCGGCGACGACGACAGTTCGTGGACCCCGGTGCCGAGATTTAATAACGCGGATGTAGGTCATGGATGCAGCCGCCGGATGCGAGACTGCTGAAGACACAGCTTCTTCTTGTCTTGCACGGACTTCGGCGGTGACAGCAAGCCGTGGTGGAAGGATAAAGTGTTCAGCCCTGTCCGTGTGGCACCCCGGTGACTCGCGCCCGGCCACTGCCACTCGTCCCGAAAGCCGAGCTGCTCTTGGTGCACCGTTTTCTATCTAGAGCCATTGATTGGTATTTGATGCCGTCAGCGTCAAGTAGTACGCAGAGAGAGACGAAGAGATGGTCTATTGACCCACATCAATCCCTTATGCATCCTCATATGTCCTGGCCATATTGGCCCATTCTTTGCCCCCTATGCGTCCCACTCGCTCAGGCTGACACATCCGACTACCACGAACGAAGAATATGAACCATAACCTCAAACTCGTGGAGACTCTAACGACAATGGCGAATCGTAAAGGTATCACGGTCGCCCAGCTGAGCATAGCTTGGGTTGGTGCCCTTGGAGCCCACGTCATTCCGCTTCCCGGATCTTCGTGAGTATACGACTTACTCCCTGTCTCCGCTTCTTGCTCCTCCTAGCTGTTGTTCACACATGCGCACGCCGCAGAAACATAAAGCGCACTTTGGAAAATCTGAATGCTGGAGCCGTGGACTCGGAGTTGTCGGCAGAGGACCTGGCAGAGATTGGGCAGCTCTTGGAGGCGCATCCGAGGAAGGGTGGACAGTATATTGAAGGCGTGGAGGACCAGCATCTGCATCTCTGGAATTGAGTAGATGATCTTGTACGGCGACTATTTAGACTTAGAAATATCGTGTCTGTTGTACTAATAATAGTGCATTTTTAGAGCTGTCTGGCCGTGTACAGTGCCAGCGCGCTACTATGGCTGCGTATATGTTGGAGAGTCTATGCGCGGGAGTCTCCAGCCCCAGAATTTGGCATTTCATTGAGACTCCCGGACTCAATAGTACTCAAATTTCGAACGGCGACCGCGAGGCCCAAATATACTGTATGCGACCATGAGAAATTTGTTCTGTACTGAAGTGCGCCAGAGAATTTTGGAGACTCAGAACCCCAGCGTGCAAAATTTTCCAGCTTGTGTTTGCTTGCATGGAATTGCGCTATTGAAGGGTAGCTACGAGATTGTTGGCCATGCTGTGAGGAATACTGTACCGGGCAACTACGCGCGCCGACTCGGAGTGCTGCGCCCAATGACCTCTTCCCCCCGCACCATCACCAACGAATCCCCCATCCATCCTCTCTTGTACGAACAAACTATCGACCTTCATGTCTCACCCTACCGTCTCCTCGTCCTCTAAATTCCAATTGATCATCAATAATGCCTTGGACAAATACAAGAAACGAACGACGAACGACCTCCTTGCACATCCGCTCGCCGCCCAGCTCCAATCTTGCGATTCTCCTGCTGCCGTTCTCGCCGTCCTTCAGCAGCAAGTCCAGGGGCTGGATCAGGCCCGAAGTAGTGATGAACGATGGTCAAGATGGCTTGATCCAACCGTCAACGTCCTATATACTCTTTCTGCTACTGTTGGCGCGGGTGTTGGTCTGGTACGCCTCATTACATGAACTTGTCTGATATCTGAACTCTCACATTCATCTGACAGGTCTTCTCACCCGCGAATGTCATATTTACCGGGGTTGGCGTCCTCCTTTCAGTGCGTGTCCTTCTGGATAATTTCGCGTGGGCCATTGTAACGCCCACATCTCTCAGGCAGCCAAGGATGCTCGATCAAGCCAAGACGCTCTTATCGACATCTTTGAAAGGATTGAAATGTTTTTCCGACGTCTGGAGATCTATACAGAAGTGCCGTTGACTATGGAGATGACGGATATTATCATTCAGATGATGGCCGAGGTTCTCTCTATTCTTGGGATCACGACAAAGGAGATCAAGCAAGGCCGAATGAGTAAGTATTTACTTTACAAATATGACAAGGTTGACTGAAGGATGTACAGAAAAATATATGAACAAATTGATCGGAAAGACTAAGATCGAAGACGCGCTGAAGAGGCTCGATAAGCTGACACAAGAAGAAGCTCGGATGGCGGCTGCAGAAAATCTGAAGGCCACACATGCTGTTGACAAGAGAGTGGAGGGAGTTGCGGATACGGTGGTTGCCATCGACAATAGGGTGGCTGGCGTTGATGAACAAGTGCAACAAACGGCTAACGACGTAGATGAAGTGAAACGTTTGTCATAACCTCATCATTGCTGACTATGAAGCCTTACCCTTCCTTTCAGGAAACCAATTGCGCGAGAACATTCATAAATGGCTCTCCCCACCGGACCCCTCGACGAACCACAACATCGCCTGTGGTACACATCACAAAAAATCAGCAACCTGGTTTTTTCAAGGCAGCATCTTTCAGGAGTGGAAGTCAACAGGATCGCTTCTTTGGATCCACGGAAAACGTTTGTCCCGTCCTCTTTCCAACTTGGCTCTCTCTGATAGCATCTTGTCTTGTAGCTGGTTCTGGCAAAAGCATTATCTGGTTTGTTGAAATTTTGATGGTTCCCGTCAGAGGTGACTGATATGTCATGTCAGTTCCACGGTCATTCAAGACATCGAAGCCATGTGCAAGGATGGAAATGCGTTGATGGCTTATTTTTATTTCGACTTTCGAGATGCCAACAAACAAGGTCTGCGCGACTTAGTCCTTTCCCTTCTCTCCCAGCTTTCTGCTTGCTCGGGTTCTCGTTGCGACATTCTATCGAAACTTTATTCGGTTCATGACCAGGGCAAGAAACAGCCTAGTGATAGCATCTTGATTAAATGCCTCAGAGAGATGCTCACACTTCCTGATCAACGTCCTACCTACCTGATTATTGACGCACTCGACGAGTCCCCGAATACCTCTGGGATTCCATCACCTCGCGAAGCAGTGCTTCATTTTCTGAATGAGCTCGTCGACCTGTCCCTTCCAAATCTTCATTTATGCGTCACCAGCCGCCCCGAAATCGACATACGAAATGTCCTCGAACCATTGACCTCTCGCCAGGTCTCCCTTCACGATCAAAGTGGACAAAAGAAAGATATTGAGAACTACGTTAGGACTGTCGTTTACTCGAATTTGGAACAAATCATGAGGAGATGGAAGATGGAGGACAAGGAACTTGTCATCGAGACGCTCTCCGAAAGAGCGGATGGCATGTAAGTGAATTACTTTTACATTTTTGATACTTGTTGAATATTTCAAACAGGTTTCGGTGGGTGTTCTGTCAGCTCGAAACCCTGCGACACTGTCTTCCACCAAGTGTCCGGCGTACCCTCAATGAACTACCAGAGTCTTTGGACGAGACGTATGAACGTGTTCTAAAGGAAATCAAGAAACCGAACCGAGATCACGCGCGACGTTTATTGCAATGCCTCGTTGCGGCTGTTCGGCCATTTGGCGTAAAGGAGCTTGCAGAGGTCCTCGCAGTTGACTTTGATGATGAAGAAGGAATCCCGAAGTTGAAACCCAATTGGCGCTGGGAGGATCAAGAACAAGCAATCCTGACGTCATGTTCCAGTTTAATCACCGTTGTCGAGACAGGCGATTCGCGGGTTGTGCAATTCTCGCATTTTTCGGTCAAGGAATACCTGACCTCGGAACGGCTCGCCACTTCAAGTGGCGATGTCTCGCGTTATCATGTCGATCTCAGGCCTGCGCATACGATCCTGGCGGAAGCTTGCATGAGCGTTTTGCTCCAGCCAGAGGATCATGTTGAAGAGAACGGCGTTGGAAGGAGCTCTCCCCTGGCTGGATATGCTGCTCAACACTGGGTCACGCATGCGCAATTCGAGGGGGTGTCATCATTCCTACGAAAGGCGATGGAGGATCTGTTTGACCTGGATAAGCCATATTTTCCGGCTTGGCTCCAACTACACAACATAGACACCTATCCCGATTCGGAGTCATCCCTTTACTGGTTCGCAGTCTCTAAAGGATCCAATGCTTCTCCTCTATACTACGCGGCACTGTGTGGATTCCAAGATCTTGTAGAACACCTGGTCGTCAAGTATCCACAGCATGTGGACAACAGCAATGGCTGCTATATGAAACCCCTGATCGCAGCATTGGCAGGAAGGCATTTTCAGACAGCAAAGCTTCTCGGTTACCACGGTGCACGCGCGAATGTCTCCGGTAAAGATGGGAGAATTCCACTCCATTCCGCAACTTGGTACGGAGATCTCGAGATCGTTCAGGTATTACTCGACTACGAAGCAGATGTCAATGCTCGTGATCCCAACAACTGGACTCCGATCCACTATTTGTCAGAAGGAAACCCCCCACCAGAGACACCCCACAATAACCCTGAATTGTTGTCTGCTATCGCCCGATTATTGCTTGAGCATGGTGCAGAGGTAAACGCGCGGACGAATAGTGGCTTGGCCCCGTTGCACGTAGCGGCGCAATATGGGAGGGTCGAGGTCGCACGGGTGCTGCTCGACCATGGTGCGAATGTAGGTGCGGAGGACGATGAAGGCCGGACCCCGATTTACGTGGCAGCGAATTATGGGAGGGCCAAAGTCGCACACATGCTGCTCGAGCATGGTGCGAATGTTGGTGCGGGGGATAACAATGGCAAAACCCCGTTGTACGCAGCAGTGGAACATAGGAACGTCGAGGTCGTACGCGTGCTGCTCGAGCATGGTGCGAATGTAGGTGCAGGGGACAACGAAGGCAGAACCCCATTCCAGATTGCATCGGCGAAAGGATACGACGAGATTATGAAACTGCTGTCGGAACATGGTACTGAGGGCATGTTGTAGCATGATCCCTACGTTACAGTAACAGTAGTCGTTTATGTTGGAGAGCACAGATCACTGGCCGTGTAATACGCGACAGTCCACTGTATGTTCGGCTGTAAGAGATTAGGCAGCTTTGTTCTGCGCCTCTAACAAGTCCTCGGGCCAAGCCTCGGGCATTCTGAGAGGGCCGAACCATATGCGGGGGCCGCGAGCGTATCACGTGAGCTGTGTTCATGGCCACCTTACTCTTACTCTGCTCTAAAAGAAGGGCTTTCCCGTCCCTCCCAA
Organism: Russula ochroleuca; assembly: GCA_015178965.1. Lineage (NCBI taxonomy): Eukaryota > Fungi > Basidiomycota > Agaricomycetes > Russulales > Russulaceae > Russula > Russula ochroleuca. Next base: position 332,079 of record WHVB01000019.1, read on the forward strand.
AAGCTCATCAGACCAATCCATATTTGCATGATGTTTAGAAATCGGGGTCGGGCTGTTTGGTACGCTCTTCATGATGCTTGGCATCGCCGCATCATGCTCTTCTTTGACGGTGCCCTCCTCGACCTTGGAAAATGTACTTGCATTTCTCCCCTCCCCTCCTTCCCAGCTCCCTACAGCCGCCAAATATCACATATGCTATGATTGATCTCCTCGCCACGCGCAGATCCTCTTCCTAAGTACCTAGGCGTCATCAGCGGCAGACGTTTTTTTCATGACGGTAAAACTAGCACCGTACTGTACAGTAACCTTTTCGCTGGTCTGTGCCTGAACGTCCCTCATGGTCGCTCATGTCTATATTGGAGTCTGATGCATGGCAGACGTCCTAGTCTCAATTCAGCACTTTATTGGAACGTTGCGGCTGTGAGGCCCATGAATGCATGAGCGTGTAAGCAGCGGCAGAGACCAGATTCGGACTTGGATTCGGATTCGGCTCTTTGCGAGCGCGAATTCTGCGGCTATTTAATTTGGTGGCCGCGGCCGGCGTGCGGCGTCACGACGACTCGGACAGGAGTTTGGAAAATACTGTTAGTACTGTACGCGAATACATGACAAAGTAACACAGATGGATAAACAGTGGTCTAGTGATCGCATGATCTCTATATGCTTGTGAGGGAGGGGGCCGGCAACAGACTGATCTAGACCGATAACGGCAGGCGAAATCTGTCACGGTTGATGACATGACCCTGGGAATTCCGTCTTTGCGCCCACGAGACGAGGTCGTGCTGCGCTGCGCCCAGTGAGCTATTCCCCTCAGCAAACCCCCATCGTCATCAGGCTCCCTTGTACGAAGAAACTATTGGCTTCTCTCCTTCATGTCTCATGTTCACCCTACTACCGTCTCCTCGTCCCCTAACTTCCGACTGATCTTCAATGATGCCTTGGACCAATACAAGAAACGCACGAAGAATGACCTACTTGCACATCCACTCACCACCCAGCTCAAATCTTGCAATTCTCCCAATGAAATTCTTGCCGTCCTTCAGCAGCTAGTCCAGGCGCTGGATCAGTCCCGAACTAGTGATGAACGGTGGTCAAGATGGCTTGTTCCGACGGTCAACGTCCTCTATGCGTTCTCTTCTACTCTCGGGGAGGGTGTTGGTCTGGTATGCCCCAAGATATGAACTTGTCCAAGAACTGCACTCTTATATTTATCTGGCAGGTATTCTCACCTGCAAAGGTGATATTCGCCGGGGTCGGCGTCCTCCTTTCAGTGCGTATCCTTCTGGATAATTTCGCGTGGGCCATTGTAACGCTCACATCTCTCAGGCGGCTAAGGATGTTCGGGCAAGCCAAGATGCTCTTATCGACATCTTTGAAAGGATTGAAATGTTTTTCCGACGTCTCGAGAGCTATACAGAAGTGCCGTTGACCACGGAGATGACGGACAATATCGTTCAGATAATGGCCGAGGTTCTCTTTATTCTTGGGATCGCGACAAAGGCGATAAAGCAAGGCCGAATAAGTAAGCATTTGTTGAACATATATGACAGTGTTAACTGAACGATGTTCAGAAAAATATATGAACAAGCTGATCGGAAGGACTGATATCGAAGATGCGCTGAAGAAGCTAGACAGGTTGACACATGAAGAAGCTCGGATAGCCATTGCAGAAAATCTGAAGGTCACATATGCTGTGGACAAGAAAGTGCAACAAATGGCCAACGACATAGATGAAGTGAAACATTTGTCATCTAACCTCATCAGTTCTGACAATGGAGCCTTACCCATCCTTTCAGGTAAGAAATTATGGAAGAGCACTCACAAATGGCTCTCCCCACCGGACCCCTCGACGAACCACAGCATTGCTTGTGGCACTCATCACAAGAAAACAGCAACTTGGTTCTTTCAAGACAGTATCTTTCAGGATTGGAAGTCAACAGGGTCGCTTCTTTGGATCCTGTTAAGCCCGCAGCGGGGCTTTGTGCACACTGGATGGTTTAGGAAGGTGTGCAGGTCCGAGGCGTGCCAAGACACATGATTCAGACTCCTGAGATGTGCGTTGATTGTTATAGCACAATCACTAAGCTTCGAAGGCAAGGTCTGCCTTTAAGGACCTTAGAGTGTAGATGGAAGAGTAGAGAAGGGCCATGCAGTGAACAGGAGTGAACAAGAGGCTGCGATTGCAAAGCAAAGTCGAGCTTAAGGCTCAACTGTCCGTATAGAGTCCTATATATACACGTTCAAACTTGGTATGACTAATAGTCCTAGAACTGGTTGCTAAGCCGGTTTGTAAGTGATCAGTCATCTACCTATCATACACTGTCAGCATGATGCGCGTATCAGTAATCAAACCAGAGTCATCAGTCAGCAATACGGTACGAGTCTCAGTCATTCAGTCCATAGATGAGTCAGGGGCGTAATCATAGTGAGTCATGGGGTCGTGTGACCCCAGCCAGTCTGTCGGTCCGTAGAACACCTCACCTCTCTCCATACCAGAGGTGGAGCTTATCAGATCCAAGGAAAATGTTTGCCCCGTCCTCTTTCCAACTCGACTCCCTCTGATAGTATCTTGTTTTGTAGCTGGCTCCGGCAAAAGCATTATCTGGTTTGTGTATTTTTAGTGGTTCCTTTCAGAGGTGACTGATGCTTTGCTGTCAGTTCCACAGTGATCCAAGATATCGAAGTGATGTGCGAGGCTGGAAATGCATCGATGGCTTATTTCTATTTTGACTTTTGGGACGCCAGCAAACATGGCTTGCGCGACCTAATCTCTTCTTTTCTCACCCAACTTTCTGCTTGCTCGGGTCCTCGTTGCGACATTCTATCGGAACTTTATTCAGCTCACGATGAGGGCGAGAAGCAGCCTAATGATATCATTTTGGCCGAATGTCTGAAAAAGATGCTCACACTTCCAGATCAATGTCCAACCTACCTGGTTATCGACGCACTGGATGAGTCTCCAAAGACCTCTGGGACTTTGTCACCTCGCAAAACAGTGCTTCAACTTCTGAAAGAGCTTGTCGACCTTTCCCTTCTAAATGTTCATTTATGCGTCACGAGTCGCCCCGAAATCGATATACGAAATGTCCTTGAACCTCTAGCCCCTCGCTGAGTGTTGCTTCATGACCAAAGTAGACAAAAGAAAGATATTGAAGACTATGTTAGGTCTGTTGTTTATTTGGATGCGCAACAAATCATGAGGAGATGGAGGACCGAGGACAAGGAACACGTCATTAGGATACTCTCCGAAAGAGCTGATGGCATGTAAGTGAATTGCTTTACACTTGTTAGCCATGTTGACAACTTCAAACAGGTTCCGATGGGCTTTCTGTCAGCTGGAAATCCTCCGGCACTGTCTTCCACCAAGTGTCCGGCGTACCCTCGACGAATTACCAGCGTCTCTGGACGAGACATATGAGCATGTACTGAAGGAAATCAGGCCGAACCAAGAGCTCGCACATCGTTTATTGCAATGCCTCGTTGCGGCTGTTCGGCCACTTGACGTGAAGGAGCTGGCAGAGGTCCTCGCAGTTGACTTTGAAGAAGGAATCCCAAAGTTGAAACCCAAATGGCGTTGGGCGGATGAAGAACAAGCTCTTCTGACCGCATGCTCCAGTTTAATCACCATTCTCCGGACAGACGATTCCCGGGTTGTTCAGTTTTCACATTTTTCGGTCAAGGAATTCCTGACCTCGAAACGGCTCGCTACTTCAAGTCCAGATGTGTCGCGTTATCATGTCGTTCTCAAGCCTGCGCATAAGACCCTAGCGCAAGCTTGCGTGGGTGTTTTGCTCCAGGTAGATGACCGTGTTGAAGAGCCAGAACAGAACGGCGTCGGGCAGAGGTCTCCCCTGGCTGGATATGCGGCTCGACACTGGGTCACTCATGCGCAGTTCGAAGGGGTGTCATCCCTACAAAAGGCGATGGAATATCTCTTTGACAAGGATAAGCCATATTTTGCGACTTGGCTCCAATTGCACGACATAGACACCCGACCCGACCTGAAGCCATCACCCCTTCATTGGTTCACTGTCTATATAAAATCCGGCACTACTCCCCTATATTACGCCGCGCTGTGCGGATTCCAAAATCTTGTAGAACACCTGGTCGTCAAGTACCCACTGCATGTGAATACTAGCGGTGGCTACTATGTGACACCTCTGGTCGCAACATTGGCGAGAAGGCACTTTCAGACAGTAAAGCTTCTCTGTCACAAAGGCGCAGACGTGAATGTCCGTAACGGGAGTGGAATAACTCTACTCGCGTCTGCAGCCTCGTATGGAGATCTCGCGATGGTTCAGGTATTACTCGACTGCAAAGCAGATACCAATGCCCGGGATCGCAACGACTGGACTGCGATACACCATGTGTCAGAATATTCTCGCGTCCAAGCCACACCCCACAATATCCTTCAATTGTTTCCCGATGTCGCCCAACTATTGCTTGTTTATGGTGCAGACATAAACGCACAGACCAAACTTGGCACGTCCCCGTTGCACAATGCGGCGAATAATGGGAGGGTCGAGATCGTACACTTGCTGCTCAAGCATGGTGCGAATGTTGGTCCAGAGGACAACGAAGGCAGAACCCCGTTGCACAATGCGGCGAATGGAAGGGTTGAGGTGGTGCACGTGTTGCTCAAACATGGTGCGAATGTTGATGCAAAGGACAAAAAAGGCAGAACTCCGTTGCATGGTGCGGCGGATTCTGGGGGGTTCGAGACGGATTCCAGGAGAATCGAAGTTATACGCGTGTTACTCAAGCATGGTGCGAATGTAGATGCAGAGGACAAGAAGGGCAGAACTCCGTTGTACGAAGCAACGCTTTCTGGGAGGGTCGAGGTCGTACGCATGCTGCTCAAGCTTGGTGCAAATGCAAGTGCAGAGGACAACGAAGGCAGGACCCCGTTGCACGAAGCGGCGGATTATGGGTCCCACGAGGTCGATGTGGATTACGGGAGGGTCGAGGTCGTACGCGTGCTGCTCAAGCATGGTGCAAATGCAGGTGCAGAGGACAACAGAGGCAGGACCCCGTTGCACGAAGCAGCGAATTTTGAGTGTCTCGGGCCTGATGATGGGGCTTTCGAGGTGGATTATGGGAGATCCGAGGTCTTACGCATGCTACTCGAGCATGGTGCAAATGCAGGAGCACAGGACAACGAAGGCAGAACCCCCTTGCACGAATCGGTGGACTGCGGGTGGAATGACGAGGAGTCTAGGAGGGACGAGATCGTATGCATGCTGCTCAAGCATGGTGCGAATGTAGATGCGAAGGACAAAAAAGGCAGAACCTCGTTGCACAAAGCGATGGATTCTGCGGAGGTCGAGGTCGTACGCGTGCTGCTCGAGCATGGCGCGAATGAAAGTGCAACGGACAACAAAGGCAGTACCCCGTTGCACGAAGTGGGGGATGATATGGATGTCGAGGTCGCGCGTATGCTGCTCAAGTATGGTGCGAATGTAGGTGCAAAGGACGACAAAGGTAGAACCCCGTTGCACAGGGCGGTGGTTCGTGGGTTGGACGGGCTGGTACGCGTGCTGCTCGAGAATGGTGCGAATGCAGGTGCGGAGGACAACGAAGGCAGAACCCCCTTGCACGAAGCGGTGGATCTTTGGTGGAATGACAAGGAGTCTGTGAGGGTCGAGGTCGCACGTATGCTGCTCAAGCATGGTGCGAATGTAGATGCAAAGGACGACAAAGGTAGAACCCCGTTGCACGGGGCGGTGGTTCATGGATTGGATGGGCTCGTATGCGTGCTGCTCGAGCATGGCGCGAATGCAGGTGCAGAGGACAATGAAGGCAGAACCCCATTCCAGATCGTGTCGGCGAAGGGAAAGCACTCGGAAAGAGATAGTGAAACTGCTGTCAGAACATGGTACCAAGAGCGCGTTGTAGCATGATCTCTAGAGTAGTCTACATTTCAGATCACTCGTTTTGTAGCGTATTGTAATATGAACAGTATGAGCCTTGGAATGCTTTGCATTCCGTGCCGTAGGCCATCGAGTGGCTGGCGTCAATGATCGAGTTCAGCAAACGGCCAACGACGTCGACGTAGATGAAGTGAAACGTTTGTCATCTCATAAACTCATCAGCGCTGACTATGGAGCCTTACCGGCCTTACCGATCATTTCAGGTATTCAGTTGCGCGGTAGCATTCACAAATGGCTCTCCCCACCGGACCCGTCTGCGAACCACAACATCGCATGTGGTACTCATTCACAAGAAAACAGCAACTTGGTTTTTCGAAGGCAACATCTTTCATGTGGAAGTCAACAGGATCGCTTCTTTGGATCCACGGAAAACGTTTGTCTCGTCCTCTTTCCAACCTGACGGCCTCTGATAGCAAGTTGTGTTGTAGCTGGCTCGGGAAAAAGCGTTTTTTGGTTCGTGGATTGTTAATTGTTCTCCACAGAGGTAACTGACATCTCCTGTCAGTTCCACGGTGATCCATGAAATGATGTGCAATGCGGGACAAGCGTCGATGGCATATTTTTATTTTGACTTTCGGGACACCAATAAACAAGGCTTTGCGTACACCTTTGCGTACACCTATTCCTTTCCCTTCTCATGCAACTTTCGGCCCGCTCGGGTCGTCGTTGGCGACATTCTATCGGAACTATATCCGGCTCATGACCAGGGCAATAATCAGCCTAGTGATATCAGTTTGGTCGAATGCCTGAAAAATATGATCACACTTTCTGATCCAGGTCGAATCTATCTGATTGTAGACGCACTTGATGAATCTCCGAACACGTCTGGGATTCCATCACGTCGCGAAGCGGTGCTTCATCTTCTTAAAGAGCTCGTCGACCTGTCCCTTCCAAATCTTCATTTATGCGCCACGAGCTGACCCGATATCGACATACGAAATGTGCTTGAACCTTTGACCTCTCGACGTGTCTCTCTTCACGGCCAAAGTGGGCAAATGGAAGACATTGCGGACTATGTTAGGTCATGCTCCAGTTTAATCACCATTGTCGAGATAGGGGATTCGCGGGTTGTGCAATTCTCGCATTTTTCGGTCAAGGAATTCCTGTCCTCGGAACGGCTCGCTACTTCAAGTGGAGATGTCTCGCGTTATCATGTCGATCTCGAGCCTGCGCATGCGATCCTCGCACAAGCTTACATGGGTGTTTTACTCCAGGGAGACAATCGTGTTGAAGAGAACGGAGTCGGGAAGAATTCTCCCCTGGCCGAATATGTTGCTGAACACTGGGTCGCGCATGTCCAGTTCGAGAGGGTGTCGTCGTTTCTCCGAAAGGCGATGGAATATTTGTTTGACCTGGATAAGCCGTATTTTGCGTCTTGGCTCCAATTACGCAAAACGGTCCACTTCACTCTAGGCATGGACTCATCATCCCTTCACCGGTTTTCACTCTTCATGAGATCCGACAATACTCCCCTATACTATGCGGCACTGTGTGGATTCCAAGATCTTGTAGAACACCTGGTCATCAAGTATCCACATCATGTGAACATCAGCAGTGGCTATTATGTGACACCGTTGTTCGCGGCATTGGCGAGAAGGCATTTTCAGACAGCAAAGCTTCTCTTTCGCAACGGCGCACACGTGGATGTCCGCGGCAATCATGGGTTAACCGCACTCCATTCTGCAGCTTGGTATAGAGATCTCGAGATGGTTCAAGTATTACTCGACTACAAAGCAGATATCAACGCCCGGTGTGACGACAACCGGACTCCCATACAGTGTGTCTCATAATGTGCTCAACTCGTGTCTACACCCCACAATATCCCTCAATTGTCGCCCGATGTCGCCCGATTATTGCTTGAACACGGTGCAGACGTAAACGCGCGGATCAGTGACGGCTCGACCCCGTTGCACGTAGCGGCTCAATATAACGGTGTCGAGGTCATGCGCGTTCTGCTCGAGCATGGCGCGAATGTAGGTGCTGAGGAGGAAGAAGGCAGAACCCCATTGCATGTAGCGATGCGTCATGAGGTCGTACGCGTGCTGCTCAAGCATGGCGCGAATGTAGGTGCGAAGGATAACATACGCAGGACCCCGTTGCACTTAGCGGCGGATTATGGGATGTCCGGGAGGAGGTTTCGAAACTTGGAGGCCGTACGCGAGCTGCTCGACCATGGTGCGAATGTAAGTGCAGGGGACGACAGAGGCAGAACCCCGTTGCACTTGGCGGCGGATATTGCGGTGATCGAGGTGCGTGATGGGGTCGAGTGGGATTTTGGGAGATTCAAAGTCGTACGCGTGCTGCTCGAGCATGGTGCGAATGTGGATGCGGAGGACGACGAGGGCAGAACCCCGTTCCAGATTGCGTCGACGAAGAGAGTTGACGAAACTATGAAACTACTGTCAGAAACATAGTGCATATGGCGTGTTCAAGTTGTAGCATGATCCCGAGAGTAGTAGTCTACGTATCACAAATCTCATTCTATAACATTGTGTAATGTGCAACAATCCATAGGCGTTCGCGTCAGCTGTTATTTATTCAGCCTTGGAATGCATCCATATGAAAAGTTCCGCGCCTCCGACAAGGCCTTGGGCATTCCGAGAGGTTGTCCGAACGAACCATAGGGCGGGTGTTCAAAGAGGCCCGCGAGCGTATCACGTCAGCAGCGTTCATGCCACGCGAGTTGTCTACGGCGAGGCCACGACACCGTTATTCTCGACTTACTCTTGCCCTGCTCACACAAAAATGTGGTTAACAGACATGCAAAGTCAGTGAAAAATGTGTTTTTTCCCGGCTCTCCCAGATCAACCCATATATTTTCGTACGATGTTTAGAAATCGGGGTCGGGCTGACATCGTTTGGCGCGCTCTTTATGATGCTCGGCATCATGCTCTTCTTTGACGGTGCCCTCCTCGCCCTTGGAAACGTGCGTGCTTTTCTTCCCCCCTCCCAGTTTTCCATAGCCGCCAACTATATCACACGTGCCACGATTGACCTCTTCGCCACGCGCAGATCCTCTTCCTGGGCGGCCTCTTCCTCATCATCGGCCCGCAAAAGACGTTCTACTTTTTCGCGCGCAAGAACAAGCTGCGTGGAACAGCCTGCTTCCTCGGTGGGATCCTTCTCGTCTTCTTCAAATGGCCGACTATCGGCGTGTTAGTCGAGATGTTCGGGTTCCTCAATCTTTTTGGGTGCGTGTTACGACGCATCGCCATACATGATTTGATAACCCCTCCTTGGTTTTTTTTGGTTTTTTTTCAGAGACTTTTTCCCTGTCATCATCACTTTCCTCCGCCAACTGCCGTTCATTGGCCAGTTCCTGAACTTACCGTTCATCCGCCCTGTATGATACCATCCCCCGCTATTTATCCGAACCGCCTCATGCTCACTCGCACGATGGCCACGTGCCCCAGGTCGTGGATCGTTTAGCAGGCTCACGTACCTCCGTAGTGTGACCAACGCTGCGCTCATATCCTATTGCTCAGCCCTGTTGGACAGCACGGCTGCTACTGTAGTTGTCAATGCAAGGGTTCATTGGATACTGGATACCGGAAGTGACTGTGATAAATGCAGAGCTTCTCTTTAGATCGAGTCCCGACAATTCGTTCGATTAGTCCGGTGGAAGCAACACCGAGCCCTTTCCGCCCACAAGTATTTCTTGTCCTTCGTCCATTTTCTGGGCCCTAGCTGAGATGACGCAGCGCTCTCTTGTCAGGCGCTGCGCCGCAGTTGTGGACATGGGACCTCCACTTGATTGTCTCAATGGTGATGAGGCTGCTGTGGGTTCTATCATAGGACAGGCGCTCGGACTCGGGATAGTGGTAATTGCAACACATTGGGGGAAAAATGTGCGCGGTATATGTAGTCATCGCGACGAACCCGACGAGCAGGACCGGATATGAGTGCCGCGCATAACTTACGACTTGCTACCCAGCGCAAACTTGCGCAGACGGTAACTACGCGCCTCCCCAGACGTCCTCCAGCGTCCATAGGAGTTCAATTCATCCGAAAGCGGTCTACAGCAGGGAGACGTCTCCTTCGTATCATGACAACCAGACCCTGAAGCCCGTCTCGCGCGGCACCTGAGCCTGAAGATGCACTTCGGCGTAACTTGGTCATTAGCACTGCACGCAACCCGGGAGAATTGTGACGCGCGTGGGTCTTTCCCGCGCGTTCTGACTGGTCAACAGATCCTCTCTCGCACACTCAGGGCCTATATATTCTCGCGATGCCGTGGCTCGTTCCGTGCGTGAGGCCGAGGCAACACGACTACACCATGCGTGCATGCGAAGCCGTAGCTTGGTCCGCAAGCAGGAACGTGGTCTCGCCGACGCGCAACAGTGCCCGCGTCGAAAGAAGCCTGGTGAAAGACGGCGAGAATATCGCCTGGAGAGATAGTAGAGCACAGCTCCTCGAGCTGCGCGCTTTCCGCGTAAGACATGGGCATAAACAGACCACTCATGCGCGAGGCCTAGACCTTAGGCCTCATGTTCGCCTTCTGCCAAATCACGGTTTTCACGTTCATAGGCAGCAAGTACAAGGGCTAGATCGGTCCCGAAGTACCGATGCGCGGGTGGCGGCACTCGCAAGAAGAATAAACACCCTCGGCTATGATGTCGTGTCGTGTCGACACTGTACTTCTTCAAGGGCAAAAACACTATCCGGTGGGTGTCTGGCCAAGATACTGGCATATGTTGAACTGCATCGCGGCATTCGCGCGGTGATGTTACGGCTTGGTGGTCATATGGAGGCAAGGCAAGAGAGGCAACAGCCGATGATGAAAGAGTGGGCAAACTTTTTGGGAATTGGAGGTTTACTGTAGCTGCGGGCGTCGAGCACGCGCCTTCTAACTAACACTTTCGGGTTAGAATCGGTGGTGAAAATAGAGCGCCAGGCGGTGTATCTGTGATTATATCGCGCTTGGTGCCTCATTCGAAATTATCCGTCAACGAAGGAATAAGCAATAATCGGACTGGTTTCGGTCGTATACGCATAGTAGGATTGGAAATGCGCATTCAAGACGCTCAGAATCTGCACCACCACACACAGCAAAGCAAAAGTCAAGACAAGTGATGGCATCATTAGCCCCTGTTAGAGTTTCTACCAGGAACAACTCATGCATGTCATTATGCGAACCCCCCAACGTGGGAGCGTCAGCTCGATCGCGAAGCAGAGTGAATGTGAGGAGCCTTGAAGGCGCATAACTAACGCGTGAAGAACGGTGCCATGATGGGCTAAAAGGCAAAGAACTAACTTGGGAGGCGCAGCAAATAAGCCATGGTGGGAAAAACAGGGCTAGAAGTCCCCAAGGTGGGTGCTAAGGGATCCCTTCGCGGGCGTCGTTGCAACGCACAAGGCTTCTATCTCTCACCACGGCGCCCTTTTATCCCCATGCCTTCAGCCGCCATTTAAATGTGGGGCGTCGGGAATGGAGAGCGTGGGATGCATCAGCTTCGACCCCTGGCTGAAACGCCTGCCTGTGATCAGCTTGACACCCGAGTATAAGTCGCGCTCCCAGAGTCTTCTCGCTTAGCCTCAAGAGGTTGCAACCTGTGCTCTGCGTAGAGAGGTTGATGTACCAATCTTTTCCCAGTGTACTTCGATAAGTTCTGCCACAGAACCGCATACACACAAGGCTCTCAACTTCTGCTGGAGCTTGGAATGTCGAAGATCGGAAATTACCAAAACCCAGTGGAGACAGAATGTTACTGTTGGAAGGAATGGCACATCGATTCCCAAAATAGTGTTTCATCTTGGGCACACGTAAATTCCGAGCAGTGGATTGAGTGGGTTGTCCAATGGTTTCGTGATAGTGCAAAGAGGGAAATAATCAGAACAACACACAGTATACTGCAACCCCCAACCGCTGTGTTAACAGTGCGCCTATTCATCTGGCACGTCGATCTCGCCAGCATTGATGGCATCAATAACGTCGTGTGGCGGCCGGCCGTCTACTGTGCAGCCTACGGACTGAGCAGTGCCTAGGATTTCCTTGACGCCTCCGGCAAGGTCCTTCGCCAGCGATTTGGACTTCATAGTCCGTGCAATCTCATAAATCTCATCGAGCGCAATGTTTCCAGAGTGCTTGATGTTCTTCTCCTTTTTCCGATCCCGAGGGGGCTCTGCAGTGCGCAAGACGCAAATATCCAAATGTGAGGGGTGGGGTAGAAGGGACAAGATAGATAAGTGAACGTACCCTTAAGTGCCCGGATGACGAGGGAGGAAGCGGAAGGTACGACGGCGACTTGGGCCTGACGGTTTTGGATGGTGAGCTGTACGGTGACGCGCAGGCCCTTCCAGGCGGTTGTCGCTTTTGCAATATCTTCACCGACCTTCTTGGGGGACTGAAAAAAGGGATTAAGATCAGACACGCCAAAAGCCACGGAACTCACGTACAAGGCCAAGAGGACCGATCTTAGGTGCAAGCGCGGATGAAGCACCGACCTCACCACCAGTGGCTCGGAGGTAAATGATTTTAATTTCGGTGGGGTCCTGCGAGCGCACCTGAGATCAGAACAAAGGGAAGCAAGATATATTGGATGGACGTACGAGTTTTGGTGCCATTGAAATAAATCTGAAGCAGGGCCTATCAGCAAAAGTTGCTAATGCGGATTGTGGAGGTCACGGAAACAAGGTTCATTCCCCGACTGCAGGAACTGTACAGCAGACCCAAGGATGTGACACTGATGTGACGAGCCATGTGACCCAACGATGGCCAATGCCGAGCTTAGGTCACCTGCCATGGACGTTACCGAATTTGATTTTCTGTGGAATTCTAAACCATCTCGGCAACGGTGACTCTGAATTGTGGGGGTTTGATCACTTCGGCAAAGAGCAGCGACGACCACGACAGACGGAAATTCTTCTTAAGACACGGCCTCGATAACGGGCTCAGTGCGATGGATGCATGGAATCCTCACGCAGGGTTGGCCTACCGCCCGCCTACGAGGATGCCGATATCGATGCTCTCTGCCAGCTCATAGGTACGTACTGCGAATACGAAGCCATTTTATTTTGCTCCCGACAAGGGAAGGCTCATTCTCCTTGTACGAAACAGCGCTCATGCTCGACCGCTTGATTTCCATCAACGACCGTATCCCGCTCTCCCCGTATGTGACTCTCCCCCCTGTCTCTGATTCTAGGACGCATAACCTGACCTTCGCTTTTTTTTTGTCGACTTATCTTTTTTTTTCACTGTTTGGTGGCCGCGGGCGTATGTATCATCTGATCCGATGATCAACCGGACGCCCCTCCCAGAGAGAGCATCTCGCGTTTTCACTCTGCATCTGTACCGCAGATCTCCATCCTCGAGTACCTCAGGCGTATAGTACGCTTCACCAATCTCGAGGTGTGTCCTGTCCTTTTTTGCCTTCCCTCTCTACCCATTATTCCCCCTTCCCCTTTTCTCTCATCCTCCTCTATAAACAAAAACCCCGAAACTGACTACAAGCAACTTACCCTACATATACATATATATACTAACCTTCTACCCTTCCCACATTGATTTCTCCCCGATTCCCCGCGATGTTTTACGACAACGATGACGGACGTATCCATTCAAACAGAAGACGTGCCTGCTCCTCATTTTATACTACATCGACCAGATCTGCGCGCGCGAGCCAACTTTCACGATATCCTCTTTGACCGTACACCGATTCATCATCTCCGCCATCTCCCTCTCCTCAAAATCCCACTGCGACGCTTTCTGCACCAACGCACACTACGCGCGCGTCGGCGGCCTCGCCCCCTCCGAGCTCTCTCGTCTCGAGCGTGCCTTTCTAGCTGCCATCGACTGGCGCCTCGCATGTACCCGCGAGGTCCTCCACCTATACTACGTGAACCTCGTCGCCCATTCCGGGGGCAGGTTTTACATTCTCTCCGATGATAATAACGAAGGAGGCTCCGCCAATCCTACCTCCGCCGCCGCCGGCACCAGCGGCTCACCTGCTGCTGGAACCCCCGGCGACACCCCCGGTTCTTCCCCTGTCGGAATGCTCCAATCGCCAGAGGACAGTATCGGCGTGACGGCGCAGAGTAGCAGTGTGAGCCAAGGGGTAATGGCGTCACCGGCGGTCGTACCCGCGGCGGGGCCACCACCCCCCATCGGCGGTCCAGGTATGAGCGCTCCGACCGCCAGCCTCGAGCAGAATATGGCATTTGCACAGTTTCGGCAACGTGCCAGAGATGACGGTTGACCTAAGCCCTTTCTGTACTTTTTCGCTTTTTTTATATGTTTTAGTTACTCCTTTGTGCTACGGAAACAATCTCTGGCTTGACTCAACCCATAATGCTACTCGCAATTACAAAACAGACCACCGAATGTCAGACATTATAGGGGAGTGGAAAGACAACCCTATAAGGAGAATTAGGACGATTTTCAGCTAGGACGGATAAAGAACTTATTTTGTCCTGGAAATACGCTACTCAAGAGAAACGTGGGGTGAAAGGGGAAGGGCACGATGAAATGAATACATTCCCTGGAGAAAACAGGGTGTGCGTGTCGTACAAACAGAATTTGAAGGAAGTGGTGGCGTCGATGTCTTTTCTTTCGTGTCAAACGATGGGAATCTCATGAATCGTTTGCGGAAATGCTTGATAATTTGTTTGACAAGGCCAGCTGGGTACTGTAGGTAGGAACGTAGGTAGGGATTTGCGTCGTACAACTCGCGAGAGTACTTTCTGTGTTTGTTACTGTAATGAGATGGAAAAAAATGGAGAAAAAACAATAAAAACCATAAAGAAAAAAATTGAACGAGTGAATGGAGAAAAGTCGACTTGACAGCGATGTCACGAATCCGTACGTACACGCGGAAAAAACAATTGGGGGATTCACGGGGGTTGGCTGGCAAAAAAAGTACTTTCTTTTCTTTGGGTTGACTTGTTATTTTTTAAGTTTGTCCAATATGCTGGATGACGGCGACGGCAACGACGACTGTGACGATATAAAAAAAAAGAGAAAAGAGCATGCGGTAATAATCGTAGCCGTAGTGGTGGTGATGATGGTGGTGACGGTGGAGTGGTAGTAGCAACTTAAGGTCAAAGATGAAAAGAAGGAAAGAAATAAAAAACCGTAGCAGCAAAGGCTTAGTACACAAGGGAATGGTGATGGCACGAGGGTCCATGGACGACAGGCACGAGACGAGACGAGACACGCAAGGAGGGGAGGGGTGAAGTGACGTTGAGAAAAAAATAAATTCAAAAGTAGTTCTACAAAAGCTGACGGAAGATGTGGGCGTAGCGACGTTCCGTCGAAGAATGCGGCAAAGCGGGATTGGGGAGTAATACAACAACACGGATGGCACGATAGAGAGCGTGGTAAGAAAGGGCATGAGGTGATGCAGCAGCCAAACCAAACAACCCCTCCCCAGAATGGAATCAAGTTCGAACAGAGTTGAATGATGGGAGGCACGGACCAACCAAACCGGACAATTACCAACAATCCACCGTGCGCGGCATTGATGGATCATCACCTGATGTGCCCGAATCTCACCGCCTAAGCGCCGAAATCATCTTGGCAAGCGCATTATTGATCTGCGCCTTGCCCGCTCTGGGTGCATCCCCACTATCTTGTGGGCCTCCCTGCCCCTGTCCCCCTGGTCCAGCGCCCCCAGATGTCAAATCAGTCGTGCTGGTCGCCGCATCCTGCCTGTATTGCGTCTGGTGCTGAGGACGCTCGTTTATCGGTTCGAGGGCACTTTTGCCTCCTGTACCCGTCGTGGCCTGCTTACCCTTCCCACCGCCACGTGCAGCACGCTTGCGCTCGCGCGGCGGCGGAGGCGAGCCAAAGATGTCCATTTCCTTCTGGTGGGGTAGGCGAGGAGCACCGCTCAGCTCCCATGGAACACCGTTCATCGCTAAAGACCGACAGTTAACAAATGTATTCTTATCACGGGAGAAATACATACGCTTGATGTTCGATGGCGGGCGCCGCGGCAATCCGTTAATATGACTACTCTGGGATCCGTTATTGGAGTTTAAAGAGGACGCAAGGCTTGACGTCGATGGGAAAGTAGAGCCTGATGGTTTTCGCCAGTTGCTGCTCGACGAGGCAGAAGATGCAGAAACTGATGTAGCAAACGTTGACACCGAGCGCATGCTCTGGTTGCTATATCGGGTGAATGTACTTGTTGAGGTGTTTGTGCTTGCCATGGAGTTCCGCCAGTTACTCGACGCAGAGGAATTCGAAATGCTTGAGACCGTCCACCCACTGCGTGTGCTCGTAGGTGACACGGCACGCCGCGACTGTGGCTGCGGCTGAGGCTCACCCCTTGCCCGTGCAGGTGTCTCTATCACCGAGGAAGGCGCCGACTGTAATGGTGGCGATATTGGTGAATTCAATCCCATAACCAGATTCGACACCTGCTCAGTACGAGTCGAGCCACGGTTCGAGATCGACTTTGAGCTTTGTGAGTCGGACCGCGAGCTCATGGCCGCCTCGCCGCCACTCTTCCCAAATGACAACTTCCATCTGCTCGGCTTTTTCGTGACAGTGGGCATCGATACAAGTACCGGAACAGGTGGCGGTGGCGGTACATCGGGGAATGATTGCAGAGTAGCAGAGGCAGATCGTGCTTGGCGACTGAGCTCACGGGCAAGCGTCTGAGATGCCGAAGCGAGCAATTCAGTCGTCTGGATGTGATCCATCGAGGGCGTCATGCCCTTGCCCTTGCGGCCACGCTTGCGCCGCTTTGTATTTGAATTCGACCGCACAGAAGGTGAGGGAGAGCGGACATCCGCCTCGTGTTGCCCCTCTGGTTGTTGCTGTTCATCTTCATCCTCCTCATCGAGCACGAGGTCGAGAGCAGGAAGTCCATCAGAACCGTCACGATCGGATACGGGGCCCACGGACGTATTACGAGTGAGGGAACGAAGAACAACAGGAGGACGACGAGGTGAGCCACCTGCGACGGACGCCTGACGAGATGACGGGCGACGGGAAGGTGGGGCTGAGGCAATTGGATGACCAGTGGCTACGGACGTCGTGGAGGGACCACGGGAATGTGTATGTGTCGCCGATTGCGGAGCGGACATGAAGGTGGGCAAGTCCCGAACCCATACACCAAACTCACGGGCACCGATACGCTGAGAGTCATCGGTCGGATCCTCGAGGATGCAAAACACATTTTCGACAAGAAAATTCGCAACAGGAAGGGTCATGCCGGGGAATCGCCGCATAAAAAAGCCGGTCGGGTTGGAAAGATATTGATCAAAAGAGGAGAAACCATCCTTGACTGTGTCCACCCAAGGATTGCAATGATAAAGCCTACAAGAATCTGGATGAGCAAAGATCCCGGAACCCAAAAAAAAAGAATGCTCCAAGGTTGATTACGTACATGTTGATCAGAACGATGCCCAGCGACCATACATCGGCGGCACGGGGCTTATACACGGGAGCCACGTTGTTCCTGCATTCTGTGAAGGAGAGCGTAAAGATAAGGCGTGGGAAGAGTAATGGGAAGAATTCTTACCATAGCTCATATACGGAGCGCTACCACAGTCCATGTCAGACGAGATGGCATCGCGGGTGGAGAGGCCAAAGTCAGACAGTTTGACAATGACCTTCCGCTCACGGATACCGTCCTGGTTGAAGACTGAGCCATCGGTAACAATGAAATTCTCCGGCTTGATGTCACGATGAAACACGGAAGCGTCGTGGCAAGTGGCTACAGCCTCACACATTTGCGCAAACATCGAGGCGATAAGGCGGAGACGCGTGTGCGAGAGCAACTGAGACGGGTGAAGGGACGAAAGGAGGCCCGGAGTGGGTGGAGTATGGGTCAGCGCCGGATCTGCGGCAAGATCGACATCATAGTGATCGCGAGCCTGTTCCAGAAAGTAGAACAGATCTTGACCGGGTACGTATTCGAGAAGAAGGAGAAGAAAGTCCGAGGTCTCCAACGTGCGATGCAACGTGACAATGTTGGAATGCACAGGCACGGACTGGTGGATGGTCGCCTATTGGGAGGAAAGGGGAATAGCACAAAATTGAAAAATTTCAGGGCACGAAAAGGACAAGAGATTACGGAAACGTTACCTCTGTCAGCTGTACGAGTTCTTCCTCATCAAGATCGGCTTTGGACAGGAGTTTAATAGCATATTCACGGCCATACTCTGAGGAGCGCATAGATGCAGCGTCGTCAAACTCGAGGCGACCACCGGGATAGACATGATCATCCTCAGAGGGCGGAGAGCGAGAAAGTACCTCCCGGACGAGGTAGACGATGGCATAACTACCAGTGCCAAGCTTACTGACGACTTGGAACTCGGGAGCAAGTTCTTGGTCGTCAGCAACGGGCGCCTCGGCAGACTGGTTGGGTGCGAGACGAAGAAATTCGCCTTGGAGGGGAATTCCCTCGCCAACAATGTCGCCGGGAGAAAGAATATCCTCAACGTGAGAGGAGATGGTTGAGCGGGCCTTTGAGGAAGGATGGTTGGAACGGGGGACGGGTTGGGGAAGGGAGGATGAGGGGAAGGATGGAGAAGGTAAGGAAGAAAAGGAGGTGGAAAGGGATAGACCGGAGGAGACGAACGACGAGCGATCCTGGGAGAGGTCTGTATCCACGCTGCTCCGCTGGATCAATGACGGAGCGGGCGGGGCGAGACGGTGAGGATTGAGCCTTGAAGAACCATTAGAGAATAACCTAGGGTTACTGGTGGATGAGGATGACTTTTTCCGGCCATCAGAGAAGACGAACGGGGACGAGTGAGGCGGATACTGCAACATGAGCGATAGAGGCTTGGGAATTCTGGCTGATAACCGCCGGCGACTTGCTCCAGAGGAGAGTAAGAGGCGAGGTGGTGTATCTGTTCAGACAAAGACCTGCTGAGAGTCTGATTAGAATGGCATGCAGCTTGCGATCAACTCGTCTCCAGGGACGGGAAAGAGGGGGGCGGGATGATGGAGGTGGAGAAGAAAGAAGAGGGAAAAAGAAAAGGGATTAGCCCCGAGGGGTGGGGAGGGATAAGAAAAGAGGAGAGGAGAGAGAGAGAGAGGAGGGGGGGGAGAGGAGAAGGACGGAGAGAGGCCGAGGGAGGAATTGATATGGCGGGGGAGAGTTGACCGTCGACCGTGTGGGCGTGTAAAATGGCTTATGGCGGGCTTTCAATTTAGCACTGCGATCATGCGGTGTCGTCCCTTCCTCTTTCCGCTTTCTCTCCCGCTTTCGGCGGCGGCGACCTTCCTTGCACTCAAATCGGAGCGGAAAAAGGAACAACAAACGTGAGTAGATAAGTAGCAGACAGCAGGCAGACAGGCAGGGGCAGGAGAAGAGGGAGAGAGAGAGAGAGGGTGAGGTCGGCGGGGAGTAGGCTAATGTAATGTAATGGTAACGAGTGCACCATGTGCTTCCAGGTGCTTCCAGCGCTTCTCCGCCGCCGCGCTTTCCCTTTCGGCTACACTCTTCTCCGATCACCGTCTCTCTCCCTCGCTCACCTGTCCTCTTCCCCCCATCGCCCATAGCGACCCGGCCAACCACGTACTTCTTTATTGATTGGCCCACGTACTGTATCATAGGTACACATTCTCCCTCCCTCTCATTTCCCCACCACCGTCATCATGATCATCAAACCCATTCCCTCCGTCCCAAGGGAGCACGGCCATGGAAGTTGTATCATGTGCAGCGCATATCCGGAGCCCTAACCCACAATCTTATGTGTTATGTCGGAACTGAGACGACCACGCGCCTCTGCTGGCACATGCCTCAGCTCGCGCCACCCGTGTGGTCCCCAAGCGATCGACCATCGAGATGGTGCGGACAGCACCCGCATGTCGTCCATCGTCCCTGTCAAATCTTATGGTTATCAGAGACGCCCGTCCCAATTAAATTTATTTTTCGAGCGGTCCCGAAACTGGCCACGCTACACCACGCCACGCCACCACCCGCGTGTGTCGCCGTCTGCTTCTATTCCTCTTCCAGCTCCCCGCTTATCGCCTTTCTTGCATCGCACAAACGGTGGCAGTTTGGTGTAGTGGGCTATCGCGTTTCCCCAAATATCTTGAGGTTCGGTAAAACATCTCATCTCCCGAAATACAAGCTCCTCTCCATGTGCGACACACTGACAGCCCTTGGTGACGTTATCCGTTCGTTATAAGGCGCAATTCGTCCACAATAAGGTAACTCTATCCTCCCACTCTCTGTCGATGACCACCATGTCAACACTGCATGCTCCCACCCCTCGGAACATTCCACGTCAGCGTAGAATGTTGCGAGTGGTGGGAGCATCAGTCTTGATATCAAATCCATTCACACATTCCTTCCCTAGCATTGTCCCAGACGACGAAAGAGCATAATGTACTGTACTCTATATGACATGAATTATGTTTAGTACAAGACCTTCCATGAAACCATGTAAAGTAGTACAGAACTGTATTGAATTTTTGACGAAATGCCCAGCATTGTCTCCAAACATGCCCTCAGCCCGCTCCCTCTCCCTCCTGATCTTCCTCTGATCCACGCACGATCGCAGCCCACTTCTGTGCAAGACCACCGCCATCAGCACCACAGGCTCGCGATATCGCCTTCATTGCCTCGTCGCCGCGTTTCTTCCTAACCAACAACCACCGCGCCCACGCCAGCGTAGCCTCCTCCACCTCACCCGTCCCCCGCCAATACTCATACACCTCCCGCACCAGCCCCTCCTCCTCCTCCTCTTCCTGTTCTTCTCCTCTTACTCTTTCTTCCTCATCCTCGTCCTCCTCGTCGATCTCGGCATCGGGGTTAGTCAGTGCCAAAAAAATGCGCTCCCACGCACGAGCACTCGGCAAGCACCGCTTAGCAACGTGCTCAACGCGCGCCCGACGCTCCCCAGTCGTACTCGCCAACCCGCGACTCCTCTTCCCAATCGACTCTGCGATGCGCAAAAGGAGCGACTGGTGAACGTCCCGCAGAGCTGCGTCGTGCATGCTCTCTGCCAGCAGTGCGTCAAATTCCTCCCACGAATTTGACGAGGACGATTGTAGCGATAAGCAGCACCGATCCGCACCCCAGAGCCATATCTCCGTGCATGTGGGTACTGCGTGTCGTGCGTTGGCCCACGCATCGTTCACCGATTCGGCTGTGCCATGCGCTGACTCGGCCTGTAAACGTGCGAGCCAGACACGTGCGTCCATAGGAGTTGTAGACGTGTACCGCCTTGCGATGCTCAGTATGCGTGATGGCGTCGCTGGTGGAGATGGCTCAAGGTGCACGAGTTCCATGAGCAGGTGGACATGCGCCGCGAGGAGGACGGCGGATGGAGTATTTTTCTTGGTTTGGCGTTTGATCAGCGCATGTAGGCTGCCTATCAGGTACAATTTCTTCACGGTACAATAGTAGCGAGTTTTTCATCAGCCTTGTAAGGAGGAGCAAAAAGATCATTGGGACGTACGAGGTGTGCATCAACGTCCTCTTTCCGACACCACTCCTCGATAAATTGGGCATATGTCGCAGCCAACTCATCCTGTGGACACCGCTCCGTCCCGTCCGCGTCCAGAGCCGCGAGCATCTCCTCGTTGGCACGCCGCAGCGCATCAACAAGTGCATCCCCCGCGAGCTCCTCCGCAGACCTAAGAGCAAGCGCTCGCGTAGCATGCAACGCCACGGCAGCCGCATGTCGCGGCAAAGCCTCAGCCAATCGCGCATGCAGGTGATCCAGCAACGAATTACGAAGAGACTCTGGCACCGGATAACCGGCAATGAGCGTCTGCAGATTCTGAAACAGCTCGATCGTCGGCAGTGCTGATCACGCAAAAACAAGAACAAAAAAAACAATGCGATGATGAGACTTGGCGGCGCAAGCGAGGTGTGTGGGATGTGGTGTGCTCACCTTTTGCCGCGCCGTCGATGGCTTGACGTACAATCGCACCATCCATGATCGCTCCACGCGCTTCATCCCCCATAGCCTCTTCTTCCGCCCTATCAATCCGCTCGCCCTGGTTCTCTGGGTCTTGTCCCCGTCCCCGTCCGCGATCCGAGGAATCCTGAAGCGAGATACCAAGCACGTCCCATCTCCGTCGCAAAGCCTCGACAAAGCCAAGTTCCAAACGGACATACTCACGCCACATCTCCGCGCAGTCTGCGTTGAGCCTCAGCCCCCGCTGCAACAACACGCGCGCGGCACCCATCCCGCCGTTTGCGAGTTCATGCGACGCGGCGAGAACATACAATGCCGGCGTGCGGGGGTGCAGCTGTACGGCTCGCGCGGCGATTCGTCCCGCGAGTGCGCGAGAGCCGGCGCGCTGAGCCACGCGTAGGTATTGTAGCCAGAGCGAGACGTCCGATTTGAATTTTTGGAGTGCACGTTCGAAGATTTGGAATTGCCGGCGCGTCAGTGCGTAATCCGATATCGACGGTGGGGACTTTGGTAGTTCTTTTTATTATATCATCGTCGTTAGAAAAGGGAAAGGAGTGGGGAGGTTGCGGACGCACTGAGACGGGTTACGCGTTTACGCCGGAGGGCCTCGAGGCCCATTTCGTAGGCTGCGTAGCGCAGATAGTCGTTTTTGTTTGGGATGCGCCGTACGAGCGCCGTCTCGAACGCCGTGCGCCTTTTAATTATCTGCTTTATCTCTCCAGGAGAGAATAGACCTTTCTCGCCGAGGTCTTTCAGCTCGGCGAGCATCTGCAAACATGCCGGTTCATCGTGCTGATAAACAAAGGAAGATAAGGGAAATGGACCTGCTCTTGCTCGAACTGTACCCTCTCCATGGCGAACAGCTGCTGTAGGACACAGTCGGGACAATTGGCAGGGTTGGTGGATGTCTCGGAGTTGGCCGGACCGGAAAAGGTTCGAAAAAAAAAGGCGGGGAGTGTTGCCTTGACTGCTTTCCCTTCTACTCCACCCCAGGTCGGACTATGCCAACGAGAGGCCTCCGGCCGAGTCTAGTCCGCACGCACTCCAGGAGCTCCTCAGGGGGCTCCTCAAAGGTCGTTTATAACCTCCAGCTCACCCACAAGGACCCAGTGGTCCAGTCTAAGATCGATAAGGCAAGGCGCACTAGCCACACCTTCGAGGTGCGTCACCATTTCCCAATCATCATCTCTACTACATAATCCGAACGGTGCTTGCGAAACCTCGTTCATCTACCCTACCATGTTCTACCTGTTTTTTTTTCGAATCATTTCCTGGGGAGGGTTTGTTGACTGCAATTTGGACAGCCAAATCCACGGGTCAATGTCTCGCGAACCGGGAGCACTGTACATGTGCAAGCACGGGAGCAAGTCACCGGTGCACCACCCCGTCGTACCACGCATCTACATCCACCTCGGGGGGGTAAACCTAAGGGTGGCTTCATGATTGCAGCCTCAACAGTCGGGAGTGACGAGGAGGACGAGTGGGTCTCAAGTGGGGCTGCCACCCCGATGGGTGACGCATCTGGTGACGAGGGTCCAGGCAAGAAGACACCGCAGGAAATGTCCCCAGCAACCCCTGTCGATCTCGTCGGGCAGCGGGCAAAAGGCCAAAACCCTGCCCTTGGCCCTGGCACTACTCCGCGTGCTGAAGCCACACAACCACAACCACGTCCACGCGTGCAGACCAACGGCTTCACGCCAACACGTCCACCACACGTTACTGCCCCACCAGCACAACTATCGGACCCGTCTGAGCCCTCCCAATACCCACAGCAAGAATGGGATCCTTATCGCCAACAGCCAAGGAACGGACACCCGCAGCTAGATACAACCCAGCACGCCCCTTTCCCCCAGTCCCGCCAGCTTCCAACAGCTTCACATATACCAGGCCAAACCGTCTTTCCCAAGCCACTGGTGCGTACCCCGGAGTCTACGCCCGAGGTGGGCGGAGTCCGGACGGAACCTCCAACTCCGACTTCGCCACGGTCAGATCACTACTCGACGGGTCGTGTTCGCCCGCCATCTACGCGCTCACTCGTAGCTGAACATGCGCTCCGTCCTCACCCGCTTATCCGTGGCCAATCTTTTGGTCATGGCCACCTAGCGCCGCTCAAGGTCTCCTCTGACGCCGCGCAGGCTCAGCTCTCTTCGTCTCCGCCACCCGGCCGCTCCCCATCGTCGTCGCCGCCAAGCATCCGTAAGGTCCACACCCCGGTGCTGTCAGCGTCTCCAGGCAGGCATTTCTCCAGCTCGATCTTCCGGCGCCCATCGATGTCGTCCACACACTCGGCCGCCACGCTGCCCGTGCAACCGCTCACGCCCGTCGAGCGCACGCGCACGTTATCCATGCTCTCTGCCACATCGTCCTCTGCCGCGCTCTCGTCGCTTGCGCACCTCCCCACACGCGGGATATTGGCCACACCGCAGAATACGCCATTGGTGGTACACTTCCCGCCTCAGGGACCGCATACGCATCCGGAGACCGTTCATGCGCTCCTTCCGCCGCCTTACGTGACGCCGCATTTCACCGTTTTGCAGTGGCGCTCCCCGATTTGCGAGTCTCATGATAGGGTCGCACGTGCTCGTGAGTCTGAGCGTAGACGACGCGGTGCCTAACTAGCGTCACGGTTTATTTATAGTTTCTGTTTCTGCTTTGCGCTTTATTTTTTCAGTCTTGTGCAACATGTACGTTTCATACTACATATCACTTGCGCTTTGTTCCACCATTTTCTTCCATGGGCATCGTGCATGCCGGACCTTCCCATCCACTACCCCTCTTCCCCTCATTTATTATAAGACTCTGCGCGCCCATTATTCGGTTTCCATCTCAATGTCCATGAGCCACCTTATCCCATCCACTCCTCTCACTCTCATCTCCTCTGCCATGTACTACCCACATTTTTTGTTTTCGTGTAATATGACGAGAGACTCTAAAAATCGTTGGCATATGTCAAGTCGCACATGGTACGCAGGAACACCCGGACGTTTTTTTTCCTGTTCCTGACATTTGCTGATGCTCACATGGATCTATGAGGAATCAAGTTAATCAAGGCACAGCAAATGCAATTATTGGCCTCGTATGGCTTATCGTTCGTTTAGTTCGAGGGTGGGATCGGTACCGATAAAGTCCACAAGGTAACACGTCACATGAAAGCAACAAAGATTCTAGAACGTCAACGAGCACCCGAGGACATTACAGTGGCATATATCACTCCCAAGTTCAAGATCCGTTTGTCCGGTCAGCACAGCGTGGCATTTGGAATCTGTTCTTTCATCCGAGGATTAGCATATATCATACCCAAACAAATTCAAGATCCGTAAGTTATGTCCTGGCACATTCTTACCCCTTCAGGTAATACGGCTTAGCATTGTTCCGACGGCGACTGTGAGGTTGTGTACCCAAAAGTGGCAGTGCCGAGAGTCCCCAAAATTTTAGCATCCCTCCGAGTCTTCTTCTTCCAAGTCTTCTTCTGCGCCGTGGCAGCCACGAGTGGTATCCTAAATATGGTTCCCGAGGAATGAAGGTGAGACAATCGAGCCTGCGCAATGTCACGAGTTCAGAATTCGGAAAATGAATCCAGTACGGCGCCGCGGCCACAAGTCCAAGTCCAAGTCTAGCCGGGGATCGGGTTATAAGTCGTAGATGTCCTCGATGGTAGCATCCGAGTCGGCCATGCGGTACTACGGTATGGCCAGGTAATGCGAGAGTGATGCTCGTATAATCCCAGACCCCGTCGTGGCGTGTCCGAATCGAGACATTATCTATGACAGCGACAGCGCTGAAACTCGATGATGATTCGTTGGCCACTGGCAGTCTGACACCTCCAGGAAAATCCCGAAACCGAGAAGAAGTTCCTCTGTAAAACCTGTCTGTCTGTCGGTTACACGATAAGGTGAGAGAACCCTCGATAGCGCGGAAGCAGAGTCATCAAAACAGTTGGGTTCGATTCCATTATTGTGGCCGAGAACTGGAGAACCAACCAATCGCATTCTGAGACAGTCTAGGTTCTCTCTCTCTAACTTGGTTCCGTTCCGTTACAGTACTTGGCCCGGGACAGCGCGCGTGGCGCCTCCTTTTTTCGAGGGTGCGTTTCGCACGGTGTCGATCTGGTTGTGCCACATTGTCTTGTGAGCTCACTTCTATGAGTTTGATTCCGAGACATCATGGCACACCGGCGCACCGCGGCGGTACCTTTTATATGAAACCCTCCACATGGACATGTCATGCCATGCCATGCCATCGACTGGCTGGTGATGCCTAGCCGCGGCAACAGCAGAAGGAAGGAAGGAAGGAAGAGTATGTACTAGTGAGTCGATATGCTGTATTCTTTCCTAGCTTATTGTGTGCCACTGGCAACAGTCGGACGGACGGATCATCCTCCTTCTGGCTTCCATCCAACAGCAGCGTTGTCTGTCTGTCTGTCTGTCTGTTTTCCTTTTCACGCTGAACTTCTTCGTGTACAGTAGTTGCGGCGCCGTCGCATAAGCCGGCCGCGCCGCGCGCGTTCTGTTCTGTGGTTCTGTTCTGTGTTCAAGCAATGGTCAGACTTAGACCTAGACGCACCTGAGCTCGGAGGCCCGGCGTGCGCAAACTGTGTATTCTTACGGTAATTGGGTCGTGTCAGCCATCTTCCCATACAGTACAAGCAACCAAGAACGAGCGATCCGCCAAACGGAACGGAAGGGGCCATTTCCCACCTTGATCTCTCCATCTGTCGGATCAACAGCGCGTCAAACTTTGCGTTTCGCGGCGTCATACAGCCTACGCCTACTACTTTCTTATCCCAAATACAGTACTAGGTGCCTCTGCCTCTGCTCGTAAAATCGCGAATCCGCGGTGTATTGTGGGCGAGACGATCACCTCTTGTCATTTGGGATGGGAAATGGGGGGCGATGCGACCATGAGCCTGGTGGGCCAGTCAGTAACGCGGTTAACGATACAATCCATCATTGACATGCAGCGTCTCTCTTACCCCACTCATTGCCTCGTTATACCGTAGTATGAACCATCGCGATATATGTGCCAGAAGACGCCGAAATTCCCCGCTGTACTCATGCTTCTCTCCTCTCCTTCCTGGTGCCCTGGCGATCGGCCTGCCAAGATGCGGAGCACTAAGAGAAGAAGTCATGTGCAATATCTTCCCCACGCATAATGTACACCCAGGCCATGATCGCGATTGTCGTGGTCCATGCCCACGTTGCAGGTCTCATTGGCTGGACAGAGGCGTGTGAGACGCTATCTCTGGACTGCCAGCTCATACTTTCTGCCAGGGTTTTTCTATTCTTTAATCCGAGAGGAGCTTGAGGAACCAGCGAATATCAAATATCTTCCACCGTAACGCGCTGACGAGACGCAGACGGTGCAGACTCTGCGCTCTGTAGCGGGTCAGTGCGCATTACATTTAACTTGCAACCCATGGATCTGTCAGATCACAGTGAAACAACGAAGATAAACCGTATTTGAGAGATCTAGAGCAAGATGCTCCGAATGACGAGCATGGCAGCACAATGAATGCGCTCGTATTGAGGCGACCCGAGAACTACAAATCGTTTGTCCGCACTCGGTGATAATAGTAATCTGTTCAATGTTCTATGTTGGTTTTGATCTGTTTCGAGAGCTTCCAGAGGTTTGCGTACAGTATCCGTAGAACGACGCAGGAATCTGGGTTTTAGATGTTCATAACCCGAAAAAACTACAGTAAATGGAAGAGCCTCGCGCCGTGCGCCGTGAGTCGCGCGTCCTTGTCTTACACACAGCGTATTATAGACGCGGATTGAATGAAAGAATTGCGAGCGTGCTTTAGTTGGAACAAGAGCTGGAGCCTCAGGCCTCAGATATCAGACCTCAGACCCATGCGATGTGCGAGGGTGCAAACGCTTTTCCATCCTGTTCGCCCGCATGGAATTGCGCCATCGTATTATCGGTAGTAGCGGCGTCATGGCAGCCTGGCCAGCCATATGAGGGTTCGTGGTGACGTGGATAAGTACTCGCCACGCAGCGAAGACATAGCAAAGTAACACAGATGGTCTCGCGCGACGGAGATGTAAAACGGAGAAAACCGAAGTGGGAGACGAAATCTCGCAGACCTGGCTATCGTGAACTCAACTCGAATTCAATGGTGCAGAACAGCTCTCCACCACTTTTGGCGACGACGCAGAGCTGGTCTGACACGATGCATGATCCTGGGAATACTGTATTGCGCCCACGCGGCTGTGCTGTCCAGTGAACTGCTCCCCTCTGCCCTCCCACGAACCGGCCACCATCCACTCTTTCTCTTACACGAACAAATTGTTGCCTCTCCCCTTCATGTCTCACGCTCAAGCTACCGTCTCCTCGTCCTCGTCCTCTAACTTCCAACTGATCATCAATAATGCCTTGGACAAATACAAGAAACGTACCAAGAAAGACCTTCTTGCACATCCGCTCGCCGCTCAGCTCCAATCTTGCAATTCTCCCAGTGCCATTCTCGCCATCCTTCAGCAGCAGGTCCAGGAGCTAGATCAGTCCCGAAGTAGTGATGAACGGTGGTCAAGATGGCTTGAGCCAACTGTTAATGTCCTTTATGCTCTCTCGTCAAGTCTTGGAGAGGGTGTCGGTCTGGTATGCCTCAGGACATGAACTTGTCTGAGATCCGCATTCTCATATTCATCTGGCAGATATTCTCACCTGGGAAGGTGATATTTGTTGCGGTCGGCGTCCTCCTTTCGGTATGTCTCCTTCGATTCCTTCTTGATAGTTTCGTATGGGCCATTGTAACGCGTACAACTCGCAGGCAGCTAAGGATGCTCGAGCAAGCCAAAACACTCTCGTCGACATTTTTGAGCAAATTGAGATGTTTTTCCGACGTCTCCAGGTCTATACAGAAGTGCCATCAACCGTGGAGATGATGGACATAATCGTTCAGATTATGGTCGAGGTTCTGTCTATTCTTGGGATTGCGATAAAGGAGGTCAAGCAAGGCCAAATGAGTAAGCCTTTACTGTACAAATATGACGACGTTGACCGAATGATGTTCAGAAACCTATATAAAGAAACTGATCGGAAGGACTGAAATCGAGGATGCACTGAAGAGGCTAGACAAGCTGACACAAGAAGAAGCTCGGATGGCTGCTGCACAAAATCTGAAGGTCACGCATACTGTTGATAAGAGAGTGGAAGGAGTTGCAGATACGGTGGGAGCCATCGACAACAGGGTGGCTGGGGTCGATGACCGGGTGGCCGGTGTCGATGATCGAGTGGCCGGTGTCGATGATCGAGTGGCCGGTGTCGATGACCGCGTGGCCAGCGTCAACGATAGGGTGGTCACCGTTGATGAGAGAGTGAAGGTGGTCGACGACAAGGTGATGGAGGTCATCGCTGGTGTGTAAATCATCTGTCAATCTCCAAAACGATGCCTAAATTCTGACCGCTTAGACGGAAAGGAAGTAAAGGTATCCATGCAACAAACGGCCAACGACGTAGATGAAGTAAAGGCATCCTTACAACAAACGGCCAATGACATAGATGATGTGAAACGTTTGTCATCTAACCTCATCAGTGCTTAATATGGAGCCTTACCCATCCTTTCAGGGAACCAATTCCGCGAGAGCGTCCACAAATGGCTCTCCCCACCAGACCCCTCGACGAACCACAACATTGCCTGTGGCACTCATCACAAGAAAACAGCCACATGGTTTTTCGAAGGCAGCATCTTTCAGGACTGGAAATTAACGGGGTCGCTTATTTGGATCCACGGAAAACGTTTGTCCTGTCCTCTTTTCGACTTGACTCCCTCTGATAGCATCTCGTATTGTAGCTGGCTCCGGGAAAAGTGTTATCTGGTTAGTGGGTCTTTAATGATTTCTGTCAGAGGTGATTGATGTTTTCCGTCAGTTCCACAGTGATCCAAGATATTGAAGCGATGTGCAAGGCAGGAAATGCGTCGAAGGCTTATTTTTATTTTGACTTTCGGGACGCCAACAAACAAGGCTTGCGCGACCTAGTCCTTTCCCTTCTCAACCAACTTTCTGCTTGCTCAGGTCCTCGTTGCGACATCCTATCGGAACTGTATTCAGCTCACGACAAGGGCAAAAACCAGCCTAGTGATAGCATTTTGTCCAATTGCCTGAAAGAGATGCTCACACTTCCCGATCAATCTCCGACTTACCTGATTATTGACGCACTCGACGAGTCTCCGAACACCTCTGGGATTCCATCACCGCGCGAAACAGTTCTTCAGCTTCTGAAAGAACTTGTCGACCTTTCACTTCCGAATCTTCATATACGTGTCACCAGCCGCCCCGAAATCGATATTCGAAACGTTCTCGAACCTTTGACCTCTCGCCGAGTCTCGCTTCATGACCAGAGTGGACAAAAGAAAGATATTGCGGACTATGTTAGGTCTGTCGTTTACTCAGATTCGGAACAAATCATAAGAAGATGGAAGACGGAGGACAAAGAACTTGTGATTGAGACGCTCTCCGAAAGAGCAGATGGCATGTAAGTGAATTCCTTTACACCCTGTGATACTTGTTGAAGATTTAAAACAGGTTTCGGTGGGTGTTCTGTCAGCTGGAAACCCTCCGACGGTGTCTTCCACCAAGTGTCCGGCGTACCCTCAACGAATTACCAGAGTCTCTGGACACGACGTATGAGCGTGTGCTGAAGGAAATCCAGAAGCCGAACGGAGAACTTGCGCGTCGTCTATTGGAATGCCTCGTTGTGGCTATTCGACCACTTGGGGTGAAGGAGCTTGCAGAGGTCCTCGCAGTTGACTTTGATGATGCAGAAGGGATCCCAAAGTTGAAACCCAATTGGCGGTGGGAGGACCAAGAAAAGGCACTTCTGACATCATGCTCCAGTTTAATCACGGTTGTCGAGACAGAAGATTCGCGGGTCGTGCAATTCTCGCATTTTTCGGTCAAGGAATACCTGACCTCGGAACGGCTCGCCACTTCAAGTGGAGGTGTCTCACGTTATCATATCGATCTCGAGCCTGCGCATACGATCTTGGCGCAAGCTTGTATGGGTGTTTTGCTTCAGCCAGATGATCGTGTTGAAGTGAATGACATCGGGAAGAAGTCTCCCCTAGTTGGATATGCTGCTGAACACTGGGTCACACATGCGCAGTTCGAGAGGGTGTCATCTTTCCTACGAAAGGCCATGGAATACCTCTTTGACGTGGATAGGCCATATTTTGCGACTTGGCTCCGATCACACAATATAGACACCCGCAGAATGGACTCATCCCTTTACTGGTTCGCAGTCGATACTCCATCCGGTACTACTCCCCTTTATTACGCGGCACTGTGTGGATTCCAAGATCTTGTAGAACACCTGGTCATCAAGTATCCGCAGGATGTGAACACCGGAGGTGGCTATTATCTGACACCGCTATTCGCAGCATTGGCAAGAAGGCATTTTCAGACAGCAAAGCATCTTCGTCTCAACGGCGCAGACGTGAATGTCTGCCGGGATAATGAGTATACTCCACTTACTTCTGCGTCTTGGCACGGAGATCTCGAGGTGGTTCGGGTATTACTTGACTACGAAGTAGATGTCAATGCCCGGGGTCTCGACAACTGGACCGCGATACACGAAGTGTCACTTGGACCTCACTCCGGCTACCCAGTCACATCCCACTATGGTCCTCAATTGTTACCCGATGTCGCCCGATTATTGCTTGAGCATGCTGCAGACGTAAACGCGCGGGCAGGTGACAACCAGACCCCGTTGCACATGGCGGCGGAATGTGGGAGGGTCGAGGTCGTGCGCGTGCTGTTCGAACATGGTGCGAATGTAGGTGCGGAGGACGACCAAGGCAGAACCCCGTTGCACCTAGGGGCGATTTATGGGAGCGTCGAAGCAGTGCGCGTGCTTCTCGAGCATGGTGCAAATAGAACAAGTTGGTAATAAATATACTGTTCAAATTAATAAAACTAATTTAGGAATTATTACTCAATTTACAGATTTTAATGAAGTTAAATTTTATAAAGAAGGAAATTTAACCTATCAATATAAAGATTTTAAAATAAATGAAAATACATTTATTAGAAAGTTAGATAATAGAAATTTCACATTTAAAAACAATGAATTAGTTTTATTAGAAATTAATAAATATGTTAAATTTATTAATACTTTAAAGTGTAGGCGTGGAGGACAACCAAGGCAAAACCCCGTTGCACGCAGCGGCGGTACATGGGGAGGTCGAGGTCGTTCGCGTGCTGCTCGAGCATGGTGCGAATGTAGGTGCGGAGGACAACGAAGGCAATACCCCGTTCCAGATTGCGTCGGCGAAGGGAGCTGACGAGATTATGAAATTGCTGTCAGAACATGATGCCAAGGACGCGTTGTAGCATGAACCTTACAGTACCAGCAATCTGTGTTACCTTCAATTAGCGACCTCTCGTTCTGTAAGATATTGTAATACGCAACGATCATAGATGTTCGCCTCAGCTGCAATATATTATTCTTTTCTACCTCGGAATCCCTTTGTATGCAAAGTTCGCGCCTCCAACAACAGGCGTCGTCGCATCGACGTCGTGTGTTGACGTATAATTTGCTTCCTAGACTGACATTATGGTGGTTTCGGTTCACCGTGGCGTCCATCGATAAAATAGGGTCACAACTAACGTTGTAGCGTCGTACTGCGCCATGGCAGTTTCCCTGAGTTGTCTTGAATGCTCCGAATCATTAGGTTCGCTATAGTACTCTCGTTCGAATATCATACTACCCATCCGTCCTCGAATTGAATAATGTCAGGCCGTTCGTCCCAAACTCTGAGTCTCTGAGACTATCTCACCCTTCATGGTTTGAACGTGTCAATTCTGTTAGCGACCCATCCCAGCATATTAGTCAGTGGGGATTATTCATCACACATATATTGTCAATCCTGGTGTGGCGGACTTTATCTTCCTTGTTCTCATACGAGGTCAGTATACTTTCCCGATGACTCGACCTTAAATGAAGGAAACAACACGCAGCTGATGATCGATCCTCGAGCTTCGGAGTATGAACTATGAAATCACGATTTTCAACCTGCAGGTTCTGGTTGTTGCTGTTTCTGCTTCTGGGCCGAATCAGCGGCGGATTTCTGTTCGCTGTGGATGGCAGGCGGACCCGGCCAGGCCCTCGATTTAGCGCGTAGCGCGGCCAGCTCTTTGCGCTGCGTGTCAGTACCTCGCCCTGGTCCCGTGGGCCGTCATTGCCACAGCAAAATGTGGCACGCACACGTGACGGGCCCGTTCGCTCGCCGCCCGCTGTCTTTCGCCGATCTCTATGGGTTGGATCAAGACGTGTCTCTGGACGGGAAGATGCTTGCCAGCTCGTGCCCTCTGCCAGGAGTTTTTAGTCCGAGGGGAGCCTGATAGGCCGAAGAACCAGCAAATCTCGAATGTCTTCCCTCGTAACGCGCCGACGACAGAGACTCTGTGCTCTGTAGCGGATCATACATTTAACATGCAACACATGTCACATCACACCGAAAGAACGAGGATAAAATTTATTTGAGAGATCTACTGTACGCTTCGAATGTCGGCGAATGATGAGCATGGCAGCATAGTAAATGCACTCGCATTGAGGCGACCCGAGAATTACAAACTATTTGGTCCGCACATGTGAATATAGTAACAATCTGTTCAATGCGTTCAGGTTAGTTTTGATTTGTTTCGAGAGCCTCGAGAGTTTTGCATACATTATCTGTAGCTTGATCCGTAGTCCCTTGAGAATGCCAGAGACCCAGGTAAATTGGGTCTAAAACTCGAAAAACTAAATGGTGGAATCCTCACTGGCACGCCTCGCACCCATTCTTGTACATGTTGTGCGCTAAAAATGCAGATTCCAAAAAAAACTAGATTTGTGAGCATGCTGTAGTGCGGCAGAGAATGCCGGAACCAGAGGCGGAGACTCAGACCCGGCGTCCGAGCGTGGAATGTTTTCCATATTATCATTGATAGCGGCGACGTCACGACAGCATAGTAGTCAGCCACATGAAGAATTCGTGGTGACGGGGATAAGGAGATAAGTAGTCGCCGCGGGCCGCCCGCAGCGGAAGACATGGCAGATGATATTCGCGAGGAGGGGATACTCTCACATAGTACTGTACCAGGACCACAGAAGGCCGAAATGAGAGACAAAATATCGTCGACTCGACTCGAATTCAATGATGCAAAACAGGTGTTGGTGACCACGCAGGTCCACGCTAGGCTGTCTCTCCAGGCAGTCGGACATCATCGATGATCCTGGGAATACTTGTCTTACGCCCACGAGGCGGTGTCATGGTAGCGCCCAGCTGTCCCCTCTGCCCTATCTCCTACAAACCCGCCATCATCTTCACTTTGCACGAACAAACTGCTAGCTCTTCCCTTCATGTCTCACGCTCACTCTACTGTCTCATCGTCCTCTAACTTCCAACTGATCATCAACAATGCCTTGGACAAATTCAAGAAACGCACCAAGAACGACCTCCTTGCACATCCGCTCGCCGCTCAGCTCCAATCTTGCAATTCCGCGAGTGCCATCCTTGCCATCCTTCAGCAGCAAGTCCAGGAGTTAGATCAATCTCGGAGTAGTGATGAACGGTGGTCGAGATGGCTTGATCCGACTGTAAACATCCTTTATACTCTCTCTTCGACTGTTGCAGCGGGTGTTGGTTTGGTATGTCTCCGGACGTGAACTTGTCTGATACTTGCACTCTCATATTCATCTGGCAGGTATTCTCACCCGCGAGTGTCATATTTGCCGGGGTCGGCGTCCTCCTTTCAGTACGTAACCGTCTTACTCTTTTCGTGCGGGCCGTTGTAACGCCTACACCTCTCAGGCGGCTAAGGACGCTCGGGCAAGTCAAGACACTCTTATCGACATATTTGAACGGATCGAAATGTTTTTCCGACGTCTCGAGATCTATACGGAAGTGCCGCCGACCATTGAGATGACAGACATGATCATTCAGATCATGGTCGAGGTGCTCTCTATTCTTGGGATTGCGACGAAGGAGGTTAAGCGCGGCCGAATGAGTAAGTATTTGCTGTACAGATATGACAATGTTTGCTAAAGGATGTTCAGAAAAGTATATGAAGAAACTGATCGGAAGGTCTGAGATGGAAGATGCGCTAAAGAGGCTAGACAAGCTGACACAAGAAGAGGCTCGGATGGCTGCTGCAGAAATTCTGAAGGTCACGCGTACTGTTGACAAGAGGGTGGAGGGAGTCGCCGATACGGTGGTAGCCATTGACAATAGGGTTGCTGGCGTCGATAATAGGGTGGTCTCCGTCGATGATAAAGTGGTGGTGGTGGACAACAAGATTATGGAGGTCATCGCCGGTGCGTAAATCATCTTTAGACAATCTCCAAAACGATACCTAAACTGTGAACCTCTCAGACGGAAAGCAAGTAAAGGTATCCACGCAACAAACGGCCAACGACGTAAATGAAGTAAAGGCATCGGTGCAACAAACGGCCAACAACGTAGATGAAGTAAAGGCATCCGTGCAACAAACGGCCAATGACGTAGATGATGTGAAACGTTTGTCATCTACTAACCTCATCAGCGCCAACTATGGAGTCTTACCTATCTTTTCAGGGAACCAATTGCGCGAGAGCATTCACAAATGGCTCTCCCCACCGGACCCCTCGACGAACCACAATATCGCCTGTGGTACTCATCACAAGAAAACAGCAACCTGGTTTTTCGAAGGCAGCATCTTTCAGGAATGGAAGTCAACAGGATCGCTGCTTTGGATCCACGGAAAACGTTTGTCCTGTCCTTTTTCCAACTTGACTCCCTCTGATAGCATCTCGTAATGTAGCTGGCTCCGGGAAAAGTGTTATCTGGTTAGTGGGTATTTAGCGATTCTGTCAGAGGTGACTGATGTTTCCTGTCAGTTCCACAGTGATCCAAGATATTGAAGCGATGTGCAAGGCAGGAAATGCGTCGATGGCTTATTTTTATTTCGACTTCCGGGACGTCAACAAACAAGGCTTGCGCGACCTGGTCCCTTCCCTCCTCAATCAACTTTCTGCTTGCTCGGTTCCTCGTTGCGACATCCTATCGGAACTTTATTTGGCTCACGACAAGGGCAAGAACCAGCCGGGTGACAGCATTTTGGCCGATTGTCTGAAAAAGATGCTCACACTTCCCGATCAATCTCCGACCTACCTGATTATTGACGCACTCGACGAGTCTCCGAACACCTCTGGGATTCCATCACCTCGTGAAAGAGTTCTTCAGCTTCTGAAAGAACTCGTCAACCTTTCTCTTCCGAATCTTCATATATGTGTCACTAGCCGCCCCGAAATCGACATAGGCAACGTCCTCGAACCTTTGACCTCTCGCCGAGTCTCGCTTCATGACCAGAGTGGACAAAAGAAAGATATTGCGGACTATGTTAGGACCGTCGTTTACTCGGATTTGGAACAAATCATGAGGAGATGGAAGACGGAGGACAAAGAACTTGTCATTGAGACGCTCTCCGAAAGAGCGGACGGCATGTAAGTGAATTCCTTTACACCTTGTGATACTTGTTGAAAATTTAAAACAGGTTTCGGTGGGTGTTCTGTCAGCTGGAAACCCTCCGACGGTGTCTTCCACCAAGTGTCCGGCGTACCCTCAACGAATTACCGGAGTCTCTGGACACGACATATGAGCGTGTACTGAAGGAAATCCAGAAGCCGAACGGAGAACTCGCGCGTCGTCTATTGCAATGCCTCGTTGTGGCTATTCGGCCACTTGGCGTAAAGGAGCTTGCAGAGGTCCTCGCAGTCGACTTTGATGATGCAGAAGGGATCCCAAAGTTGAAACCCAATTGGCGGTGGGAGGACCAAGAGAAGGCACTTCTGACGTCATGCTCCAGTTTAATTACGGTTGTCGAGACAGAAGATTCGCGGGTTGTTCAATTCTCGCATTTTTCGGTCAAGGAATACCTGACCTCGGAACGGCTCGCCACTTCAAGTGGAGGTGTCTCACGTTATCATATCGATCTCGAGCCTGCGCATACGATATTGGCGCAAGCTTGTATGGGTGTTTTGCTTCAGCCAGACGATCGCGTTGAAGCAAATGACATCGAGAAGAAGTCTCCCCTAGTTGGATATGCTGCTGAACACTGGGTCACACATGCGCAGTTCGAGAGGGTGTCATCTTTCCTACGAAAGGCCATGGAATACCTCTTTGACGTGGATAGGCCATATTTTGCGACTTGGCTCCGATCACACAATATAGACACCCGCAGAATGGACTCATCCCTTTACTGGTTCGCAGTCGATACTCCATCCGGTACTACTCCCCTTTATTACGCGGCACTGTGTGGATTCCAAGATCTTGTAGAACACCTGGTCATCAAGTATCCGCAGGATGTGAACACCGGAGGTGGCTATTATCTGACACCGCTATTCGCAGCATTGGCAAGAAGGCATTTTCAGACAGCAAAGCATCTTCGTCTCAACGGCGCAGACGTGAATGTTTGCCGGGATAATGAGTATACTCCACTTACTTCTGCGTCTTGGCACGGAGATCTCGAGGTGGTTCGGGTATTACTTGACTACGAAGTAGATGTCAATGCCCGGGGTCTCGACAACTGGACCGCGATACACGAAGTGTCACTTGTATCTAACTTTGACATCTCAGCCACACCCCACTATGGCCCTCAATTGTCGGCTGAAGTCGCCCGATTATTGCTTGAGCATGGTGCAGACGTAAACGCGCGGGAAGATCGCGGCCGGACCCCGTTGCATATGGCGGCGGATCGTGGGAGGGTCGAGGTCGTGCGCGTGCTGTTCGAACATGATGCGAATGTAGGTGCGGAGGACAACCAAGGCAGAACCCCGTTGCACCCAGGGGCGATTTCCGGGAGCGTCGAAACCGTGCGCGTGCTTCTCGAGCATGGTGCTAATGTAGGCGTGGAGGACAACGAAGGCAGAACCCCGTTGCACCTAGGGGCGATTTCCGGGAGCGTCGAAACCGTGCGCGTGCTTCTCGAGCATGGTGCTAATGTAGGCGTGGAGGACAACGAAGGCAGAACCCCGTTCCACATGGCAGCGGAACGTGGGACGGTCGAGGTCGTGCGCGTGCTGCTCGAGCACGGTGCGAATGTAGGTGCGGAGGACAATCAAGGCAAAACCCCGTTCCAGATCGCGTCGGCGAATGGAGAGGACGAGATTATGAAACAGTTGTCAGAACATGGTGCCAAGGGCGTGTTGTAGCATGATCCTCACAGTACTAGTAACCTACGTTTACCCTGGCGAGCACAAATCGTCACTCATTTCCGTAACTGAGGATATTGTAATGCGCAACAATTCATAGAAGTTTGCCTCAGCTGTAAGAGATCATTCATTAGATTGTACTTTTCCTGATGCGTCATGAACACTCATTACAGTAATGCGCTCATTAGGTTGGCTAGTCTCGTCCGAATATCATATCCATACACCCCCGAATGATTTCAGACTGTTCATCCCTGAAACTCTGAGCTTAATCTGCATTGTCTTGCCCTGCATGGTTTCACGAATCACGTAGCAATTCCCCGATGCTCGTTCTCGAAGGAAGGAAACAACACCTAGTTGATGATTGAAATCACGATTTTCAATTTGCAGGTTCTGGCTACGGCCCGGCTGTTGCCAGTGCCGCCGCTTTAATTCTGGATTCCGAGCAGGATCAACGGATTTCTCTTCTCTGTGGATGCAGGGAAACTCGGCTTCGATTCGGACGCTATGTTAGCGCGGTCAGCGACGGTCTCTTTGCGCTGCTACTGGGGTCCACGGGGTGTATTGCGTGGGTCTCTCGGTGAGTCTGCGTTTGTTCGCCGTGCAATCCCTTTCGGAAGCAGATACTACAACTGCAAAATGAGTTATGAGACATACTTTCTTGTTGCGATGCGTTCGTAGTGAGCCTCGTACGGTGGCGATGGGTGTGTCCTTCGTCATGTTCATATGTCGAGTGCTTCGTTCATTTCCTTTTTATTTTCAAGTCCCTGCCATGTATGCAAGCAATGACCGCCGTGCTACAGTAAAATTTCCCCATCTTACATCTTTGCCATTCATCCGAACTGAAGATGACAAGTATATCGTTTGACTCTTGAGTACGAAATGCCCTTCCGAGGACAGTCTCGGGCTCTGTAGTACTGTAGAAACTGTACGACTTGCACACAATAATAGGTATTTTTTTCGTTCGATCCGCCCACGAAAAAGACAGGCATCAAAGTAGTTTCGACCCTTGATGTGGATTTTCCTTTGAAGCCGGGTCGTGTCTCGAGCAGTAATCATCAGTGCCACGGTCGATCACCCCTCCCCGTCTGCTCCACACACGCGTTCCGATAGACCCATTCATTACATGATTATTAACCCAGTACTGTACAATCGATAATGACACTCCCTCGCTTAAGGGCAGTCTGAGGCCCGAGCAAGCTCATAAAATACGAGGTTTTGGGGTTTTGGGATTCTCACGTCATAGGTCAAGCATTTGGTTCTCGACGGTCTTCGGAAGATGACTACATGTTATCAGAAAGTATGCTTAACTGACTCTACGGACCATTCGGCTTTGAGTGTAAGCTTACAGAACCGCGCGAACTGACGATACATGGGTTGCGCGATGCTGCCCGCAGTATTCAAATGAGCCGAGATGACGTGGGATGACGAATTGATGGTTGGGAACGCAAAGTGAACACGATTGGATCTTCACGAATTGCTTGAATCCTTGATCTCTCCATCGATGTCGGATCGACAGCGCGTAATTTTGCGTTGTCACGGCGTCATGCAGCCTACAGTACTACCTTCATTCCCAAATAGCTCTACTCGTGAAATCGAGAATCCGCGGTGTATTGTGGGCGAGACGATCACCTCTTGTCGTCAGGGATGGATGAGGAATGGGGACGATGCAGCCATGAGCATGGTGGGCTAATCAATCATGTGGTTTCGAAACAAAACAGTTATCATCGCCATGCAGCGTCTCCCTTCAAGTTAACCCGCTCATCACCTCATTATTAAGGGTAGTTGCGAGACGAAGATGCCGAAGTTTCCCGCTGTACTCGTGCTTCTCTCCTCCCTTCCCTGTACCCCGGTGATCGGCCTGCCAAGCTGCGGAGGAATAGTACATTATATGCGATATCTTCCGCCACGCATTCCCAGGTCATGAACGCGTTTGTCATGTATGAGTTACAGATCTCATTGGTTAGATCGAGACGTATAAGAGGCTATCTCTGGCGGGGAGATGCCTGCTAGCTTGTGCTTTCTGCCGGGGTTTATTCTTTCATCTCAGAGGAGCCTGATAAGCTGTGGCCATGTTCCCTCATAACGCGCCCGTCGCGCCGACACGCAGACGATGCAGACATTGCGTTCTGTGGCGGATCGATGCACAGTATATTTAACTTGAAACCCGTGGGTCCGTCAGGTCACACTGAAAGAACGAAGATAAAATGTAATTGAGAGATCTAGAGCAAGAGGCTCCGAATGATGAGCATGGCAACACCATTGAGGCGATTCGACAATAACAAACTATTTGGTCCATACTTGTCAATATAAAGACAATCTGTTCAATACGTTCAATGTTCTGTGTTAGTTCTGATTTGTTTCGAGAGCTTCAAGAGGTTCGCATACATGTAGTCCCTCGAGAATGCCAGTGACCCAGGTATTTGGGTTTCAGGTGCTTCTACAGTAAAATCCGAAAAACCAAATGATCGAATCCTCACGCGCCTCACGCATTGCACTCGTCCTTGTACATATTGCGCGCTATAGATGCTAGTTCCAAAAAAATAGGTTTGTGAGCATGCTGTGGTGCGATTCAGAGTTAGTCTCAGACCCGTGGGCCGGCCCATATGAGCGTGCAAGCCAGGGTTTTCCGTCTTTTGAGTTGTGCCATAATATCATGGGTGCAGCGGCTTCACGACAGCATAGCAAGCTGCATGAGGAGTTCGTGGTGACGTGGATAACGATTAATACTCGTACGCTGCGGAGACATGGCAGATGGGAAATGTGATGTCAGAGTGCTCGCTTACTGTACCAGGACCGCAGAAGGCCGAAATGAGAGACGAAATACCGTGGCTTATGGACCCAGCTATTATCAACTCAACTCGAATTCAAAGATGCAGAACAGCTGTTGACGACCGCGCTGAGCTGTCTCTAACTAGTCGGGCATAATCCTGGGAATACTGTCGTACGCCACGAGGCAGTGTAGCGCCCAATGAGTTGTTCCCTCTGCCCTATCTCCTACGAACCCCCATCATCATCCTCTCTTACACGAACCAATTATTGCCTATCCCCTTCATGTCTCACACTCAAGCTACCGTCTCATCACCGTCTAACTTCCAACTGATCATTAATAATGCCTTGGACAAATACAA
Organism: Russula ochroleuca; assembly: GCA_015178965.1. Taxonomy (NCBI): domain Eukaryota; kingdom Fungi; phylum Basidiomycota; class Agaricomycetes; order Russulales; family Russulaceae; genus Russula; species Russula ochroleuca. Next base: position 373,141 of record WHVB01000019.1, read on the forward strand.
GAAACGCACCAAGAACGACCTACTTACACATCCGCTCGCCGTCCAGCTCCAGTCTTGCAATTCCACCAGTGCCATTCTTGCCGTCCTTCAGCAGCAAGTAGAGGAGCTTGATCAGTCTCGAAGTAGTGATGAGAGGTGGTCAAGATGGCTTGATCCGACTGTAAACATTCTCAATGCTCTCTCTTCGACTGTTGCAGCGGGTGTCGGTCTGGTATGTCTCAGGACGTGAACTTGTCTGATATCTGCACTCTCATATTCATTTGGCAGGTATTCTCACCCGCGAGTGTCATATTTGCCGGGGTCGGCGTCCTCCTTTCAGTACGTATCGCCTACTATTTTCGTGTGGACCATTGTAACTCCCACATCTTTCAGGCGGCTAAGGATGCTCGGGCGACCCAAGACACTCTTATCGATATCTTTGAACGGATCGAAATGTTTTTCCGACGTCTCGAGATCTATACGGAAGTGCCGCCAACTGTTGAGATGACAGACATAATCATTCAGATCATGGTCGAGGTGCTTTCTATTCTTGGGATTGCGACGAAGGAGGTCAAGAGAGGCCGAATTAGTAAGTATTTGCTGTACAGATATGACGATGTTTGCTAAAGGATGTTCAGAAAAGTATATAAAGAAACTGATCGGAAGGACTGAGATGGAAGATGCGCTAAAGAGGCTAGACAAGCTAACACAAGAAGAAGCTCGGATGGCCGCCGCAGAAATTCTGAAGGCCACGCGTACTGCTGACAAGAGGGTGGAGGGAGTCGCGGATACGGTGGTGGCCATCGACAATAGGGTGGCTGGCGTCGATGATAGGGTGGTCTCCGTCGATGACAAAGTGATGGTGGTGGACAACAAGATTATGGAGGTCATCGCCGGTGTGTAATCATCTTTAGTCAATCTCCAAAACGATACCTGAACTCTGAACCCCCTCAGACGGAAAGCAAGTCAAGGTATCGATGCAACAAACAGCCAACGACGTAAATGAAGTAAAGGCATCCGTGCAACGAACGGCCAACGATGTAGATGATGTGAAACGTTTGTTATCTGCTAACCTCATCAGCGCTAACTATGGAGCCTTACCCACCTTTTCAGGGAACCAATTGCGCGAGAACATTCACAAATGGCTCTCCCCACCGGACCCCTCGACGAACCACAACATCGCTTGTGGTACTCATCACAAGAAAACAGCAACCTGGTTTTTCGAAGGCAGCATTTTTCAGGACTGGAAGTCAGCAGGATCGCTTCTTTGGATCCACGGAAAACGTTTGCTTAGTCCTTTTTCCAACTTGACTCCCTTGATAGCATCTCGTATTGTAGCTGGCTCCGGGAAAAGTGTCATCTGGTTAGTAGGGTTTTAACGATTCTGTCAGAGGTGACTGATGTCTCCTGTCAGTTCCACGGTGATCCAAGATATTGAAGCGATGTGCAAGGCAGGAAATACGTCGATGGCCTATTTTTATTTCGACTTTCGGGACGCCAACAAACAAGGCTTGCGCGACTTAGTCCTTTCCCTCCTCAATCAGCTTTCTGCTTGCTCGGTTCCTCGTTGGGACATCCTTTCGGAACTTTATTTGGCCCACGACAAGGGCGAGAACCAGCCGAGTGACAGCATTTTGGCCGATTGCCTGAAAGAGATGCTCACACTTCCCGATCAATCTCCGACCTACCTGATTATTGACGCACTCGACGAGTCTTCGAACACTTCCGGAATTCCATCACCTCGAGAAACAGTTCTTCAGCTTCTGAAAGAACTTGTCGACCTTTCACTTCCGAATCTCATATATGTGTCACCAGCCGCCCCGAAATCGATATACGAATCGTCCTCGAACCTTTGACCTCTCGCCGAGTCTCGCTTCATGACCAGAGTGGACAAAAGAAAGACATCACCGACTATGTTAGGTCGGTCGTTTACTCGGATTTGGAACAAATCATGAGGAGATGGAAGACGGAGGACAAAGAACTTGTGATTGAGACGCTCTCCGAAAGAGCGGATGGCATGTAAGTGAATTGTTTTACACCTGTGATAGTTGTTGAAGATTTCAAACAGGTTTCGGTGGGTGTTCTGTCAGCTGGAAACCCTCCGACGGTGTCTTCCACCAAGTGTCCGGCGTACCCTCAACGAATTACCAGAGTCCCTGGACGAAACGTATGAGCGTGTACTGAAGGAAATCCAGAAGCCGAACGGAGATCTCGCGCGTCGTCTATTGGAATGCCTCGTTGTGGCTATTCGGCCACTTGGGGTGAAGGAGCTTGCAGAGGTCCTCGCAGTTGACTTTGATGATGTAGAAGGGATCCCAAAGTTGAAACCCAATTGGCGGTGGGAGGACCAAGAGAAGGCACTTCTGACGTCGTGCTCCAGTTTAATCACGATTGTCGAGACAGAAGATTCGCGGGTTGTTCAATTCTCGCATTTTTCGGTCAAGGAATACCTGACCTCGGAACGGCTCGCTACTTCAAGTGGAGATGTATCACGCTATCATATTGATCTCGAGCCGGCGCATACGATCTTGGCGCAAGCTTGTATGGGTGTTTTACTTCAGCCCGACGATCATGTTGAAGCGAATGACATCGGGAAGAGGTCTCCCTTAGTTGGATATGCTGCGGAACACTGGGTGGCCCATGCCCAGTTCGAGAGGGTGTCATCGCTCCTACGAAAGGCCATGGAATACCTCTTTGACCCGGATAAGCCATATTTTGCGGCTTGGCTCCAAGCGCACAATATAGACACCCGCAGGGAGGACTCATCCCTTTTCTGGTTCGCGGTCGACACGAAATCCAGTACTACTCCCCTTTACTACGCGGCACTGTGTGGATTCCAAGATCTTGTCGAACACCTGGTCGTCAAGTATCCACACCATGTGAACACCAGAGGTGGCTGCTATGCGACCCCGCTGTTCGCAGCAATGGCGGGAAGGCATTTCCAAACAGTAGAGCTTCTCCGTCACAATGGTGCGGACGTGAATGTCTCCCGCGATGATGGGAAAACTCCACTTCTTTCTGCACTTTGGTATGGAGATCTCGAGGTGGTTCGGTTACTACTCGACTACAAAGTAGATGTCAATGCCCGGGCTCTCGACAACTGGACCGCAATACACGACGCGTCACTTGGACCTCACTCTTACATCCCAGTCACACCCCACTATGGCCCCCAATTCATGCCTGATGTCGCCCGATTATTACTTCAGCATGGTGCAGACGTAAACGCGCGGATCGATGACGGCAGGACCCCGTTGCACGTCGCGGCGGAAAAAGGGAGGATTGGGGTCGTACGGGTGTTGCTCGAGCATGGTGCCGATGTAGGTGCGGAGGACAACCAAGGCAGAACTTCATTGCACCTAGCGGCGATTTCTGGGAGCGTCGAAACCGTGCGCGTTCTTCTCGAGCATGGTGCAAATGTTGGCATGGAGGACAACCAAGGCAGAGCTCCTTTGCATGCAGCCGCGGTACATGGGGAGGTCGACGTCGTTCGCGTGCTGCTCGAGCATGGTGCGAATGTAGGTGCGGAGGAAAGCCAAGGCGGAACCCCATTACACATAGCGGCGGGAAATAGGCAGGTCGAGTTCGTTCGCGTGCTGCTAGAGCATGGTGCGAATGTAGGTGTTGTGGATAACGAAGACAGAACCCCGTTACACATAGCGGCGGGAAACCAGCAGGTCGCGGTCGTGCGCGTGCTGCTCGAGCATGGTGCGGATGTATGTGCGGTGGACAACGAGGGCAGAACCCCGTTACACATATCGGCTGGAATTCCACAGGTCGAGGTCGTTTGCGCGCTGCTCGAGTATGGTGCGAATGTAGGTGCGGTGGACAACCAAGGCAGAACCCCGTTACACATAGCGGGGGGAATTCGCCAGGTCGAGGTCGTTCGCGCGCTGCTCGAACATGGTGCGAATGTGGGTGTTGTGGACAATCAAGGCAGAACCCCGTTACACATGGCGGCGGGAAGTCAGCAGGCCGGGATCGTGCGCTTGCTGCTCGAGCATGGTGCGGATGTATGTGCGGTGGACAACCAAGGCAGAACACCGTTACACATATCGGCTGGAATTCAGCAGGTCGAGGTCGTTTGCGTGCTGCTCGAGCATGGTGCGAATGTAGGTGCAGTGGACAACCAAGGCAGAACACCATTACACATATCGGCGGGAATCCAGCAGGTCGAGGTCGTTCGCGTGCTACTCGAGCATGGTGCGAATGTAGGTGTTGTGGACAACCAAGGCAGAACCCCGTTACACATAGCGGCGGGAAATCAGGCAGGCCGGGGTCGTTCGCGCGCTGCTCGAGCATGGTGCGGATGTATGTGCGGTGGACAATGAAGGCAGAACGCCGTTACACATATCGGCTGGAATTCCGCAGGTCGAGGTCGTTTGCGCGCTGCTCGAGCATGGTGCGAATGTAGGTGTTGTGGATAACCAAGGCAGAACTCCGTTACACATGGCGGCGGGAATTCGGCAGGTCGAGGTCGTTCACGCGCTGCTCGAGCATGGCGCGAATACAGGTGCGAAGGATAACCAAGGCTATACCCCGTTTCACATTGCGTCAGCGAATGGAGACGACGAGGTCATGAAACTGCTGTCAGAAGATGTTGCCAAGGGCGTGTTGTAGCATGATCCTTACAGTACTAGTAATCTACGTTTAGCCTGGGGAGCACAAACCACCACTCATTCCGCAACTGAATATTATAATGCGCACCAATTCATGGATGTTTGCCTCAGCTGTAAGAGATCCATCGATCCAGGCACATCCATTCAAGATTGTACTTTTCCTCATGAACGCTCATTATTGTAATGCGCTCATTAGGTTGGCTAGTCTCGTCCGAATATCGTATCCATACATCTCCGAATGATTTCAGACTGTTCGTCACTGAAACTCTGAGCTTAATCTGCATTGTCTCACCCTGCATGGTTTGCACGTATCAATTCCCCGATGCTCATTCTCAAAGGAAGGAAACAACACGTAGTCGATGATCCTCGAGTTCGATGAAATCACGATTTTCAATTTGCAGGTTCTAGCTACAACTGCCAGTGCTGCCGCTGCTTCTGGAGGCGGATCAACGGATTTCTCTTTTCCGTGGATGGCAGGAAAACCCGGGCTGGCCTTCGATTCGGACGCTATGTTAGTAGCGCGGTCAGCGGCGGTCTCTTTGCGGTGCCAGTGGGTTCCACGGGGTGCATTGCATGCGTCTGTCGGAGAGTCTGGGTTTATTCGCGCAATCCTTCTTGGAAGTAGTTACTGCAACTGCAAAATGAGTTATGAGACGTGAGCATCGTAGTACGGGTGTAATTGGATGTCCTTCATCATGTCCATGTATCGAGTGCTTCGTTCGTTTCCTTTTTTTTCAGTCCGTGCCATGCATGCCAACTTGAAGGCAACGACCGCCATGCCATAGTAAAATTTCCCCTATCATTATGGTATCATCGGAACTGGATATCCTTTTGACTCTTGAGTACGAAATGCCCTTCCGAGGACAGCCTTGTGTTGAGCAGCGCAGGGTTTAGAGCACTGATCTAAGCAGCGCGCGTGAGTTCAGAGATGTTAGGAAACTCTATATCGGGTAAGTATTTACCTAAGCAGCGGCTGCAGCGCGCGTGAGCTGCGAGTACGCGTTAGCTATAGTAATACGAATGTAGAGCGTAAAGTACTCACTTCAGAGATGTTAGGAAACTCTGAAGTGATGTGGGCGATGAACGCGTCCTTAAATACTGTAGAGTGAAGTAAAAATAAACTGGTAAACGGGTGTGTAACACTGGCAACAGATTGCTCAGTGATGTACTGATATGAACGATCAAATTGAGAAAGATTTTCTAATTAAACTAATAAGAAAGAGAACTAAACTAAATTGTCTTTATCAGAGACGCGGCGTGGTAGCACCGCTGCTGGAACAGCGGAACCGGTTTGTTCCGACACCTTGGACTCTGTAGTACTGTAGCATGACCACTTTGCACACAACGAGCATTTTTTTCGTTCGATCCGCCCACGAACGCAGGCATCAAATTAGTTTCGACGCTTGATGTGGATTTTCCTTTGAAGCCGGGTCGTGTCTCGAACACCGCTCGGTGTTACAGTAACCATCACCGTCGTCGTGCCAGGTCGTGGTCGTGCAACCAAGCGTGCAGCTTGAAACACGGTCGACCACCTCCCCGTCTGTTCCATACAAAAGGTGACGTGTTCATTACATGATGACTAACCCAGTACTACACCTTCCTCGCTTAGGGGCAGCTGAGGCTGGGCAGCTCATAAAATACGAGGTTTTGGCCCACTTTTGGGCTTGGTTTTGGTGTTCTCTCACGTCAAGGAATACCTGACCTCGGAACGACTCGCTACTTCAAGTGGAGATGTATCACGCTATCATATTGATCTCGAGCCTGCGCATACAATCTTGGCGCAAGCTTGTATGGGTGTTTTGCTTCAGCCAGACGATCGCGTTGAAGTGAATGACATCGGGAAGAGGTCTCCCCTAGTTGGATATGCTGCTGAACACTGGGTCATCCATGCGCAGTTCGAGGGGGTGTCGTCGTATCTACGAAAGGCGATGGAATATCTGTTTGACCTGGATAAGCCATATTTTGCGGCTTGGCGCCGATCACACAACAGACACCCACTGGCACGGCTACCACTCATCCCTTTACTGGTTCGCAGATTCTACTCAACTCGGTACTAATCCCCTTTATTACGCGGCACTGTGTGGGTTCCAAGATCTCGTAGAACACTTGGTCGTCAAGTATCCACAACATGTGAACACTGCCAGTGGCTGCTATGCGTCACCGCTGGTCGCAGCAAAGCAATCGCGCGAAGGAATTTTCGGACAGCAAAGTTTCTCCGTCACAACGGTGCAGACATGATTGTCCGCCGCGGTGATGGGCATACTCCACTTCTTTCTGCAGCTTGGTACGGAGATCTCGAGTTGGTTGGGGTATTACTACTCGACTACAAAGTAGATGTCAATGCCCGGGGTTTCAAGAACTGGACCGCAATACACTATGTGTCACATGGACCTTTCTCCCACATCCCAGTCACACCCCACTATGGCCGTCAACTGTTGCCCGAAGTCGCCCGATTATTGCTGGAGAAGGTTGCGGACGTGAACGCGCGGGACGATGACAGCAGGACCGCGTTGCACATTGCGGCGCAAAAAGGGCGGGTCGAGGTCGTGCGCGTGCTGCTCGAGCATGGTGCGAATGCAGATGCGGAGGATAACGAAGGCAGAACCCCGTTGCACCTATCGGCGGAAGATGGGAGGGTCGAGGCCATGCGCGTGCTGCTCGAGCATGGTGCGAATGTAGGCGCGGAGGACAACGAAGGCGGAACCGCGTTCCAAATTGCGTCGGCAAAAGGAAATGACGAGATTATGAAACTGCTGTCAGAGCATGGTGCCGAGGGTATTGTAGCATGATCCCTACAGTACTGGCAATCTACGTTACCTTCAATTACCGAGCACAGATAACCTCTCGACTGTTGTAATACAAGACGATTCATACTAGATGTTCGCCTCATTCTTTTTTCAGTCCTGGAATCCATTCGTATGCAAAGTTCCGCGTCTCCGACAAGGCCACGGACGTCGTCGCATCGACGTTGTGCGTTAACAACAATTTAGGTCCTAGACTGAGAATATGGTGGGTTCGGTTCACCGTGGCATCCATCGATAGAGGTGCTACGACTGGTGTCATTGTAGCGCCTTATGGCACCACGACAACTTCCCTGTGAACGCTCACTCGTCCCAAACCCTGAGATTATCTCACCCTTCTTGCAAGCTTCAAGTTCATGGCTTGCACGCCGTATCAATTCCCCGGTGACTCCCAAAGGAAACAACACGTAGCTGATTGTCGATAACCTTCGAGTTTAATGAAATCCCGAATTTCTACAGTATTTGCAGATTCTGGTTGTTGCTACTTCCTCAGAAGCTTCTGCTTCTGAGGGTCTTCTGAGGGTTCTACTAGTATGGATGGCGGGCAGACCCGGGCGCCGCATACCGTCACCACTGCTCTAGCCTCTATTGGAGACGTGTCTCTGGACGGGAAGATGCCTGCAACTTGTACCCTCTGCCAGGAGTTTTCTATTCTTTAGTCCGAGAGGAGCCCGATAAGCCGTGGCCATGCGCGAATCAGCAAATCTCGAACATCTTCCATCGCAACGCACCAACGACACCTTGGACGACACGCAGGCGGTACAGTCTCTGCGCTCCGTAGTGCACAGTACATTTTACTTGCAACCCATAGATATATCACATCACGCTGAAAGAAAGAAGATAAATGTTTTTGAGAGGTGATCTAGAGTAAGACGCTTCGAATGATGAGCATAGCAACACAATGAATCCACTTCAAAGTTGCATTGAAGCGACCGGAGAATTTACAGTACAAACTGCTGGTCCGCACTTGTGAATATTATAACAATCTGTTCAATACGTTCAATGTTCTAGGTTAGTTGAACTTAGTTCTGATTTGTTTCGAAAGATTCGAGAGTTTTGGATACATCACCCGTAGTCACTTGAGAATGCCAGTGACCCAGGTAAATTGGGTCTAAAATCCGAAATAATGGCGGAATCCTCACACGCGTCCCTGTACATGTTGCGCTATAAATGCAGATTCAAAAAAATTAGATTATGAGCATGCTGCAGTGCGGCAGAGAATGCTGGAACCAGAGGCCGAGACTCAGACCCGTGAAAGCGTACAATGTTTTCCCACTTGTGTTCGCTCGCAGCCATTGCATCACAAGTAGCAGCGGAGTCACGACAGCATAGCCAACCGCATGAGGAGTTCGTGGTGACGGGGATAAGGATAAGGACTCGCCCGCAGCGAAGACATGGCAGATGGGGAATGTAATGTAATCAAGGGAGGGATGTACCAGGACTGCGAAACCGGAGAAACCCGAAATGAGAGACGAAATATCGTCGATTTCAAAGATGCAGAACAGCTGTTTGCGACCACGCCAAGCTGTCTCTCTACAGTCACTAGTTGGACACGATCCTGGGAATACTGAATTACGCCCACGAGGCAGTGTAGCGCCCACTGACCTGTTCCCGTCCGCCTATCTCCAACGAACCCGCCATTTTCTTCTCTGCACGAACAACTGCTGCCTCTCACCTCCATGTCCCACGCTCACGCTACCGTCTCCTCGTCCTCTAACTTCCAACTGATCATCAATAATGCCTTGGACAAATACAAGAAACGCACGCAGAACGACCTCCTTGCACATCCGCTTGCCGCTCAGCTCCAATCTTGCAATTCCCCCAGTACCATTTTTTCCGTCCTTCAGCAGCAAGTCCAGGAACTAGAACAGTCTCGAAGTAGTGATGAGCGGTGGTCGAGATGGCTTGATCCGACTGTAAACACCCTCTATGCTCTCTCTTCGACAGTTGCAGCGGGTGTTGGTCTGGTATGTCTCAGGACGTGTGTTTACTTGTCTGAGGTCTGTCTCATATTCATCTGGCAGGTATTCTCACCCGCAAATATCATATTTGCCGCGGTCGGCGTCCTCCTTTCAGTACGTATTCCTTACTATTTTCGTGTGGACCATTGTAACGCCTACATTTCTCAGGCGGCTAAGGACGCTCGGGCCAGCCATGACACCCTTCTCGACATTTTTGAACGGATCGAAATGTTTTTCCAACGTCTTGGGATCTATACGGAAGTGCCGCCGACCATTGAGATGACAGACATAACCATTCAGATAATGGTCGAGGTGCTCTCTATTCTTGGGATTGCGACGAAGGAGGTTAAGTACGGCCGAATGAGTAAGTATTTGCTGTACAGATATTACAATATTTGCTGAAGGATGTTCAGAAAAGCATATGAAGAAGCTGATCGGAAGGGCTGAGATGGAAAATGCGATGAAGCGGCTAGACAAGTTGACACAAGAAGCTCGGATGGCTGCTGCAGAAAATCTGAAGGTCACGCGTACTGTTGACAAGAGTGTGGAGGAAGTTGCGGATACGGTGGTAGCCATCGACAGTAAGGTAGCTGGCGTTGATGATCGAGTTCAGCAAACGGCCAACGACGTAGATGAAGTGAAACGTTTGTCATCTCATAACCTCATCAGTGTTGACTATGAAGCCTTACCCAAATTCTCAGGGAATCAAATGCGCGAGAGCATTCGCAAATGGCTCTCCCCACCGGACCCCTCGACGAATCAAAACATCGCCTGTGGTACTCATCACAAGAAAACGGCAACCTGGTTTTTCGAAGGCAGCATCTTTCAGGACTGGAAGTCAACAGGATCGCTTCTTTGGATCCACGGAAAGCGTCTGCCCCATCCTCTTTTCAACTTGACTCCCTCTGATAGTATTTTGTATTGTAGCTGGCTCCGGAAAAAGTGTTATCTGGTTCGTAGATTCTAACAGCTCTTGTCAGAGGTGACTGATGTATTCTGTCAGTTCCACGGTGATCCAAGAAATTGAAGCGATGTGCAAGGCTGGAGATGCATCGATCGCCTATTTTTATTTTGACTTTCGGGACGCCAACAAACAAGGCTTGCGCGACTTAGTCTCTTCCTTTCTCAACCAACTTTCTGCTTGCTCGGGTCCTCGTTGCGACATTCTATCTGAACTTTATTTGGCTCACGACAAGGGCAAGAACCAGCCTAGTGATAGTATTTTGGCTGATTGCCTGAAAAAGATGCTCACACTTCCCGATCAATCTCCGACCTACCTGATTATTGACGCACTCGACGAGTCTCCGATCACCTCTGGGATTCCATCACCTCGCGAAACAGTTCTTCAGCTTCTGAAAGAACTTGTCGACCTTTCCCTTCCGAATCTTCATATCTGTGTCACCAGCCGCCCCGAAATCGATATACGAAACGTCCTTGAACCTTTGACCTCTCGCCGAGTCTCTCTTCATGACCAGAACGGACAAAAGAAAGATATTTCGGACTATATTAGGTCGGTCGTTTACTCGGATTCGGAACACATCCTTAGGAGATGGAGGATGGAGGACAAGGAACTTGTCATTCAGACGCTCTCCGAAAGGGCGGATGGCATGTAAGTAAATTGCTTTGCACTTGTGATACTTGTTGAACTTTTTCAAACAGGTTTCGGTGGGTGTTCTGTCAGCTGGAAACCCTCCGACGGTGTCTTCCAACAAGTGTCCGGCGTACGCTCAACGAATTACCAGAGTCTCTGGACATGACATATGAGCGTGTACTGAAGGAAATCAAGAAGCCGAACGGGGATCTCGCGCGTCGCTTATTGCAATGCCTTGTTGTGGCTATTCGGCCACTTCGCGTGAAGGAGCTCGCAGAGGTCCTCGCAGTCGACTTCAATGATGCAGAAGGGATCCCAAAGTTGAAACCCAATTGGCGGTGGGAGGACCAAGAGAAGGCACTTCTGACGTCATGCTCCAGTTTTATTACCATCGTTGGGACAGAAGCTTCGCGGGTTGTGCAATTCTCGCATTTTTCGGTCAAGGAATACCTGACCTCGGAACGGCTCGCTGCTTCAAGTGGTGATGTCTCACGTTACCATATCGAACTCGAGCCCGCGCACACGATCTTGGCGCAAGCTTGCATGAGTGTTTTGCTCCAGTTAGACGACCACGTTGAAGCGAATGACATCGGGAAGAGTTCTCCCCTCTCTGGATATGCTGCTCGACACTGGGTCACCCATGCGCAGTTCGAGAGTGTCTCGTCGTTCCTACGAAAGGCGATGGAAGATCTGTTTGACCGGGACAAACCATATTTTTCGGCTTGGCTCCAATTACACAAGATAAACTACCCCAACTGGCAGTCATCAACCCTTTCCTCGTTCGCAGTCTCTACGAAATCTGGAGTTACTCCCCTATACTACGCGGCATTGTGTGGATTCCAAGATCTTGTAGAACACTTGGTCGTCAAGTATCCACAGCATGTTAACACCAGCAGTGGCCACTATGTGACACCGCTGGTCGCAGCATTGGCGGGAAGGCATTTTCGGATAGCAAAGCTTCTTCTCAACGGTGCACACGTGAATGTCCGCGGCAGAGATGGGGCAACTCTACTCCATTCTGCAGCTTCTTATGGAGATCTCGCGATGGTTCAGGTATTACTCGACTACGAAGCAGATGTTAATCCTCAGGATGACAACAGCTGGGCTCCGATACACTATGTGTCACAATGTCCTTTCCGCACAACCACACCCCACAACATCCCTCAATTGTTTCCCGATGTCGCCCGACTGTTGCTTGAGCATGGTGCAGACGTAAATGCGCGAACCCATAACGGCTCAACCCCGTTGCACGTGGCGTCTCATGCCAAGGTGGAGGTCGTACGCCTGCTGCTCGAGCACGGTGCAAATGTATGTGCGGGGGACAACCGTGGCAGGACCCCGCTGCATGTAATGGCGTGGTTCGGGAGGGTCGAGATCGTACGCGTGCTGCTCGATCATGGTGCGAACGTATGGGCGGAAGACAACGAAGGCCAAACTCCGTTGCACGATGCGGCGAATATGGGGGCGGTCGAGGTTGGGCGCGTGCTGCTCGAGCATGGTGCGACAGTAGCTGCGGAAGACCACGAAGGCGGAACCCCATTGCACTTAGCGCGGAATCCCGAGATCGTGCACATGCTTCTCGAGCATGGTGCGAATGTAGGTGCGGAGGACAACCAAGGCAGAATACCGTTTCAGTCAGCTGCGAATTTTGGGAGGGTCGAGGTCGTGCGCGTGCTGCTCGAGCGTGGTGCGAATGTAGGTGTGGAGGACAAGGAAGGCAGAACTCTGTTGCACCTAGCAGCGGATTTTGGGAGCGCCGAAACCGTGCGCGTCCTTCTCGAGCATGGTGCGAACGTAGGTGCGGAGGACAAAGAAGGCAGAACCTCGTTGCACCAAGCGGCGAATTATGGGAGCGCCGAAACCGTGCGCGTCCTTCTCGAGCATGGTGCGAATGTAGGTGCGGAGGACAACCGAGGCAGGATCCCGTTTCAGGTAGCGGCGGATTTAGGGAGGGTCGAGGTCGTGCGCGTGCTGCTCGAGCGTGGTGCGAATGTAGGTATGGAGAACAAAGACTGGGAAGGCAAAACCCCGTTGCACAAAGCGGTGATTTCTGGCAGCGTCGAAACCGTGCGCGTGCTTCTCGAGCATGGTGCGAATGTAGGTGCGGAGGACAAAGAATGCCAAACCCCGTTGCACCTAGCGGCGGGACTGTGGGCCCGGAAGGTCGAGGTCGTACGCATGCTTCTTGAGCATGGTGCGAATGTAGGTGCGGAGGACCACCGAGGCAAAACCCCGTTGCACCTAGCGGCAACTTTTTCGACCGCCGAAATCGTGCGCGTGTTTCTCGAGCATGGTGCGAATGTACGTGCGGAGGACAAGTTTGGCAGAACCCCGTTACAGGTAGCGGCGGATTTTGGGAGGGTCGAGGCGCTGAGCGTGCTGCTCGAGCATCGTGCGAATGTAGGTGCGGAGGACAAGGAAGGCACAACCGCGTTGCAGGTGGCGTCGGCGAAGGGATGAAACCGCTGTTAGAACATCATGGTGCTATGGGCGTGTTGTAGCATGATCCCTACAGTACCAACAATCTACGTTATCTTCAATTAGCGAGCACAGATCACCTCTCATCCTATTGCTGTAATTTCTCGAAGGATATTGTAATACTCAAGATGTTCGCCTTAGCTGAAATATACTGTATAGAGGATATCACGGGGCTTGGAATTCATTCGTATGCAAAGTTCCGCGCCTTCAGGCCTATACGTCCTATACCCTTGCCCATGCTCTGGCGGCCGTCCGATTGCCATGACTTCCTGCTGCAAAAAGAAACCACGCCACTCAGCACGATGGCTCCACCTTTCGCTTTTCTCGAGGCGTTCACGACCCTTATATAAATCTTCTTGGAAACACACATTCCAGGGTTTTGAATATTCTGCTAACACGTTTCCCGGATCTCGACCCCTACCTCGCACGCGATGGCGAACTTCAGAGCAGAATTTCACGAATGGGTTCTTTTTCAACAGCTTGAGCCTGATATTATGTAGCCCAGCTCATTGATGCCCTCGACTACATGCATATGCGTGGCGTCACCTGCGGTCAGATAGAACCAAGCACGCCCCTCTCCTCCAGTCCCAACTGAATATAATGACAATCTGTTCAATATGTTCAATGTTCTGGGTTAGTTCTGATTCGTTCCAAGAGCTTCAAGGGATTTGCATACATGTAGTCCCTTGAGAATGCCAGTGATCCAGGTATTTGGGTTTCAGGTGCTTCTAAGATCCGAAAAACCAAATGATCGAATCACGCGCCTCACGCCTCGGACGCGTCCTTGTACATATTGCGCGCTATAGATGCTGGTTCCAAAAAAATTAATTTGTGAGCATGCTGTAGTGCGACTTGGAACCAGAGGCGGAGACTCAGACCCGTGGGCCGTGTGAGCGTGGAGCGTGCAAAGTTTTTCCGTCTTGTGTTCGCTCGCATGGAATTGCGCCATTATATCATGGGTAGCTGCGGCATTACGACAGTATAGCCAGCTGCATGAGGAGTTCGTGGTGACGTGGATAAGGGTAACTTCGATAAATACTCGCACGCCGCGAAGACATCATAGACATGGCAGATAGGTTAATATTCTCGGATGTTCGCTTACTGAACCCGGACCCTTGCCCGGACCACCAGGACCGCAGAAAGCCGAAAATGAGAGCTTGAATGAGAGACAAAATATCGTGGACTTCGTGGACCCATCATAAACTTAACTCGAACTCAAAGACGTAGCACAGCTGTTGGCGACCACCTGAGCTGTCTCTCGTCGGACATGATCCTGGGAATTCTGTCTTACGCCCACGAGGCATCTGCTGTAACCGTGCGTAAATTTACGGGAACGCCCCGTATTACGGTCGGAAATCTCCGGTTACGGTTACGGGTTTCCCTGTATTTACAGTACCCGTATTTTTACCTTGATTTTTACGGGCGTTTATACTGTTGTGTTACCCTCACCAACCGACCTTTTTGCACTATCTGCTTTCTCCTACTCCCTATCCTTTCAGAATTATCGGAAGCTGTGATAAATGACCCTAAAAATATGATTGTATTTTTATTTGGAGAGGAAATTCTGTTCATTGTCGCCCATGTTGCCGCCTGCCGAAGTTTTGGGGTTGTGATTTGTTCTTATTTGTGGCAACGTGTTGTGTGGCGGTTGAGCGGACTGCCCACTGCTGTCCTTGGGCCAGCTTGCCTGCTCCCACCCGTTGTTGCTGGACTTAAGCTTTGATTTATAAAATGCGATATACCTTTCCTTCCTTCTATTTCCAAGGTCTATTTCCCTTCTCATCCTCCCGATTGTGCCTTCTGCCGAACACCATGTGATACATCAGCCACCTCGATGCAGCTAGATTGTGTCAACTCCACCGAGCCGAGTACCGACCCGTCCTCCCCTTCGCTGCTATCACGATCACTCCACTAGCGAAGATTGACAACTTCCTGCCATCCTCTTCCCCCCCTCCCAAAGCGGCGGCACTGAGGATAACGAACATTTACCGCTCCTCATGCTCGACCTCGAAGCGCGTACAACTCGGGCTACGCAGCCGCCTGTGCCGACCTGCTCCAGGTGATCTTGCAGAGCGTGTCTGACTCGGAGACGCCACCATCGATTGGGCGGGTCATGGATTGGGTCGATGCACGTCTTGAGGCTATCCGTGCCGGCGAGGAGGACGAGGACGAGGAGTCCGCTGCGAGCAAGAAGGAAGAAGAGGGTCAGACGGCAGGCTCAAGGCTAGCTCTAGCTTGCTGCCCTGGCCCTCACATACGTGGCCCAGCACCACCCCCTGGCCCTGCATGCGCGCGCTCTCGTCCACAGCGTACCAATCCCCCGTAGCACTGATCCAGTGAAACCGCTGTTGCTAGTGCTGTGTTATCTCCACCCTCGAACACGGACACTCAAAGCGTCATTGTGACAGCTCACCGCAGCGGCGCGCGTTCTTGTCGCCCCATTGCTCTCGCACCCTGTCACTTACCCGAGCAGACTGCAGACTCCGCATCCAAGATCTCCAAGGCTGCCACATCGTGCCCACTTCAAACCCTGCCCCGGCGCCAACAGTTATCAAGAAACCTTACAATGTCCCCGAGTGGGTGCAGTGCACCACAATCGCGACCACCACGGTCCCTGCAGGGGCCCTTATGCAAGGAAGCCGAGAATGCACATGAGCGGGCTAAGAAACTCAAGGGGAATCAGGGAATCAGGCGAACTATCGTAAGTTGCGCGGGCTGGGAGCCATCGAGCTGCCACCACCTGCTTCTCCCCACCCAGTCTGTGTCTGTCCGTCCATCCTTTGTCAGCAGGACAGTCCGGACTACAACTGCACCGCGTGTCATTGGAGCAGCAACGCAAGAGTAGGTATGAGTACCGCGGCGCCCATCATGGCTGCTGCCAACATCATTCAGATACAAACTTGATGGGACACTGACACACTGTGAGTGCGCCCACGCAGTCTGCTCATGCGCACGGCCATCAGTTTTGGGATGGATTCGTAATGACAGTGGGGACCTTCGTTATACCCGTACATACTTGTTGAAATACGGAATACGGCTGTTTACGTGTTTACGTCCCGTAGCGTATACGGGTTTAATCCATTACGGCGGTAATTCAAACGCCCCGTACTGAAAACGGGGCGTCGGGCGTTCCCGTACGCACCCTAACTGATCCTCCTACGAACCCGCCATTTCAGTATCCTCTCTTGCACGAATAAACTGCTGACTCTCCCCTCCATGTCTCACGTTCACCCTATCGTCTCCTCGTCCTCTAACTTCCAACTGATCATCAATAATGCCTTGGACGAATACAAGAAACGTACAAGGAACGACCTACTTGCACATCCGCTCGCCGCCCAACTCCAATCTTGCAATTCCGCCAATGCCATTCTCGCCATCCTTCAGCAGCAAGTCCAGGAGCTAGATCAGTCTCGAAGTAGTGATCAACGGTGGTCAAGATGGCTGGAGCCAACTGTTAACGTACTCTATGCTCTCTCCTCAAGTCTTGGTGAGGGTGTTGGCCTGGTATGCCCCAGGACATGAACTTGTCCGAGATCCGCACACTCATATTCATCTGGCAGGTATTCTCACCCGCGAAGGTGATATTTGTCGGGGTCGGCGTCCTCCTTTCGGTGGGTCTCCTTCGATTCTTTCTTGATAGCATCGTATGGGCCATTGTAACGCGTACAACCGTCAGGCAGCTAAGGATACTCGAACAAGCCAAGACGCTCTCGTCGACATTTTTGAGCGGATTGAGATGTTTTTCCGACGTCTCCAGATCTATACAGAAGTGCCATCAACCGTGGAGATGATGGACATAATAGTTCAGATTATGGTCGAGGTTCTGTCTATTCTTGGGATTGCAGTAAAGGATATTAAACAAGGCAGAATGAGTAAGTATTTGCTGTACAGATACGACAAGGCTGACCGAGTGATGTTCAGAAAAGTATATGAAGAAGCTGATCGGAAGGACTGAAATTGAAGACGCATTGAAGAGGCTAGACAAGTTAACACAAGAAGAAGCTCGGATGGCTGCTGCGCAAAATCTGAAGGTCACGCATACTGTTGACAAGAGAGTGGAGGGAGTTGCAGATACGGTGGCAGCCGTCGACAATAGGGTGGCTGGCGTCGATGATCGAGTGGCTGGTGTCGATGACCGAGTGGCCGGTGTCGATGATCGAACGGCCAGCGTCAACGATAGGGTGAAGGTGGTCGACGACAAGGTTATGGAGGGCATCGCTGGTATGTAAAATATCTTCAGTCAATCCCCGAAACGATGTATGACTCTGAGCCACTCAGACGGAAAAGAAGTAAAGCTATCCACGCGACAAATGGTCAACGACGTAGATGAAATGAAACGTTTGTTATCCCATAACCTCATCAGCGCTGACTATGAGCCTTATCCATCCTTTCAGGGAGCCAACTGTGTGAGAGCATTCACAAATGGCTCTCCCCACCGGACCCCTCGACGAATCACAATACTGCATGTGGCACTCATCACAAGAAAACAGCAACCTGGTTTTTCGAAGGCAGCATCTTTCAGGAGTGGAAGTTAACAGGATCGCTTCTTTGGATCCACGGAAAATGTTTGTCCCATCCTCTTTTCAACTTGACTCCCTCCGATGGTATTTTGTATTGTAGCTGGCTCCGGAAAAAGTGTTATCTGGTTAGTGGATTTTAATGGTTCCTGTCAGAGGCGACTGATGTTCCCGGTCAGTTCCACGGTGATTCAAGATATTGAAGCGATGTGCAAGGCAGGAAATGCGTCGATGGCTTATTTTTATTTCGACTTTCGGGACGCCAACAAACAAGGCTTGCACGACCTAGTCCTTTCCCTCCTCAACCAACTTTCTGCTTGCTCAGGTCCTCGTTGCGACATTCTATCTGAACTCTATTCAGTTCATGACGAGGGCAAGAACCAACCGAGTGACAGCATTTTGGCCGATTGCTTGAAAAAGATGCTCACAGTCCCCGATCAATGTCCGACCTACCTAATTATTGACGCACTCGACGAGTCTTCGAACACCTCTGGGATTCCATCACCTCGCGAAACAGTTCTTCAGCTTCTGAAAGAACTTGTCGAGCTTTCCCTTCAGAATCTTCATATATGTGTCACCAGCCGCCCCGAAATCGATATTCGAAATGTGCTTGAACCTTTGACCTCTCGCCGAGTCTCTCTTCATGACCAGAATGGACAAAAGAAAGATATTTCGGACTATGTTAGGTCCATCGTTTACTCGGATTCGGAACAAATCATGAGGAGATGGAAGACGGAGGACAAGGAACTTGTCGTAAAGACGCTCTCCGAAAGAGCGGATGGCATGTAAGTAAATTGCTTTACACTTGTGATACTTGTTAAACATATCAAGCAGGTTTCGGTGGGTGTTCTGTCAGCTGGAAACCCTCCGGCGGTGTCTTCCACCAAGTGTCCGGCGTACCCTCAACGAATTACCAGAGTCTCTGGACATGACATATGAGCGTGTACTGAAGGAAATCCAGAAGCCGAACGGGGATCTCGCGCGTCGCTTATTGCAATGCCTCGTTGTGGCTAATCGACCACTCGGCGTGAAGGAGCTTGCAGAGGTCCTCACAGTTGACTTTGATGATGCGGAAGGGATCCCAAAGTTGAAACCCAATTGGCGGTGGGAGGACCAAGAGAAGGCACTTCTGACATCATGCTCCAGTTTAATCACCATCGTCGAGACGGACGATGTCCGGATTGTGCAATTCTCGCATTTTTCGGTCAAGGAATACCTGACCTCGGAACGGCTCGCTACTTCAAGTGTATCACGTTATCATATCAACCTGGAGCCTGCGCATACGATCTTGGCGCAAGCTTGTATGGGTGTTTTGCTTCAGCCAGATGATCGCGTTGAAGCAAATGAAATCGGGAAGAGGTCTCCCCTGGCTGGATATGCTGCTGAACACTGGGTCACCCATGCACAGTTCGAGGGGGTGTCATCGTTCCTACAAAAGGCGATGGAAGACCTCTTTGACGTGGATAAGCCATATCTTGCGGCTTGGCTCCAATCACACGACATAGACACCCGCAGCGACCACTCATCCCTTTTCTGGTTCGCAGTCTCTACTAAATCCGGTGCCACTCCCCTTTACTATGCGGCACTATGTGGATTCCAAGATCTTGTAAAACACCTGATCGTCAAGTGTCCACAGCACGTGAATATCAACGGGGGCCACTATTTGACACCACTGTTCGCAGCATTGGCAGGAAGACATTTTCAAACAGTAGAGCTTCTCCGTCACAATGGTGCGAACGTGAATTTCCGCCGCGATGATGGGGAAACTCCGCTTGTTTCTGCAGCTTGGTACGGAGATCTCGAGGTGGTTCGACTATTACT
Organism: Russula ochroleuca; assembly: GCA_015178965.1. Classification (NCBI taxonomy): domain Eukaryota; kingdom Fungi; phylum Basidiomycota; class Agaricomycetes; order Russulales; family Russulaceae; genus Russula; species Russula ochroleuca. The sequence continues at coordinate 392,905 of WHVB01000019.1, forward strand.
TGACTACAAAGTAGATGTCAACGCCCGGGCTCTCGACAACTGGACCGCGATATACTGTGTATCAAATGGACCTCACTCCGGCTTCCCAGTCACACCCCACTATGGCCCTCAATTGTTGCCTGATGTCGCCCGATTATTGCTAGAGCATGGTGCAGACGTAAACGCGCGGGTCGATAACGGCATGACACCGTTGCACATTGCGGCGGATAATGAGGAGGTTGTGGGCGTGCTGCTCGAGCATGATGCGAATGTAGGTGCGGAGGACAACAGAGGCAGAACCCCGTTTCACGTAGCGGCGGAGAGTGGGAAGGTTGAGGTCGTACGCGTGCTGCTTGAGCATGGTGCGAATGTAGGTGCGGAGGACCACAGAGGCAGAACCCCGTTTCACGTAGCGGCGGAGTATGGGAGGGTTGAAGTCGTACGCGTGCTGCTTGAGCATGGTGCGAATGTAGGTGCGGAGGACAACCGAGGCAGAACCCCGTTTCACGCAGCGGCGGAGTATGGGAGGGTTGCGGTCGTGCGCGTGCTGCTTGAGTATGGTGCGAATGTAGGTGCGAAGGACAACCGAGGCAGAACCCCGTTCCAGATTGCGTCGGTGTATAGAGACAGCGAGATTATGAAACTGTTGTCAGAACATGGTGCCAAGGACGTGTCGTAGCATGATCCCTACAGCACTTGTAACCTACGTTTACCTTGGTGAGCACAGATCACCACTCGTTCTGTAGGATCATATTGTAATACGCAACAATTCATAGATGTTCGCTTCAGCTGTAGGAGATTATCCGTTCAGCCTTTGAATGCCTTCGTATCCAAAGCTCGGCGCCTCTGACTAGGCCGCGTGCGTCACCGCATCGACGTCGTGCGTTACTGTAATATATAATTTACGTCCTAGATTGACATTATGGTGGTTCGGTTCATCGTGGCGGCGGCATCCATTAAAATAGTGTTACGACTGGTGTCGTCGTACTGTGGCGTCTTGCTGCATCCCGAATGATCTCAGGCTGTTCGTCCCTCCCTCAAGCTCTGAGATCATCTCATCCTCCATGATTTGCCCGTATCAACTCCCTGATGACTCGTTCTCAAAGGAAGGAACTACATGTGGGCATGATACTCGAGTTCGATGAAGTCCTTTCATGACGATTTCCTTCTTCTGGGGCCGAATCAGCTCTGGCTCTGGTGGATGGCAGGAAGACCCGGGCCGGTATCCGATTCAGACGCTTATTTCCATGCGTTTCATTTATAAGGCAGTAACGAGCCCGTGAGCAAGTATTACATCATAGGGGCTGTGCTCCGCCAAATCGTCCCCGTGGATTTGCTCGACTGATCAATGCGACCTTCATTTCGTTTACGCTTTCTTTTCGTGCTCATTCCATGGCAGGAACAACCATGCCCCTGTGAGAACTCCAAATGGACCTGAGCGTGGCAAACAGTTCCGAAGAGTGTGTGCACAGGCAATACCAGGCATCTGGCCCGGTCCGGTCGGATCTCGCCGCGTTACAGTAATAGATTTTACCACAACACAGCCGTCTTGGCGGACGTCCGCGAGTGGCGACCTTTCCAGTACCTTTCCATGCCTCTGCCACCCTTATACCCTTGCCCTTGCTCCGGCACCGGCAGCCGTCCGATTGCCATGACTTCCTGGCACCTGCCGTAAAAAGTAACTGCGCCACTGAGCATGATGGCTCTACCTTTCGCTTTTCTCGAGGCGTTCACGACCCTCATATAGACCTTCTTGGAAACACACATTCCAGGGTTTTGAATATTCTGCTGACACGTTTCCAAGATCTCGACCTCGGCCTCGCACGCAATGGTGAACTTCAGAGCAGAATTTCACGAACGGTTTTTTTTTCAACGGCTTGCGCCTGGTATTATGTGGCCCAGCTCGTTGATGCCCTCAACCACATGCATCTACGTGGTGTCACCCGCGGCCGGATATAACTAAGCTCGCTCTTCTCCTCCGGTCCCGCCAACACCTTCACATTTACCAGACCAAACTGTCTCTGCAAAGTCATTGGTGCGTATCCTAGTCTATGCCCGTGGAGCCTGGACATAATCCCCAACTCTGACCGACAGGTCGAGTTCGCCCGCCATTTACGCGCTTACCCATAGCTGACCACGCGCTCCGTCTACAACGGCTTATCTTTCGGTCATGGCCACCTACGACGCTCTTATGACGCCGCGCAGGCCCAGCTCTCCTCGTTCCCGCCAAGCACTCGCAAAATCCACACCCCGGTGCAGTCAGCGTTTCCAGGCAGACAGTTCTCCAGCTCGACATTCCGGCGGCCATCGACGTCGTCCTCAGACTTGGCCGGCACGCTGCCCGTGCAGCCGCTCCCACCCGTCGAGCGCACGCGCACATTATCCATGCTCTTTGCCACATCATCCTCTGCCGCGCTCTCATCGCTTGCGCACGTCATCACACGCGGGAAATTGGCCATGGAATTGGCATATGTCATACTCAAACTCAAAACCCGTATGTCCTGACACACGAAATATATCTTTTCCCTTCTCAGTGTTCCGACATCAAATGTAATTACGAGCTATGGGCTGTGTATCCGAAAGTCCACATAATCTAACATCCCGTCTTCTTCTGCGCCATGGCAGTCGCGGGAGGTATCCCAATACGGTTCCCGAGGAATAAGGGTGAAGATGAGAAGACAGTTGGCCCGTAAATGTAATACTGTATCAAGCCCGCGCATCCAAAATTCGGAAAATCCAGTACGGTGCAGCTGCTGCAAGTCCGAGTCTGGGCGGAGATCGAGTCATAAGACGCAGATATCCCCGACGGTAACATCGGCACTCGAGCCATACGGTACGGTATGCCAGGTAATGCGAGCGATGCTCCCATAATCCCAGCCCCGTCCTCGCGTGTCCGAGTCGAGGCATTTATCTCCTATAGCAGCATCAGAAACTCGACGAGGAACGTTGACCACCCCTAGGAAAACCGGGCGAGAAGTTCCTTGACAAAGGAGAAGCAGAGCTCGATTCCATTATTATGGCTGAGAACTGCGTTACAGTAGAGCCAGCCAGAGAACCGCATGGTTTCGTCTAACTTAGTTCCGTTTCGTTCCTTGGCCTGGGACAGCGCGTGACGCCTCCTTTTTTTGAGGTGCGTTTTGCACAGGTCGATCTCTCTTGTAAGCTCACTTCTTTGTTGTGAGGTTGATTCCGAAAAAAGCCCTTTCCGCGCAGAAGCATACCAGCACTGACGCTTTCCTTCAACCTCGGATTCGAGACGGCCCACTGAACTTCCTCGTGTACAGTACAATAAGAACCACCGCGGTCCGCCAAACGGAACAGAGTTCTTCCCCCTTGATCTCTCCATCAGTCGGAGCGCGTCTACTTTGCGTTGTCACGGCGTCAGACAGCCTACAGTACTACTTTCTATCCCAAATCGGTGCTCTGGTCGCAAAATCACGAATCCGTGGTGTATTCAAGTTGTGGGCGAGACGATCACCTTTTGTCGTTAGGGTGGGTGGGGAATGGGTGCGATGTGACCATGAACCTGGTGGGCCAACCAGTAACATGGTTTCGAAACAACATTTATCATCACCATGTACCATCTCCCTTTCCCCGCTCATCGCCTCAGTATAAAGGCTCGTGTGTGACGGTGTGTCAGAATATGCTGAAATTTCCTGCTGTACTCGTGCTTCTGACTCTCTCCTTCCCCGGCTCCGGCGATCGGTATGCCAAGCTGGCAGTAGTATACGGATATCTTCCCCCACGCATTCCCAGGTCATGAACGCGCTTGTCATAGTCTAGGCCCAAATTACAGATCTATCTCGTGCCCTCTGCCAGGAGGTTTTCTATTCTTTAGTCCGAGAGGAGCCCGTCCGTGACAAGTTGTGGTCATGCGCGAGGAACCAGCAAACTCGAATATCTTCCCTGGTAACGCGCCCGTCGCACCGACACGCAGACGGTGAGGCTTGTAGCGGAACAGTGCTCAGACTTGCAACCCATGGGTCTGTCAGATCGCACTGAAAGAATGAAGATTAAATGTATTTGAGATCCAGATTAAGACGCTCCAAATAATGAGCATGGCAGCACAATGAATACACCCCCGTTGAGGCGACCCGAGAATTACAAACTGTTGTAACAATCCCAAGCTGTTCAATACGTTCAGTTAGTTCTGATTTCTTACGAGAGCTTCGAGAGTTTTGCTTACATTATCCCTGGTCCCCAGAGAAAAACCCGCTGAATGAGTGAGATGTAGTAAGAATTGTATCGAGTAAATTGTAGTGATTCAATATGAACATAAAAGGTAGACTTCCTTCGCTGTTTTCGAATCACTCCTAAGCCGACAGAATCACACCAAATAATTGATGTGATTCGCACGTGTTCGATATTTACTGGTAGCATATCTTCGAAATTTCGAATGCGATCGAATGCGATTCAAAATAATCATATTGAAGTACAATTTACAAGACAATTTACAAAATTTTACATAGACGAGTTTCAGCTTACAACAGAGACCTCTGAGCTGCATCTTCACCACCTTTTTCCCTTTCACGCATCCCCCTTTGTCGCAGCAGGAGGTACTCCAGCTCAAGGACCAGTTGGGACGGACATTCGCAGTAATCAGATCAGGCGGGGTGACTGTCATGAGCGTCGGACGTACTTTAAGAGGTCTATCCCATTTCCCCTTCTCGCCAGCCGCTGTAGAAGCCGCTGTGCCCACGGCGCTCTTCTTGTTCTCACTGCCCTTGGGACGACTGTGTCCTCGTTTTGCAGGTGTAGATGCGGACTCATGCGGCACCTGGAAGAAGAACAGCCCGAACAGGGACACTGTGAGCACATTGACGCGTCTTATCAATCATCGGAGAGCAAAGGCGAAAGGGAGGAAAGAGAGGGGACTGACCTGTGTCTGAGTTCCCTTCCAGTTGGCTGAGTTGAGCACCCTCTTTAAGCTTGTCAGGGAGTTTGTCGTCCTTGCGCGTGCTTCCACAATGCTTTTATCAGTATACACGTTAGCCTCCTTGACATAGAGCCCACATAAATCAATCTCTGTGACTCTGTCGGCACTCTGCCCTAATCGCGCGATTCCCAACGACACATCATCCAGGGAATTATTTATCCGGGGCGAGAATAATACTTACTCGATTGTTTTCTGTGAACAAGGTCAAGGACGTGTGGTGTGAGCAGTGAGCAAGGAGATGAAAAAAGGAACAGAATACTCACCGCAAAGTATCCATGCGCTCACTTCAGCATTCGAACGTTCCATCTCTCTCTGATGTGCCTTGTCCTCCTTCGAGAGCTCCTTGGAAACGGCCCCATCCTTGCGCACATAATCTGCAAGGCTCTCCTTGAAATGCCCATGACATCACATTGCCCTCTTGGTTCGTGCTCACACGCAGAGACGTAATGCTCGTTCTGAGAGTTGGCGAGTTGGTCCTGCGTGTGACATGTCGTCAGCTCTCACAGCGTGCAGAGAGGGTATAGGGGGGGGGGAATGAATAGATAAATAAAAGTCAGGCAGGCTTACTGTCCGTCCGACTCCGTCCGTGGGTTGGACACGGGGATATTGAATGGATGGCAGAGGGGGTGACAGGATATGACCGCGATTCTGGGTTACTGCCAATGGCGCAGGCGGTGGGGATGATGCCGAAGTGTCTCCTGAAGAGTCAGGCATGGTGATTGGGAAAAGAGGGCACGTATGGGGATTGTTGAAAGGGCCTATCTTGCCCACTTAGTTTTCGTTATCATGTGATTCTCTGGCAGAATCATAGCTGAGTTAGCACGCTGTAATTTCGCATACATGTGCTCACGAATGCGCTAGGTGCACCATGCATCTCTGGAACGTAACACATGCCGACTAGTGCGTTGAGGATGAGATCTATGAGATCCTGGCCCCACCTAAGCCACATAGGACGGATAGCGAAGAGGATTGTCGGGGAAGGCAAGAGGGTGTGGGAAAATTTCGTGGTCAAACCACCTGTTTTCCCCTTTGCATCGAATCGCAGAAAAATTGTTGAGGTGACAGCGAACTGAGCAAACTCGGAAGACGACGCAAATTTAGTTTGATGACACGACAGAATCGTCGAAATGGCAATCATATCATTCGAATCCATCTAATCAACACAAATAATCTTTGGCTCTATTGATATGATGTTCTCTGATTCGAACTACGCGACTCCGATTTGACCTGAGTCGATCTCATTCAGTGGGTTTTTCGCTGGGCCTGGTCCCTTGAGAAGGCCAGAATACCTGGGTCTCATGTGCTTCTAAACTAAACGGCCGAATCCTCACGCCTCGTATGCGTCCTTGTACTGAGTTGTACATGTTGCACACTGTAAATGTAGGTTCCAAAAAATAAAACTGTGAGCATGCTGTACTGCGGCAGAGAATGTTGGAAGTTGGAACCAGAGGCGGTGACTCAGACCCGTGCGCGCGTACAAGTTTTTCTTGTGTTCACCCGCATGGAGTTGCGCCATTGTATCATAGGTAGTAGCGGTGTCACAACAGCATAGCCAACTACATGAGGAGTTCGTGGTGACGTGGACCAGGATAAGTACTCGTCCGTAGCGGAGACATGGCAGAAGGGAAATGTGGTGTCAATATGCTCGCGAGGGAATGCTCGCGCTTACTGTACTGAAACTACAGTAGACCTCCGGGACCGCAGAAAGCCGAAGTGAGAGACGAAATATCATTGACCCGGCCATCATCAACTCAACTCGAATTCAAAGATTAGAACAGCTGTTGGCGACCACGCTGAGCTGTCTCTTTAGCCAGTCTAACATGATCCTGGGAATACTACTGTCTTACGCCCACGAGGCAGTGTAGCGCCCACTGAGCTGTTCCCCTCTGCCCTATCTCCTACCAACCCCCCATCATCCTTTCTTGCACGAACCAACTATTGCCTCTCCCCTTCATGTCTCACGCTCAAGCTACCGTCTCATCGTCCTCTAACTTCCAACTGATCATCAATAATGCCTTGGACAAATACAAGGAACGGACGAAGAACGACCTCCTTGTACATCTGCTCGCCGCCCAGCTCCAACTTTGCAATTCCCCTAGCGCCATTCTTGCCGCCCTTCAGCAGCAAGCACAGGAGCTAGATCAGTCCCGAAGTAGTGATGAACGGTGGTCAAGATGGCTTGATCCGACTGTAGACATCCTCTATACACTCTCTTCGGCTGTTGCAGCGGGTGTTGGTCTGGTATGCCTCGGGACATGAACTTGTCTGAGATCTTTACTCTCATATCTATTTGGCAGGTGTTCCCACCCACGAATGTCATATTTGCCGGGTTCGGCGTCCTCCTTTCAGTACGTATCCGTCCTACTAGTTTCGTGTGGGCCATCGTAACGCCTACACCTCTCAGGCGGCTAAGGACGCCCGGGCAAGCCAAGATGCTCTTATCGACATCTTTGAGCGGATTGAGATGTTTTTCCGGCGTCTCGAGATCTATACAGAAGTGCCGTCGACCATGGAGATGATGGGTACAATCGTTCAAATAATGGTTGAGGTTCTCTCTATTCTTGGGATTGCGACAAAGGAGATCAGGCAAGGCCGAATAAGTAAGTATTTGGCGTACAGATATAACAATGTTTTGCTGAAGGATGTTGTTCAGAAAAGTATATGAAGAAACTGATCGGAAGGACTGAAATCGAAGATGCACTGAAGAGACTAGACAAGCTGACACACGCTCCATCATATTACTGTAATTTCTCGAAGGATATTGTAATACTCACTGCGGCAAGATATTCGCCTTACAGTAGCTGTAATATATAGAGGATATCATGGGGCTTGGAATTCATTCCTGTGCAAAGTTCCGCACCTTCAGGTCTAGTATACGCTGCGGCGGCCGTCCGAATCAGACGGTCCGATTGCCATGACTTCCTGCCGCAAAAAGAAACCGAGCCCCTCAGCACGATGACTCTACCTTTCGCTTTTCTCGAGGCGTTCACGACCCTCATATAGATCTTCTTGGAAACACACATTCCAGGGTTTTATTCTGCTAACACGCTTCCCGGATCTCGACCCCTACCTCGCACGCGATGGCGAACTTCAGAGCAGAATTTCACGAATGGGTTCTTTTTCAACAGCTTGCACCTGATATTATGTAGCCCAGCTCATTGATGCCCTCGACTACATGCATATGCGTGGCGTCACCTGCGGTCAGATAGAACCAAGCACGCCCCTCTCCTCCAGTCCCAACTGAATATAATGACAATCTGTTCAATATGTTCAATGTTCTGGGTTAGTTCTGATTCGTTCCAAGAACTTCAAGAGATTTGCATACATGTAGTCTCTCGAGAATGCCAGTGACCCAGGTATTTGGGTTTCAGGTGCTTCTAAGATCCGAAAAACCAAATGATCGAATCACGCGCCTCACGCCTCGGACGCGTCCTTGTACATATTGCGCGCTATAGATGCATAGATTTGTGAGCATGCTGTAGTGCGACTTGGAACCAGAGGCGGAGACTCAGACCCGTGGGCCGTGTGAGCGTGGAGCGTGCAAAGGTTTTCCGTCTTGTGTTCGCTCGCATGGAATTGCGCCATTATATGGATAGCTGCGGCGTTACGACAGTATAGCCAGCTGTGTGGAGTCCGTGGTGACGTGGATAAGGGTAACTTCGATAAATACTCGTACGCCGCGAAGACAACATAGACATGGCAGATAGGAAATGTGATGTTCGCTTACTGAACCCGGACCACCAGGACCGCAGAAAGCCGAAATGAGAGACTTGTGAGAGACAAAACATTGTGGACCTGGCCATCATCAACTCAACTCGAATTCAAAGATGTAGAACAGCTGTTGGCGACCACCTGAGCTGTTTCTCTAGATGGTCGGACATGATCCTGGGAAATTCTGCCTTACGCCCACGAGGCAGTGTAGCGCCCACTGTTCCCCTCTGCCAAGCCCTCTGCCCTACCTCCTACGAACCCGCCATTTCAGTATCCTCTCTTGCACGAATAAACTGCTGGCTATCCCCTCCATGTCTCACGTTCTCCCTATCGTCTCACCGTCCTCTAACTTCCCACTGATCATCAATAATGCCTTGGACAAATACAAGTAACGTACAAGAAACGACCTACTTGCACATCCGCTCGCCGCCCAGCTCCAATCTTGCAATTACGCCAATGCCATTCTCGCCATCCTTCAGCAGCAAGTCCAGGAGCTAGATCAGTCTCGAAGTAGTGATCAATGGTGGTCAAGATGGCTGGAGCCAACCGTTAACATACTCTATGCTCTCTCCTCAAGTCTTGGAGAGGGTGTTGGCCTGGTATGCCCCAGGACATGGACTTGTCCGAGATCTGCACTCTCATATTCATCTGGCAGGTATTCTCACCCGCAAAGGCGATATTTGTCGGGGTCGGCGTCCTCCTTTCGGTGTGTCTCTTCGATTCTTTCTTGATAGCATTGTATGGGCCATTGTAACGCGTACAACTGTCAGGCAGCTAAGGATGCTCGAACAAGCCAAGACACTCTCGTCGACATTTTTGAGCAGATTGAGATGTTTTTCCGACGTCTCCAGATCTATACAGAAGTGCCATCAACCGTGGAGATGATGGACATAATAGTTCAGATTATGATCGAGGTTCTGTCTATTCTTGGGATTGCGATAACAGAGATCAAGCAAGGCCGAATGAGTAAGTATTTGCTGTACAGATATGACAAGGCTGACCGAATGATGTTCAGAAAAGTATATGAAGAAGCTGATCGGACGGACCGAAATCGAAGATGCGTTGAAGAGGCTAGACAAGTTAACACAAGAAGAAGCTCGGATGGCTGCTGTGCAAAATCTGAAGGTCGTGCATACTGTTGACAAGAGAGTGGAGGGAGTTGCAAATATGACGGCAGCCATCGACAATAGGGTGACTGGCGTCGATGATCGAGTGGCCAGCGTCAACGACAGGGTGGTCTCCGTTGAAGAGAGAGTGAAGGTGGTCGACGACAAGGTTATGGAGGGCATTGCTGGTATGTAAAATGTCAATCCCCGAAACGATGGATAACTCTGAACCGCTCAGATGGAAAAGAAGTAAAGCTATCCACGCGACAAATGGTCAACGACATGGATGAAATGAAACGTTTGTCATCTCATAACCTCGGCGCTGACTATGAGTCTTATCCATCCTTTCAGGGAACCAACTGCGTGAGAGCATTCACAAATGGCTCTCCCCACCGGACCCCTCGACGAACCACAACATTGCATGTGCCACTCATCACAAGAAAACAGCAACCTGGTTTTTCGAAGGCAGTATCTTTCAGGAGTGGAAGTCAACAGGATCGCTTCTTTGGATCCACGGAAAACGTTTGTCCCGTCCTCTTTTTGACTTGACTCCCTCTGATGGTATTTTGTATTGTAGCTGGCTCCGGAAAAAGTGTTATCTGGTTAGTGGATTTTTAATGGTTCCTGTCAGAAGTGACTGATGTCCCCGGTCAGTTCCACGGTGATCCAAGATATTGAAGCGATTTGCAAGGCCGGAAATGCGTCGAAGGCTTAGTTTTATTTCGACTTTCGGGACGCCAACAAACAAGGCTTGCACGACCTAATCCTTTCCCTTCTCAACCAACTTTCTGCTTGCTCGGGTCCTCGTTGCGACATTCTATCGGAACTCTATTCGGCTCACGACAAGGGCAAGAACCAACCGAGTGACAGCATTTTGGTCGATTGCTTGAAAAAGATGCTTACAGTCCCCGATCAATGTCCGACCTACCTGATTATTGACGCACTTGACGAGTCTTCGAACACATCTGGGATTCCGTCACCTCGCAAAACAGTTCTTCAGCTTCTGAAAGAACTTGTCGACCTTTCCCTTCCGACTCTTCATATATGTGTCACCAGCTGCCCCGAAATCGATATACGAAACATCCTCGAACCTTTGACCTCTCGCCAAGTCTCCCTTCATGACCAGAGTGGACAAAAGAAAGATATTGCAGACTATGTTAGGTCCATCGTTTACTCGGATTTGGAACAAATCATGAGGAGATGGAAGACGGAGGACAAGGAACTTGTCGTTAAGACGCTCTCTGAAAGAGCGGATGGCATGTAGGTAACTTTCTTTACACTTGTGATACTTGTTAAACATATCAAGCAGGTTTCGGTGGGTGTTCTGTCAACTGGAAACCCTCCGGCGGTGTCTTCCACCAAGTGTCCGGCGTACCCTCAACGAATTACCAGAGTCTCTGGACATGATGTATGAGCGTGTACTGAAGGAAATCCAGAAGCTGAATGGAAATCTCGCGCGTCGTCTATTGCAATGCCTCATTGTGGCTATTTGGCCACTTCGCGTGAAGGAGCTCGCAGAGGTCCTCGCAGTTGACTTTGATGATGCGGAAGGGATCCCAAAGTTGAAACACAATTGGCGGTGGGAGGACCAAGAGAAGGCACTTCTGACATCATGCTCCAGTTTAATCACCATTGTCGAGACGGACGATTTGCGGGTTGTGCAATTCTCACATTTTTCGGTCAAGGAATACCTGACCTCGGAACGGCTCGCTACTTCAAGTGGAGGTGTCTCACGTTATCATATCGATCTCGAGCCTGTGCATACGATCTTGGCGCAAGCTTGTATGGGTGTTTTACTCCAGTCAGACGATCGCGTTGAAGCGAATGACATCGGGAAGAGGTCTCCCCTAGTTGGATATGCTGCTGAACACTGGGTCACGCATGCGCATTTCGAGAGGGTGTCGTCATTCCTACGGAAGGCGATGGAAGACCTCTTTGACGTGGATAAGCCATATTTTGCGGATTGGCTCCAATCACACGACATAGACACCCGCAGCAGCCCCTCATCCCTTTACTGGTTCGCAGTCGATACTAAATCCGGTGCTACTCCCCTTTACTACGCGGCACTGTGTGGTTTCCAAGATCTTGTAGAACACCTAGTCGTCAAGTATCCACGGCATGTGAACACCAGGGGTGGCTGCTATGTGACCCCGCTGTTCGCAGCATTGGCAAGAAGGCATTTTTGGACAGCAAAGCATCTCCGTTACAACGGTGCAGACGTGAATGTCCCCAACGACGATAGGGAAACTCCACTTCATTCTGCAGCTTGGTACGGAGATCTCGAGGTGGTTCGGGTATTACTCGACTACAAAGTAGATGTCAATGCCCGGTGTCGCGAGAACTGGACCGTGATACACTATGTGTCACATGGACCTCCCCCCGGCTACCCAGTCCCACCCCACTATGGCCCTCAATTGTTGGCTGATGTCGCCCGATTATTGCTTGTGCATGGTGCAGACATAAATGCGCGGGTCGAAGACGGCAGGACCCCGTTGCACGTTGCGGCAGAAAGTGGGACGGTCGAGGTCGTACGCGTGCTGCTTGAGCATGGTGCGAATGTAGGTGCGGAGGACAACCAATGCAGAACCCCGTTGCACGCAGCGGCGGAGGATGGGGAGGATGGGGTCGTGCGCGTGCTGCTTGAGCATGGTGCGAATGTAGGTGCGAAGGACAACCAAGGCAGAACCCCGTTCCAGATTGCGTCGGTGAATGGAGACGACGAGATTATGAAACTGCTGTCAGAACATGGTGCCAAGGACGTGTCGTAGCATGATCCCTACAGCACTTGTAACCTACGTTTACCTTGGCGAGCACAGATCACCAGTCGTTCTGTAGGATCATATTGTTGTAATACGCAACAATTCATAGATGTTCGCCTCAGCTGTAGGAGATTATCCATTCAGCCTTTGAATGCCTTCGTATCCAAAGCTCGGCGCCTCCAACCAGGCCGCGGGCATCGTCGCATCAACGTCGTGCGTTGATATATAATTTACATCCTAGATTGACATTATGGTAGTTTCGGTTCGCCGTGGCGGCGGCATCCGGTGATAAAATAGTGTTACGACTGGTGTCGTCGTACTGTGGCGTCTTGCTGCATCCCGAATGATCTCAGGCTGTTCGTCCCTCCCTCAAGCTCTGAGATCATCTCATCCTCCATGGTTTGCCCGTATCAATTCCCTGATGATTCGCTCTCAAAGGAAGGAACTACATGTATCATGATACCCGTTTGATGAAATCCTTGATGACGATTTCCTTCTTCTGGGGCCGAATCAGCAGATTTCTCTTCTCTGGTGGATGGATGGCAGGAAGACCGGGGCGGGCCAGCATCCGATTCAAACGCCATGTGCTCAGTGCTTCGCTCATTTCCTTTTTTTTTCATGCTTCCCGTGCCATACTGTACATGCCAAGGCAACGAACCCATCTATCATACTGCCACGTTAGTTTCCCCTTCATCATGACATCATCGGAACCGGAGACGACAAGCGAGTAGCAAATACCCTTCCGAGGACACTCTTGGGCTCCGCACTTGTACTGTACTGTAACGACTTGCGCAGACAGGCATCAAAGTAGTTGCGACGCCCGATATTGATTTTCCTTTTGGAAGTCGGGACGGGACGGGTCGAGCAACGCTCATTTTGTCTTGCCCTAGTGCCGCCCTTGGCTGCTACAGTACTCCGAGTCGGAGCATCACCGTCGTCGTGCAACGACTTGAAACACGGTAGACCACCCCTCTGCGTCTATTCCACACAAATTTAAGTGACGTGGTTGTTACACGATTATTAACCCAGTACAATCGATGATGACACCTCCCTCGCTTAAGCGCAGCTCATACCGTATCCGTCTTTGGTCACGCGAAGATGAAATTGTTCGGGGTTGCGTAGTCCCGAGACCTCACCCCGCGGGCCGTCGTCCCCGTAGCTTTATTACTGCCTTATTCTACTTTCTACTTAATTTACTTTCCTTGACGTCGATTGATGCATGCGGACGGCCTTGGGAAAGGGAACACCGTATTACATTTCTAGAGCAGTACAGTCACCGCAGGATGTGCCGAGGTTGCGACTGCGCTTGATCCGTCCGACACGGATACTGGACTACTAACGCTACTTGGATAACTGGAAAAAGAGAAGTACAGGTGTCCGGAGAACATCACGACGGCCTCGGATCACAGACTTACGCGCTTGAATGTGTAAAGGTCCTCCATCATGTCTTGTGACCCTTCAGGCTGCAGGGTATGCTTTGTGGCCATGTGACCCGTGGCGTGCGGCACATCAAGGAGTGGCACTGGAGTGGCGTTTGCGTAGCCGATTATGCCAAGGGGCATGTGGTATAAAACGCACTGAAGAGCCGGCCGATGTACTGGAGTGCTTGCTCGACCTTGCCGGGGTTCCAATGTGTGTAGTCCTTTGAAGACCAAGCCTCAATCTGTTCCGGGAGATTTCCTATCTTCTATTACTAAGCGGTACGTTTCAGGCTGAAACGGTGTTGACGCTTGGCACGAGGTGGGAATCCAGGTAGATTCGCTATACTTTGATGTGACAACGTGTGAGTCGGGGTTGGCTCTCTTGGTGCCACGCGGCAGGCTCTTCCCATGAGTTATATTCCGGAGTGAGGAAGAAAGAGCCGCAATTCTGGCGCAAGGCGCCGACTACGAGGTCCGACCTTCTCATGCCATAGGTCAAGTTATTTGGCTCCCCGGAACATGACTGCATGTAAAGCGGACCTAACCGAATTGTGTGACTTTACAGTACTGTGGAAACGAACTGACACGGGTTGGTTTGCACGATGCTGCCATCAGTATTCACATGAGCCCGTATAACGGGACTGTCGTAATGAGCGGTATGCGCCACAACTCTGGGGCGTGCCTACTGGAGACTGGAGTCAAACAAACTAAGCTAGATAGGGGAAAGACTGTGCGGCCATGTACCTTGTGGCGATCAAGGACACCCATTTCGCTAACCCTGACCCCATGGGGTATAACAATTACCCAGTTATGCCTCACCACTCCGACACGCCGTCCACCAAAGATAGGATATGGGTGCGGTAGTTGTTGTACTCGGCCGCAAAGCAAATCTCAGTCGGGATTTGAAGGTGCCTGTGGGGTAATCTGGAGAAATTTGACATCACGCCCTCGATGGCAGTGTCGAGAAAATGCCGTTATGGGTGATGTATGTCTGGTCACGCCGTTTCATGAGGGAAGAGCGAATGGAGACGTAGTTGAGGGTCGCTAGGGACATTCTTGGGGGGAAATTCTAGACTGCGGTAGAATGGAGAACTGGCCAGAGGTGGCGAGTAGGGTCTCTGAGGGTCTCGACCGAGGTGCAAGCTCTCAGAGTCGGAGGCAGTACCCCAGTACCCCAGTCTCTCCCCGCCCCGTTTTTCTTTTTTCTTGTTACCTGAATCCTCACGTGATCAGACTGACATTGCCTCGCCCCGCCCATCGCCAAGTCATTTCCTTCTTTTCCCCTTCCCTTCCATCCATTCTCACTTCCTCTTTCCCTTCAATCCTCGATTGTGTCTTTATCTAGACATGATCAAACTCGAGTCACCAGCCTCTTCTCCAGAGCTACCAACCCACAAGCCCTCACTGGCCGACTTGAGTCGAAATGCATCGGTCATCTCCTCATCGTCATCCTCCAGTTCCACCACCTCCCTAGTCCTCCCCATTCGTCCGCGCCCCATACGAACCTTCTCTTCCCCTCGCTCGAGAAGTCCAGGGGGACCGCCCACTCCGAAAGCATCACGGCCCCCCGCATACATCACCCGCGAGCTTGGTATCGCGGATCAGTCGCTTGATCTGCTTTCCGGCCGCTCTCGCGCCAACTCAAAGTCCAAATCTCGCAGCAGCTCAGCCAATGGTCGTCTCAGTGCGGATGACTTCGAGTTCGGTGATGTCCTGGGCGAGGGATCTTATTCCACGGTGCGCCTCATGCCTCTTGAATCACCCCTTCGCACACACCACCTTGCTTACATGCGGCACATCACAGGTCATGCATGGCACACACAGTTCGACGAGACAAGAATACGCGATCAAAGTACTCGACAAGGGTCACCTCAAGCGCAACAACAAGCTCCATACCGCCCTTGCAGAGAAAAATACCCTCGTCCGCCTTGGCTCTGGACATCCGGGCATCGTGCGATTGCATTGGGCATTTCAGGATGAATGGAGTCTCTGTGAGTTAGCCTCTTGTACTGTTATCTAGCCTGTCGGGGGTGAGACTGCCACTCCCCTCGGGTGGGTATTACCGAACAGGGCCTGGGCAATTCTGTCGGCTTAGGGCGGATCCCGCCGTGAGCGTCGTAGATTTCGCTACGACGCAGCCCTCTTGGGCATGTCCGTGGGCGGGGACCTTTCCATACCTGTGCCCTCGCCCGTGCTCCGGCGGCCGTCCAATTGCCCTGACTTCTTGCCGCAAGCGCCACTGAGCACGATGGTCCAACCCTTCGCCTTTCTCGAGACGTTCCCGACCCTCATATAGATCTGGAAACACATATTCCTTGCTTGACAAGGGTTGTGAATGTCCTGCTAACACGTTCCCCAGATTTCGTCCTCGACCTCGCACGCAATGGCGAACTTCAAAGCAGAATCTCACGAATGGGTTCATTGTCAACTGCTTGCGCCCGATATTATGCCGCGCAGCTCGTTGATGCCCTCGACTACATGCACATGCGTGGCGTCATTCACCGGTACGCACATATGCCGCGTTCTCTCTTTCCTCTCTTGCTGATCGCGTTACCAGTGATCTCAAACCGGAAAATCTGCTACTGGACGATGACTTTCGAATCAAAGTTACGGACTTTGGAACCGGGAAATTAATTGACGTTCCGCGTTCGTTATATCCTGTTGCTGACTAGCGAAAAAAGCTCAATTTTGTTCCAGCTGAACGTGCGACAAAGACATTTGTCGGTACCGCGCAATACGTTTCTCCCGAACTCCTTGAGGCAAACGAGACGAGCAAGAGGTATGCGCCCGACTGTTCTGGGACACAAATTTTCTGACGTTTTTGTTTTTTGAAATAGCTCGGATTTGTGGGCTCTAGGTTGTGTACTTTATCAAATGATCGCTGGTCGATTCGCGTTCCAAGGGCTATCCGAGTATCTCACATGGCAAAAGATCAAGCAACTCGACTATACCTTTCCCGATGGATTTGACCCGGAAGCCGCCGACCTTGTGCGGCGCCTGCTGGTGCGCATAACCTCCTTGAATGGGTCAAATTGTTTGATCTAATTTACGTCTCGCGGGGTAGGTGCGGGATCCGCTGGAGCGATTGGGAGCAGGTCCACCCGAGGACCAACATTCGATGGAGGCTTTGCGCTCGCACCCGTTTTTTGCAAGTATCCGTTGGGGCACACTGTGGGATGACCCGGCACCGCCCCTGGAGACGGGTCTCGTTCGGCGCGAGGCAGCTCCTGCTGATGAGTGGGATGATGTTGGTGCGGCGTGGGACGAGCTCGTCAGCGGTCCGGACGGAAGCGAGGACGAAGACGAGGACGATGGGGACGTGGAGGGCTCACATCTAAACGGCAATTCTCACGTGCATGCGCGCTCGCGGGCGCCAGGGGACGATGGGATCGAGTGGGCGCCGGACGCGCAAGCGTTTGTATCGCCACCTGCCATCCCGCCTGAAGAGATTGGCCCGCATGGCGAAATGCCAGATTATGCGCGCGAGTCACTGTCATTGACCGGGGCTGTCAATGGCGTGGATGCCATAGACGCTGTGGTGACGCCTGGTAGTGACGTCGGCGATGCACGGGGAGAACGCGCAGTCGGTGCCGGCACCGACAATGCTATCAACGGAAGCTACGAGATACACTTTATGCCGCCCAGGATCGACGGGGTATTGATGGATGCGATTACGAGCGCGGGCGATGGTGCGGGACCTGGCATTGGACCCGTCTATTTAGGCCCTAGCCCGGATCCTCCAGGGAAAGACAACGTCGCGGAGCGAGGCAGCCCGGTGAGCACCAACACGGAGGCAGGATATGGGGATGGAGAACTGGCGGTGGGGGACTTGACCCGGAGGAAGAGCGCGCCGCTGCGCGTACCGCGTGAGATGCGTGATTCGTATGCGACGAGCTCGTCGGATGGTAGTCCCGTCGAAAAGCTCGGCGCCGCCCTCGAGGCGATTGGAATCCACCGTGGCAGGCTCCGCACACGAAGTCCAACGCCTGCGCGGGGGTCGCCGTCTTCCGCCGAGGCACCAGACTGGTATGTCTCTTACTTCCCTATCTTCTGTCATCGGAATTGAGGTCCCACCGCGCAGGGCATCGATACTCAATGTGGGTGAGGCCATGCAGTTCCATGCGACTGTGGAGGAGACGGCGTTGAAACGGCGCACGTCGCGGTTATTGCTGCCGCTTCCGGTATCGCAGCGCAAACCGAAAGTGCGCGAGCTCGCACTGACGAGCCATCGGCTGTTGTGTCTTAAGCCGCTCAAGAATGGCCGTGGTGTTGGCATCAAAGCCGAGTTTGTCCTTAAGGAATTTCAAGGTCAACTGGCGGCAGGCTCTCCGGGGCGCGAGAAGCGTTCCAAGGGCGATAGAATGGTGACAGGCGTTGAGCGGAAAGGCGCCAAGGAGTTTGTCTTGCTTACCGTGCGTCCACTTTTTTTCTTTTATCCTTACTTTTTTCTCTTCTTTGTGATTTGGTCGGGCCCGTCGGGTCTGGTATGCGATTCAGGCGGCTGTGCTGACTGTTTCTTTCTCCGCGTAATCAGACGGCTCAGTCAGGCTTCTTCGTTGCCGAGAGCGAGGCGGCTGCCGATGCATGGGTGAAGCGCATTGCGAAGGCCCTGCAGCAGCTGTAGCAGCATCGGAACCCGAATCCAAGCAGCGGTGGTGGTTGCGTTAAGCGGTGGTGCGACCCACACTAGTAATATCCACATCGACATCGACATCATCATCATCATCATCATCAATGACCATAATTTCAATGACATCAATAACAATATCAGCTGTGCACGCAAATAATTTATCGTCGTTTTTATGCACAAGTAACGCTCGACCCAATCGTTTATCGTATTTCCGTTCGTTTGTTCGGTTTCCTTCTTTATTGGTCACGGTCTCTGGATTTCGGCCTCTACTTGCACACCGACGCACTCTCTCCTTCCTTTATCGTCCTTATCGCACTCGCCGCCCATGTCGCCACCCTCATTCCTGCACCATCTCCGTTGTCGCCCTTGCCCTCGCTCACGCCCCATTGTATGGGTACCCACTCACGCACACCATCACAGCACCAACCGTCAATCGTCACCCACACGACCAACAAACATCACCATGATCATCCTTCCCGTCTCGCCCGTTCCTTATTTTCTCCCTTTCCGCGAACAAGCATGGAAGAACGCGCAAATGCTTAAATTTCCTGTATATGATTAAAGTCGCAATACGTTTAACTTATAGGGTTTTTTTCCTTTCCTTTTTTCTTTCAATTGGTGTTTAGAATTGGTGTTTAGAGCTGCAGAGTCAAGGTAAATCGTATAGGACAAGGCAAAGCAAAGCAAAGCGAGGGTTTGTGTGAGTGGAAGGTCCAGTTGGGTCCCGTACGGTCGCTGAAGTTTTTGGTTGTTATTATTTTCCCTTCCTTTCTCTCTCCCTCGGACTTCAACTTTTGTTCATCGCTTGCACAGTGTCTCATGTCTGAAGCGTGATGTATTTATTCTGCTGCATTTTCTCTCTTCTCCTTCTTACTCGAAGAATACCATCCATTCGCAATAAGCAGTCTTTGGATCTTTGGGGAAGTCGTCACCACCTGTGTCATTTTTCGGTTGTCTTGGAAAGTGCGTTCGATAATGAGTCTCCAAACCAACAAGCAACCATTTAATTCATGATATATCAGAGTAAAAAATATTTTTTTGGACCTGTCTTGAGTAATTTTGGGCGTCTTTAGCCGGGAGGGAGGAGACTGGCGTCTACAGCAACGTCTCCCTCGTTAGCTGCATCCTCCTCCAACAATCCGGCGATGGGGGTACGCGGCATAGCCATCAAACCTACGAAAAAGGAAGGGACAGGTCAGCACGACGAATTCGATACTTTGTGCTTGCGTAGAACGTACCAGTACGGGCCGACTCGATGATGCCAAACGGCTTGACGAGGCTGAGGAAAGCCTCGACGCGGGACGTCTTGCCGGACATCTCCAAGATGATGCTATTCTCGCTCACGTCCACGATCCGCGCACCGAACTGATTCGCAAGCACGTGCAGCGACTGCAAATGCTGATGCCGCATGCGCAGCGCCTCGCTCGGCGTGAGCGGTCTCGCGCCCTCCACTCCACCCGCGGACGTTGTCGATGTCGACGACGACGACGGGTCGGGCGGCGGATGCTGGGGCGGACGATTGGACTCCTCGAAGTGCCGCGCGAGGGCCATCTCGCGCTCGAGCTTGGTCTGCTCTGCGTGTGCTCGGTGCGCGGCGCGCGGCTCGTGCGAGGGTCCGCCTGCGAGCTGGTCGTCGAGGTACTCTGGCCCGAGGATGGACACTTTGACGAGGAGCAGTTCGCGCTGGATCGTGCGCGTCTCCGTATAGTCCAGCACGGCCCACACGGGCACCTGAACGACGGAGTGAGTATAAATGGGTGGGTGTATATGGTGAGAGAGGGTGGCGGGAGGGTAAGACGTACGAGATCTTCGAGCTGGCGGCGCGCTTGTTCGACGACGCCGTCTTGGCCGCTGATGACTATGCACATTCGGCTTAGGTCTCGGATCTCGGTGCGGCATACGACTAGAGAGTCGATGTTGAAGCCGCGCCCCGCGAGGATCCCCGAAACGCGCGATAACACACCGGGCTCGTTCTGCACGAGACAGTTCAGCACGTGCCTGGATTGGGGAAAAGAAGGTTTGTTTTATTTTTTTGTTTTGGTGTTACCGAAGGTCGTGGAGACTGCAAGTCCGAATAAAAGGGAAAAAGGGGTGTGTGGGGGGGCAAAAGAATGGGCTTACTTTTTGTAGGGCTGTAGGCTTGGTGGAGGCGTGTTATATAGGATGTTCGTCACGGCCTCTTCTGCTGATCGCGACCTTGGTAGGTCCATCTTGGGGAGCGGCGGAGGCCTGACTTTGTGCGACGTCTTGTAATCGAGCGCGGACGTCGAGTCGTCTATGGGACGTGGGGGCTTTGGCAGTTCATCGGATAGAGTGCGCGCGGTGAAGGAAAGGCCACGGGTTGCAAATAGAGCCCTTGAGGCCACGCGACTTCGAAGGGCGAGCATTTGGGCAGCGACAGAGCCAACTTGAGCACTGAGCACTTGCTTTAGGAGGACAAAAACGGAGGACTAGTGTTGCCGCGGTCCGGTGTGGTCCAGTCCGAGCTGTCAACTTGAGATCAACTCTGGAAATCGAGTTCACACCGGTGCAGACCGGTGCAACTCGACTCAGAGAAAGAACACGTGATGGGCTGTCTCAGCCAATGAAAATATTTGAATATTGAGAGAATTTTGTCGACCGTGCTCGAGCGGAAAGATTTCGCGTTGCTCATAAATACTACTACACAGGTTCTACTCTCGAGTCTCGAGTTTCATCCATATTATTAAACAAATCCCACAACTCCTCTACATTCCCTGATGAGACGAGTTCATGCATCAGGAAAACTCAAAATTTGCTTATTTGTTCTTGAATGGACTTATCTGGCTTAAATTTGGAATCAAGCCAGTTTAAGTACACACAAAATTAAGACATTTGTGCTTAAAACCAGAAGGTCCATCATCATTTCCCCCAAAACTAAGACAATCTCAAGCAAATTAAGAGAATCAAGCCATCAATACGATTTGATACTGACTAAGCTCTTTCTAAGTACAACAACATGCTGCCAGTTTGACAAAACATTAAGTGAACTAAGAACAACTAAGTGGGGTAGAATGCAGTGGGTGTTGACATCAGGCCAAGGCGTTCATGAGAAGCTCAGAGGTGGCCTCAACAGGCTAGGCATGTAACCGTGGAAAACATTGGAGTTCCTAATGAGCATGCCCGGTGTCGGAGCAGAACGGCCCATGGGTGGACCAACAGGCATGATGTTCGGAAGGGAACCATGGGGCGCATTAAGGCATACTGGATGAGGTTCTTGCCCTCTGGCTGGGTGACAGGAGGCTGCAATTTGGCGGTGGTGAAAGTATAGACCAAGCCACCTTGTCATTGTTGCCGGCACTGTCATTGGCATCCTGGTCATTTATAAGCTCATTGGTGGGCAGGGTGTGGGAAGCCTGGTTGGCCTGTTTGGCAGCATCATCTTGCAAGGGTGGATGTGGATTTGAGTTGGGCAGATAGGACATGTATGGGTTGACAGGAGAGACTGTTGGCAGATGGACGGCGAAAGGAAGTTAAGATAGGGGTCAAGATAAAATGGATGAAAGCTGTGTACGTGTATAATCAACTGTGAGGAAGCGATCCCCTTAGGTGAGGGCAACAGCATCAGATAGAATGGCACGGAATATAGTGAAACCCGGGCACAATCCAGCACCTGGCCGCGGTGTCTTGGCCTGTTTTGCTTACAGGCCCACATGGAGCTCCAGGTTGTCGATATCATGGTACAATGCCTCAGCGGCAGCCTTAGGGGAGAATTAGAAGTGCTGGAGATTGAGAAGTAAAGCTATGAACTCACAGCAATCACATATGCTAACAGCTGGTAGTTAGTCTCACAGGGTAGCACAACAGGTCACGAAGGGCTCACGTTTCAAGCCGATGAACTTGTGGAACTCGTTCAACTAAGACTGTGGTGTAAGGCTCACAGATAGTACAACAAAAGCTGACCTCACCGTGCAAACCCCCCATTTCTGACCTTGCTCAATACTCAGTATTTCAATAATGTGTAGAACCTCGGGCGTTCCACGTGCCTTGAAAGCACTTGCGGGTGCTGCAGTCACATTTCTAAGAATCTTGGCTAGGTCCACATCTCTGAAGTGTCTGCTGTCTTGACTAAGGCTGTGATACCGAGCATAAGTGCTCCCCTTCTCGTGAAATCAAATACCACAGACCCACCGAATGTCCACTGTGTGACATCCTGACCAGGGTCAAGCGCCCACACCGTGTTGGTCACGAAATCCCTCACAGAGACCTGTTTCGAGCTGTTAATTTCATCCATGAGTGTAGCAACTTGGAATGTACTTACGGTCCTCAGATCAATGCCTGGCATGGATTCCGCAAAATGGTTCTCAGTCCAGCACCAAAGTGTCACATCGAACAGATGAAGGTACTGAGCTGGTGCAATTATGACAGATCTTGAAGGGGGTGAGATGGGGGTATTGGGTCCTAAGAGGAGAAAGCTATGCACAGGAACCACCTGTTTGTAGCATGCACAAGGCCAGGCAGATGACATTCGACATCCTCAAAATCGTTCGGCTGGGACACAAGGGCATCCTGGACGTCGAGGACAAGGTCCTTCCGATCGGTCTTGCCTTCATCAAGGAGGCCTTCAAGCCGACAACTTTAACTTCTTAACTTGCCCTACATAACCCACCTGTTCGCCGATCTCACAGACGTCCAGCAGATCATCGACACCGTTGGGCTTGGCCTCGGGCTGCCGGTAAGCAGTATCCTTCCAACGCTGCAAAAGTACATATGGTGAACAGTGGACTGCATTGGGGAGCGTGATGAGCAGATGAGCATTGAGGGAGTGCATTATGGCAGAACAGGGGGATCCGTGCAAAAGCAACACGGCTGTTGGCCAAGGACCCAGGCGATCCGGAGAAACACACCTCTCCCAAAATACTCCCACAACCCACTATTAACAGGTACCAACTGGTACCATTGGTGCTAATCGTCGAATTGACCCTAGAACAATGCCACAATGGCAACCATGCGTCCTTCCCAAGGTCCAAGTGTGATATGCACACAACACACATGGTGCAAGAACAGTCCCCTAGGTTGACTGTCATTGTGGAACTTGTGTCCTCATCATGGTGCCGATATGATCTTGTGATATGGATGCGGCTGAGGCGGCCCTCGGGAGTTGGGAATGCGGTGTGGTTCCCAACAGTGAAGGCCCACTGATTCCAACAATAGTGAGCAGATGTGTGGCAGTATTCTGAACAGCCTTCTGTGTGTTCTTGCAGAGGTGTCGCATCTTGGTCGGTTTGGTGTCCGGATCGAGAGCAGTCACACATTCACCTCACCTCAGCATGACCCAGGCAGATTGCAGAGACATCAGTAGTGGTCATTGTGAGTTTATCAGGATTGGGTGCGGCTACAAAATATACATCAACGGGGAACGCCGCACATAACTGATGTACAGTACATACCCAATACTGGTGCCCACAGTGCCGCAAGGAGGAAAGAATGAAAGTTCAACTTAGTAATGTGATGTTGAAAATCTCGCCTAGGCAATGCATGGGTTAGGGTTACCATGGCCGACCACTGACACAATCATCCCCCCAACATGAGTGGGCGACCTTTGTATGTGCATACCACCCCTGTCCTATCTCATTGCTGGCATTTATCTTATTGCTTCCAGGGAACAGCCGCCTTCCTGATTTGACTCAGACCAACCTTGTCAACATCTACCTCTTCCACACTGATTCGGGTTATGAAATTCTGTGTGTCTTGAATGAGACCAATCCTTTCAGTCGTGCGGGTTCAATAGCACAGCTGTTGTATGTGCTACCCATTCATTGTTCATAGGTTTGCCCACCTGCCCCTCTGGTCGCTACCTGCCGCGGTTCCTACGGCCTTGCCTGTCGTCTTCAGAATACTGTCTGTCGAGCGATTGGCCACCACCCCGTCCTCTTGAACAAACCACTACAGACATCTGCTTGTCGTCATCTGCTGGGTCTTGCCATCTCTTGCCTCTTCACAGGCATGGTGCGACATGCATGCTCTCCTGCTCGGCGTTCTGTCAAGCCGTACTGCCCAACTCCCCATCCTCTTGGGGAAACCACTACAGATGTTGACTCGTCGTCGTCCACTGGGACCCGCCCTCTCTTGCTTCTTCACCAGTGTGGTGCGATTCGCACGTCCCTGGATTGTGTTGTAACATCAGTGTGGCGGGTGCTCCCTGACTCGAGCTGCCCACATTCATTGCCCCGACACCACCTGTTGCTTGACTGTGGTTTGGTCTTCTCCTTTTATGCTCATGGACACCAACATTTGCCTCCCCTAATTCACACCCTGCTTTGTGTTCAGCAATCTGGTTGCTCCATCCGACAGTGTGCAGCCTGCACCCACCAAACGGCGAAAATTTGGCGTGTGCTTTCAGCCTCGAAACGATCATGTTCACAGCCCCAACACCACTAGTCAGGTGACCAAGTCTGAAGAGAATGTCGCAGGCTTGTTGTAAGTCTTTTCCTTTTCTTTGGCACTGAAACTAACCTTGGCAGCCCTCAGCATTCTGGACGAAAATGGGCCACTCGTGCTGTGTTTGCCGCATGCAACATAGCCCATCTCCTCTGCGACACTACCCGACTCCGACCAGGGCATTGTCATTGCAACAACCCGTCTACGTGCTCGAAGGGCAAGCACAAGGCAGACACCTGATGCTCTCGTTCGAACCGGTGCCTCGAACAAATTGTAATGTGTGTTTTAAAATCGCACATCATTAAGTAAATTCTGCTCATGTATTGTCACAAGAATGTAGTCGAGAATCATTACAAAAAACTGTACTTATGTGTAACCAATGAAATATGTTTGGTCTCATTACTCAATCCGGTCAGACCCTTGCCGCGTCCCCAGGGCACCCTATTTATTGCTTAACTGAGTTAATGGATCTTACATTTGCTTACTGATAAATTCCCTAAGCAATATTAAGCAGCAGACCAATTGCTTAGTACACTTAATTGGCTTAATATGAAACCAAGATCATCTAAGTACTGATAAGCTAATTAAGCAAAATTTGAGTTTTCCTGATGTGTATGGCCACCTCCGTTGCACAATCAATTGCATAGTTGTCCTCCTTTGCGAGTAAGTGTGAAACAAACTGTAAATGTTCTTCTTTGTAGAGCTGCTTCAAAACCTGGAGAACCTCCAGTGTTGATGCTGAAAGAATGCTGCGTCGTAGCGCACAAGTCTCCTTGTGATAAGCTCCGCCTCTGGCATGGAGAGAGGTGAGGTGTTTTATGGACTGACAGACTGACTGGGGTCATGTGACCCCGTGACTCATTATGATTACGCCCCTGACTCATCTTCTGGACTGGGTGACTGATGACTCTTACTATACGCTGACTGATGACTCTGGTTTGCTTACTGATATGTGCATCATGCTGACAGTGTACTATAAGTGATGACTGAGTACTTACAAACCAGCTTAGCAACCGGTTCTAGGACTATTAGTCATACTAGGTTTAAACCTGTATATATAGGACTCTATACAGACAGTTGAGCCTTAAACTCGACTTTGCTTTGCAAATGCAGCCTCTTGTTCACTCCTGTTCACTGTGCAGCTCCTCTCTTCTCTTTCATATACCTTCCAAAGGTCCTTAAAGGTGGACCTTGCCCTTTGAAGTCTAGTGATTGTACTATAACAATCAATGTGCTTCTCAGGAGTCAGATTGCGTGCCTCGGTACGCCTCGGACCGTACACCTTCCTATTCCGTCAGGTGTGCATGAAGCCCCGCTGCAGGCTTAACACAAGTCGAGCTTCTCTTAGCCAAACCTGGCTGACATCCTACTCGACCTCGGACAAAAGCAAAAGCTTGGAAGAACCCCCGACATTAGGTTCAGAAATAGAACCTCAGACGACCTTCCGCTAGAAATACAAGGAAAAGCCTATTGGCATGAATCACGAACCAAAGGACATGATGCATACCATGTCAGAGAAGGGGACTACACATACCCCATCGAATACATCAACGGAAGCTGGTACAAAATCAGTTGGACCATCGACAACTGCTACGAAGTCAGCAGAGAAGACTAGATCACAAATCTCCAAGAACTAGGACTAGGAACCAAGAGCCAACCTGTTACCGTCCCCTCGGCCCTGGGACTTCCCCTCATCGATTGATGGGGATATCAGCCGCGCGGACGACCCAATGGAGTTGGATGACCCCGAGTAAGTGGTAAGATCGGACTAGCGATATTAGTATACGCCTCACCTGATGTGGATGGACTACATGAGTCGCCTGGTGACTCAGACCCTATGTACGTGACTCGCAGCCCCGTATCCTCGTGCTCCGTGCCCTGTGCCCCGTATTCTGTACCCTGTGCCCCGTATTGTATAAGTACGACTCGCTGGTGACTATAGGTCGCTAAGTTGAGTCTCCTGTCCGTCTTACGACGGCAATAGCATCTATTCTCTACTCCTAGCCAGAAGGCGGCCGCTAAGAGCCTTGTCACTACCACTCCGAGTCTACTCGTTATCGTCGCGTAAGCAGCGGTGACATTAGACTCAACTTTCTTATCATCACGGAGGCCCCACCCAAGGAATACCTCACGGACTTTGGGGACGACGACAAACCACCAAAGAACGCACACCTACGCCGAATCGACAAAGGAGTCATCCCCGGATACGATGGGATAGCAATACTATATCACCCCGACACAACCAAGAAGGCACAGGACTGTATAGACGGAACCCACGTCTGGATACACAACGAGAAAGGAGTCCTCACCCAAGTCTACCTCGAGGAAGACGGAGATAAATTCAAACTAGTGCGAGGACCCAGAAGACCCGACATCGAGGCCCACAACGAGCTAAACGCACAAGAAAGACACAGACGCAGACGCGAAGGAGGAACGTTCCTACCCATCCCCCTTGACTCCGACTCAGACGCCGAAGACAACACCCGACCACCGTCCCCTGTCTCCACAGACCAACAACCCAACTCGCCTACCACTGACGAAGAACCCACAGAGGACCACACCAACACCGTCATCAGAAACTCCCCACTCATTGACACTCGACCATTCGCTTCACTGATACACGAGTACACCATGGCGACCACCACAGCAACCACCACTACCGCCACCACAACCACCAAACCTAAGATAGTAGCCTCCGTGCAAAAGAAGCTAGACACGGCAATGAAGCGACAACCAAGTAACAACCCCGGCGGAGGAGGAGGAAGCAACCCCGGAGGAGGAGGAAGCAACCCCGGAGGAGGAGGAGGCAACCCCGGGGGAGGAGGGGGCAACCCCGGAGGAAACCCCGGAGCCCCCAACCCACCGGCCGCGCCACCAATGCCCCCGGCGAACCAAGACGCCCGCCTCATGGGAAGCGCCCCCACGGAGTTTGATGGAGACTGAGCGAAAGCGGACCAATTCATAAACGAACTTCGACACTACTTCCGCGTAAACGCCACAGTCCCCGGCCTCCAATCCTGGATCCGCCGCGTAGCAATAGCACTGACATTCATCAAAGGCCCAACCGTGGACGAATGGGCCCTCAACCAAGGAGACTGGGTAGACCGATTGGACCCACTCATTGAAGACGTCCCTGACGTTTGGATACACTTCCTGAACGAGTTCCGGAACCAATTCCAAGACACCCAAGCCGAAGAGCGAGCACGCCTTCAAATCGAAAATATGAAGATGAAATGGCCCGAAGTTGACCAATACATCCAGGACTTCGAAAGAGTCGCCCGAAAGGCCGAATACCCGCTCACAGCACCCGCAACCGTCAGGTACTTCCTGAAAGGACTAACCAAGTCCATCGTCAACGACATAGTCAAACCCCCCAAGGTCAATACCTATGCAGAAATCAAACAGCGAGCGATCGACAGCGTGGCGTCCCAGCTCCTCATCTACGAGATGTTCAAGCAGGACAAAGGCACCACGAACCGACCACCATCTTCGAGGTGGAATCGATTCGCACAGCCCAACCCCACCAACCAACAAACCAGCCGCCCCAACATCAGAGGGTATAACTCCACCAACGCCCCCCGCCACCTGAATAACGCCCCCGTTCCAATGGACGTCGATGCAGACCGAGCACGCGCCAACCGGAACAACAACTGGAGGAACCGAAACCCCCAAGGAAGGACGGTCCAAATGCAAGACGAACAAGGAAACGTCTACCAGGTAAACGTCGCCCAAACCCAACCAACTGACAGAAACCCCCGCGGCGCTGACCGAGCCCCCCGCGGCGCCTGCTACGAATGCAACCAAGTCGGACACTTCGCGCGCAACTGCCCCAACCGGAAGAAGAAACCGCGCGTAGCCACGGCACAACTGGTCGATTGGATGTCAGACACCACGACCACTAACGAGAACCCAGTAGACGAAATAGCCACCAGACTGGCAGCTATGTCCACTGACCAACGAGACCAAGTAGCGGCGCATTTCGGAGGAGGGATAGTAGCAGCCGAGGAAGAGGGTTTTCAGGACGCCTAACCAGTTCGGCCTTGGTTAGAGCATTAAGTACAAGGAGCGTGTATCTATCGAACCGTCGATCAATGACAATTCACGTATATCTAAACTCCTTGTTCAAGAGGGCCGAAACCTCTGCATTACTAGACTCCGGCGCCACGGAGAACTTCATCAACCCAAACTACGCAAGAGAACTCAAGCTACCGATTGAAGAACTAACAGAACCCCGCAAGGTGTTCAACGTAGATGGGACACAGAACCGCCACGGACAAATTACCCACTACACCGACCTAGACGTACGAACGGGCGACCAAACGCGCACCATGCGCTTCTTCCTCACCAACCTAGGCAAGCAAAAAGTGATCCTAGGCTACCCATGGTTCGCCGCGGTCCAACCAGTCATCGACTGGGCCAAAGGATGGATCGCCTATGAACAACTACCCGTCGTCATCAAAGCCAGAATCAAACGAACCACGGCGAAGATCCACACCGCCACAGCAACAGACCGGCAAACACTAGCTTCAAAGCTAGCTGAAAAACACGCGGTCCAACCCTCACCAATCCCAAAGGAATACCACCGACACTCATTCGTGTTCAGCGAAGCAGAATCAAAGCGATTCCCGCCACCACGAGAGTGGGACCACGCCATAGAGCTAAAGCCAGGCCACCCAGAAAACATGCCAGGAAAAGTGTACGCCCTGACCCAACCAGAACAAGAAGCACTCGCAACGTTCCTCCAGGAACATCTCGACAAGGGATACATCACCGAGTCCAAAAGCCAGTTCGCGGCCCCATTCTTCTTCGTCAAAAAGAAAGACGGGAAACTCCGACCAGTACAGGACTACCGAAAACTCAACGAGTGGACCCGCCGAAACGCCACACCACTCCCACTCATTCCCGAGCTCATCGCGAGAGTCAGAGGAGCCAGCCTATTCACCAAATTCGACATTCGCTGGGGATATAACAACATACGAATACGCGATGGAGATCAATGGAAGGCAGCGTTCGTTACGAACCACGGCCTCTTTGAACCACAAGTAATGTTCTTCGGGATGACCAACTCCCCAGCCACCTTCCAGACCATGATGAACGCACTATTCAGAGAAGAACTCCGACAAGACTGGCTGTCGATCTACATGGACGACATCCTCATACACACCCGGTCAGACCTCCCGTACCACCGAACAAGAGTCCACCAAATCCTCGACAAGCTGCGCAAACACGATCTCTTCCTCAAACCAGAGAAGTGCGTCTTCGAGAAAAAGGAAGTCGAGTTCCTAGGCGTCATCCTAGGCCACAACACCATACGGATGGACCCAGCCAAAGTACAAGGAGTGGCAGACTGGAAATCCCCACGAACAGTCCGAGACGTCAGAGCCTTCCTGGGATTTACAGGATACTACCGATACTTCATCAAAGATTACTCGAAGATCGCAAGACCACTAATCCACCTCACCAAGAAAGCGACACCATTTGCATGGGGAGAAGCCCAAGTTAAAGCCTTCGAGACCCTCAAAACACATATGTGTCAAAACCCGATCCTACGCCAACCCGACTACACCAAACCATTCTTCCTAGCCACAGACGCGTCCGCGTACGGCGTGGGAGCCGTACTCTTACAGGAGGGAGACAAACACCCCAGGAAAACCGCACCAACTAAACACCCCATAGCCTACTACTCCGCAACATTCA
Organism: Russula ochroleuca; assembly: GCA_015178965.1. Lineage (NCBI taxonomy): Eukaryota > Fungi > Basidiomycota > Agaricomycetes > Russulales > Russulaceae > Russula > Russula ochroleuca. The sequence continues at coordinate 423,543 of WHVB01000019.1, forward strand.
CCCCAACCGAGCGCAACTACGACATCTACGAAAGAGAGCTCCTAGCACTGATGAAAGCCCTAGCCCACTGGCGACCCCACCTGGCAGGGTCAACGATCCCAGTCACAGTCCTCACCGACCACGCAAACCTAACCTTCTGGAAGTCCCCACGCAAGGTAAACCGCCGGGTAGCACGGTGGTTCGCAGAACTCCAAGAGTACCACCTCAAGATCCAACACGTGCCAGGGAAACTCCATACCTCGGCAGACCTCCTCTCCCGACCCCCAGGAGTGGACAAGGGCGAAGCAGATAACCAAGACCTAACCCTCCTTCATCCAGACGCCTTTATCAGACTATCTACCACCGAAGACCCCAAAGACGAATGGTGGGAACTAGAACGACGGATAGGGACAACACAACGAAAGTACCCCGCCGAAATCGCAAGGTGGATCAAACGACACAAGGCAACCATGACCCACTCGCACAACGACAACAACCTAAAACACTGGCGCGTACAAGGCAGAATCGCCGTCCCACCAGATGACACCCTGAAAAAGGAAATCCTCCATCGATTCCACGACCTGGAAATCAGAGGACACCCAGGACGAGACCCCACCATCACAATCATCCGCCGACACTTCTGGTGGCCAGACATGAATGAATGGATTGCACAATACATAAGAGGATGCGCCAGATGCCAACAAAGCAAAAACCTCACAAAACGAACAAAGGTACCCCTCTACCGCATCCCCACACCGACCAACGCACTCCCGTTCCAGATCGTGGCAATGGACCTGATCACCCAACTCCCGACCAGCAAAGGGTACGACGCCATTCTCACGATAGTAGACCACGGATGCACAAGAGCGGCCGTATTCCTCCCCTGCAAAACAACGATCACTGGACAAGAAGTGGCCAAACTATATTACGACAACGTCTACCGATGGTTCGGCCTGCCCGACAAGGTCATATCCGACAGAGACCCCCGATTTACATCCTTCTTCGCAAAGGCACTCGCCCAACAACTGGGGATCAAACAAAACGTGTCCTCGGCGTTCCACCCCCAAACGGACGGACTATCAGAACGGACAAATCAATGGGTAGAACAGTACCTCCGGCTGACCACCAACAGCGCCCAAACCGACTGGAGCGATTGGCTGGGAATAGCCACCACGGTGCACAACAATCACATAAACGCCACCATCAACATCGCCCCATCAGAAGCACTTCTCGGCTATACGCCTCGCCTACACCCTACAGACCCCCCTCCATTGCTGAACCAACACGTGGAAGACAGGAAGCAGACCGCACTCGAAAGACGTGCACAAGCGATCGAAGCTATTAACCGCACCGCCCATCAAACGCCACCACCCCAGTTCAACGTGGATCAAGAGGTCTGGCTCGAGGCCAAGAACCTCCGGTTACCCTACCAGACCCCCAAACTAGCCCCTAAACGACACGGCCCCTTCCGCATCAGTAAGCAGGTGTCACCGGTGGCGTATCAGCTCCGACTACCCAATGCCTGGAAGATCCATAACGTGTTCCACGCCAGCCTTCTCACCCCCTATCGTGAAACCCTACAACACGGCCCCAATTACATCAAGCCACCCCCCGAACTGATTGAGGGTGAACACGAGTACGAGGTCGAGGCCATCGTTAATCACCGCCTACACGGAAGACGGAAGACCTTGCAATACCTCCTCAAGTGGAAGGGATATCCAGACGCAGACAACACGTGGGAACCGGCCCCCCAAGTACACGCCCCCGCACTGATTGAAGAGTACCACCAGAGGCGCCCGCTCGAACAACCACATAAAAGGACGGGCCTGAGGACTCGAAGCACCATCCTCTCCCCACACTCCCAACTGTCATGTCCCACCAGATTATACACCTCTCTCCCGTCGAAGATGCCAACTACGCCCCCGCCTCGCCCACCGACTCCTATGCCTCCACCGAGGCCCTCTTCATCCCCGCCCCGGGAACCCCCTATCAGACAACCGGTTCCAATGGAGCCCTTCCTCTTGTTGAGGACCCCGCGCCCACTAACTCAGCACGGGTGCTTGCAGTGGACCTCGCCATCGGCGCTACGCAGCCAGCCATACCCCTATCACCCCGAGCCGTTAGCGCTATCGTCGAAGGACAAGCCAACGCCCTCACGGCTCCAGTTCTCCTCCGCATGGTCCGCGGTCTCATCATCACCGCCAAGCGCACCGAGGACCGGATGGAAGCCGTTAGGGTCACGGCCGAAGAACAAGCCGCGGAACTCGAGCGAAGCCAGGACCAGCGCGACGTCCTCGCCCTCGGTGCCAGGACCCTCCAGCTCGACTGCGAGGCCAAGGCCGAAGCCCTCCGCCTCGCCGACCTCACCATCCGCCGCCTGGCCAGCCAACCCGCGAGGGCGGACACTCCGCAGGGTATTCAGTCTGAACCCCCTGCCGGCTTTATCGAGAATAACGGCCAGCTCCATTACTTCTCCATCCCCATCCAAGGCGGCAGCAACGACCGCCGCATCGCCCCCTACATCCAACTTCTCGACGGCCCCGTTCCCCGCGCCGCTGGTACCCTGGGAGGCCCTGACGACCCTGTCTTTACTACAGAGGTCTACGCCCAGCCCAGTTCCAACGTTGGTGTCGCCAACCCGCCGGTACCCAAGTGGCTACTCCGTGCCATCGACGGAGACTCCGAGATTTTCGATGCCTTCGCATTGGAAGTCCAAGATACGACCCAGGACTGGGGTCTCTACACGGATGTCTGCCGCTACCACCACACCGACGTCGAGCTCACCAACATCGCCTCCCGCATCCGCGCCCTCGAAGCTGAAGAGGCCGAGACCCGCCACATCCTCGCCAACTGCCGCCGTCGCCTCCGTGCCGCCAACGCCGGAGAAACCCTCGCCCACCTCGCCGGCAACGATGCCGACCGCCACGACCAGCATCATGGGGCGGGGATCATCCGCTACGCGACGCGTGGTCGCGCTCGCATCTAACCGGAGGGTGATGTTACCGTCCCCTCGGCCCTGGGACTTCCCCTCATCGATTGATGGGGATATCAGCCGCGCGGACGACCCAATGGAGTTGGATGACCCCGAGTAAGTGGTAAGATCGGACTAGCGATATTAGTATACGCCTCACCTGATGTGGATGGACTACATGAGTCGCCTGGTGACTCAGACCCTATGTACGTGACTCGCAGCCCCGTATCCTCGTGCTCCGTGCCCTGTGCCCCGTATTCTGTACCCTGTGCCCCGTATTGTATAAGTACGACTCGCTGGTGACTATAGGTCGCTAAGTTGAGTCTCCTGTCCGTCTTACGACGGCAATAGCATCTATTCTCTACTCCTAGCCAGAAGGCGGCCGCTAAGAGCCTTGTCACTACCACTCCGAGTCTACTCGTTATCGTCGCGTAAGCAGCGGTGACACAACCATTCCTACTCACACCAGATCTTGAACACATCCACACAGAAGTTACTCAAGGAAGCGACGAAATCCCTGAAGTAGAAATCGCCTCACCAGCATCCGATCCAGATATCCCCACCACAGACCAAGCTAACGCACTGGTCATCGAACGACTCACACAAGCAATGGCACAAGCAGCGATCGCTGTGGCTCATGTACAACCTGCACAAATAGCAGGACCAGCACAACCACAACAACCTCCCGCTGGGGGACAACCTGGTGGTGGAGGAGGAGGTGGCGGACAACTGCAACAACCTCCTGCCGGAGGACAACCCGGTGGAGGGGGAGGCAGTGGAGGAGGCGGCGGAGGAGGTGGCAGAGGTCAACCAGCAGCAGGACAACAAGCTGCAGGACAAGCAGCAGCCGCACCACCTCACACAGAACCCCTCAAAGGAATGATACCCCAAATCTTTGAGGGTAACAGAAAAGACACCGAATGATTCATGCAACAGTTTGGAGCCTATCGGTTCCTCAATAGGCACAACTCCACGTTCACGAATAAAGCAGAAATGGTGGCCTATGCCCTTACCTTCATCAAGGGCCCACAAGTGAACGATTGGGCCTACGACATGGCGGATCAACTCTCCATCAAGGTAGAAGGAAATCCAGTCACAGGCAATCCTCCTACACATGCTGAGAACGACCAGGCCCTCTGGGATTGGTTCGCATGATCTTTTAGAGACGCCTTCACAGACTCTACCAAGAAACAAGACGTGTACTCCCATCTTACTAAAATGGAGCTGAACCTGGACAACGTCGACTCGTCCATTACCCTCTTCAAACGCCTCATCAGAGAGGCAGGATGGGGACCCGATGCCGAAGGAACCATTAAACTGTTCCAAGATATCTTACCCGTTGGACTTCACTGCACCATCCAACAAAGGGACACACTACCTACCACCCTAGATGAATGGTATGAAGCAGCAAGGAAAATGGTCCAGAGGTGGCAGGACCTCAACGACAACCTAGGACCAAAAGGAGGACCTGGCCACATTTCCACAAGGGCCAACAAAATGCACAGATACCAGAAGGCACCCCCTCCAAAGAAGCATAAGGACTCTGATGCCATGGATATTGATACTATCCGCACAACTGGAAAACTATCTGACGAGGAACACACCCGCCTTATGAAGGAAGGAAGATGCTTCTGCTGCCACAAGCTAGGACACATGTCACGAACCTGCCCCGAAAAGGGCAAAGACAAAGGAAAGAACCCTGATCAACCCTGCAGCTCCCAAGGACAGTACGTCAAAGACAAACCCAAGGTTAGAACAGCAGTGATCAATGAAGATGAAGAAGAAGAAAACCAGCTTAGCGAAGCTGAAACCTCGACCATGACACCACCTTCTTACACTAAGAAGGACATTCTCCAATACATCAGGGGAATGAAGATCGAAGACTGTGAAACCCTCTATGAGGAAATGTCTGCTCAAGCAGATTTTTAGGAAGCTCGAAACCAACGGCCTGGCTTAGGGCAATTGGATTGCAAAGTACAATGTATATTAGGAAACTCTCGACTCTGAATATGAAGGTTTCTTTTTGCACTTTGCAATCCAAGGCTGATGAATCAGCTCTCATTGACAGCGGAGCTACAGACAACTTCATTGACAAAGATACATGGAAACGACTGGGAATCGGAAAAAAGGAACTCGCTCGACCAGTCACGGTCCACAATGTCGATGGAACAGAGAACAAACAAGGCAAGATCATGCATTAGTGCTGGCTCTGCATTGTCAAAGGAGAGAAACATATGCTCCAGCGATTCTACATTACAGCATTAGGAAAGGATCACATCATCCTCGGCTACCCTTTTCTCTATGACTTCAACCCAAAAATCAACTGGAGATCAGGAAAGGTTCTGGGAGAACCTATCCAACTCCAGAGCAGCCGCTACATGCACGTTGCCAAACACATCTTCTTTATGCAATGAGAAGCGGTCAAACAAGTAGGGAAACCCCAAGAAGGAGAAGCCATCTACGTGCAACGTACCAATATTGTGCAGGAATGGGCCCAGAAGGCAGACCAAAACAAAATCCACCTTACCCTCGACACTATCCCCAAAGAATACCGCAGACATCAGAAGGTATTCTCAGAAGAAGAAGCATGCTGCTTCCCACCTGCACGATCTGAAGATATGATGATCAAACTAACTCCTGACACACCAAGAGAGTTAAACTGCAAAGTGTATCCCTTGTCAAGGGACGAGTGTGAGCTCCTCCAGAAATGGATCCTTGAAGAGGAAGAGCTGGGACATATCTACAAAGGTCCCTCCCCATACACTGCACCTGTCTACTTCATCAACAAAAAGGACAGCTCAGAAAAGCAAATCATCATGGACTATCGACAGCTCAACAAACACACAGTATGTGACAACAACCCCCTGCCCAACATTCAATCGGCACTAGAAAGGCTACATGGAAAGCTACTCTTCTCAAAGTTCGACATCCGCTGGGGCTATAACAATATCCGTATCACAGAGGAAGACCAACACAAGGCAGCGTTCAAAACCCCACAGGGCACCTACATCCCATGAGTCATGTATTTTGGCCTCACCAACGCCCCACCTTTCTTCCAATGAACCATGCACAGAGACTTCCGCCCTTTGCTCCAGAAGTACCCAGAGAACTTGGGGAACTACATGGATGACTGGTGGATTGCCACTGCCAATGACAAAGAAGGAAAGAAACTCCACAAACAAATTGTCCACAAGTTCCTCGACAAGATGGAGGAATGCTCTTACTTCCTGAAACCCAAAAAATGCCAATTTGAGAAAGAAGAGATGGAGATCCTAGGATGGCTGGTGGGCAGCGGGCGAGTATGTATCAACCCAGCCAAAGTAAGAGGCATTTCAGAATGGCTGAGAACCCTCCGATCGGTGGAAGAAGTCAGGAAAATGCTTGGGGTATTGGGATACCAAAGACCCTTCATCCAAGGCTTTGCGTCCATTGCAAGGCCCCTGCACAACCTCACCAAAAAGGGGACCCAGTTCTACTGGACAGAGAGGTGCACAGATGCTGTCGTGAGCACACTGGCTAGGTGCGAGTAAGGAGGGAGAAAGGGGGGACTTGGTACTGAAGGGGCATGTTGTCACCGCTGCTTACATGACGATAACATATAGACTCGAGGTAGAGATGACAAGGCTCTTAGCGGCCGCCTTCTGGCTAGGAGTGGGGAATAGATGATATTGCCGTTGTAAGACGGACAGGAGACTCAACTTAGCGACTTAGGGTCACTATGGAGTCGTACTTATACTACTACAGGGTACAGGGCACAGGAACACGATGATATGGGGCTGCGAGTCATGTACATAGGGCTGAGTCACAAGGCGACTCATGTAGTCCATCCACATCAGGCGAGGCATACAGTCGTACATACTTAGTCAAGGCTTACCACTCCCTCGGGCTCGTCCAACTCCATGGGGCTGTCCTCGCAGCTAACGTCTCTGTCGATCGAGGGGGGGAAGTCCCAGGGTTGAGGGGACGGTAACATCACCCTCCGGTTAGATGCGAGTGCGACCACACATCGCGTAGCAGATGATCCCGTCCTTGTGGTGCTGGTCGTGGCGATCGGCGTCGTTGCCTGCGAGGTGGGCGAGGGTTTCTCCGGCATTGGCGGCATGGAGGCGGTGGCGGCAGTTTGCGAGGGTGATATGGGTCTCGGCTTCCTCGGCTTCGAGGGCGCGGATGCGGGCGGCAATGTGGGTGAGTTCGACGTCGATGTGGTGGTAGCGACAGATGTCTGTGTAAAGGCCCCAGTCCTGGGTCGTATCCTGGACTTCCAATGCAAAGGCATCGAAGATCTCGGAGTTGCCGTCGATGGCACAGAGTAGCCACTTGGGTACCGGCAGATTGGCGACACCGACATTCGAACTGGGCTGGGCATAGACCTCTGTAGTGAAGACAGGGTCGCCAGGGCCTCCCAAGGTACCAGCGGTGCGGGGAACAGGTCCGTCGAGAAGTTGGATATAGGGGGCGATGCGGCGGTCGTTGGTGCCGGCTTGGAGGGGGATGGAGAAATAGTGGAGTTGGCCATTGTTTTCGACAAAGCCAGCAGGGGGTTCAGACTGAATACCCTGCGGAGTGTCCGCCCTCGCGGGTTGACTGGCCAGACGGCGGATGGTAAGGTCGGCGAGACGGAGGGACTCAGTCTTGGGGTCGCACTTGAACTGGAGGGTCCTGGCACCGAGGGCGAGGATGTCGCACTGGTCTTTGCTCTGTTCGAGCTCGTTGGCTTGTTCTTCGGCCGTGATCCTAATGGCTTCCATCCGGTCCTCGGTGCGCTTGGCGGTGAGGATGAGACCGCGGACCATGCGGAGGAGAATTGGAGTCGTGAGGGCGTTGGTTTGTCCCTCGACGAGAGCACTAACGGCTTGGGGCGATAGGGGTATGGCTGGCTGTGTAGCGCTGACGGCGAGGTCCACTGCAAGCACCCGTGCTGTGTTAGTGGGTGTGGGGTCCTCAACAATAGGAAGGGTTCCAGTGGGACTGGTCGTCTGATAGGGGGTCCCTGGGGCAGGGATGTAGAGGGCCTCGGTGGAGACATAGGAGTCGGTGGGCGAGGCAGGGACATACTGGTAGTTGTCTTCGGTGGGGGAAATAGCAATGATCTGATGGGACATAGTTGTTCTGGGTGTGGAAGGAGGATGGTGTTCTGAGCTCTCAGACCCCTCCTTTTATGCGGTTGCGCAAGTGGGCGTCTTGCATGGTATGACTCGACCAGTGCCGGGGCGTGTACTTGGCTGGCTGGTTCCCACGTGTTGTCTGCATCCGGGTATCCCTTCCATTTGAGGAGATATTGCAGGGTTTTAGTTCTCCTGTAGAGGCAGTGATTGACGATAGCCTCGACCTCGTACTCGTGTTCGCCTTCGATCAGCTCGGGGGGTGGTTTGATGTAGTTGGGACCATGTTGTGGGGTTTCTCGATACGGTGTGAGAAGGCTGGCGTGGAACACGTTGTGGATTTTCCAGGCATCGGGTAGTTGGAGCTGATACGCCACCGGTGATACTTGTTTGCTGATGCGGAAGGGGCCGTGTCGCTTAGGGGCTAGTTTGGGGGTCTGGTAGGGTAGTTGGAGGTTCTTAGCCTCGAGCCAGACCTCTTGATCCACGTTGAACTGGGGTGGTGGCGTTTGATGGGCGGTGCGATTGATAGCCTCGATCGCTTGTGCACGCCTTTCGAGGGCGGTCTGCTTCCTGTCCTCCACGTGTTGGTTCAGCGATGGAGGGGGGTCCATGGGGTGTAGGCGAGGCGTGTAGCCGAGGAGCACTTCTGATGGGGCGATGTTGATGGTGGCGTTCTTGTGATTGTTGTGCACTGTGGTGGCTATTCCCAGCCAATCGCTCCAGTCGGTTTGGGTGCTGTTGGTGGTCAGGCGGAGGTATTGTTCTACCCACTGATTTGTCCGTTCTGATAGTCTGTCTGTTTGGGGGTGGAACGCTGAAGACATGTTTTGTTTAATCCCTAGTTGTTGGGCGAGTGCCTTCGCAAAGAAGGATGTGAATCGGGGGTCTCTGTCAGATATGACCTTGTTGGGTAGGCCGAACCATCGGTAGATGTTATCGTAGTATAGTTTGGCCACTTCTTGCCCGGTGATTGTTGTTTTGCAGGGGAGGAATATGGCCGCTCTCATGCATCCGTGGTCTACTATCGTGAGGATGGTGTCGTATCCATTGCTGGTTGGGAGCTGGGTGATCAGGTCCATTGCTACGATCTGGAACAGAAGTGTGTTGGTTGGTGTGGGGATGTGGTAGAGGGGTACTTTTGCCCGTCTTGTGAGGTTCTTGCTTTGTTGGCATTTGGCACACCCTCTTATGTATTGTGCGATCCATTCGTTCATGTCTGGCCACCAGAAGTGTCAGCGGATGGTTGTGATGGTGGGGTCTCGTCCTGGGTGTCCTCTGATTTCCAGGTCGTGGAATCGGTGGAGGATTTCCTTTTTCAGGGTGTCGTCTGGTGGAACGGCGATTCTGCCTTGTACACGCCAGTGTTTTAGGTTGTCATCGTTGTGCGAGTGGGTCATGGTTGCCTTGTGGCGTTTGATCCATCCTGCGATTTCGGCAGGGTACTTTCGCTGCATCGTTCCTATTCGTCGTTCTAATTTCCACCATTCGTCCTTGGGATCTTCGGTGGTGGATAGTCTGATAAAGCTGTCAGGATGGAGCAGGGTTATGTCTTGATTGTCCGTCTCTCGTTTGTCTACCCCTGGCGGTCTAGAGAGGAGGTCTGCCGAGGTGTGGAGTTTCCCTGGCACGTGTTGGATCTTTAGGTGGTATTCCTGGAGCTCTGCGAACCAACATGCTACGCGGCGGTTTACCTTGCGTGGGGATTTCCAGAAGGTCAGGTTCGCATGGTCGGTGAGGACTGTGATTGGGATTGTTGATCCTGCTAGGTGGGGTCGCCAGTGGGCTAGGGCTTTCATCAGCGCCAGGAGTTCTCTCTTGTAGATGTCGTAGTTGCACTCGGTTGGGGTGAATGTCGCGGAGTAGTAGGCTATGGGGTGTTTGGTTGGTGAGGTTTTTCTGGGGTGTTTGTCTCCCTCTTGTAAGAGTACGGCTCCCATGCCGTATGCGGATGTGTCCGTGGCTAGGAAGAACAGTTTGGTGTAGTCGGGTTGGCGTAGGATTGGGTTCTGGCACATGTGTTTCTTGAGGGTTTCGAAGGCTTTGATTTGGGCTTCTTCCCATGTAAACAGCGTTGCCTTCTTAGTTAGGTGGATCAGTGGTCTTGCGATCTTTGAGTAGTCTTTGATGAAGTATCGGTAATACCCTGTAAAGCCTAGAAAGGCTCTGACGTCTCGGACCGTTCGTGGGGGTTTCCAATCCGCTACTCCTTGCACTTTGGCTGGGTCCATACGGATGGTGTTGTGACCCAGGATAACGCCTAAGAATTCGACCTCCTTTTGTTCGAAGACACATTTCTCTGGTTTGAGGAAGAGGTCGTGCTTGCGTAGTTTGTCGAGGATTTGGTGGACTCTTGTTCGGTGGTATGGGAGGTCTGATCGGGTGTGTATGAGGATGTCGTCCATGTAGATTGACAGCCAGTCTTGTCGGAGTTCTTCTCTGAACAGCGCATTCATCATGGTCTGGAAGGTGGCTGGGGAGTTGGTCATCCCGAAGAACATTACCTGTGGCTCGAAGAGGCCGTGGTTCGTGATGAATGCCGCCTTCCATTGGTCTCCATCGCGTATCTGTATGTTGTTGTATCCCCAGCGAATGTCGAACTTGGTGAACAGGCTAGCTCCTCGGACTCTTGCAATGAGTTCGGGAATGAGTGGAAGTGGTGTGGCGTTTCGACGGGTCCATTCGTTGAGCTTCCGGTAGTCCTGCACTGGTCGGAGCTTCCTGTCCTTCTTTTTGACGAAGAAGAATGGGGCTGCAAACTGGCTTTTGGACTTGGTAATGTATCCTTTGTCGAGGTGCTCTTGGAGGAATGTTGCGAGTGCTTCCTGTTCTGGTTGGGTTAGGGCATACACCTTCCCTGGCATGTTCTCTGGGTGGCCTGGTTTTAGTTCGATGGCGTGGTCCCATTCTTGTGGTGGTGGGAATCGCTTTGATTCTGCTTCGCTGAATACGAAGGAGTGTTGGTGGTATTCCTTTGGGATTGGTAGGGACTGGGTCGCGTGTTTTTCGGCCAGCTTTAAAGCTAGCATTTGTCTGTCGGACGCTGTGGCGGTGTGGATCTTCGCTGTTGTCCATCTGATCCTGGCTTTAATGACTACAGGTAGTTGTTTGTAGGCAATCCACCCTTTTGCCCAGTCGATGACTGGTTGGACTGCGGCAAACCATGGGTAGCCTAAGATTACTTTCTGCTCGCCTAGGTTGGTGAGGAAAAAGCGCATCGTGCATGTTTGGTCGCCCGTTCGTACGTCTAAGTCAGTGTAGTGGGTGATTTGGCCGTGGCAGTTCTGCGTTCCGTCCACGTTGAACACCTTGCAGGGTTCTGCCAGTTCTTCGATTGGCAGTTTGAGTTCCCTTGCATAGGCGGGGTTAATGAAGTTCTCCGTAGCGCCGGAGTCTAGTAGTGCGGAGGTTTCGGCCCTCTTAAACAGGGAGTTTAGATATACGCGAATTGTCATTGATCGACGGTTCGATAGATACACACTCCTTGTACTTAATGCCCTAACCAAGGCCAAACTGGTTAGGCGTCCTGAAAACCCTCTTCCTCGGCTGCTACTATCCCTCCCCCAAAGTGTGCTGCTACTTGGTCTCGTTGGTCGGTGGACATGGCCGCCAGTCTGGTGGCTATTTCGTCTACTGGATTCTCGTTAGTGGTTGTGGTGTCTGACATCCAGTCGACCAGTTGTGCTGTGGCTACGTGCAGTTTCTTCTTCTGGTTGGGGCAGTTGTGTGCGAAGTGTCTGACTTGGTTGCATTCGTAACAGGCGCTGCAGGGGGCTCGGTCAGTGCTGCGGGGGTTCCTATCGGTCGATTGGGTTTGGGCAACGTTTACCTGGTAGACGTTTCCTTGTTCGTCCTGCATTTGGACCATCCTTCCTTGGGGGTTTCGGTTCCTCCAGTTGTTGTTCCGGTTAGCGCGTGCTCGGTCTGTGTCAACGTCCATTGGGACGGGGGCGTTATTAAAGTGGCGGGGGCGTTGGTGGAATTGTACCCTCAGATGTTGGGGCGGCTAGGCTGTTGGTTGGTAGGGTTGGGCTGTGCAAACCGGTTCCAGCAGGACGATGGTGGTCGGCTCGAGGTGTTCTTGTCCTGCTTGAACATCTCGTAGATGAGGAGTTGAGATGCTATGCTGTCGATTGCTCGTTGCTTAATTTCTGTGTAGGTATTGACCTTGGGGGGTTTGACTATGTCATTGACGATGGACTTGGTTAGTCCCTTCAGGAAGTATCTGATGGTTGCAGGTGCTGTGAGTGGGTATTCGGCCTTTCGGGCGACTCTTTCGAAGTCTTGGATGTATTGGTCAACGTCAGGCCACTTCATCTTCATGCTTTCTATCTGAAGGCGTGCTCGTTCTTCGGCTTGTGTGTCTTGGAATTGGTTCCGGAATTCGTTCAGGAAGTGTATCCAGACGTCGGGAATGTCTTCAAGGAGTGGGTCCAGTCGGTCCACCCAGTCTCCTTGGTTGAGGGCCCATTTGTCCACTGTCAGGCCTTTGATGAATGTTAGCACTATTGCTACGTGGCGGATCCAGGATTGGAGGCCGGGGACCGTGGTGTTTATGCGGAAGTAATGTCGCAATTCGTTTATGAACTGGTCTGCTTTGGCTCGGTCTCCGTCAAACTCCGTGGGGGCGCTCCCCATGAGGCGGGCGTCTTGGTTTGCCGGGGGCATAGGTGGTGCTGCCGGGGGGTTGGGGGCTCCGGGGTTTCCTCCTCCTCCTCCTGGGTTGTTGCTCGGCTGTCACTTCATTGCCGTGTCTAACTTCTTCTGCACGGAGGCCACTATCTTGGGTTTGGTAGTTGTGGTGGCGGTAGTGGTTGCTGTGGTGGTTGCCATGGTGTGCTCGTGTATTAACGAGGCGAATGGTCGGGTGTCGATGAGTGGGGAGTTTCTGATGACGATGTTGGTGCGATCTTCTGTGGGTTCTTTGTCTGTGGTGGGCGAGTTGGGTTGTTGGTCTGTGGAGACGGGGGATGGGGGTCGAGTGTTGTCTTTGTCGTTGTCGGAGTCAGCTGGAATGGGTAGGAATGTTCCTCCTTCATGTCTGCAGCGGAGTCTCTCTTGTGCGTTTAGCTCGTTGTGAGCCTCGATGTCGGGTCTTCTAGGTCCTCGCACTAGTTTGAACTTGTCTCCGTCTTCTTCGAGGTAGATTTGGGTGAGGAATCCCTTCTCATTATGTATCCAGACGTGGGTTCCGTCTATGCAGTCCTGTGCCTTCTTGGTTGTATCAGGATGATATAGTATTGCTATCCTGTCGTATCCGGGGATGACTCCTTTGTCGATTCTTCGCAGGTGTGTGTTCTTTGGTGGCTTGTTGTCGTCTCCAAAGTCCGTGAGGTATTCCTTGGGTGGGGCCTCCGTGATGATAAGAAAGTTGAGTCTAATGTCACCGCTGCTTATGCGACGATAACGTATAGACTCGAGGTAGAGATGACAAGGCTCTTAGCGGCCGCCTTCTGGCTAGGAGTGGGGAATAGATGATATTGCTGTCGTAAGACGGACAGGAGACTCAACTTAGCGACTTAGGGTCACTATGGAGTCGTACTTATACTACTACAGGGTACAGGGCACAGGAACACGACGATACAGGGCTGCGAGTCATGTACATAGGGCTGAGTCACAAGGCGACTCATGTAGTCCATCCACATCAGGCGAGGCATACAGTTGTACATACTTAGTCAAGGCTTACCACTCCCTCGGGCTTGTCCAACTCCATGGGGCTGTCCTTGCGGCTAATGTCTCCGTCGATCGAGGGGGGGAAGTCCCAGGGTCGAGGGGACGGTAACACATGTGCTATACTGAGCAGCATGCAGGGTGAGGTGGAAGACTCCCATATTTCAGGGGTCTGGAAAGGTATAGACCTTGCTTCTCATCACAGGTGAGGCCGGCTCAGAGGCACAAAGCACTCACAAACTAATCTTACTTAGATCAGCATGAGGGGACAGAGAGGTCAAGATAAGGGGACAGGAGGAGTACAGTGCTAACTATACTATGGATATGACTAAGCATGGCTGGCACTTCCTAACTAGTACCTGACTCTTCACAGATGCCCTGGATGAACTGATCAAACAAGTAACCACCGAACCAGTCCTCTGGCACCTAGACCCCTCCAAACCCTACGAACTCAAAGTGGATGCATCAGCTTTCGTGCTGGGAAGCATCCTCTACCAAAGAGATGACAACAATAAATGCCATGCCGTTGCCTATCACTCAAACATCAGGAAAATATTGAAAAAACTTACTGGGCTTAGCTTACTTATTTTATGGATAAGCCTACTAAGCATATTAAGTTGCTCTTATTTTACTTGACAAACTTACATAGAATAAATGTAAGCACAGTAAATATGGTAAGACAAAAGATAAGGATTCTAAGCAAACAGAAGTTTTAACAAGTACACTAAGCCAGTTAATGAATGTTACAGCAAATATAGTAAGACATAAGATAAGCATTCTAAGAAAAAAAGTTCCATAAGGAATGGCAAGTACACTAAGCCAGTAAAAGGATGTAAGCATTATTTGACCAGATTTAAAATTTAATTTAATTGACACAGCTAGAAATTTTGGAAATGTTTAAATAACTCAGAAACTGCTGATTATATTGCTTAATGTTGGCAGAGAACCCTCTATCTTTTTGTCTTATCTGTTAGTACAAATATTTTCATAATTTTATCTATTTTATTTCCAGAGATATAGTTATATTTGGCTTAGCTGGCAACACTGGTGAGCATGAGAAACTCGGGCCACACTGGTGTGTCCATTCCAATCTCAAAAAAAAAATTCTAAGTCACAAAGTCGCTGAAGTTGCCAACCAACTTCAACGTCACATGCGAAAATCTAACTGGCACGTGTTCAATGTTGAACGTTGAACTTTTGTTTGACTTCGCCTCCAAAACTCCTCTCCCCCACTCACGATGCCTTCACCCAGCTTTGCCCAGTCTTTGCCCTCGCCCTCCCGTCTGCATGCCTTCACCACTGCCCTACCCCTGTCCACACGCCAATGCAGACGCCCACTTGACGCCCCTATGCCATCCCATGTCCTCGACGTCTTCACCCACGCCCTAGTGCCCACCTTCTGAAGAGGGCTGGGTTAGGTATGTCTCTGCTCTGTAGGCTATGGATGCCCATGCCCACACCCACACCCACACCCACACCCATGCCCATGCCCACGCCCTGCACACCTATGCCCATGCCCATGCCCATGCCCACGCTGGATGCCATCGTGCATGCAGATGCTCAACGATGTCCTTGCTCACGATGCCGATGCCTTCATCCACACGCAGACATCATGCATGTTTGCCCTGTGTTAAGCCTGCAGCAGGGCTTCGTGCACACTTGACGGTCTAGGAAGGTGTGCGGTCCGAGGTGTGCCGAGACACGTGATTCAGACTTCTGAGATGTGTGTTGATTGTTATAGCACAATCACTAAGCTTCAAAGGCAAGGTCCGCCTTTAAGGACCTTAGAATGTAGATGGAAGAGTAGAGGGGAGCCGCACTGTGAACAGAAGTGAACAAGAGGCTGCGATTGCAAGCAAAGTCGAGCTTAAGGCTCAACTGTTTGTACAGAGTCGTATATATACAGGTTCGAACCTTGTATGACTAATAGTTCTAAAACAGGTTGCTAAGCTGGTTTGTAAGTGATCAGTCACCTTCCTATCGTACACTGTCAGCATGATGCATGTATCAGTAATCAGACCAGAGTCATCAGTCAGTGTATAGTAAGAATCTCAGTCATCCGGTCCAAGCGATGAGTCAGGGCATAATTGTAGTGAGTCATGGGGTCACATGACCCCAGCCAGTCCGTCGGTCCGTAGAACACCTCACCTCCCTCCGTACTAGAGGTGGAGCTTATCACCCTGGGACAACACGCCCCTGTAGAGGGGCTCTTTAGGTAAGTGTTATCCCCACTAGCTGTTACCTCGTGTTTGCTCACGGCTTTCTTTCCCCCCCTCGTGGCCCACATGCACACCAATGTGCACACTGGACGCATGTCCGTGCACCTTCGCACTCGCTGGATGCCCACCCGGACATGTCGGTGCCAGAGCCCTCCTCGTTCATGCACACATTAGGGGCACGAGCACATGTTGTGGGCATGTGTTCACGCTAGGGGCACACCAGCGTGTTGTGGGCATGTGTGCACACTAGGGGCACACAGGCGTGTTGGGGGTACATGTGCATTCCGGGGGCACATGCACGCATTGGAAGGATGCACACGGACATACATGCTGATCCCCACACACTTGTGCTCGCTAGGTGACCTCGTGCATGTACTTGCACACTCTTATAGCAGTAGTATTTTATGCTGTAGTAGGATAAAAAACAAATAAACATATGAAATTAAAATAGAAACAAAAACATATGAAATTAAAATAGGAAAAAACATATGAAGTTAAAGAAAAAAACATATGAAATTAAAACATGAAAAAACATTAAGTTTAGAATAAGCAAAATGATAAGCCTTTCAAGTTAGAAATAAGCCTTATAAGCTGGAAAATAAGCAAAATCAGTATAAGACCTAGCTTAGCCTAAGTAAATTTGCTTAGCCTAAGCATATTAAGCTTAGCTTGAGCTGAGCTCACATTTCTTAGAACATCCTCTAAGTAGCTTTAAGTATGTTTAAGTGCTCTTAAGTGTGTTTAAGAAAAACTCATATTTTCCTGATGAAGGCGCTAAACCAAGCTGAAAGAAACTACTCTATTGGAGATCGAGAGTTCCTGGCCATCATCAAAGGCCTCAAACGTGTCAGACACCTGGTCATGGGATTGCCTCACAAACTAACGATCTACATGGACCACGACAACCTCTGCTACTATCGACATCCACAAAAGTTGAACTGCCGTGTGGCATGCTACATTGCGTTCCTAGCAGATTTCAACTTCGAGCTAGTCCATCTCCCAGGAAAGAAAAACCAAGCTGACCCACTATCTAGGCGCCCTAACCACGATGACGGTTCAGCAGACAATGAAGAAACCACTGCACTTCCAAATGAGCTCTTCACAAGGGCGATCAAAATCACTATCCTAGAACGACAGGTCCATCAACTACAGAAGGAAAACGACAAGCTCTGTCAAGCCTGGAAGAAGAAGTACGGGATTTACCAAGATGAATGGAAGGTCTGGTGGAAAGCGGGATCACTAGTTGTCTTAGACGACAGACAGCTGTGACACACCTTCCTACAAGACTACCATGACACACCTACATCAGGACACCCAGGAGTCTGGAAGACCTACCAAGCATTAAGACGTGATTACTGGTGGCCAAACCTGCACAAAGATGTAGAAGACTATGTCAAGGGGTGCACAACCTGCCAAGCGGTAAAAACCATTACACACTGCAACATGCCCCCTATCGCACCAATCGGACCAGGGGAGGACACAACCCCTTTTGCCACCATTGCAGGTCGACTTTATTACAAAGCTACCTGAATCACGTGGCTGTGATACAATCCTCACCATTACCGATCACGACAGCACCAAAGCCATAATTCTAATCCTGTACCGAGAAGACATGGGAAGTGAGGAAGTCGCAAGGCTCTTCAGGGACCATGCCTTCCCTTACACTGGAATTCCCAAGAGAATCATCTCTGACAGAGACACACAGTTCACGTCACAATTCTTCAAAGAACTCTGCGCCCAGCTAGAGATCAAACAGAATATGAGTTCGGCATACCACCCCCAATGTTAAGCCCGCAGCGGGGCTTCGTGCACACTTGACCGAAGGGGAAGGTGTGCGGTCCGAAGCGTGCCATGACACGCGATCAGACTCCTGAGATGCGCGTTGATTGTTATAGCACAATCACTAAGCTTCGAAGGTGAGATCCGCCTTTAAGGACCTCGAAGGATAGATGGAAGAGACGAGAGGGCCGCGCAATGAACAGGAGAATGTAAGGAGCTGCGATTGCAAAGCAAAGTCGAGCTTAAGGCTCAACTATCCGTACGAAGTCGTATATATACAGGTTCGAATCAGGTATGACTAATAGTCTTTATAACCGATTGGTAAGTCGGTTTGTCAGTCCATCAGTCATGCTCAGTCATCGTATAGTACACTGTCAGCATGATGCACGTATCAGTCAGCCAATCCAGAGTCCTCAGTCAGCGGTACAGTAAGGAGTCTCAGTCATCCAGTCCAGTCGGTGAGCCATGCGTGTATCGTACAGGAGTCATGGGATCACGTGATCCCAGCCAGTCTGTCGGTCCGTAAAACACCTCACCTCTCTCCGTACTAGAGATGGAGCTTATCATCACCCTCCCCTCAAAGAAGCGCTTCCATGCGCTAATCTGATCCCTTGTTATCGCCGGGGACATAATCGTAATCGGGGGACGGGGATCGAGGGGCATAAGAGGGGCCCGCGTTCTCAAACTCGTCTAGGACGACTTGAGTGATTGCCTGGTGCATGGTGTTAAGCCCGCAGCGGGGCTTCGTGCACACTTGACAGTTTAGGAAAGTGTGCGGTCCGAAGTGTGCCGGAGCACGTGTTTAGACTCCTGAGATGCGCGTTGATTGGTATAGCCCAATCACTAAGCTTCGAAGGCAAAGGTCCGCCTTTAAGGACCTTTAAAGTGTAGATGGAAGAGTAGAAGGGGGCCGCGCCATAACCAGGCGTATACAAGAGGCTGCAATTGCAAAGCAAAGTCGAGCTTAAGGCTCCACTGTTCGTACAGAGTCGTATATATACGGAGTCGAACCTAGTATGACTAATAGTCTCAGAACCGGTTGCTAAGCCGGTTTGTAAGGGATCAGTCATCCACCCTATCGTACAGTAAGCATGATGCGCTTGTGAATCACTCATCAGTCAGTCATCAGTCAGCGGTACAGTAAGAGCCTCAGTCAGCTAGTCCAGTCGAGGAGCCACGCGTGTATCGTATATGAGTCATGGGATCACGTGATCCCAGCCAGTCCGTCGGTCCGTTAAAACACCTCACCTCTCGCCGTACCAGAGGCGGAGCTTATCACATGGCAATCCCCGCACTGCTAAGTTCCCCTTTGCAGAGGTCGTCACATCCCGCGTCATTGTGGTCGTATTCTATCTCCCGCTCCTCCAGCGTAAGGTAGCGGGCGTGGCGTTGTCGGGTGAGGTAATGGCCGTTGGCATGACAGCGTTGGCCTCCATAGGGTCAGGTATCCGGCATTTGGTTCCGGAAGAAGCGGTGGTGGCGGGGGACTCAGCACCAGCCAGACGCCGAGATCGAACAGAGGTGGTGGGGCGTCTCGCATTGGGTGGAGAGATGGTCGTACCATGGGCAGTAAGAGCAGCGCTTGCGCTCTTCGAATTCCTCTTGGGCTAGGGCGTCGTCAGTGGCGTTTTCGCTATTCCAAGAGATTCTGCTGCCTGCTCCTCCTCTTAACCTAGAGTCGGGTCGTGTTACAATATTGGTGTGGTAGGGCACGGTGCTGCGTCTGATGCATCGGTGTCGCCATGCCAGCTCGCCTCTCTGATCATCCTCATCCACCAGCTCCAAGAGTCGTTCTCGCACGTTGGCCCTGATGAGCCGTTGGCGGACCGCTTTGGTTCGGCCGACATGAGCGAGTTGGTGTATACCGAACTCGGCTCTCCTCTTCTGTGCGTAGGCTTCCAACGCCTGGACTTCACTAAGACAGAGAGCTAGTTTGCGCTTGTCAGCTTCAAGGTTTCGAAGACGAATGATGTCTGCCTTGACTCCGTAATCCCCTAGGTCTTCGATTGCCCTTTCCATCGGGCCCCCTATCATTCTTTCTTCCATTAGCAATGTAAAATGTCTGTCGTCCCGGTAGTCGGCAGGTGCCACCCATGATGCCGGAGCGGCTTCCAAGGCTTTGGCGTAGATGGGCCTTCCATTTCCCATAGTCCCGTAGATGGTGGGTTCCCCTGTAATGTTGTCGAGGCAGAAGCGTATGTACCTCGCATCCACCTTGACCGCGGGTTCCGCTTCTGTTGCGGGGATTTTAATGGAGGTGCGATGGATTTCTGATTGGAACCTAATCCAATCATCGCCGGGATGAGTTTGCACCAAGTCGTCTACGTCAATCTCCAAGGTGTAATGCGACGGGAAGCTATGCATGGAGGTTGCGGGAGAGGAGCCCGAGCTTGTGCTCGAGATTGAAGATAGCGGGGTGGCCGCACGGTGTATGAGGTTGGTTTCGGGGTCTCGTACCAGGGGGTGGTCGGCCTCCTCCTGTCGCTCCAACATGAGCTGTGCTGCCGCCAGGCCACTTGGGGAGTAGAAGAGTCTATCTCTCGCGAAGCTACTAAGGCCGTGGACAAGGTTTCGCGGGTCCTCTGGGTTATCTTGTGGGAGCGGGCTGGTGCGTGGGGGAATAGGTAGTGGTTCAGGGCTGGGGGCCCGGCTCGATCCATGTACGCTGTATAGTGAAGGGGACAGGCGCAGGTATTCTTCCATCCCAAAGCTGGGGGGTGTGTCTGTTGGCAGGGCATATTCTGGTTCTTCAGGGAAGGCCGGCGGTGGTTCCGTGGTAGGGTGGAGGGAGGCTTCTAATATTGCTACCTCCTCTGTGTCGACCGCTAGCATGGCGTTGCGAGTGGCAGGGGAGGGAGAGCTGTACTGTGAGGACATCAAGGATAGGTTTTCGAATTGTGAGCACAGTGTAGAGATGTCCGGGAGTGGTGAGGATTCCATGGTCGATCCTTGGGGGTTTATAACCATTCTCCGGATGGCCTTGGGGTTCTTATCGTGGAATTCCCTCACTCTTGCGGAGGCGTTACCCAGATTCCTTTTTGGTTCCCAGGAATCATGTGCTTCGGAGAATCCTTTCCACCGGATGAGATATTGTAGCGTCTTTGCCTTTCCTGTTCGCCTCGAGGCTAACACGTTGTCTACTTCCCACTCTTTGTGTCCTTCGATCAAATCAGGAGGCGCTTCAGGGAAGTTAGGTCTGTGGAGCTCCGTCTCCTTGTACGGGTGGAGGACAGCCGCATGGAATGCGTTGTGGATCTTCCACGCGGCTGGGAGGTCCAGTCTGTACGTTACAGCGCTGAGCACTTCCGTTACCTTGAAGGGTCCAAAGCGCTTGGCCCTTAATTTCATTGTGGGGTGTGTTGTTCGTAGATGGGTCCCTTCGAGCCAGACCTTCTGATCCACGCGGTATCGTTGGAAATGGGGGTCTTTTGTCCAGAGGGATTGCGCCTTGCTGATGGCTTCCTGGGCGCTCTTCCTGGCTTCTAGAAGTTGGGACTTTCGTTCTTCTATCGCTGGTACATTTCCGACATGCATGGGTTGATGAGTGCGGGGAATGAATCCCATCCATAATTCGTATGGGGGTTTCTTTGTGGTCGAAGAGGGACGAGAGTTTATCATATACTGGGCGACCTTGAGCCAGTCCGCCCAGTTATCTTGTTGGTGGTTGCAAAAGATTCTCAATATGGTCTCTACTGTTTGGTTTGTTCGTTCTGACTGCCCGTCAGTTTGGGGGTGATAGGCCGAGCTTATGTTCTGCTTGATTTCGAGCTGGGCACAAAGTTCCTTGAAGAATTGCGAGGTGAATCGCGTGTCTCTGTCCGAGATAATTCTTTTTGGAATTCCGGTGTAGGGGAACGCGTGGTCTCTGAAGAGCCTCGCTACTTCCTCGCTTCCCATATCTTCTCGACATGGAATCAGGATTACGGCCTTCGTGCAGTCGTGATCGGTGATGGTGAGAATTGTATCACAGCTGCGTGAGTCGGGTAATTTCGTGATGAAATCAACTGTGATAGTGGCGAAGGGCGTTGTGTCTTCACCAGGGCCGATCGGCGCAATGGGGGGTATGTTGCGGTGAGTGATTGTTTTTACTGTCTGGCAGATTGTGCATCCTTTGACGTAATCTTCTACATCTTTATGGATTGTGGGCCACCAATAGTCTCGTTTCAGCGCTAGGTAGGTCTTCCAGACTCCGGGATGTCCTGATGTCGGAGTGTCGTGGTACTCCTGGAGGAACATACGTCAGAGTTGTATGTCTTCCGGGACCACTAAAGATCCTGCCTTCCACCAGACCTTCCATTCATCTTGATAGATGCTGTATCTTTTCTTCCACTTTTGGCATGTTTCGCTGTTTGTCTTCTGTAGTTGATGCACCTGTTGTTCCAGGATTGAGATTTCGATTGCTCTGGCGAAGAGTTCGTTTGGCAGAGCGGTGGTCTCTTCATTGTCTGCTGATCCGTTGTCGTGGTCCGGACGTCGGGATAGGGGGTCCGCTTGGTTTCGTTTGCCTGGGAGATGGACTAATTCGAAGTCGAAATCTGCCAGGAATGCGATATAGCGGGCCACTTGTCTGTTCAGTTTCTGTGGATGTCGGTAATAGCGGAGGTTGTCGTGGTCCGTGTAGATTGTCAGTTTATGGGGTGATCCCATTACCAGATGTCGGACGCGTTTGAGACCTTCAATGATGGCTAGAAACTCTCGATCTCCGATAGAGTAATTTCTTTCGGCTGCGTTTAGTGCCTTTGAATGGTAGGCCACTGCTCGTCTTTTGTTGTTGTTGTCCTTTTGATAGAGGATACTCCCGAGTGCGAATGCTGACGCATCGACTTCAAGTTCATACGGTTTGGAGGGATCGGGGTGCCAGAGGACGGGTTCGGTGGTTACTCGTGTTATTAGCTCGTCCAGTGCCTTCGTACACTTTTCCGTCCAGACGAAGGGGATGTCCTTTTTGGTGAGGTTGTGCAATGGTCGGGCAATGGAGGCAAACCCTTGGATGAAGGGGCGTTGGTATCCTAGCACTCCCAGGGTTTTTCGAACTTCTTCCACTGATTTGAGGGTTCTAGGCCATTCGGATATACCTTTGACCTTAGCTGGGTCAATGCGGACTCGACCGCCTCCCACTAGCCATCCGAGGATTTCCATTTCGTCCTTTTCGAACTGACACTTCTTTGGTTTGAGGAAGTACGAACATTCTTCCATTTTGTCAAGGAAATCGTGGACGATTTGTTTATGTAGTTGGCGGCCTTTGTCATCGTTGGCCGTAGCTACCCACCAGTCGTCCATGTAGTTTCCCAGGTTCTCGGGGTACTTCTGGAGAAGGGGGCGAAAATCTCGGTGCATAGTTCGTTGAAAGAAAGGGGGCACATTGGTGAGGCCGAAGTACATTACTCGAGGAACATAGGTGCCTTGGGGTGTTTTAAACGCTGCCTTTTCTTGATCTTCTTCGGCAATGCGGATGTTATTGTATCCCCAGCGGATATCGAACTTCGAGAATAACAATTTGCCATGCAGCCTTTCTAATGCAGATTGGATGTTGGGCAGTGGGTTGTTGTCTCGGACGGTGTACTTGTTTAGTTGGCGGTAGTCCATAATGATCCTTTTCTCCGAGCTGTCTTTTTTGTTGATAAAATAGACAGGTGCGGTGTATGGCGAGGGGCCTTCGTAGATCCGTCCTAGTTCCTCCTCTTCAAGGATCCATTTTTGTAGGAGGTCTCGTTCTTCTCTTGACAATGGGTACACCTTGCAGTTTAATTCTTTTGGTGTGTCCAGGGTTAGTTTGATGGTCATGTCCTCTGATCTTGCAGGGGGGAAGCGTCTTGCCTCTTCTTCCGAGAAGACCTTTTGATGTCTTCGGTACTCTTTCGGAATAGTGTCTATAGTCAGATGGATCTTGTCTTTGTCTGCCTTCTGAGCCCATTCTTGCACGATGTTGGTTCGGCGCACGTAGATGGCTTCGTCTTCTTTTGGTTGTCCCAGTTGTTTGATTGCTTCCCTTTGCATGAAGAAGATACGTTTGGCGCTGTGCATATATCGGCTGCTCTGGAGTTGTACTGGTTCTCCAGAGACTTTCCCTGTCACCGCTGCTTACGCGATGATAACGAGTAGACTCGGAGTGGTAGTGACAAGGCTCTTAGCGGCCGCCTTCTGGCTAGGAGTGGGGAACTGATGCTATTGCCGTCGTAAGACGGACAGGAGACTCAACTTAGTGACCTAGAGTCACTGGGGAGTCGTACTTATACTACTACAGGGTACAGGGTACGGGGTACTGGGCACAGGGCACGGGGCACGAGGATACGGGGCTGCGAGTCACGTACATAGGGGCTGAGTCACCAGGCGACTCATGTAGTCCATCCACATCAGGTGAGGCGTATACTAATATTACTAGTCCGATCCTACCACTTACTCGGGGTCATCCAACTCCATTGGGTCGTCCGCGCGGCTGATATCCCCGTCGATCGAAGAGGGGAAGTCCCAGGGCCGAGGGGACGGTAACATCACCCTCCGGTTAGATGCGAGCGCGACCACGCGTCGCGTAGCGGATGATCCCCGCCCCATGACGTTGGTCGTGGCGGTCGGCATCGTTGCCGGCGAGGTGGGCGAGGGTTTCTCCGGCGTTGGCGGCGCGGAGGCGGCGGCGGCAGTTGGCGAGGGTGTTACGGGTCTCGGCCTCTTCAGCTTCGAGGGCGCGGATGCGGGAGGCGATGTTGGTGAGTTCGACGTCGGTGTGGTGGTAGCGGCAGATGTCGGTGTAGAGACCCCAGTCCTGGGTCGTATCCTGGACCTCCAATGCGAAGGCATCGAAGATCTCGGAGTCTCCGTCGATGGCACGGAGTAGCCACTTGGGTACCGGCGGATTGGCGACACCGACGTTGGAGCTGGGCTGGGCGTAGACCTCTGTAGTAAAGACAGGGTCGTCAGGGCCTCCCAGGGTACCAGCGGCGCAGGGAACGGGGCCGTCGAGAAGTTGGATGTAGGGGGCGATGCGGCGGTCGTTGCTGCCGCCTTGGAGGGGGATGGAGAAGTAGTGGAGCTGGCCGTTGTTCTCGATAAAGCCCGTAGGGGGTTCAGACTGGATACCCTGGTGAATATCCTCCCTCGGGGGTTGACTGGCCAGGCGGCGGATGGTGAGGTCGGCGAGGCGGAGGGCTTCAGTCTTGGCCTCGCAGTCGAGCTGGAGGGTCCTGGCGCTGAGGGCGAGGACGTCGCGTTGGTCCCGGCTCTGCTCGAGTTCCGCGGCTTGCTCTTCGGCCGTAAGCCTAACGGCTTCCATCCGGTCCTCGGTGCGCTTGGCGGTGATGATGAGACCGCGGACCATGCGGAGGAGAATTGGAGCCGTGAGGGCGTCGGTTTGTCCCTCGACGACAGCGCTAACGGCTCGGGGTGATAGGGGTATGGCTGGCTGCGTAGCGCTGACGGCGAGGTCCACTGCAAGGACCCGTGCTGCGTTAGTGGGCGCGGGGTCCTCAACAAGAGGAAGGGCTCCATTGGAACCGGTCGTCTGGTAGGGGGTTCCTGGGGCAGGGATGAAGAGGGCCTCGGTGGAGGCATAGGAGTCGGTGGGCGAGGCGGGAGCATAGTCGGTGTTTTCAATGGGGGAGAGGTGGATGGTCTGGTGGGACATGGTGGTTTGGAATGTGGGGAGAGGATGTTGCTTCGAGTCCTCAGACCCATCCTTTTATGCGGTTGCTCGAGCGGGTGTCTCTGGTGGTACTCTTCAATCAGTGCGGGGGCGTGTACTTGGAGGGCCGGTTCCCATGTGTTGTCCGCGTCTGGGTATCCCTTCCATTTAAGGAGGTATTGCAGGGTCTTCCGCCTCCCGTAGAGACGGTGATTAACGATGGCCTCGACTTCGTACTCGTGTTCACCCTTGATCAGTTCGGGGGGTGGTTTGATGTAGTTGGGGCCGTGTTGTGGGGTTTCTTGATAAGGGGTGAGGAGGCTGGCGTGGAACACGTTGTGGATCCTCCAGGCGTTGGGTAGTCGGAGCTGGTACGCCACCGGCGACACTTGTTTGCTGATGCGGAAGGGGCCGTGTCGCTTAGGGGCTAGTTTGGGGGTCTGGTAGGGTAGTCGGAGGTTTTTGCCTCGAGCCAGACCTCTTGATCCACGTTGAACTGGGGTGGTGGCGTTTGATGGGCGGTGCGGTTAATAGCTTCGATCGCTTGTGCACGCCTCTCGAGGGCGGTCTGCTTCCTGTCCTCCACGTGTTGGTTCAGTGATGGAGGGGGGTCTGTAGGGTGTAGGCGAGGCATGTAGCCGAGGAGTGCTTCTGATGGGGCGATGTTGATGGTGGCGTTTTTGTGATTGTTGTGCACTGTAGTGGCTATTCCCAACCAATCGCTCCAATCGGTTTGGGCGCTGTTGGTGGTCAGCCGGAGGTACTGCTCTACCCACTGGTTTGTTCGCTCTGATAGTCCATCTGTTTGGGGGTGGAACGCTGAGGACACGTTTTGTTTGATCCCCAATTGTTGGGCGAGTGCCTTTGCGAAGAAGGATGTAAATCGGGGGTCTCTGTCGGATATGACCTTATCGGGCAGGCCGAACCATCGGTAGACGTTGTCGTAGTATAGTTTGGCCACTTCTTGTCCGGTGATTGTTGTCTTGCAGGGGAGGAATACGGCCGCTCTCGTGCATCCGTGGTCTACTATCGTGAGGATGGCGTCGTATCCTTTGCTGGTCGGGAGTTGGGTGATCAGATCCATTGCTACGATCTGGAACGGGAGTGCGTTGGTCGGTGTGGGGATGCGGTAGAGGGGTACTTTTGCTCGTTTTGTAAGATTCTTGCCTTGTTGGCATTTGGCGCACCCTCTTACGTATTGTGCGATCCATTCGTTCATGTCTGGCCACCAGAAGTGTCGACGGATGATTGTGATGGTGGGGTCTCGCCCTGGGTGTCCTCTGATTTCCAGGTCGTGGAATCGGTGGAGGATTTCCTTTTTCAGGGTGTCGTCTGGTGGGACGGCGATTCTGCCTTGTACGCGCCAGTGCTTTAGGTTATGGTCATTGTGCGAGTGGGTCATGGTCGCCTTGTGGCGTTTGATCCATCTTGCAACCTCGGCGGGGTACTTTCGTTGCATCGTCCCTATCCGTCGTTCTAGTTCCCACCATTCGTCTTTGGGGTCTTCGGTGGTGGATAGTCTGATAAAGGCGTCTGGGTGGAGGAGGGTTAGGTCTTGGTTATCTGTTTCGCCTCTGTCCACTCCTGGGGGTCGGGAGAGGAGGTCTGCCGAGGTGTGGAGTTTCCCTGGCATGTGTTGGATTTTTAGGTGGTACTCCTGGAGTTCTGCGAACCATCGTGCTACCCGGCGGTTTACCTTACGTGGGGATTTCCAGAAGGTTAGGTTTGTGTGGTCGGTGAGGACTGTGACTGGGATCGTTGATCCTGCCAGGTGGGGTCGCCAGTGGGCTAGGGCTTTCATTAGTGCCAGGAGTTCTCTTTCGTAGATGTCGTAGTTGCGCTCGGTTGGGGTGAATGTTGCGGAGTAGTAGGCTATGGGGTGTTTGGTTGGTGAGGTTTTCCTGGGGTGTTTGTCTCCCTCCTGTAAGAGTACGGCTCCCACGCCGTACGCGGACGCGTCTGTGGCTAGGAAGAAGGGTTTGGTGTAGTCGGGTTGGCATAGGATCGGGTTTTGACACATATGTTTCTTGAGAGTCTCGAAGGCTTTAACTTGGGCTTCTCCCCATGCAAATGGTGTCGCCTTCTTGGTGAGGTGGATCAGTGGTCTTGCGATCTTCGAGTAATCTTTGATGAAGTATCGGTAGTATCCTGTGAATCCCAGGAAGGCTCTGACGTCTCGGACTGTTCGTGGGGGTTTCCAGTCCGCTACTCCTTGTACCTTGGCTGGGTCCATTCGTATGGTGTTGTGACCCAGAATGACACCTAGGAATTCGACTTCCTTTTTCTCGAAGACGCACTTTTCTGGTTTGAGGAAAAGGTCGTGTTTGCGCAGCTTGTCGAGGATTTGGTGGACTCTTGTTCGGTGGTATGGGAGGTCTGATCGGGTGTGTATGAGGATATCGTCCATGTAGATTGACAGCCAGTCTTGTCGGAGTTCTTCTCTGAATAGCGCGTTCATCATGGTCTGGAAGGTGGCTGGGGAGTTGGTCATCCCAAAGAACATCACCTGTGGTTCAAAGAGACCGTGATTCGTGACAAACGCCGCTTTCCATTGGTCTCCGTCGCGTATTCGTATGTTGTTATATCCCCAGCGAATGTCAAATTTGGTGAATAGGCTGGCTCCTCTGACTCTCGCGATGAGCTCGGGGATGAGTGGGAGTGGTGTGGCGTTTCGGCGGGTCCATTCGTTGAGCTTTCGGTAGTCCTGTACTGGTCGAAGTTTCCCGTCTTTCTTTTTGACGAAGAAGAATGGGGCCGCGAATTGGCTTTTGGACTCGGTGATGTATCCCTTGTCGAGGTGTTCTTGGAGGAACGTTGCGAGTGCCTCTTGTTCTGGTTGGGTCAGGGCGTATACCTTCCCTGGCATGTGTTCTGGGTGGCCTGGTTTTAGTTCTATGGCGTGATCCCATTCTCGTGGTGGCGGGAATCGCTTCGATTCTGCTTCGCTGAACACGAACGAGTGTCGGCGGTACTCCTCCGGAATCGGTGAGGGTTGGACCGCGTGTTTCTCGGCTAGCTTTGAAGCTAGTGTTTGTCGGTCTATTGCTGTGGCGGTATGGATTTTCGTCGTTCGCTTGATCCTGGCTTTGATGACGACGGGTAGTTGTTCGTAGGTGATCCATCCTTTTGCCCAGTCGATGGCTGGTTGGACTGCGGCGAACCATGGGTAGCCTAAGATTACCTTTTGTTCGCCCAGGTTGGTGAGGAAGAAGCGCATCGTGCGCGTTTGGTCGCCCGTTCGTACGTCTAGGTCGGTGTAGTGGGTGATTTGTCTGTGGCGGTTCTGTGTCCCGTCTACGTTGAACACCTTGCGGGGTTCTGCCAGCTCTTCGATTGGTAATTTGAGTTCTCTTGCATAGTTGGGGTTGATGAAATTTTCCGTGGCGCCGGAGTCTAATAGTGCAGAGGTTTCGGCCCTCTTGAACAAGGAGTTTAAGTATACGCGAATTGTCATTGATCGCCGGTTCGATAGATACACGCTCCTTGTACTTAATGCCCTAACCAAGGCCGAACTGGTTAGGCGTCCTGAAAACCCTCTTCCTCGGCTGCTACTATCCCTCCTCCGAAATGCGCCGCTACTTGGTCTCGTTGGTCAGTGGACATAGCTGCCAGTCTGGTGGCTATTTCGTCTACTGGGTTCTCGTTAGTGGTCGTGGTGTCCGACATCCAGTCGACCAGTTGTGCCGTGGCTACGTGCGGTTTCTTCTTCCGGTTGGGGCAGTTGTGCGCGAAGTGTCCGACTTGGTTGCATTCGTAGCAGGCGCCGCGGGGGGCTCGGTCAGCGCCGCGGGGGTTTCTGTCGGTCGGTTGGGTTTGGGCGACGTTCACTTGATAGACGTTCCCTTGTTCGTCTTGCATTTGGACCGTCCTTCCTTGGGGGTTTCGGTTCCTCCAGTTGTTGTTTCGGTTGGCGCGTGCTCGGTCTGCATCGACGTCCATCGGGACGGGGGCGTTGTTTAGGTGGCGGGGGGCGTTGGTAGAGTTATATCCTCTGATATTGGGGCGGCTGGTTTGTTGGTTGGTGGGGTTGGGCTGTGCGAATCGGTTCCATCTCGATGACGGTGGTCGGTTCGTGGTGCCTTTGTCCTGCTTGAACATCTCGTAGATGAGGAGTTGGGACGCCACGCTGTCGATTGCTCGCTGTTTGATCTCTGCATAGGTATTGACCTTGGGGGGTTTGACTATGTCGTTGACGATGGACTTGGTTAGTCCTTTCAGGAAGTACCTGACGGTTGCGGGTGCCGTGAGCGGATATTCGGCCTTTCGGGCGACTCTTTCAAAGTCCTGAATGTATTGGTCGACTTCGGGCCATTTCATCTTCATATTTTCGATCTGAAGGCGTGCTCGCTCTTTGGCTTGGGTGTCTTGGAATTGGTTCCGGAACTCGTTCAGGAAGTGTATCCAAACGTCAGGGACGTCTTCAATGAGTGGGTCCAATCGGTCCACCCAGTCTCCTTGGTTGAGGGCCCATTCGTCCACGGTTGGGCCTTTGATAAATGTCAGCGCTATTGCTACGCGGCGGATCCAGGATTGGAGGCCGGGGACTGTGGCGTTTACGCGGAAGTAGTGTCGAAGTTCGTTTATGAATTGGTCCGCTTTTGCTCGGTCTCCGTCAAACTCCGTGGGGGCGCTTCCCATGAGGCGGGCGTCTTGATTTGCCGGGGGCATCGGTGGTGCGGCCGGGGGGTTGGGGGCTCCGGGGTTTCCTCCGGGGTTGCCTCCTCCCCCTCCGGGGTTGCCTCCTCCTCCTCCAGGGTTGCTTCCTCCCCCTCCGGGGTTTCCTCCTCCTCCTCCGGGGTTGTCACTTGGCTGTCGCTTCATTGCCGTGTCTAGCTTCTTTTGCACGGAGGCCACTATCTTGGGTTTGGTGGTTGTGGTGGCGGTAGTGGTGGTTGCTGTGGCGGTTGCCATGGTGTGCTCGTGTATCAATGAAGCGAATGGTCGGGTGTCGATGAGTGGGGAGTTTCTGATGATGGTGTTGGTGTGGTCCTCTGTGGGTTCTTCGTCAGTGGTAGGTGAGTTGGGTTGTTGGTCTGTGGAGACAGGGGACGGGGGCCGAGTGTTGTCTTCGGCGTCGTTGTCGGAGTCAAAGGGGATGGGTAGGAATGTTCCTCCTTCATGTCTGCATCGGCGTCTTTCTTGTGCGTTCAGCTCGTTGTGGGCTTCGATGTCAGGTCTTCTGGGTCCTTGCACTAGTTTGAATTTGTCTCCGTCCTCCTCGAGGTAGACTTGGGTGAGGAATCCTTTCTCGTTGTGTATCCAGACGTGGGTTCCGTCTATGCAGTCCTGTGCCTTCTTGGTCGTATCAGGGTGGTATAGTATTGCTATCCCGTCGTATCCGGGGATGACTCCTTTGTCGATTCTGCGTAGGTGCGCGTTCTTTGGTGGTTTGTCGTCGTCTCCAAAGTCCGTGAGGTATTCCTTGGTTGGGGCCTCCGTGATGATAAGAAAGTTGAGTCTAATGTCACCGCTGCTTACACGACAATAACAAGTAGACTCGGAGTGATGGTGACAAGGCTCTTAGCGGCCGCCTTCTGGCTAGGAGTGGAGAATAGATGATATTGCCGTCGTAAGACGGACAGGAGACTCAACTTAGCGACCTAGAGTCACTGGGGAGTCGTACTTATACTACTACAGGGTACAGGGTACGGGATACTGGGCACAGGGCGCGGGGCACGAGGATACGGGGCTGCGAGTCACGTACATAGGGGCTGAGTCACAAGGCGACTCATGTAGTCCATCCACATCAGGTGAGGCGTATACTAATATCACTAGTCCGATCTTACCGCTACTCGGGGTCATCCAGCTCCATCGGGTCGTCCGCGCGGCTGATGTCCCCGTCGATCGAGGGGGGGAAGTCCCAGGGTCGAGGGGACGGTAACACCGACGGACTGGCTGGGATCACGTGATCCCATGACTCCTGTACGACACACGCGTGGCTCATTGACTGACAAGCTGACTGAGACTCTTACTGTACCGCTGACTGATGATTGACTGATAGGATGACTCATAAGCGCATCATGCTTACTGTACGATAGGAAGGATGACTGATCCCTTACAAACCGGCTTAGCAACCGGTTCTAGGACTATTAGTCATACTAGGTTCGACTCTGTATATATACGACTCTATACGAACAGTTGAGCCTTAAGCTCGACTTTGCTTTGCAATCGCAGCCCCTTGTATACTCCTGTCTACTGCGCGGCCCCTCTCTACTCTTCCATTTATACTTCAAAGGTCCTTTAAGGCGGACCTTTGCCTTCGAAGCTTAGTGATTGGGCTATACCAATCAACGCGCATCTCAGGAGTCTGAACACGTGCTCCGGCACTCTTCGGACCGCACACTTTCCTAAACCGTCAGGTGTGCACGAAGCCCCGCTGCGGGCTTAACACAAGTCGAGCTTCTCTTAAGCCAACCTGGCTGACATACTACTCGACCTTGGAAGAAAACGAAAGCTCTCAAAGAGCCCCGACATCCGGTTCAGAAATAGAACCACCGACGACCTCCCTACAGAAATACAGGGGAAAGCCTTCTGGCTAGAGTCACGAACCGAGGGACGATCAGCATATCACCTCAAGGAAGGGTTATATACATACCCTGTTGAATACATCAACGGAACCTGGTACAAAATCAGTTGGACCATCGACGAGTGCTACGAAGTTAGCAGAGAAGACGAGATCAAAGATCCTCACGAATCAGGGCTAGGAACTAAAAGTCGACCGTTCCTACTCGCCCCCGACCTCGAACGAATCCACACAGAAGTCACACAAGGGAGTGACAAAGCACCTGAAGCGAAAACTACTTCACCAGCCTCAGACCCAGACATCCCCACAACAGACCAAGCTCACGCACCGGTCATCGAACAACTTACAAAAGCGATGGCAGCAATCACAGTAGCCCACATACAACCGGCACAGGCAGCCGGACCAGCACAAGCTCCACAACCAGCAGGAGGACAACCCCAACAACCACCAGCCGGAGGACAACCGCCAGCCGGAGGACAACCATCTGCCGGAGGACAACCAGGTGGCGGAGGAGGCGGCGGTGGAGGAGGCGGCGGAGGTCAACCGGCAGTGGGACAAGCAGCAGCGGGACAAGCAGCAGCCGCACCACCCCGTAGCGAAGCCCTCAATGGAATGATCCCCCAAATCTTTCAAGGGGACAGAAAAGACACGGAACGCTTCATGCAACAGTTTGGAGCATACCGCTTCCTTAACCGACACAATTCCACCTTCACCAATAAGGCAGAACAAGTGGCCTACGCCATCACCTTCATAAAAGGACCACTAGTCGACGATTGGGCGTATGACATGGCAGACCAACTATCCATCAAGGTGGAAGGAAACCCAACCACAGGAGATCCCCCGACACACGCAGAAAACGACCCCGCTCTCTGGGAGTGGTTCGCAAGAGCGTTCAGAGATGCCTTTACCGATTCCACCAAAAAGCAAGATGCGTACTCCTGCCTCACAAAGATGGAGCTAGATGTGGACAAAGTCGACTCCTCCATCACCCTCTTCAAACGTCTCATCAGAGAAGCAGGATGGGGACCGGACGCAGAAGGAACAATCAAACTGTTCCAAGACATCTTGCCGGTCGGACTCCACCGCGTTATCCGCCAACGAGAAACCTTACCAACAACCATGGAAGAGTGGTATGATGCGACTCGAAAAACGGTCCAGCGATTTCAGGACCTCAACGATAACATCGGACCCAAAGGAGGACCTGGCCACATCTCTACCAGAGCTAACCAAATGAGAGGATACCAAAAGCCCTCGCCCCCAAAAAGACAAAAGGACCCAAATGCAATGGACATCGACGCTATTCGCACTACGGGAAGGCTAACAGAGGAAGAGCGCACCAAGTTAATGAAGGAAGGAAGATGTTTCTGTTGTCGCAAGTTGGGACACATGTCCCGAGCCTGCCCAGACAAAGGAAAGGACAAGGGTAAAAACCCGGATCGACCTCGCAGCTCCCAAGGGCAGTACACCAAAGAAAAGCCCAAGGTCCGAGCTGCAGTAATCAATGAAGACGAGGAAGAAGAACAGCATAGCGAGGCTGAAACCTCGACCACCGCACCTCCTTCCTACACCAAAAAGGACGTCCTCCAGTACATAAGAGGAATGACTATTGAAGACCGAGAGAACCTCTATGAGGAGCTATCGGCCATAGCGGATTTTTAGGACGCTCAAAGCCGACGGTCTGGCTTAGAGCAACGGGATTGCAAGATACGATGTACATTAGGAAACTCTCGACTCTGAATATGAATGTTTCTTTTCGCACTTCGCAATCCAAGGCCGACAAATCCGCCCTCATAGATAGTGGCGCAACAGACAACTTCATCGATGAAGACACGTGGAAACGACTTGGGATAGGACGCAAGGAACTGGCCAGACCAGTCACCGTCCACAATGTTGACGGAACAGAGAACAAACAAGGGAAGATCACCCATTACTGCTGGCTCCGCATCGTCAAAGGAGAAAAGCATACGCTCCAACGGTTCTATATTACGAGCCTAGGAAAGGATCGCATCATCCTGGGATACCCCTTCCTATATGACTTCAACCCAAAGATCAACTGGAAGACGGGGAAGGTCTCTGGAGAACCAGTACAACTCCAGAGCAGCCGATATATGTATAGCGCCAAACGCATCTTCTTCATGCAAAGGGAAGCAATCAAACAACTGGGACAACCAAAGGAAGACGAAGCCATCTACGTGCAATGGACCAACATTGCACAAGAATGGGCTCAGAAGGCGGATAAGGACAAAATCCACCTCACCATCGACACCATCCCAAAAGAATACTGAAGACACCAGAAGGTATTCTCTGAAGAAGAAGCGCAACGCTTCCCGCCTGCAAGATTGGAAGACATGACGATCAAACTAACTCCAGACACACCAAAGGAGTTAAATTGCAAGGTGTACCCCTTATCCAAAGATGAACGAGAACTTCTACAAAAATGGATTCTCGAAGAAGAAGAACTCGGACGAATTTATGAAGGACCATCACCCTACACGGCACCAGTCTACTTCATCAACAAAAAAGACAGCTCGGAGAAGAGAATCATCATGGACTACAGGCAGCTGAACAAGTACACGGTCAGAGATAATAACCCTCTGCCCAATATACAGTCCGCGCTGGAGAGACTGCACGGCAAACTACTTTTCTCCAAGTTCGACATTCGTTGGGGATACAATAACATACGCATCGCCGAAGAAGACCAAACTAAGGCAGCGTTCAAAACCCCCCAAGGCACCTATGTTCCCCGAGTCATGTATTTCGGCCTCACCAATGCACCACCTTTCTTCCAACGAACGATGCACCGAGACTTTCGCCCCCTGCTTCAAAAATATCCCGAAAACCTAGGAAATTACATGGACGACTGGTGGGTGGCCACTGCCAATGACGAAGAAGGCCGCCAACTACACAAGCAGATTGTCCACGACTTTCTTGACAAAATGGAAGAATGCTCCTACTTCCTAAAACCAAAGAAATGTCAATTCGAAAAGGAAGAAATGGAAATTCTTGGATGGCTAGTAGGAGGAGGACGAGTGCGCATCGACCCGGCTAAAGTAAAGGGGATCTCGGAATGGCCACGAACGCTCAAATCAGTAGAAGAAGTAAGAAAAACCCTAGGTGTGCTAGGCTACCAGCGACCATTCATCCAAGGATTCACGTCCATAGCCCGACCTCTACACGACCTTACAAAAAAGGGAACTCCCTTCATCTGGACTGAAAGATGTACGAAAGCACTGGACGAACTCATCACACGAGTAACCACTGAACCGGTCCTTTGGCACCCAAACCCAGCCAAACCATACGAACTGGAAGTCGACGCCTCTGCCTTCGCACTTGGCAGCATCCTTTACCAAAGGGACGACAATAACAAACGACGGGCAGTGGCCTACCATTCGAAAGCACTGAACGCAGCGGAAAGGAATTACTCTATTGGAGATCGAGAATTCCTAGCCATCATTGAAGGCCTTAAACGCGTCTGACACCTCGTAATGGGATCACCCCACAAGCTGACAATCTACACAGACCATGACAATCTCCGTTACTACCGACACCCTTAAAAACTGAACCGACGCATGGCCCGCTACATTGCCTTCCTAGCAGATTTCGACTTTGAACTAGTCCATCTCCCTGGCAAACGAAACCAAGCAGACCCTTTATCCCGACGCCCCGACCATGACGACGGGTCGACAGATAACGAAGAAACCACAGCCCTTCCGAATGAACTCTTCGCCAGAGCAATAGAAATCTCCATCCTGGAACAACAAGTCCACCAGTTGCAAAAAACACATGACCAACTATGCCAAAACTGGAAAAAGAAACACGGCATCTATCAAGACGAATGGAAGGTCTGGTGGAAGGCGGGATCATTGGTGGTCCCTGAAGACATACAACTCCGATGTACGTTCCTCCAGGAATACCACGACACTCCGACATCGGGACATCCCGGAGTCTGGAAGACCTACCTGATGCTAAAACGAGATTACTGGTGGCCCACGATCCATAAAGATGTAGAAGATTACGTCAAAGGATGTGCCACCTGTCAGGCGGTAAAGACAATCACACACCGCAACGTGCCCCCCATTGCGCCGATCGGTCCTGGTGAAGACACAACACCCTTCGCCACTATCACAGTCGATTTCATTACGAAATTACCCGACTCACGTGGCTGTGATACGATTCTCACCATCACCGATCATGACTGCACGAAGGCCGTAATCCTGATTCCATGCCGAGAAGACATGGGGAGTGAAGAAGTCGCGAGGCTCTTCAGAGACCAGGCGTTCCCCTACACGGGCCTCCCCAAAAGAATCATATCGGACAGAGACACGCGGTTCACCTCGCAATTCTTCAAAGAACTCTGCGCCCAGTTGGATATCAAACAGAACATGAGTTCCGCATACCACCCCCAAACCGACGGACAGTCGGAACGAACGAATCAAACAGTAGAAACCATACTGAGGATCTTTTGCAACCACCAACAAGATAACTGGGCAGACTGGCTCAAGGTCGCCCAGTACATGATAAATTCTCGCCCCTCTTCGACCACAAAGAAACCCCCATATGAATTGTGGATGGGATTCATTCCCCGCACTCATCAACCCACGCGTGTCGGGAATGTACCGGCAATCGAAGAAAGGAAGTCCCAACTTCTCAAAGCTAGGAAAAGTGCCCAAGAAGCCATCAGTAAGGTGCAATCCCTCTGGACCAAAAACCCACATTTCCAAAGGTACCGGGTAGATCAGAAGGTCTGGCTGGAAGGGACCCATCTATGAACCACACACCCCACAATGAAATTAAGGGCCAAACGCTTTGGACCCTTCAAAATAACGGAGGCACTCAGCACCGTAACGTACAGACTGGATCTCCCAGCCGCATGGAGGATCCACAATGCATTCCACGCGGCTGTCCTCCACCCATATAAGGAGACGGAACTACATGGACCTAATTTCCCCGAGGCACCTCCTGACCTGATCGAAGGACACGAGGAATGGGAAGTGGACAACGTGTTAGCCTCAAGGCAAACCGGAAAGACAAAAGTACTACAATACCTCGTCCGGTGGAAGGGATTCTCCGAAGCCCATGATTCCTGGGAACCAAAACGGAATCTGAGCAACGCCTCCGTAAAGGTGAAGGAATTCCACGATAAGAACCCCAAGGCCATCCGGAGAATGGTTATAAACCCCCAGGGATCGACCATGGAGTCCTCACCACTCCCCGACATCACTACACTGTGCTCACAATTCGAAAACCTATCCCTGATGTCCTCACAGTACAGCTCTCCCTCCCCTGCCACTCGAAACGCCATGCTAGCGGTCGACACGGAGGAGGTAGCAATATTAGAAGCCTCCCTTCACCCTACCACGGAACCACCGCCAGCCTTCCCCGAAGAGCCAGAATATGCCCCGCCAACAGACACACCTCCCAGCTTTGGGATGGAAGAATACTTGTGCCTCTCGCCTTCGCTATACAGCGTACACGGACCGAGCCGGGCCCCCAGCCCCGAACCACTACCCATTCCCCCACGTACCAACCCACTCCCCCAAAGCAACCCAGAAGACCCGCGAAATCTCGTCCGCGGTCTTAGTAGCTTTGCGAGGGAAAGACTCTTCTACTCCCTGAGTGGCCTGGCGGCAGCTCAGCTGATGTTAGAAAGACAGGAAGAAGCTGATCACCCCCTGGTGCGAGACCCCGAGACCAACCTCATACACCGCGCAGCCACCCCGCTGTCTTCTGTCTCGAGCACAAACTCAGGCTCCTCCCCCGCCACGTCCATGCACAGTTTCCCATCACACTACATCCTTGAGATCGACGTCGACAACCTCGTACAGACGCACCCCGGCGACGACTGGATTAGATTCCAGTCAGAAATCCACCGAACCTCCATCAAAATCCCAGCGACCGAAGCGGAACCCACAGTCAAGGTGGATGCAAGGTACATACGCTTCCGGATCGACAGCACCACGGGGGAACCCACCATCTACGGGACTATGGGAAGCGGAAGACCTATCTATGCCGAGATCTTGGAGGCCACTCCAGCATCTTGGGCGGCACCCGCCAATTACCAAGATGACAGACATTTTACATTGCTAACGGAAGAGAGGATGATAGGAGGCCCGATGGAAAGGGCAATCGAAGATCTAGGAGACTACGGAGTCAAGGCGGATATCATCCGTCTTCGAAACCTCGAAACCGACAAACGCAAGCTGGCCTTCTGTCTCTGCAAAGTCCAAGCCTTGGAAGCTTACGCGCAGAAGAGGAGAGCTGAGTTTGGTATGTACCAACTTGCTCACGTCGGCCGAACTAAAGCGGTCCGTCAACGGCTCATCCGAGCCAACGCGCGAGAACGGCTCTTGGAACTGGTGGATGAGGATGATCAGAGAGGCGAACTGGCATGGCAACACCGACGCGTCCAACGCAACATCGCGCCCTATCACACCAACATCGTGACACGACCCGACTCTCGGCTGAGAGGAGGAGCGGGCAGTAGAGTCTCCTGGAACAGCGAGAATGCTACCGACGACACCCTGGCCCAAGAGGAATTCGAAGAGTGCAAACGTTGCTCTTACTGTCCTTGGTACGACCACCTCTCCACCCATTGCGAGACGCCCCACCATCTTTGTTCGATCATGGCATCCGGTTGGTGCTGAGTCCCCCGTCACCACCGTTTCTTCCAGAATCAAATGCCGGACACCTGTCCCTATGGAGGCCGCCGCCGCCACGCCAACGGCCATTATCTCACACGCCAACGCCACGCTCGCTACCTCACCCAGGAGGAACGCGAGATCGAGTACGATCACAACAACGCAGGATGCGACGACCTCTGTAAAGGGGAACTTAGCAGTGCGGGGATTGCCATGCGCCAGGCAATCACTCAAGTCGTCTTGGACGAGTTTGAGAACGCGGGCCCCTCCTATGCCCCTCGCTCCCCCTCTCCCGATTACGATTACGTCCCCGGCGATAACGAGGGATCCAACTAAGCGCGTGGAAGCGCTCCTTTGAGGGGAGGGTGGTGATAAGCTCCGCCTCTGGTATGGAGAGAGGTGAGGTGTTTTACAGACCGACGGACTGGCTGGGATCACGTGATCCCATGACTCCTGTACGACACACGCATGGCTCATTGACTGACAAGCTGACTGAGACTCTTACTGTACCGCTGACTGATGATTGACTGATAGGATGACTCATAAGCACATCATGCTTACTGTACGATAGGAAGGATGACTGATCCCTTACAAACCGGCTTAGCAACCGGTTCTAGGACTATTAGTCATACTAGGTTCGACTCTGTATATATACGACTCTATACGAACAGTTGAGCCTTAAGCTCGACTTTGCTTTGCAATCGCAGCCCCTTGTATACTCCTGTCTACTGCGCAGCCCCTTTCTACTCTTCCATTTATACTTCAAAGGTCCTTTAAGGCAGACCTTTGCCTTCGAAGCTTAGTGATTGGGCTATACCAATCAACGCGCATCTCAGGAGTCTGAACACGTGCTCCTGGCACTCTTCGGACCGCACACTTTCCTAAACCGTCAGGTGTGCACGAAGCCCCGCTGCGGGCTTAACATCAACCCACGCGTGTCGGAAATGTACCGGCAATCGAAGAACGAAAATCCCAGCTTCTAGAAGCTAGAAAAAGCGCCCAAGAAGCCATCAGTAAAGTGCAATCCCTCTGGTTGAAAGACCCATGCTTCCAACGATACTGTGTGGATCAGAAGGTCTGGCTAGAAGGGACCCATCTACACACAACACATCCAACGACCAAATTAAGGGCCAAATGCTTTGGACCCTTCAAAATTATGGAAGTACTCAGCGCTGTAACATACAGATTAAATCTCCCACCCTCATGGAAAATCCACAATGCATTTCACGCAACTGTCCTCCACCCTTATAAGGAAACAGAGCTTCACAGGCCTAATTTCACCGAAGCACCACCTGATCTGATGGAAGGACACGAGGAGTGGGAGGTAGACAACGTGTTAGCCTCAAGGTGCACGGGTAAGAAGAAAACGTTGCAATACCTGGTCAGGTGGAATGGGTTCTTGGAAGCACATGACTCTTGGGAACCGAAAGAGAATCTAGGTAACACCCCCCTCAAAATGAAGGAATTCCACGATAAGAACCCTAAGGCCATTCGCCGAATGGTTATAAACCCCCAAGAGGTTGCAATGGAATCCTCACTGCTCCCAGATATCTCTTCACTCTGCACCCAGTTCGAAAACTTGTCCCTCATGTCTTCACACTACAGTTCGCCATCCCCTGCCACTCACAATGCTATGTTGGCGGCCGACACTGAAGAAGTTGCAGTGCTGGAAGCCTTGCTCCACCCCACGACAGAAGCACCCCCACCTTCCCTGAGGAACCAACCTATGCCCCGCCAACAGAGAGCCCCCCAGATATTGATACAGATGAATACCTTCGTCTCTCGCCCTCGGTCTATAGCGTCCACACACCTAGCCGTCTTCCCAGCCCAGAACCACTTCCTGTTCCTCCCCCTCACATCCACCCGCTTCCCCAGGATAACCCGAACGATCCCTGCAACCGTGTTCACGGGCTCAGTGACTTTGCAAGGGAACACCTCTTCTATTCTGCGATGGGACTAGCTGCTGCACAGCTAATGCTAGAGAGACAAGAAGCAACAGAACACCCCCTAATAGTGGACCCAGAGACTAACATTGTCCATCGTGTTGCCACTCCACTGTCCACGCCGTCAGACACAAATGTGAACACCTCCCCTGCCACCACAGCTAACAGCCTACCATCTCATTACACCATTGAGGTGGACACTGATGACCTGGTGCAGACACACCCCTTGGAAGATTGGATCTGGTTTGATCCAGACTTACACCGCACCTCCACATCAGGAAAAACAAAATTTGTCAGTAGGAAATTGGCCAACTATGTAGCTCTCTGTAGCCATTGGCCTAAGCTATGTAGCACCAGTAGCACTACATAGCAGTCAAATAATTACATCTGCCCTATGTAGTGCTCTATAGCAGTCATATAATTACATCAATCCTATGTAGTGCTCTGTAGCATGTTTAGTCAACATAGGATGATACATAGGGCTATGTAGTCAGCATAGGATGATACATAGGCCTATGTAGCTAGCATATGATGATACATAGGGCTATGTAGTTAGCATATGATGATACATAGGCCTATGTAGTAACCACACTGTGATCCTTAGACTATGTAGTCAACATATGATAATCCATAGGCCTATGTAGTAACCACATTAAAATCCTTAGACTATGTAGCCAATGCTTGATAAGCCAAAGGACCACATAGTGCTCAGTAGCACTCTGTAGGCAGTATATACACATGACACATGACACAACCTCACACATAAATTTATCAAAATAATAATAATTTACTATCTAAATGTTTTACAATGTATCTAAATATACCCTAGGGGCGTTATGAACCAGGGACCGGTCGTGGATGCAAATGTGAGGGACCAGTAGTGGACACGAATGTGAGGGGTGTCGTGAACCCAAATGTGAGGGAGTGTGAACACAAACATGATCTAACCCGAATGCAAGGGACTGGTCGTGGATGCGAACACGAGGGCGATCATGAACCCGAATGTGAACACGGGCACGGTTGTGACTGTGAACACGAACGTGAACACAGGCACAGTCGTGACCGCAAACACGAGCACGAGGCACGAGGGGGGGTGGTGAACGCAAACACGAGGCACGAGGGGGGTGGTGAACACGAACACGAGGCACAAGGGGTGGTGGTGAATGCAAACATGAGGGAGGGGGCTCCGGAGAAGGGCCAGCCGTGAACATGGCTGTGAATGCAAATGTGAGTGAGCAAGGAGAGGAGGGAGGAGAGTATGCCACCGCAAATGCAAATGCAAATGCGACATGCGAGGGGGGAAAGAGAGGGTGAGGGTGAGGGGAGGGGATGGGGTAGGGGCCACGAATGCAAACGCAAAGCACAACACACAAGGGAGGAAGGAGAGCGAGAGGGAGGGAGGAGAGCAAGAGGGAGGAAGGAGAGCAAGAGGGAGGAAGGAGAGCAAGAGAGGAAGGAGAGCAAAAGGGAGATCAAGAGGGAGATGGAAGGGGAGGGGGTGAGAGGGGCGCACGGCTGTGAATGTGAACACAACACACAGGGAGGGAAGAGAGGGGGTGAAAGGGAAGAGGGAGGGGAGGGAGGGAGAAGGGTATGCAGCAGTGAATACGACAACACTGACACAAACACAGAGAGGGAGGGCGGTGGTGACGCAAGTGAGTGGGTTGGGAAGGGGGAGACTGGGGGAACAGTGCTGGTGACTTAGTCGTTTTTTCGAGATGTGTCTGCCATGTGGCCTTGTAAACAGAGCCAAATGGTCCGTGCACGGCTCCCATTTATATAAAGCCTCCTCTACTTGCTCGAACCCTCCCTCATTTATAGTACAACCCATTTACAGTACATTTAATTGTCTTGTAATATATTTGAGTCTCTTAGGTCTTTTGTATTAGTAATAGTATAAGTATTGTATTAGAATTAGTTTTAATAAATAAAAAGATATTGTGTTTTGACTTATAAAATTATGTGAATCTGAATTTGATGACTCTTTATAATAATGTGACTGTGACTAATGATAGTTTGTTTGGTTATTTTACCGTAAGGTGGGACCCCGAAACTCCGTTTATGTGACCTACAGACCTATGCTATATAGCACTACATAGCACTACATAGCTACTACAGGGCCCTACAGAGCACTACTATAGTGGATAGTGACTACTATGAGCTCTCTGTAAAGGGGTACCTACCTACCAGGCTACCAGCTCCTACAGGTGCTATGTAGCGCTACATAGCAAATAAAAATTTTCCTGATGCATTCAGATCCCTATCTCGGAGGCCAACCCTCACAAGAAGGCACCTGCCCAGTTTGTCTGCTTCAGAGTGGAACCCCTCACAGGAGAACCCACAATCTACAGGACCATGGAAGGAGGACGACCCATCTATGCTGAATGTCTGGAGGCAGCTCCCGCCAGCTGGGCAGCCCCGGCTGACTACAGAGACGACAATCACTTCCAATTGCTGACCGGAGAAAGAATGATCGGCAGCCCCCTCGAAAGGGCAATAGAGGACTTGGGCAACTACGGGGTCAAGGCTGACATCATGTGCCTTCGAAATCTAGAGTCAGACCAACACAAGCTCGCCCTCCGCCTACAAGAAGTACAGGCTCTAGAAGCCTACACCCAAAAGAGAAGGGCGGAGTTCAGGATGTACCAGCTGGCCCATGTCAGACACACCAAGGCAGTTCGACAATGCCTTGTTAGAGTGAATGCCCGAGAACGTCTCTTGCAGCTGGTAGATGAAGACAGTGAAAGAGGGGAACTGGCATGGCAACACCGAACCAACCGCAGATGGGAGGCCCCGTACCATAAAACTGGGGCCCTACACTTGAGAGGGGGGGTGCAAAGTGCCATTTCCTGGAACAGTGAGAATGCACAGGATGACGCCCTAGCGCAGGATGAGTACGAAGAGTGCCGCTGCTGCTCCTACTGCCCATGGTTCGACCACATCTCCACCCATTGCAAAAACCCCCATTTCCTCTGCTCCACTCGAACCTTCGGGTGGTGCCACATACCCCGCCACCACCGCTACTTTTGCAACCAAATGCCGGACACCTGTCCCTACAGGGGATGGTGCAAACATGCCAACGGCCGCTACCTCACATGCCAACACACAGCTTGGAATCTCTCCCTCCAAGACCAACAGACCGAGTACGATCACCTCAAAGTGGGGTGTGACGACCTCTACAAGGGAGAAATGAGTCGAGCAGGCATTGCCATGAGACAGGCCATCACCCAGGTTGTCCTGGATGAGTTCGAAGGTGTGAGTCCTTCTTATGCTCCCCGCTCCCCTTCACCCAATTATGACTACGTCCCCGGTAACAACAAGGGATCAGATTAGCGTGTGGAAGCACTACTTTGAGGGGAGGGTGGTGATAAGCTCCACCTCTGGCATGGAGAGAGGTGAGGTGTTTTATGGACCGACAGACTGACTGGGGTCACGTGACCCCGTGACTCATTATGATTACGCCCCTGACTCATCTTCTGGACTGGGTGACTGATGACTCTTACTATATGCTGACTGATGACTCTGGTTTGCTTACTGATATGTGCATCATGCTGACAGTGTACTATAAGTGATGACTGAGTACTTACAAACCGGCTTAGCAACCGGTTCTAGGACTATTAGTCATACTAGGTTCAAACCTGTATATATAGGACTCTATACGGACAGTTGGGCCTTAAGCTCGACTTTGCTTTGCAAATGCAGCCTCTTGTTCACTCCTGTTCACTGTGCAGCTCCTCTCTTCTCTTTCATATACCTTCTAAAGGTCCTTAAAGGTGGACCTTGCCCTTCGAAGTCTAGTGATTGTACTATAACAATCAATGTGCTTCTCAGGAGTCAGATCACATGCCTCGGTATGCCTCAGACCGTACACCTTCCTATTCCATCAGGTGTGCACGAAGCCCTGCTGCGGGCTTAACACCTTGCTAGATGAGAATATTCGTTCACAAGGAACTGCTGAAGCCTGTACTGGAAGGACATCAAGAGCAACAGGAAAGAGGAGCAG
Source organism: Russula ochroleuca (assembly GCA_015178965.1). Lineage (NCBI taxonomy): Eukaryota > Fungi > Basidiomycota > Agaricomycetes > Russulales > Russulaceae > Russula > Russula ochroleuca. The sequence continues at coordinate 467,985 of WHVB01000019.1, forward strand.
GTGGGCCATTTCATGTTCCTATTACAAGCTCAGCAAGACTGTACACGATGCACATAAGTAGGTTCACTCACATCCCACCACTGCACCAGATCTAATAACTCATTTTCCAGTACAAGAGGCTCTTCCTTGTATCGGTAAAGTGCATTTTGAACTGCTTGAACATCACGCTGTCTGATAAGCTCCGCCTCTGGTACAGAGAGGGGTGAGGCGTTTGACGGACCAACGGACTGGCTGGGATCATGTGATCCCATGACTCCTTACAATACATGCGTGGCCCATTGATTCGGACTGGATGACTGAGATTCTGACTGTAAACACTGACTGATGGTCCTGGTTGGATTACTGATATGCGCATCATGCTGACAGTGTACGATAGGTGGATGACTGATTACTTACAAACCGGCTTAACAACTGGCTTTAAGACTATTAGTCATACTGAGTTTGAACCTGTATATATACGACTCTGTACAAACAGTTGAGCCTTAAGCTCGACTTTGCTTTGCAATCGCAGCCTCTTGTTCACTCCTGTTCACTGTGCGGCTTGATAAGCTCCATCTCTAGTACGGAGAGAGGTGAGGTGTTTTATGGACCGACGGACTGGCTGGGATCACGTGATCCCATGACTCCTGTACGACACACGCGTGGCTCACTGACTGGACTGGCTGACTGAGATTCTTACTGTACTGCTGACTGATGACTGGCTGATAGGATGACTCACAAGCGCATCATGCTTACTGTACGATAGGACGGATGACTGATCCCTTACAAACCGGCTTAGCAACCGGTTCCGAGACTATTAGTCATACTAGGTTCGACTCTGTATATATACAACTCTGTACGAACAGTTGAGCCTTAAGCTCGACTTTGCTTTGCAATCGCAGCCTCTTGTACACTCCTGTTCACTGCGTGGCCCCTCTCTACTCTTCCATCCATACTTCAAAGGTCCTTAAAGGCGGACCTTTGCCTTCGAAGCTTAGTGATTGGGCTATACCAATCAACACGCATTTCAGGAGTCTGAACACGTGCTCCAGCACGCCTCGGACCGCACACCTTCTAAAACCGTCAAGTGTGCACAAAGCCCTGCTGCGGGCTTAACACAAGTCGAGCTTCTCTTAAAGCCAACCTGGCTGACATACTACTCGACCTCGGAAGGAAACGAAAGCTCTCAAAGAGCCCCAACATCAGGTTCAGAAATAGAACCACCGACGACCTCCCTATAGAAATACAGGGAAAAGCCTCCTGGCTAGAATCACGAACCGAGGGACGATCAGCATATCACCTCAAAGAAGGGTTATACACCTACCCTGTTGAATACATCAATGGAACCTGGTACAAAATCAGTTGGACCATCGACAAGTGCTACGAAGTTAGCAGAGAAGACGAGATCAAAGACCCTCACGAGTTAGGATTAGGAACTAAAAGCCAACTGTTCCTACTCGCCCCGGATCTCGAACGAATCTACACAGAGATCACACAAGGAAGTGACGAAGCACCCGAAGTAAAAACCACTTCACCAGCCTCAGATCCAGACATCCCCACGACCGACCAGGCTCACGCACCGGTCATCGAACAACTCACAGCAGCAATGGCAGCAATCGCCGTAGCTCATGTACAACCGGCACAGGGAGCCGGACCAGCACAAGCTCCACAACCAGCAGGAGGACAACCCCAACAACCACCAGCCGGAGGACAACCACCTGCCAGAGGACAACCAGGCAGCGGAGGAGGTGGTGGCGGAGGAGGCGGCGGTGGAGGAGGCGGCGGCGGAGGCCAAGCAGCAGCTGGACAGGCAGCAGCCGCACCACCCCGCAGCGAAGCCCTCAAAGGAATGATTCCCCAAATCTTCCAAGGAGACAGGAAAGACGCCGAACGCTTCATGCAACAATTCGGAGCATACCGCTTCCTCAATCGACATAACTCCACCTTCACAAACAAGGCAGAACAAGTGGCTTATGCCCTCACCTTCATCAAAGGACCACTGGTCGATGATTGGGTGTACGATATGGCAGACCAACTATCCATCAAGGTAGAAGGAAACCCAACCACAGGAGACCCTCCGACACATGCAGAAAACGATCCAGCCCTCTGGGAATGGTTCGCAAGAGCGTTCAGAGACGCCTTCACCGATTCCACCAAGAAACAAGACGCGTACTCCCGTCTCACAAAGATGGAACTAGACGTGGACAAGGTCGACTCCTCCATCACCCTCTTCAAACGTCTCATCAGGGAAGCAGGGTGGGGACCAGACGCAGAAGGAACAATTAAACTGTTCCCAGACATCCTGCCGGTCGGACTCCACCGTGTTATCCGCCAGCAAGAAACCCTACCAACAACCATGGAAGAATGGTATGATGCGACTCGAAAAACAGTCCAACGATGGCAGGACCTTAATGATAACATCGGACCCAAAGGAGGACCGGGCCACATCTCTACCAGAGCTAACCGAATGAGAGGATATCAAAAGCCCTCGCCCCCAAAGAGACAAAAAGACCCAAATGCGATGGATATCGACGCTATTCGCACCACAGGAAGGCTAACAGATGAAGAGCGCACCAAGTTGATGAAAGAAGGAAGATGTTTCCGCTGTCGCAAGTTGGGACACATGTCCCGAGCCTGCCCGGACAAAGGAAAAGACAAGGGCAAAAACCCAGATCAACCCCGCAGCTCCCAAGGGCAGTACACCAAAGAAAAGCCCAAGGTCCGAGCCGCGGTAATCAACGAGGACAAAGAAGAGGAACAGCAGAGCGAAGCTGAAACCTCTACCACTGCACCTCCTTCCTATACCAAAAAGGACGTCCTCCAATACATCAGAGGAATGACCATTGAAGACCGAGAAAACCTCTACGAGGAGCTATCGGCAAAAGCGGATTTTTAGGATGCTCAAAGCCGACAGTCTGGCTTAGAGCAATGGGATTGCAAGATACAATGTACATTAGGAAACTCTCGACTCTGAATATGAATGTTTCTTTTCGCACTTCGCAATCCAAGGCCGACAAATCCGCCCTCATAGATAGTGGCGCAACAGACAACTTCATCGACGAAGACACATGGAAACGACTCGGGATAGGACGCAAGGAACTGGCCAGACCAGTCACCGTCCATAATGTTGACAGGACAGAAAACAAACAAGGGAAGATCACCCACTACTGCTGGCTCCGCATCGTCAAAGGAGAAAAGCACATGCTCCAACGATTCTACATTACAAGCCTAGGAAAAGATTGCATCATTTTAGGATATCCCTTCCTCTATGACTTCAACCCAAAGATCAACTGGAAGACGGGGAAGGTCTCTGGAGAATCAGTACAACTCCAGAGCAGCAGATATATGTATAGCGCCAAATGCATCTTCTTCATGCAAAGAGAAGCAATCAAACAACTGGGACAACCTGCTGAAGGCGAAGCCATCTACGTACGACGAACCAACATTGCACAAGAATGGGCCCAAAAGGCGGACAAAGATAAAATCCACCTCACCATCGACACTATCCCAAAGGAATACCGAAGACATCAAAAGGTATTCTCAGAAGAAGAAGCACGACGCTTCCCACCTGCACGGTCCGAAGACATGACTATCAAGCTAACCCCAGAAGCACCAAAAGAACTGAATTGCAAGGTATACCCCCTCTCCAAAGACGAACGAGAACTCCTGCAAAAATGGATTCTTGAAGAAGAAGAACTCGGACGAATCTACGAAGGACCATCACCTTACACGGCACCGGTCTACTTCATCAACAAGAAGGACAGCTCGGAGAAAAGAATTATCATGGACTATCGACAGCTGAACAAGTACACGGTTCGGGATAACAACCCTCTGCCCAATATACAGTCAGCACTAGAAAGACTGCACGGCAAACTACTCTTCTCCAAGTTTGACATTCGCTGGGGATACAATAACATACGTATCGCTGAAGAAGACCAAACTAAAGCAGCATTCAAAACTCCCCAAGGCACTTATGTTCCCCGAGTTATGTACTTCGGGCTCACAAACGCACCTCCTTTCTTCCAATGAACCATGCACCGAGACTTCCGCCCCTTACTCCAAAAGTACCCCGAAAACTTGGGAAACTACATGGACGACTGGTGGGTGGCCACAGCCAATGACAAAGAAGGCCGCCAATTGCACAAACAAATCGTCCACGACTTTCTGGACAAAATGGAAGAATGCTCCTACTTCCTAAAACCAAAGAAGTGTCAATTCGAAAAGGACGAAATGGAAATCCTCGGATGGCTCGTAGGAGGAGGACGAGTATGTATCGACCCTGCTAAAGTAAAAGGGATATCAGAATGGCCCAGGACCCTCAGATCAGTAGAGGAAGTCAGAAAGACCCTAGGAGTGCTCGGCTACCAGCGACCTTTCATCCAAGGATTTGCAGCAATAGCCCGACCGCTACACGACCTCACCAAGAAGGGAACCCCTTTCATCTGGACCGAAAAATGCACAGAGGCGCTGAATGAACTCATCATGCGAGTTACCACCGAACCGGTCCTCTGGCATCCAAATCCCGCCAAACAGTATGAACTTGAAGTTGACGCCTCTGCTTTCGCACTCGGGAGCATCCTCTACCAAAGAGATGACAACAACAAACGACGAGCAGTGGCCTATCATTCAAAGGCACTAAATGCAGCAGAAAGAAACTACTCCATCGGAGACAGAGAATTCCTGGCCATCATAGAAGGCCTGAAACGCATACGACACCTAGTGATGGGATCGCCCTACAAATTGATCATCTACACAGATCACGACAACCTCCGCTACTACCGGCACCCACAAAAATTGAACCGACGAGTAGCTCGATACATTGCGTTCCTGGCTGACTTCGACTTCGAATTAGTCCATCTCCCTGGCAAGCGAAACCAAGCAGATCCCCTATCCCAACGTCCAGACCATGACGACGGATCAGCAGACAACGAAGAGACCACAGCTCTGCCAAACGAACTCTTCGCCAGAGCAATCGAAATCTCTATCCTAGAACAACAGGTCCATCAACTACAGAAGACAAACAGCGAACTATGCCAAAAGTGGAAGAAGAAGCATGACATCTATCAAGACGAATGGAAAGTCTGGTGGAAGGCAGGATCCTTAGTGGTCCCTGAAGACATACAACTCCGACATACATTCCTCCAGGAATACCACGACACTCCGACATCGGGACATCCCGGAGTCTGGAAGACCTACCTAATGCTAAAACAAGACTACTGGTGGCCCACTATCCACAAAGACGTGGAAGATTACATTAAAGGATGCGCCACTTGCCAGGCAACAAAAACAATTACGCACCGCAACGTGCCCCCCATTGCGCCGATCGGTCCCGGTGAAGACACAACACCCTTCACCACTATCACAGTCGATTTCATCACAAAATTACCCAACTCATGCGGCTGTGATACAATTCTCACCATCACCGATCACGACTGTACAAAGGCCGTAATTCTAATTCCGTGCCGAGAAGACATGGGGAGCGAGGAAGTCGCAAGGCTCTTCAGAGACCACGCGTTCCCCTACACGGGCCTCCCCAAAAGAATCATATCAGACAGAGACACGCAGTTCACCTCGCAGTTCTTCAAAGAACTCTGCACCCAATTGGATATCAAACAGAACATGAGTTCTGCGTACCATCCCCAAACCGACGGGCAGTCGGAACGAACAAATCAAACAGTAGAGACCATACTGAGGATCTTTTGCAACCACCAACAAGATAACTGGGCAGACTGGCTCAAGGTCGCCCACTACATGATAAATTCTTGTCCCTCTTCGACCACAAAGAAACCCCCATACGAACTATGGATGGGATTCATTCCCCGCACTCATCAACCCACGCGTGTCGGGAATGTACCGGCAATCGAAGAAAGAAAGTCCCAACTTCTAGAAGCCAGGAAAAGCGCCCAAGAAGCCATCAGCAAGGCGCAATCCCTTTGGACCAAGAACCCACATTTCCAAAGATACCGAGTGGACCAGAAGGTCTGGCTGGAAGGGACCCACCTACGAACGACACACCCCACAATGAAATTAAGGGCCAAATGCTTTGGGCCCTTCAAGGTGACAGAAGTACTCAGCGCCGTTACATACAGACTGGACCTCCCAGCCGCGTGGAAGATCCACAACGCGTTCCACGCGGCTGTCCTTCACCCATACAAGGAGACGGAATTACATGGACCCAACTTCCCTGAGGCACCTCCTGACCTGATCGAAGGACACGAGGAGTGGGAAGTAGACAACGTGTTAGCCTCAAGGCGAACCGGGAAGGCAAGGACCTTACAATATCTCGTCCGATGGAAAGGATTCTCCGAGGCACATGATTCCTGGGAACCAAAAAGGAATCTAGGCAACGCCGCCAGAAAGGTAGAGGAATTCCACGATAAGAACCCCAAAGCCATCCGGAGAATGGTTATAAACCCTCGAGAACTGACCATGAAGTTCTCACCACTCCCCGACATCACCACACTCTGTTCACAATTTGAGAGTCTATCCCTGATGTCCTCGCAGTTCAGTTCGCCGTCCCCTGCAACTCGCAATGCCATGCTAGCCGTCGACACAGAAGAAGTCGCTGTGCTGGAAGCTTCGCTACACCCCACCGACGAACCACCTCCGCCCTTCCCCGCAGAACCCAATTATGCACCACCGACTGATACGCCCCCCAGCTTCGGGCTGGAAGAATATCTGCAACTATCGCCGTCGCTCTACAGTGTCCACGGACCGAGCCGAGTCCCCAGCCCCGAACCACTCCCTATTCCCCCACGTACCGGCACACTCCCCCAAAACAACCCCGAAGACCTGCGAAACCTCGTCCGCGGTCTTAGCAGCTTCGCAAGGGACAGACTCTTCTACTCCCCGAATGGCCTAGCGGCAGCGCAACTCATGCTAGAACAACAGGAAGAGGCTGACCACCCTCTGGTACTGGACCCAGAAACTAATGAGGTCCACCGCACCGCCACTCCATTGTCCTCAGTGTCAAGCACGACACCGAGCTCCTCTCCGGCCACGTCCATGCACAGCTTCCCATCACACTACACCCTCGAGATCGACATCGACGACCTCGTGCAGACACATCCCGGCGACGACTGGATTAGATTCCAGTCAGAAATCCACCGGACCTCCATCAAAATCCCGGCGACCGAGGCAGAGCCAGCGGTCAAGGTAGATGTGAGGTTTGTACGCTTTCGCATCGACGACATCACAGGAGAGCCCACCATCTACGGAACCATGGGAGCCGGGCGACCAATCTATGCGGAAGCCCTGGAAGCCGCTCCAGCATCTTGGGCGGCACCTGCCGATTATCGTGATGATAGACACTTCAAATTAATGGCGGAAGAAAGGATGATAGGAGGCCCGATGGAAAGGGCGATCGAGGACCTAGGAGATTATGGGGTAAAGGCAGACATCATCCGTCTTCGGAACCTGGAAGCCGACAAACGTAAGCTGGCTCTTTGCCTTCGCAAAGTCCAGGCTCTGGAAGCCTACGCCCAGAAGAGGAGGGCCGAATTCGGCATCTATCAACTCGCCCACGTCGGTCGGACCAAGGCAGTCCGCCAGAGACTCATCCGAGCTAACGCACGAGACAGACTCTTGGGGCTGATAGAGGAGGATGACGAGAGAGGTGAACTGGCATGGCAACACCGACGCATCAGACGGAACTCTGCACCTTACCGCACCAATATTGTCACACGACCCGACTCCCGTTTAAGAGGAGGGGCGGGCAGCAGAGTTTCCTGGAACAGCGAGAACGCCACCGACGACGCTCTGGCTCAAGAGGAATTCGAAGAGCGCAAACGCTGCTCTTATTGCCCGTGGTACGACCACCTTTCCACCCATTGCAAAACGCCCCACCACCTCTGCTCGATCTCGGCATCGGGCTGGTGCCGAGTTCCCCGTCACCACCGCTTCTTCTGGAACCAAATGCCGGACACCTGCCCTTACGGAGGCCGCCGCCGCCACGCCAACAGCCATTACCTCACACGCCAACGCCACGCTCGCTACCTCACCCAAGAGGAACGTGAGATCGAATACGACCACAACAACGCGGGATGCAACGACCTCTGTAAAGGGGAACTCAGCAGTGCGGGGATTGCCATGCACCAGGCAATCACTCAGGTTGTCTTAGACAAATTTGAGAACGCAGGCCCCTCTTACGCCCCTTGTTCCCCTTCCCCCAACTACGACTATGTCCCCGGCGATAACAAGGGATCAGATTAGCGTGTGGAAGCGCTTCTTTGAGGGGAGGGTGGTGATAAGCTCCATCTCTAGTACGGAGAGAGGTGAGGTGTTTTACGGACCGACGGACTGGCTGGGATCACGTGATCCCATGACTCCTGTACGATACACTGCATGGCTCACTGACTGGACTGGCTGACTGAGATTCTTACTGTACTGCTGACTGATGACTGGCTGATAGGATGACTCACAAGCGCATCATGCTTACTGTACGATAGGACGGATGACTGATCCCTTACAAACCGGCTTAGCAACCGGTTCCGAGACTATTAGTCATACTAGGTTCGACTCTGTATATATACAACTCTGTACGAACAGTTGAGCCTTAAGCTCGACTTTGCTTTGCAATCGCAGCCTCTTGTACACTCCTGTTCACTGCGTGGCCCCTCTCTACTCTTCCATCCATACTTCAAAGGTCCTTAAAGGCGGACCTTTGCCTTCGAAGCTTAGTGATTGGGCTATACCAATCAACACGCATTTCAGGAGTCTGAACACGTGCTCTGGCACGCCTCGGACCGCACACCTTCTAAAACCGTCAAGTGTGCACGAAGCCCCGCTGCGGGCTTAACACGGCTCCCTTCTACTCTCCCATCTACCTTCTAAGGTCCTTAAAGGCAGACCTTGCCTTCGAAGCTTAGTGATTGTGCTATAACAATCAACACACATCTCAGGGGTCTGAATCACGTGTCTCGGCACGCCTCGGACCGCACACCTTCCTAAACCATCAGGTGTGCACGAAGCCCCGCTGCGGGCTTAACACAAGTCGAGCTTCCTCTTAAAGCCAACCTGGCTGACATACTACTCGACCTCAGAAGAAAACGGAAGCTCTCAAAGAGCCCTGACATCAGGTTCCGAAATAGAACCACTGACGACCTCCCTTTGGAAATACAAGGGAAAGCCTTCTGGCTAGAATCACGGACTGAAGGACGATCAGCATATCACCTCAGAGACAGGCTATACACCTACCCCGTAGAATACATCAACGGGACCTGGTACAAAATCAGTTGGACCATCGACCAGTGCTACGAAGTTAGCAGAGAAGACGAGATCAAAGATCCTCAAAATTTAGGATTAGGAATCAAAAACCAACTGTTCCTACTTGCCCCGGATCTCGAACGAATCCACACAGAAATCACTCAAGGAAGTGACGAAACCCCTGAAGTAGAAATCGCCTCACCAGCATCAGATCCAGACATCCCTACAACTGACCAAGCTCATGCACCGGTCATTGAACAACTCACCCAAGCAATGGCACAAGCAGCAATTGCCGTGGCTCACGTACAGCCTGCACCAGTAGTAGGACCAGCACAACCAGCACAACCTCCTGCCGGAGGACAACCAGGCGGGGGAGGACAACCGCAACCACCTCCAGCCGGAGGACCACCAGGCAGAGGAGGAGGTGGAGGTGGCGGAGGCCAACCAGCAGCCAGACAACAAGCTGCAGGACAAGCCGACGCAGCCCCACCTTGTTCGGAACCCCTAAAAGGGATGATACCACAAATATTCGCTGGCGACCGAAAAGATGCCGAACGGTTCATGCAACAGTTCGGAGCTTACCGATTCCTCAACCGGCACAATTCCACCTTTATGAATAAAGCCGAGATGGTGGCTTACGCCCTCACCTTCATCAAAGGACCGCAAGTCAACGACTGGGCTTATGACATGGCAGACCAACTATCCATTAAAGTCGAAGGACACCCAGTCACGGGAAATCCCCCAACACATGCAGAAGGAGACCAAGCCCTCTGGGACTGGTTTGCACGATCCTTCAGAGACGCTTTTACAGACTCAACCAGGAAGCAAGACGCCTACTCCCGCCTCACCAAAATGGAACTAAACATGGACAAGGTTGACACGTCCATCACCCTCTTTAAACACCTTATCAGAGAAGCAGGATGGGGACCTGATGCAGAAGGAACAATCAAATTATTCCAAGACATCCTACCTGTCAGACTCCATCGCACCATACGACAACGAGAAACATTGCCCGCCACTCTCGATGAATGGTATGACGCCACCAGAAAAACGGTCCAGAGATGGCAGGATCTCAACGACAACATAGGACCAAAAGGAGGACCGGGCCACATCTCCACTAGGGCCAACAGGATGCGAGGGTACCAAAAGGCACCCCCGCCCAAAAGACAAAGAGACCCTGACGCTATGGACATCGACGCAATCCGCACAACGGGAAAGTTGTCCGATGAGGAATGCACCCGCCTCATGAAGGAAGGAAGATGCTTCCGCTGCAAAAAGCTAGGACACATGTCGAGAGCATGCCCCGAGAAGGGCAAAGGAAAAAGCCCCGACCGACCCCGCAGCTCCCAAGGACAGTATGTCAAAGACAAACCCAAAGTCAGAGCAGCGGTGATCAATGAAGATGAGGAAGACAAACCACTCAGCGAGGCTGAAACCGCTAAAACCTCGACCACGGCACCACCTTCCTACACAAAAAAGGACATCCTTCAATACATTAGAGGAATGACCATCGAAGACTGAAACCCTCTATGAGGAGATGTCTGCCCAAGCGGATTTTTAGGCAGCTCAAAGCCGACAGCCTGGCTTAGAGCGATTGGATTGCAGAACACCATGTACATTAGGAAACTCTCAACTCTGAATATGAATGTTTCTTTCCGAACTTCGCAATCCAAGGCCGACAAATCAGCTCTCATTGACAGTGGAGCCACAGACAACTTTATCGATGAAGAAACATGGAAATGACTGGGAATCGGGAAAAAGGAACTTGCCCGACCAGTCACGGTCCACAATGTCGATGGGACCAAAAACAAACAAGGAAAGATCACACACTACTGCTGGCTCTGCATTGTCAAAGGAGAGAAACATATGCTCCAACGATTCTACATCACAGCTCTAGGAAAAGACCGCATCATTCTCGGGTACCCCTTCCTCTACGATTTCAACCCAAAAATCAATTGGAAAACCGGAAAGGTGCTAGGAGAACCAGTACAACTCCAGAGCAGCCGCTACATGCACGTAGCCAAAAGAATCTTCTTCATGCAACGAGAAGCAGTTAAACAAGTGGGGAAACCAAAAGAAGGAGAGGCCATTTATGTATGATGCACCAACATCGCACAAGAATGGGCCCAAAAGGTGGACCAAAACAAAATCCACCTCACCCTCGACACCATTCCCAAGGAATATCGCAAGCACCGAAAAGTGTTCTCGGAAGAAGAAGTGCGTCGCTTCCCACCGGCAAGATCAGAAGACATGACGATCAAACTAAACCCCGATGCACCGAGGGAATTAAACTGCAAGGTATACCCTCTGTCCAAAGATGAACGCGAACTCCTCCAGAAATGGATCCTCGAGGAAGAAGAGCTAGGACGAATCTACGAAGGTCCTTCACCATACACTGCACCTGTCTACTTCATCAACAAAAAGGACAGTTCGGAAAAGAGGATCATCATGGATTATCGACAACTCAACAAACACACCGTACGCGATAACAACCCCCTGCCAAACATCCAATCAGCATTGGAAAGGCTACACGGGAAACTACTCTTCTCAAAGTTTGATATCTGCTGGGGCTACAACAACATCCGCATCGCAGAGGAAGACCAACACAAAGCCGCGTTCAAAACCCCACAAGGCACCTACGTCCCATGTGTCATGTACTTCGGCCTCACCAATGCCCCACCTTTCTTCCAGCAAACCATGCATAGAGACTTCCGCCCCCTGCTCCAAAAATACCCAGAGAACCTAGGGAATTATATGGACGATTGGTGGATTGCCACCGCTAACAACGAAGAAGGAAAAAGACTCCACAAACAGATCGTTCACGAATTCCTTGACAAAATGGAAGAATGCTCATACTTCCTAAAACCAAAGAAATGTCAATTCGAGAAGGAAGAAATGGAGATCCTAGGATGGCTAGTGGGCGGAGGACGAGTGTGCATCGACCCGGCCAAGGTACAAGGCATTTCAGAATGGCCCAGAACCCTTCACTCGGTGGAAGAGGTCAGAAAAACGCTGGGAGTACTAGGGTACCAAAGACCCTTCATCCAAGGCTTTGCATCCATTGCAAAACCCCTGCACAACCTCACCAAGAAAAGGACCCAGTTCAACTGGACCCAAAGGTGCACAGAAGCCCTAGACGAGCTAATCAAACGAGTGACCACAGAACCAGTCCTTTGGCACCCAGACCCGGCCAAACCGTATGAACTCGAAGTGGATGCCTCGGCCTTCGCCTTAGGAAGCATCCTCTATCAAAGAGATGACAACAACAAAAGACAAGCAGTCGCCTACCACTCAAAAGCACTAAATCAAGCTGAAAGGAACTACTCCATCGGAGATCGAGAGTTCCTGGCAATCATTGAAGGCCTTAAATGTGTTTGACACCTAGTCATGGGGACACCTCATAAACTCACAATCTACACAGACCACAACAACCTCCGTTACTACCGGCACCCCCAAAAGTTGAACAGACACATGGCTCGCTACATTGTGTTCCTGGCAGACTTCAACTTTGAACTAGTACATCTACCCAGAAAAAGAAACCAAGCAGACCCACTATCTAGACCCCGATCACAACGATGGGTCAGCAGATAACAAAGAAACCACCGCACTCCCAAACGAATTATTTGCTAGAGCGATTGAGATCACCATCCTGGAACGCCAGGTCCATCAATTGCAAAAGGAAAACCACAAACTTTGCCTAGCATGGAAACGAAAGTATGGGATCTACCAAGACGAATGGAAGGTCTGGTGGAAAGCGGGATCCTTAGTTGTCTTAGACAACAGACAACTGCGACGCACCTTCCTCCAGGAATACCATGACACACCTACTTCCGGGCACCCGGGAGTCTGGAAAACTTACCAAGCACTGAGATGTGATTACTGGTGGCCTAACTTACACAAGGACGTAGAGGACTATGTAAAAGGATGTGCGACCTGCCAAGCGGTGAAAACCATCACACACCACAACGTGCCCCCTATTGTGCCGATCGGACCAGGGGAAGACACAACCCCCTTCGCCACCATCACCATAGACTTCATCACAAAATTGCCTGAATCACGCGGCTGTGATACAATTCTCACCATCACCGATCATGACAGCACAAAGGCGGTGATCCTGATCCCATGCCGAGAAGATATGGGAAGCGAGGAAGTCGCAAGGCTCTTCAGAGACCATGCCTTCCCCTACACGGGAATCCCCAAAAGAATCATCTCTGACAGAGACACACGGTTCACATCGCAATTCTTTAAGGAACTCTGCGCCCAGCTGGAAATCAAGCAAAACATGAGTTTGGCATACCACCCCCAGACTGATGGACAGTCCGAAAGAACAAACCAAACGGTGGAAACAATCCTCCAGATCTTCTGCAATCACCAACAAGACAACTGGGCAGACTGGCTCAAGGTGGCCCAGTATATGATCAACTCCCGCCCCTCTTCAACCACAAAGAAACCCCCGTACGAACTATGGATGGGATTCATTCCCCGCACCCATCAACCCACGCATGTCGGAAATGTGCCGGCAATAGAAGAACGAAAGTCCCAACTTCTAGAAGCCAGGAAAAGCGCCCAAGAAGCCATCAGCAAGGTGCAATCCCTCTGGACAAAAGACCCACACTTCCAACAGTATTGCGTGGATCAGAAGGTCTGGTTAGAAGGAACCCACCTCCGCACAACACACCCAACTACCAAACTAAGGGCCAAGCGCTTTGGACCCTTCAAAGTTACAGAAGTACTTAGCGCCGTAACATATAGGCTGGATCTCCCACCCGCATGGAGAATCCACAACACATTCCACGCGGCTGTCCTCCATCCCTATAAGGAAACGGAGCTCCACGGACCTAACTTCGTTGAGACACCACCAGACCTAGTGGAAGGACACGAAGAATGGGAAGTGGGCAATGTGTTGGCCTCAAGGCACACCGGCCAGAAGAAAACATTGCAGTACCTGGTCAGATGGAAAGGATTTTCGGAAGCACATGATTCTTGGGAACCAAAAAGGAATCTGGATAACGCCTCCCTCAAAGTGAAGGAATTCCACGATAAGAACCCGAAAGCCATCCGCCGAATGGTTATAAACCCCCAAGAAATCACAATGGAGGCTTCACCACTCCCGGACATCTCTTCCCTTTGCAACCAATTCGAAAACTTGTCCCTCATGTCCTCTCGTTACAGCTCACCATCTCCGGCCACCCGTAACACCATGCTAGCGGTCGACACAGAAGAAGTAGCGGTGTTGGAAGCATCACTCCACCCCACGACAGAAGCACCCCCAGCCTTCCCGGAAGAACCCGAGTACACCCCACCAAAGGAAGGACCCCCGAGTGTCGGAGAAGGCGCATATCTACGCCTCTCACCCTCAGGCTACAGCCTTCATCTGTCCAGTGGTCGCCCCAGTCCCAAACCTCTTCCCGTTCCTCCCCCTTGCGTCCATCCACTCCCCCAGGACAACCCTGATGATCCCCGTAACCGTGTACAAGGACTAAGCGAGTTCGCAAGAGAACGACTTTTCTACTCCACGACAGGACTAGCCGCCGCCCAGCTGATGCTGGCTAGGCAAGAAGAAGCGGAACACCCCCTCGTTATAGACCCTACAAACCAGGTAGTACATAGGGTCGCCACCCCGCTCTCTACCCCCTCCAACACCAATACCCATTCCACCCCGGCAACCTCGGTCAAAAGTCTCCCCTCTCATTACACTATAGAGGTAGATGCCGACGACATCATACAAGACCACCCTTTGGAGGATCGGATCAGGTTCGACCCGGACCTGCATCGCACAGCGATCCAAATCCCGGCCACAGAGGCGGAACCCCTTGACAAGGTACCGGCCCGCTTCATCTGCTTCAGGGTAGAACTGATTACCGGTGAACCCACCATCTATGGGACTATGGGAGTGGGTCGGCCGATCTACGCCGAGAACCTGGAAGCAGCCCCAGCTAGTTGGGCAGCACCCGCCGATTACCGGGACGATGACCATTTCAAAATGTTAACAGAGGAGAGAATGATTGGTGGACCCCTCGAAAGAGCAATCGAAGATTTGGGAGATTACGGGGTTAAGGCCGACATCATGCACCTTTGCAACCTGGAGTCAGACCGGCGCAAACTCGCCCTCCGCCTACAAGAAGTACAGGCCCTCGAGGCCTACACCCAGAAAAGACGAGCAGAATTCGGGATGTACCAACTGGCACACATCGGGCATACCAAGGCAGTGTGCCAATGCTTAATATGGGCAAACGCCTGGGAACGCCTCCTGCAGTTGGTAGATGAGGATAGCGAGAGAGGGGAACTGGCATGGCGACACCGAACCCATCACAGACAGGCGCGCCCCTACCATGAGCATGGGACTCTACGTCTGAGGGGAGGAGCAAGGAGCACTGTTTCTTGGAACAGCGACAACGTGCAAGACAATGCCCTCGCCCAAGATGAGTATGAGGAGCGCCGCCACTGCTCCTACTGCCCGTGGTTCGACCACCTCTCCACCCATTGCGAAACCCCCCATCATCTCTGCTCCACCCGAACCTCCGGCTGGTGCTGCGTGCCCCGCCACCACCGATATTTCCACACTCAAATGCCCAACACTTGCCCTTATGGAGGACGGTGCAAACACACCAATGGCCACTACCTCACCCGCCAACGTACAGCCTGGCAGCTGTCCCTCGAAGATCGACAGGTCGAGTACGACCATCTCGAGGCAGGGTGTGACGACCTCTGCAAAGGGGAGATGAGTCACGCCGGCATTGCCATGAGGCAGGCCATCACCCAGGTCGTCCTGGACGAGTTTGAAGGCGGTGGCCCCTCCTATGCCCCTCGTTCACCATCCCCCGATTATGACTATGTCCCCGGCGACAACGAGGGATCAAACTAGTGCATGGAAGCGCTCCTTTGAGGGGAGGGTGGTGATAAGCTCCGCCTCTGGTACGGAGAGGGGTGAGGCGTTTGACGGACCGACGGACTGGCTGGGATCATGTGATCCCATGACTCCTTACAATACACACGTGGCCCATTGATTCGGACTGGATGACTGAGATTCTGACTGTAAACGCTGACTGATGGTCCTGGTTGGATTACTGATATGTGCATCATGCTGACAGTGTACGATAGGTGGATGACTGATTACTTACAAACCGGCTTAACAACCGGCTTTAAGACTATTAGTCATACTGAGTTCGAACCTGTATATATATGACTCTGTACGAACAGTTGAGCCTTAAGCTCGACTTTGCTTTGCAATCGCAGCCTCTTGTTCACTCCTGTTCACTGTGCGGCTCCCTTCTACTCTCCCATCTACCTTCTAAGGTCCTTAAAGGCGGACCTTGCCTTCGAAGCTTAGTGATTGTGCTATAACAATCAACACACATCTCAGGGGTCTGAATCACGTGTCTCGGCACGCCTCAGACCGCACGCCTTCCTAAACCGTCAGGTGTGCATGAAGCCCCGCTGCAGGCTTAACACTGTTGCATTTGTTCCTCTTCAAGTGCTTGCTCTTGTTCGGTACGGCCCGTAGTACCAAGGGTAGGTGTAGGTTGCAGTAAACTAACCAAGGTCGGAATGATGGGTGTAAGCAATGGTGTAGAGGATGTGGAAGGTGTGCTTGAGGAAGAACATGATGTTGAGGGAAGTGAGGCTGCTTGTCGTGAAGCACTAAGTCCAGAAAATTTTGCAAAGCCACTGGCCTGAGCAGATGAAGTGCGATTACTAGACGACACTTGTATGGCTACTGGCAAAGAGCATGATGTCGGTATCATGGCCTGGTCTGATTTTCGTTGTGCTGTCTGATGTGCCAGCATCTTCCGGTGTCGGGCCAGGCCCAGTGATGAGATCAAGGAATGTAAACACCAGAGACATGCCTACCGCTTCCTCCATCCACACCTCAGCATCTCTAACCTCTTCGGAGGACCAGTGCTGTTCCATCCATTTGAACTTTGTCTTCGGATTGAGGACTACAATGAAGTGAATAGTCAGAACAGTTAGTAGAATACAACTCGTGAACCTTACTCATTGCCAAGGCATAAACGTGGGACCGGCGACCAATTGCAACATACTCCATGATCTTTCTGATGCCAAGCCTGATATAGTGTGCAAGCTCCGGTATCGTTTCACTAAGTGCTCTCCAATGCACCACCAGCTTCTCGTAGATTGGCAATGCAAGAGAAAGCATTGGACATCTCTCTGCAGATAGTAATTCCTGACACATATGCACAACTTGAAGATTTGATGAATGTTGATCAAAGCCTGAAATTCCTTGTGCTTGAACAACTGATGGGTATGTTCAGCTAAGGACGGCTTGCTGAGAAAATGCTCAATTGCCTGCAGATAACATTGTAGAATACATAGCTTAAACTTAAGGAAAACATATGGGATATAGCTCGATGCAACGATCAATCATATTGTATGTCGATGACCAGCATGTGACACAGTCTCGGAGAAGCTGAACAGCCCGAAGGTGTGGCCATGTTCCATCATGGATTCCCTCCATAATGATGTTATGAAGCTCCATGTTGTAGGAGTTATGGACGCATTTGTGTGTAGGGTAGTAGGTGGACGAAATAGATAAGTGTGGGCTACCTGGGCTGCTGCACGCTCTGGGGGAAAGATGAGTAAAAGACTATTCTTTATTTACCCTGCAAGAGGGTTTATATAGCTAGACAGCAGGAACTAATACTACTGTAAGGAGATACAAGTAAATGAGGGACATATTAGCTGAGGTATGGACTCGGGCGTGCTTGCCATGTGTCCACATATATTAAGATCTTATCAATCTTAATATATTCTCATTCAACACGTGTGACACGAGCCAGATCTGCAGCAAATGGCCACAATTGATCTGGTGTTAGAAATTGGTTTGGTATGAAGGGCCTCCGCATATTTGAGAAGATCCGCTGATGGAATTGTTGATGACTTGATAACTGGATCATAAGGATTATCTTCAAGTTCCCTGAGTATGGTTTGCACTGCAATATTAACAACATGAGGGAAGCAGCTAAGACAGAACTAAGGAACCAGTAGTATCGTAAATAGAGAGGACATTCTTACTGAATGCAGTTTCTGATGCGACAGAAAGATATGCCTACTTCCTGAAGTAGCTGCTCGAGCCACACCATGAGTGTACAGTTGTTGCCAGCATTGTTGAGTGTGAATTCACCCAGCTACGACACAGATTAGTTATATTTATGCACAATTAAGTCAAACAGACCTTTCCGAGGAGGCCAGCCTCCTTTAGAATCATGAAAATGATTTGTGCCAAGTTTTCCCCATCATGAACACCCTCAACAATCCAGAATGCCAATAACCTATTATGGAGAATGAGATGCCCATTCTCGTGAGCGATGAAGTGTGCTGTTAATGCCAAGAACGAAGCTAAATTAGGGTCACTCCAGCAGTCTGAAGTGAAGGAAATGCGCCCAACAGCTGACTGGAGGACAGAGCGTCACCACATCAGAAAGATCACTATATAACTGTAGATCACCTTGAATTGCATCAATGTTTTCTGATACTCTTGTTCATACTCCCAAAATATCATCTGAATAAGTTTTGTTTGATGTGGTAGATCCTGGTCAGCAATGTTGTTACAGCCATAGAGAGCCCAGGTGTGAAATCTAGCATTATCCACTACATTAATAGCCTGCAATCCGGGTCAGAAACATTAATCTCGAACTATAAAACAACACAAACCTGGTCATCAGTAACGATCCATTTGATGAGGAGTTGATGCCATGTGTTAAGGTCAAATTTAGGTGCATGCAATCGTAATGGAGTTGTAAGAGTGAGACCAGGCACTTTGTTTGAGTGCTTGAGCTTCAAAGTGCGAACAATCTTGTCATATTTGGTACTATGGTGACCCTTGAGATGATTTTGGATGGTTGTCATAATGCCATCAACATTCTTGTATGCGTCCCATTTACTACATAGTAATGTCAGGATGAAGCCGTATAGCAAATAATACAACTTAAGTCAGGGTCAGGGCTGTGTGACTGGTGTGATGGGGTGGACACTGGTGTGGACACAAGAGAGGCTATGTTATTCCAGGCACACATATGAGTTACATAGTTACTGACCTGGTGTGGACACAAGAGAGGCTGGGGCCTCCTCCACACCAGGGTACATCTTTTATATACATGACTAATAGGGGGCAAATAGGAGTGGGTGTCTTAGTATGGGAGTTGTGGTCACAGTCCCCAACACCCCCCCATGAGCACAACTGTCTTTGCAGGGTTACTTTGGTTCTTCATTCATTTGGAGCATTTTATTTTGCTTTGTTCATTCAATATTCTTTTGTGCTAGGTTCATGCAGAGTTGGAGAAGCCATTTTTGATGGATTGTTTTATCCAGTGGTTTTGTGAGGAGATCTGCAGGGTTTTCGACACCAGGGATGTTGTGAATGTCAATGATTCGTTGGTTGACACAGGCATGGATAAAGTGGAGGCAGATGTCAATATGTTTCATCTTGGAGTGAGAGTTAGGGTCATGTGTGCAAGCCACTGTACCCTGGTTGTTGCAGTATAGTGTGGAGGCATATGTTTGAGGGAAGCCAAGCTCGTTGAAGAGTGACTGGAGCCAGATAATTTGGCGTGCACAATGAGTGCATGCCAAGTACTCGGCCTTGCATGTTGAGAGAGCTACGAGTGGTTGTTGTTTCGAGCTCCATGAGATTGGCCCTCCTCCACATTCAACAATGAATCTTGTCTCGCATGTCGCCCAGTCTGCATCACAGAAGCTTTGGAAGATTGCTGCTTTGTTTTCGGTGTCACCATATATGATTCCACACGATCGGGTCCCTTGCAGGTACCTCAGGAGGTGCTTTGCCACATCAAAGTGGTGTGTGCCGTAGTTGGACATGAACCGCACGAGTTCCCAGACACATCAGGAAAACCCTCCCTTCCTAATTACCTCTAATTACCTATAATTACCTCTAATAAGCCTAATTAGATCAATTTCCTGATTACCTTCAATTTGATCTGTCCCCTTATAATTACCTCTAAATACCCCTAAAATACCTCTAAAATACCTCTAAATACCCTAATTACCTCTCTGTTATTGGGTCAATATTCATGAATTAGGCTACTTTAACTTCATATTCTCTTAGTGTTCATCTCAAAGTCACACAGTATAGAGTTGTTAAAAATCTGTATTATGCTATCTACATTACAAAACATAAACTAATTACCCTATCTATCAATACCTATGTTAGCAGGTTGCAATACCATCTGTCACCACCACCCTGACACAATATGGGGAGTCTGTGGGCGTCACACGTGCTCGACGAGTGTGAGAGCACGGCACAGAGGCGACAGAGGCAAACACATCGCACATGCTCGACGAGGGCGCAGCACCCTCGTGCACACCCTTACCCTTGTTGCCCATGCGCAGTGCCCTTGCCCTCGTTGATGGAGGGCCATGAGTCGACACACAACACCCTCTCGTCGCCCACACGTCCAGCATGCCTGTGACATGTGTGTCAGGCATGGGGCGAGGGGTGAGGGACCAGGGGGTGTGTGGCGAGGGATCAGGGGGCGTGCAGCGATGGACCAGGGACAGGGACATGGGGCAAGGTCCAGAGGCGAGGTCCAGAGTGTGAGGTGAGTCCAGGCATGAGCGAGGGCCGAGGGCATGAGACGAGGGCCAGTGCGATGTCGAAAGATGTCAGTGAAGGTAGAATTAGTAAGTAACAATGACATACCTAAGAAGCCCGCTGTGTGTGTGCGGGCACAGGCATGGATGAAAGCGAGGGGTGAGATGACAATGATGTGGGCATCTGTGTCACGTTGGCATGGATGATGACGTGGGCGTGGGCGATGGGAAGGCAAGGGCGATGGCGACTGGCGACGGGAAGGCAAAGGCAAGGTTGAGGGAGACAGGAGACAGGAGGGCAAGGGGCAAGGCGAGGACGAGGACGACGGGAAGGCAAGGGCGAGGACGACGGGAAGGCAAGGGTGTGGGCATTGAGTGCGAGGTACGAGACTGGTACAAGGTATCATCTGCAAGTGATGTCCACTGATCCTTGAAGTGGGGGGAGGGGATAAAGAACTACAAAGAAGGTGAAAAAAGAAATCAAAACACACCTTTTCCCAGAGAAGGAGGAGTGAGGAGGGAGAGGAAGAGGATGTCACCGCTGCTTACGCGACGATAACGAGTAGACTCGGAGTGGTAGTGACAAGGCTCTTAGCGGCCGCCTTCTGGCTAGGAGTGGGGGACTGATGCTATTGCCGTCGTAAGACGGACAGGAGACTCAACTTAGCGACCTAGAGTCACTAGAGAGTCGTACTTATACTACTACAGGGTACAGGGTACGGGGTACTGGGCACAGGGCGCGGGACATGAGGATACGGGGCTGCGAGTCACGTACATAGGGGCTGAGTCACAAGGCGACTCATGTAGTCCATCCACATCAGGTGAGGCGTATACGAATAACACTAGTCCGATCTTACCGCTACTCGGGGTCATCCAACTCCATTGGGTCGTCCGCGCGGCTGATATCCCCGTCGATCGAAGGGGGGAAGTCCCAGGGTCGAGGGGACGGTAACATCACCCTCCGGTTAGATGCGAGCGCGACCACGCGTCGCGTAGCGGATGATCCCCGACCCGTGACGTTGGTCGTGGCGGTCGGCATTGTTGCCGGCGAGGTGGGCGAGGGTCTCCCCGGCGTTGGCGGCGCGGAGGCGGCGGCGGCAGTTGGCGAGGATGTTGCGGGTCTCGGCCTCTTCAGCTTCGAGGGCGCGGATGCGGGAGGCGATGTTGGTGAGCTCGACGTCGGTGTGGTGGTAGCGGCAGATGTCGGTGTAGAGACCCCAGTCCTGGGTCGTATCCTGGACCTCCAATGCGAAGGCATCGAAGATCTCGGAGTCTCCGTCGATGGCACGGAGTAGCCACTTGGGTACCGGCGGATTGGCGACACCGACGTTGGAGCTGGGCTGGGCGTAGACCTCTGTAGTAAAGACAGGGTTGTCAGGGCCTCCCAAGGTACCAGCGGTGCGGGGAACGGGACCGTCGAGAAGTTGGATGTAGGGGGCGATGCGGCGGTCGTTGGTACCGGCTTGGAGGGGGATGGAGAAGTAGTGGAGCTGGCCGTTATTCTCGATAAAGCCGGCAGGGGGTTCAGACTGAATACCCTGCGGAGTGTCCGCCCTTGCGGGCTGGCTGGCCAGGCGGCGGATGGTGAGGTCGGCGAGGCGGAGGGCTTCGGTCTTGGCCTCGCAGTCGAGCTGGAGGGCCCTGGCGCCGAGGGCGAGGACGTCGCGTTGGTCCCGGCTCTGCTCCAGTTCCGCGGCTTGCTCTTCGGCCGTAAACCTAACGGCTTCCATCCGGTCCTCGGTGCGCTTGGCGGTGATGATGAGACCGCGGACCATGCGGAGGAGAACTGGAGCCGTGAGGGCGTCGGTTTGTCCTTCGACGATAGCGCTAACGGCTCGGGGTGATAGGGGTATGGCTGGCTGCGTAGCGCCGATGGCGAGGTCCACTGCAAGGACCCGTGCTGAGTTAGTGGGCGCGGCGTCCTCAACAAGAGGAAGGGCTCCATTGGAACCGGTCGTCTGATAGGGGGTTCCCGGGGCGGGGATGAAGAGGGCCTCGGTGGAGGCATAGGAGTCGGTGGGCGAGGCGGGAGTGTAGCTGGCATCTTCGACGGGGGAGAGGTGGATGGTCTGGTGGGGCATAATGGTTTGGAGTGTGGGGAGAGGATGTTGCTTCGAGTCCTCAGACCTGTCCTTTTATGCGGTTGCTCGAGCGGGCGTCTTTGATGGTACTCTTCAATCAGTGCGGGGGCGTGTACTTGGGGGGCCGGTTCCCATGTGTTGTCTGCGTCTGGGTATCCCTTCCATTTGAGGAGATATTGCAAGGTCTTCCGCCTCCCGTAGAGACGGTGATTAACGATGGCCTCGACTTCGTACTCGTGTTCACCCTCGATCAGCTCGGGGGGTGGTTTGATGTAGTTGGGGCCGTGTTGTGGGGTCTCGCGATAAGGGGTGAGGAGGCTGGCGTGGAACACGTTGTGGATCTTCCAGGTGTTGGGTAGTTGGAGCTGATACGCCACCGGTGACACCTGTTTACTGATGCGGAAAGGTCCGTGTCGCTTGGGGGCTAGTTTGGGGGTCTGGTAGGGTAATCGGAGGTTCTTTGCCTCGAGCCAGACCTTTTGATCCACGTTGAACTGGGGTGGTGGCGTTTGATGGGCGGTGCGGTTGATAGCTTCGATCGCTTGTGCACGCCTCTCGAGTGCGGTCTGCTTCCTGTCCTCCACGTGTTGATTCAACGATGGAGGGGGGTCTGTAGGGTGTAGGCGAGGCATGTAGCCGAGGAGTGCTTCTGATGGGGCAATGTTGATGGTGGCGTTTTTGTGATTGTTGTGCACCGTGGTGGCTATTCCCAGCCAATCGCTCCAATCAGTTTGGGCGCTGTTGGTGGTCAGGCGGAGGTATTGCTCTATCCACTGATTTGTTCGTTCTGATAGTCCGTCTGTTTGGGGGTGGAACGCTGAGGACATGTTTTGTTTGATCCCCAGCTGTTGGGCGAGTGCCTTTGCGAAGAAGGATGTAAATCGGGGGTCTCTGTCGGATATGACCTTATCGGGCAGGCCGAACCATCGGTAGACGTTGTCGTAGTATAGTTTGGCCACTTCTTGCCCGGTGATGGTTGTCTTGCAGGGGAGGAATACGGCCGCTCTCGTGCATCCGTGGTCTACTATCGTGAGGATGGCGTCGTACCCTTTGCTGGTCGGGAGTTGGGTGATCAGGTCCATTGCTACGATCTGGAACGGGAGTGCGTTGGTCGGTGTGGGGATGCGGTAGAGGGGGACCTTTGCTCGTTTTGTAAGATTCTTGCCTTGTTGGCATTTGGCGCACCCTCTTACGTATTGCGCGATCCATTCATTCATGTCTGGCCACCAGAAGTGTCGGCGGATGATTGTGATGGTGGGGTCTCGTCCTGGGTGTCCTCTGATTTCCAGGTCGTGGAATCGGTGGAGGATTTCCTTTTTCAGGGTGTCGTCTGGTGGAACGGCGATTCTGCCTTGTACGCGCCAGTGCTTTAAGTTATCGTCATTGTGTGAGTGGGTCATGGTTGCCTTGTGGCGTTTGATCCACCCTGCAATCTCGGCGGGGTACTTTCGTTGTATTGTCCCTATTCATCGTTCTAGTTCCCACCATTCGTCTTTGGGGTCTTCGGTGGTGGATAGTCTGATGAAGGCGTCTGGGTGGAGGAGGGTTAGGTCTTGGTTATCTGCTTCGCCTCTGTCCACTCCTGGGGGTCGGGAGAGGAGGTCTGCCGAGGTATGGAGTTTCCCTGGCACGTGTTGGATCTTTAGGTGGTACTCCTGGAGTTCTGCGAACCATCGTGCCACCCAGCGGTTTACCTTACGTGGGGATTTCCAGAAGGTTAAGTTTGCGTGGTTGGTGAGGACTGTGACTGGGATCGTCGATCCTGCCAGGTGGGGTCGCCAGTGGGCTAGGGCTTTCATTAGTGCCAGGAGTTCTCTTTCGTAGATGTCGTAGTTGCGCTCGGTTGGGGTGAATGTTGCGGAGTAGTAAGCTATGGGGTGTTTGGTTGGTGAGGTTTTTCTGGGGTGTTTGTCTCCCTCCTGTAAGAGTACGGCTCCCACGCCGTACGCGGACGCGTCTGTAGCTAGGAAGAATGGTTTGGTGTAGTCGGGTTGGCGTAGGATCGGGTTTTGACACATGTGTTTTTTGAGGGTCTCGAAGGCTTTAACTTGGGCTTCTCCCCATGCAAATGGTGTCGCCTTCTTGGTGAGGTGGATCAGTGGTCTTGCGATCTTCGAGTAATCTTTGATGAAGTATCGGTAGTATCCTGTGAATCCCAGGAAGGCTCTGACGTCTCGGACTGTTCGTGGGGGTTTCCAGTCCGCTACTCCTTGTACCTTGGCTGGGTCCATCCGTATGGTGTTGTGGCCCAGGATGACACCTAGGAATTCGACTTCCTTTTTCTCGAAGACGCACTTCTCTGGTTTGAGGAAGAGGTCGTGTTTGCGCAGCTTGTCGAGGATTTGGTGGACTCTTGTTCGGTGGTATGGGAGGTCTGATCGGGTGTGTATGAGGATATCGTCCATGTAGATCGACAGCCAGTCTTGTCGGAGTTCTTCCCTGAATAGCGCGTTCATCATGGTCTGGAAGGTGGCTGGGGAGTTGGTCATCCCAAAGAACATCACCTGTGGTTCAAAGAGACCGTGATTTGTGACAAACGCCGCTTTCCATTGATCTCCGTCGCGTATCCGTATGTTGTTATATCCCCAGCGAATGTCAAATTTGGTGAATAGGCTGGCTCCTCTGACTCTTGCGATGAGCTCGGGGATGAGTGGGAGTGGTGTGGCGTTTCGGCGGGTCCATTTGTTAAGCTTTCGGTAGTCCTGTACTGGTCGGAGTTTCCCGTCTTTCTTTTTGACGAAGAAGAATGGGGCCGCGAATTGGCTTTTGGACTCGGTGATGTATCCCTTGTCGAGGTGTTCTTGAAGGAACGTTGCGAGTGCTTCTTGTTCTGGTTGGGTCAGGGCGTATACCTTCCCTGGCATGTGTTCTGGGTGGCCTGGTTTTAGTTCTATGGCGTGATCCCATTCTCGTGGTGGCGGGAATCGCTTTGATTCTGCTTCGCTGAACACGAATGAGTGTCGGCGGTACTCTTTCGGAATCGGTGAGGGTTGGACTGCGTGTTTCTCGGCTAGCTTTGAAGCTAGTGTTTGTCGGTCTGTTGCTGTGGCGGTATGGATTTTTGTCGTCGTTCGCTTGATCCTAGCTTTGATGACGACGGGTAGTTGTTCGTAGGCGATCCATCCTTTTGCCCAGTCGATGACTGGTTGGACTGCGGCGAACCATGGGTAGCCTAAGATTACCTTTTGTTCGCCTAGGTTGGTGAGGAAGAAGCGCATCGTGCGCGTTTGGTCGCCTGTTCGTACGTCTAGGTCGGTGTAGTGGGTGATTTGTCCGTGGCGGTTCTGTGTCCCATCTACGTTAAACACCTTGCGGGGTTCTGCCAACTCTTCGATTGGTAGTTTGAGTTCTTTTGCATAGTTGGGGTTGATGAAGTTCTCCGTGGCGCCGGAGTCTAATAGTGCAGAGGTTTCGGCCCTCTTGAACAAGGAGTTTAAGTATACGCGAATTGTCATTGATTGACGGTTCGATAGATACACGCTCCTTGTACTTAATGCCCTAACCAAGGCCGAACTGGTTAGGCGTCCTGAAAACCCTCTTCCTCGGCTGCTACTATTCCTCCTCCGAAATGCGCCGCTACTTGGTCTCGTTGGTCAGTAGACATGGCCGCCAGTCTGGTGGCTATTTCGTCTACTGGGTTCTCGTTAGTGGTCGTGGTGTCTGACATCCAGTCGACCAGTTGTGCCGTGGCTACGCGCGGTTTCTTTTTCCGGTTGGGACAGTTGCGCGCGAAGTGTCCAACTTGGTTGCATTCGTAGCAGGCGCCACGGGGGGCTCG
This sequence comes from Russula ochroleuca, assembly GCA_015178965.1. Classification (NCBI taxonomy): domain Eukaryota; kingdom Fungi; phylum Basidiomycota; class Agaricomycetes; order Russulales; family Russulaceae; genus Russula; species Russula ochroleuca. The sequence continues at coordinate 494,595 of WHVB01000019.1, forward strand.
GTCAGCGCTGCGGGGGTTTCTGTCGGTCGGTTGGGTTTGGGCGACGTTCACCTGATAGACGTTCCCTTGTTCGTCTTGCATTTGGACCGTCCTTCCTTGGGGGTTTCGGTTCCTCCAGTTGTTGTTTCGGTTGGCACGTGCTCGGTCTGCATCGACGTCCATTGGGACGGGGGCGTTGTTTAAGTGGCGGGGGGCGTTGGTGGAATTATATCCTCTGATATTGGGGCGACTGGGTTGTTGATTGGTGGGATTGGGCTGTGCGAATCGATTCCATCTCGATGACGGTGGTCGGTTCGTGGTGCCTTTGTCCTGCTTGAACATCTCGTAGATGAGGAGTTGGGACGCTACGCTGTCGATTGCTCGTTGTTTGATCTCTGCATAGGTATTGACCTTGGGGGGTTTGACTATGTCGTTGACGATGGACTTGGTTAGTCCTTTCAGGAAGTACCTGACGGTTGCGGGTGCCGTGAGCGGGTATTCGGCCTTTCGGGCGACTCTCTCGAAGTCCTGGATGTATTGGTCGACTTCGGGCCATTTCATCTTCATATTTTCGATCTGGAGGCGTGCTCGCTCTTCAGCTTGGGTGTCTTGGAATTGGTTCCGGAACTCGTTCAGGAAGTGTATCCAGACGTCAGGGACGTCTTCAATGAGTGGGTCCAATCGGTCCACCCAGTCTCCTTGGTTGAGGGCCCATTCGTCCACGGTTGGGCCTTTGATGAATGTCAGCGCTATTGCTACGCGGCGGATCCAGGATTGGAGGCCGGGGACTGTGGCGTTTACGCGGAAGTAGTGTTGTAGCTCGTTTATGAATTGGTCCGCTTTTGCTCGGTCTCCGTCAAACTCCGTGGGGGCGCTTCCCATGAGGCGGGCGTCTTGGTTTGCTGGGGGCATCGGTGGTGTGGCCGGGGGGTTGGGGGCTCCGGGGTTTCCTCCGGGGTTGCCTCCTCCTCCTCCGGGGTTGCCTCCTCCTCCTCCGGGGTTGCTTCCTCCCCCTCCAGGGTTTCCTCCTCCTCCTCCGGGGTTGTTACTCGGCTGTCGCTTCATTGCCGTATCTAGCTTCTTTTGCACGGAGGCTACTATCTTGGGTTTGGTGGTTGTGGTGGCGGTAGTGGTGGTTGCTGTGGCGGTTGCCATGGCGTGCTCGTGTATCAATGAAGCGAATGGTCGGGTGTCGATGAGTGGGGAGTTTCTGATGATGGTGTTGGTGTGGTCCTCTGTGGGTTCTTCGTCAGTGGTAGGTGAGTTGGGTTGTTGGTCTGTGGAGACAGGGGACGGGGGCCGAGTGTTGTCTTCGGTGTCGTCGTCGGAGTCAAGGGGGATGGGTAGGAATGTTCCTCCTTTGCGTCTGCGTCGGCGTCTTTCTTGTGCGTTCAACTCGTTGTGGGCTTCGATGTCAGGTCTTCTGGGTCCTCGCACTAATTTGAATTTGTCTCCGTCCTCTTCGAGGTAGACTTGGGTGAGGAATCCTTTCTCGTTGTGTATCCAGACGTGGGTTCCGTCTATGCAGTCCTGTGCCTTCTTGGTCGTATCAGGGTGGTATAGTATTGCTATCCCGTCATATCCGGGGATGACTCCTTTGTCGATTCTGCGTAGGTGCGCGTTCTTTGGTGGTTTGTCGTCGTCTCCAAAGTCCGTGAGGTATTCCTTGGGTGGGGCCTCCGTGATGATAAGAAAGTTGAGTCTAATGTCACCGCTGCTTACGCGACGATAACGAGTAGACTCGGAGTGGTAGTGACAAGGCTCTTAGCGGCCGCCTTCTGGCTAGGAGTGGGGGACTGATGCTATTGCCGTCGTAAGACGGACAGGAGACTCAACTTAGCGACCTAGAGTCACTAGAGAGTCGTACTTATACTACTACAGGGTACAGGGTACGGGGTACTGGGCACAGGGCGCGGGACATGAGGATACGGGGCTGCGAGTCACGTACATAGGGGCTGAGTCACAAGGCGACTCATGTAGTCCATCCACATCAGGTGAGGCGTATACGAATAACACTAGTCCGATCTTACCGCTACTCGGGGTCATCCAACTCCATTGGGTCGTCCGCGCGGCTGATATCCCCGTCAATCGAAGGGGGGAAGTCCCAGGGTCGAGGGGACGGTAACAGAGGAAGAGGAAGACGGAGGAAAGAACAAGTCGAACACAAACGAGTTGAACATTGAACACGTGATGTTCAATTTAGAACCGCATGACACACAACTTAGAAATTTTCTGGGGAAACAAATCACGCCCGTGCAGCCCGAGTTTCCCATGCAGGCTTTGGTCACTGCAAGCAAAGCCAATTGTTCTCATATCTCATAAAATAAAATAGATTAAATTCTGAAAATATTTGCGTAGATTGACAGGATTAGAATATAGGGGGTACTCTGCCAACACTAAGCGATCCAGTCAGCGGTTCCCAAGTTATTTAAGTATCTTTGATCACTTTGAACCAAATTAAAGCTAGTCAAATAAATTGGGAACCACTAATCAAATCACTTAGTGTTGGCAGAGGACTGTTAAGCCCGCAGCGGGGCTTCGTGCACACTTGACCGAAGAGGAAGGTGTGCGGTCCGAAGCGTGCTGTGACACGTGATCAGACTCCTGAGGTGCGCGTTGATTGTTATAGCACAATCACTAAGCTCCGAAGATGAGATCCGCCTTTAAGGACCTCGAAAGGTAGATGGAAGAGCTGAGAGGGCCGCGCAAGGAGCAGGAGTATACAAGGAGCTGCGATTGCAAAGCAAAGTCGAGCTTAAGGCTCAACTGTTCGTACAGAGTTGTATATATACAGAGTCGAACCTAGTATGACTAATAGTCTCAGAACCGGTTGTTAAGCCGATTTGTAAGGGATCAGTCATCCACCCTATCGTACAGTAAGCATGATGCACTTGTGAGTCATCCATCAGTCAGTCATCAGTCAGCGGTACAGTAAGAGCCTCAGTCAGCCAGTCCAGTCGAGGAGCCACACGTGTATCGTATGTGAGTCATGGGATCACGTGATCCCAGCCAGTCCGTCGGTCCGTAAAACACCTCACCTCTCTCCGTACTAGAGATGGAGCTTATCACCACCCTCCCCTCAAAGAAGCGCTTCCACACGCTAATCGGATCCCTCGTTGTCACCGGGGATGTAATCGTAGGGCGGAGAAGGGGAGCGAGGGACATAAGAGGGGCCTGCATTCTCAAACTCGTCTAAGACGACTTGAGTGATGGCCTGGCACATGGCAATCCCTGCGCTGCTGAGTTCCCCTTTGCAGAGGTCATCACACCCCGCATTGTTGTGGTCGTACTCTATCTCCCGCTCTTCCAAGGTGAGGTAACGGGCATGGCATTGGCGGGTGAGGTAATGGCCGTTAGCGTGGCGGCGGCGACCTCCATAGGGGCAGGTGTCCGGCATCTGGTTCCAGAAGAAGCGATGGTGGCAGGGAACTCGGCACCATCCGGATGCCGAGATCGAGCAGAGATGGTGGGGCGTTTCACATTGGGTGGAGAGGTGGTCGTACCATGGGCAATAAGAGCAGCATTTGCGCTCCTCGAATTCCTCTTGGGCCAGGGCATTGTCGGTGGCGTTCTCGCTGTTCCAGGAAACTCTGCTGCCTGCCCCTCCTCTTAAACGGGAGTCAGGTCGGGTGACGATGTTGGTGTGGTAGGGTGCAGAGTTCCGTCTGGAGCGTCGGTGTCGCCATGCCAGTTCGCCTCTCTCGTCATCCTCCTCTATCAGCCCCAGAAGTCTGTCTCGTGCATTAGCTCGGATGAGTCTCTGGCGGACTGCCTTGGTCCGACCGACGTGGGCGAGTTGATAGATACCGAATTCGGCCCTCCTCTTCTGGGCATAGGCTTCCAGAGCTTGGACTTTGCGGAGGCAGAAAGCCAATTTACGTTTATCGGCCTCCAGGTTCCGAAGATGGATGATGTCTGCCTTCACCCCATAGTCCCCTAGGTCCTCAATCGCCCTTTCCATCGGGCCGCCTATCATCCTTTCTTCTGCCATTAGTTTGAAATGTTTATCGTCGCGATAGTCGGCAGGTGCCGCCCAAGATGCTGGAGCGGCTTCCAGGGTTTCTGCATAGACTGGTCGCCCGGCTCCCATGGTTCCGTAGATGGTGGGTTCTCCCGTGATGTCATCAATGTGGAAACGCACAAACCTCGCATCCACTTTGACCTCTGGCTCCGCCTCGGTCGCCGGGATTTTGATGGAGGTCAGGTGGATTTCTGACTGGAATCTAATCCAGTCGTCGCCGGGGTGCGTCTGTACAAGGTCGTTGACGTCGATCTCAAGGGTGTAGTGTGATGGGAAGCTATGCATGGACGTGGCCGGGGAGGAGCTCGGTGTTGTGCTTGATACCGAGGTCAGTGGAGTGGCTGCGCGGTGGATCTCGTTGGTTTCGGGGTTTAGTACTAGAGGGTGGTCAGCCTCTTCCTGTCGCTCTAGCATGAGTTGAGCTGCCGCCAGGCTGCTCGGGGAATAGAAGAGTCTGTCTCTTGCGAAGCTGCTAAGGCCGTGGACAAGGTTTCGCGGGTCTTCTGGGTTGTCTTGGGGAAGCGTACTGGTGCGTGGTGGAATAGGCAGTGGTTCGGGACTGGGGACTCGGCTGGGTCCGTGTACGCTGTATAACGAAGGCGAGAGGCGCAAGTACTCTTCGAGTTCGAAGCTGGGGGGTGTGTCTGTTGGTGGGGTGTATTCTGGCTCCCTTGGGAAGGCCGGTGGGGGCTCTGTAGTAGGGTGAAGCATTGCTTCTAATACTGCTACTTCTTCCGTGTCGACCGCTAGCATGGCGTCGCGGGTGGTAGGAGAGGGAGAGCTGTACTGGGAGGACATCAGGGATAGGTTTTCGAACTGTGTGCAGAGTGTAGTGATGTCGGGGAGCGGTGAGGACTCCATGGTCAGTTCTTTGGGGTTTATAACCATCCTCCGAATGGCCTTGGGGTTCTTATCGTGGAATTCCTTTACTCTGGTGGAGGCGTTACCTAGATTCCGTTTTGGTTCCCAGGAATCATGTGCCTCGGAGAATCCCTTCCACCGGACAAGATATTGTAGTGTCCTCGCCTTTCCTGTTCGCCTTGAGGCTAACACGTTGTCTACTTCCCATTCTTCATGTCCTTCGATCAGGTCAGGAGGTGCTTCAGGGAAGTTGGGTCCGTGTACTTCCGTTTCCTTGTATGGGTGGAGGACAGCCGCGTGGAAGGTGTTATGGATTTTCCATGTGGCTGGGAGGTCTAGTCGATACATTACAGCGCTGAGTACTTCCATCACTTTGAAGGGTCCAAAGCGTTTGGCCCTTAATCTCATTGTGGGGTGTGTTGTTCGGAGATGGGTTCCTTCTAACCAGACTTTCTGATCCACGCGGTATCGTTGAAAATGGGGGTCTTTTGTCCAGAGGGATTGCGCCTTGCTGATGGCTTCTTGGGCGTTTTTCCTGGCTTCTAGAAGCTGGGACTTTCTTTCTTCGATTGCAGGTACATTCCCGACGCACGTGGGTTGATGGGTGCGAGGAATAAATCCCATCCATAATTCGTACGGGGGTTTCTTTGTGGTCGATGAAGGGCGGGAATTTATCATGTATTGCGCGACCTTGAGCCAATCTGCCCAGTTATCTTGTTGGTGATTGCAAAAGATCCTCAGGATGGTTTCTACCGTCTGATTCATTCTTTCCGATTGCCCGTCTGTTTGAGGGTGATAGGCCGAGCTCATGTTCTGCTTGATTTCGAGTTGGGCACAAAGTTCCTTGAAGAATTGCGAGGTGAACCGCGTGTCTCTGTCCGAGATAATTCTTTTAGGAATTCCAGTGTAGGGGAATGCGTGGTCCCTAAAGAGCCTCGCGACCTCTTCGCTCCCCATGTCTTCTCTACACGGGATCAGGATTACGGCCTTTGTACAGTCATGATCGGTGATGGTGAGGATTGTATCACAGCCGTGTAAATCGGGTAGTTTTGTGATGAAATCGACTGTGATCGTGGCGAAGGGTGTTGTGTCTTCACCAGGACCGATCGGCGCAATGGGGGGTACGTTGCGGTGTGTGATTGTTTTTACCGCCTGGCAGGTGGCGCACCCTTTGACGTAATCTTCGACATCTTTATGGATTGTGGGCCACCAGTAATCTCGTTTTAGCATCAAGTAGGTTTTCCAAACTCCGGGGTGTCCCGACGTCGGAGTATCATGATACTCCTGGAGGAACATGTGTCGGAGTTGTGTATCTTCAGGGATCACTAGTGATCCAGCCTTCCACCAGACCTTCCACTCGTCTTGGTAAATGTTGTGTTTCTTCTTCCAAGTTTGGCATAGTTTGTTGTTTGCCTTCTGTAGGCGGTGAACTTGTTGCTCCAGGATGGAGATTTCTATTGCTCTGGCGAAGAGCTCATCAGGAAGGGCTGTGGTCTCTTCATTATCCGCTGATCCGTCATTATGGTCTGGACATCGGGATAGGGGGTCCGCTTGGTTCCGCTTGCCCGGGAGGTGGACTAATTCAAAGTCGAAGTCTGCCAGGAATGCAATATAGCGGGCCACTCGTCTGTTCAGTTTTTGCGGATGTCGGTAATAGCAGAGGTTGTCGTGGTCCGTATAGATTGTCAGTTTATGGGGTGATCCCATTACCAGATGTCGGACACGTTTGAGACCTTCAATGATGGCTAGAAACTCTCGGTCTCCGATAGAGTAATTTCTTTCCGCTGCATTTAGTGCCTTCGAATGATAGGCCACTGCTCGTCTTTTGTTATTGTCGTCTCTTTGATAGAGGATACTGCTGAGCGCGAATGCTGAGGCATCGACTTCGAGTTCGTACGGTTTTGCTGGGTTCGGGTGCCAGAGGACCGGCTCGGTGGTTACTCGTGTGATGAGTTCGTCCAACGCTTTTGTGCACTTCTCAGTCCAGATGAAGGGGGTCTCCTTTTTTGTGAGGTCGTGTAGAGGTCGGGCTATAGATGCAAACCCTTGGATGAAGGGTCATTGGTAGCCCAATATGCCTAGGGTCTTCCTTACTTCTTCTACGGATTTGAGCGTCCTGGGCCATTCTGATATTCCTTTCACTTTGGCGGGGTCGATACGTACTCTTCCGCCTCCTACGAGCCATCCGAGGATTTCCATTTCGTCCTTTTCGAATTGGCATTTCTTTGGCTTTAGGAAGTAAGAGCATTCTTCCATTTTGTCAAGAAAGTCGTGGACAATTTGTTTGTGTAGTTGGCGGCCCTCTTCGTCGTTGGCAGTGGCCACCCACCAGTCGTCCATATAATTGCCTAGGTTCTCAGGATATTTTTGAAGCAGGGGGCGAAAATCTCGGTGCATCGTTCGTTGGAAGAAGGGTGGTGCGTTCGTGAGGCCGAAATACATTACTCGGGGAACATAGGTGCCTTGGGGGGTTTTAAACGCTGCCTTAGTTTGGTCTTCTTCGGCAATGCGTATGTTATTGTATCCCCAGCGAATGTCGAACTTGGAGAATAATAGTTTGCCGTGTAGTCTTTCTAATGCGGATTGTATATTGGGCAGAGGATTGTTATCTCTGACTGTATACTTGTTCAATTGCCTGTAGTCCATGATGATTCGTTTCTCCGAGCTGTCTTTTTTGTTGATGAAGTAGACTGGTGCCGTGTAGGGCGATGGTCCTTCGTAGATCCGTCCTAGTTCTTCTTCTTCGAGAATCCACTTTTGCAGGAGTTCTCTGGTGGAATTTGTCACGTCGCGGGTCTGTGCGCAAGCACCCCTCGATGCAACACCTCGCCCCGGGGCTCTGTCTGGAACAGACCCCAAAGCCAATTTTTGGACCCTGTTATGGGGCCTCGCGCCCATTACTGTACGCTCGGCCAATCCCCTTTGTTATCTCCCTTCCTTTGTCTTACTCTTCTGCCATGTCCCATTCCCCTATTCTTACTATACACTTGACTCAAGCATGCCCCACCCAAATGGACACGCGTCCCCATTATCCCTATCATGTGCCGCTTACTATAATAGCAAACGCGACTCACTTTGGTACCTTACTATAGGGCTTATTATTACCAGTACGAGACATGTAGCACAATAACATGTAATAGCTTATATAGCGCGATGTGCGCCTAGCTGAATGTTCATCCAATCCGTCTCGTTCGTTCTGTCCTCCCTGCGTGCCTCTAACTTTCTTGCGTACTACCCCTTCCCATAAACCTTCCCGCCCACTAGGTTATGGGCCCTGACCGCGCATAAGAAATCAGTACACATACAAACAAAACCTTGAACACTAACCTTTATTTTTAGGCATGTGCGAAGAACGCGTCCATCTGCCAAAGCTGGCGGAAGACGGATCTAACTGGATCATTTACAGGAATCGCATTACGTGGACGATGAACATGAGGGGTCTTGGAGATCACCTCACGTCCGAGAAGATCACGAAAGCGTACACGGACGCTGGGACCGTTGGCGGACTCTCCGCTGACCAGCGTTGGGAGAGGGATGGGTTCAGAGCATCGAGCATCCTCGAAGCTACGATACCCGATGATCTCTTCCACAAGATTCAAGACACCACGACTGTCAAGGAGGTCTGGGAAAAGTTGAAGGCGGAGTATGAGGGGCAGTCGAGGTCGGTGATGGTGGATTTGGGGAGGAAGTTTACGTCGACACGCTGCGGGGAGGATGACAACGTACGCGCTCACTTCACAAAGCTCGCTAACATACGTGAGAAGTTGTCAGCCATCGGGAGAAAAGTCAGCAATGATGAATATGTATCTGTTCTCGTCGGCTCCCTCCCCGACTGCTACAATGGTCCCATCAACTCCCTCATCAACGCTTGCAATGCCACCAAAACCGACCTCACCCATACAGCCGTCATCCGGGCAGCAACCCGGGAGTACGAGAAGCGCTCCCTCCAGAAAGAAAACCAAGCTCAAGATGAAGCTTACGCCGCCGCCGATGCCAAGTCCAAGAAGAAGGATGTCGAGTGCTTCAATTGCAAGAAGCGTGGGCACTACAAGTCCGAGTGCTGGGCAAAGGGCGGCGGGGATGAGGGAGGAGGGCCGAAGAAGAGCAGCAAGTCGTCCAAGGCCAAGGCTGGCAAGGGCAAGGACGCTGCCAACGCCGCAGAGGGCTCGGATTTCTCGGAGTCTGGGGATGAGTCCTGGGCAGTTATTGATGATAAGACTGATGGGTCTATGGCGACAATCGTCGAGGTCGACGGTGCCTCCAGTGAGGGGGAGCCCTGTGACCAGCAATCAGCATTTTTAGCCAGTTCGGCACTTACTGGATCTGAGGCAGAGCTCTACGACTCAGGCGCCTCACGACATATGTCTCCCTTCCAACACCGTTTCACCAACCTCCGTTCCATCCCCCCTAGACCTATCACTGCTGCCAACAATCGCATCTTCTATGCCACTGGTATGGGCAATCTTCAGATCGACGTCCCCAATGGCTCTGAGTCAACGCACATCACCTTGAGGGACGCTCTCTACGCACCTGAGATGACCCTCACTGTTATCAGCATCAGCAAGATCGCTAGCGCTGGGTACTCGGTTATCTTTAAGGGGAAGATCTGCAAGATCAAGAACAAGTCCGGCAAGACTGTCGGCAAGATCGAGGCAAGACCAAATGGGCTGTATCGGGTAGATCGCCCGATCTTAGCCGCTGCTGCCGCGCAAGAATCACGAGTCGACATTCTCACGGCTCACCGGAGGCTTGGACATATCTCAGCCGACGCTATCCGAGATCTCGCTCACGCCAACGCAGTCACTGGCTTGCACATAATAGATCCATCTTCCACCATCTCCTGCGACTCATGTGAGCATGCTAAGGCGACACACAAGATTATTTGCAAACAGACAACAACCTCTCGCGCTCAGGCTTTCGGCGACGAGATTCACACCGATGTATGGGGGCCATCCAGGGTTGAGACCTTAGGAGGCCGGCGTTATTATATCACTTTCACTGACGACCATACTCGCTTCACCAAAATTCAGTTGCTACGAACCAAGGACGAAGCCTTTGCAGCTTACAAGGCTTTCGCGGAGTGGGCTAAGACTCAGCATGGAGTACGGGTCAAGCAGTTGAGGTCGGACCGCGGTGGGGAGTATACCAGCGGCGAGTTCTCCGATTTTCTTAAGTCCCAAGGGACCGAACGCCGCCTCACCACCCATGACACCCCTCAGCACAATGGAGTCGCGGAGTCGCTGAACTGTCGAATCCTCGAACGAGTTCGCGCCGTGTGCCATCACGCGCAGCTCCCGAAGACGTTATGGGGAGAGGCTACCCACTTTATTATTTGGCTGAAGAACCGGGTTATCACACTGGGCACTTGGGAAGGTGACCCCCCATGAACAGTTGTATGGGACGAAGCCCGACTTCAGCAACGTGCCCGAGTGGGGGCAGAAGGTATGGGTACATCAGGGATCCGCATCGAAGTTAGACGGACGCGCAGCAGAGGTGCGATGGGTAGGATTTGACAGCAATAGCACGCACGCTCACCACGTCTATTGGCAGGGCAAGAACCGTGTCTCAGTCGAGCGCGATGTCCGTTTTGTCTCGACATCAGTCACCGTCCACATCCCTTCCCCTCTCCTTCCTGCCCATACTCCCACATCCACCACTGCCACTACTACACTACCGCCAACTCTACCCACACCTACACCCACGCAAACACAAGTCACATCCCTTCCCACACCACCTGTCAGCACTGCCGCACCACAACGAACCCAAGTCGCAACACCAAGTACCACAACGCCTTCAGACATACCTGCAGCCACCGACAGCGGAGAAGAGGAGATACCTGACGAAGAAGACAAGTCTCCGGAGCGGAGCACCATTATCTCACCTTCCAACCAGCCGACACCGGAGCCATCACCAGCACCAGCAAATCCGGGCACGTGCAAGACCACATGCATCAGCATCCCTTCGCTCAAGGCACAGGAAGTTCAAGCCGTCAAGGACTCTCAAGCGGCCGCTAAGAAGTCTCAAGTCACCAAGGCCAGCAGCTCCAAGACGAAGAAGTCATCCGCCACCAGCAACACATTCAGAGGTTGCCACCCTGATTACACCGGGCCCCCCCCAACCGCGCTCCTCGTTGACGATGAGCAAACATATGTTTTTCACACCGAGTATGACTCGCTTACCACCACCGATATTAGCAGCGATCCCAAGTCACTTGCAGAGGCACACGCTCGCCCCGACTGGCCTTCCTGGAAGGCAGCAATGGACAAGGAGATCGCCACACTTGAAGCCGCAAAGACCTGGACCACCGTTCCGCAACCACAAGGCAAGAACATTGTCGGATCAAAATGGGTTTTTCGCATCAAGCGCAAGTCCGATGGGTCCATTGACAAATACAAGGCCCGTCTTGTCACCCGCGGATTCACTCAGATCTACGGCATCGATTACTTCGACACTTATTCCCCCGTCACTAAGATGGCAAGTTTCCGTCTTATCCTAGCTATGGCTGCCCGCTATGACTGGGATGTTGAGTCGTTCGACTTCAACGGCGCTTATCTCAATGGCACACTCAGCGATGATGAAGAGATCTACATGAAGGAACCCCCCGGATACGAGACTCAGGGGGAGCACAGTGTCAAATGACTTCAGAAGTCACTGTATGGGCTCAAGCAAGCCGGGAGGAAGTGGTACGAGGCACTGTCCCGCTCTCTCACTGATCTGGGTTTCCGCGCTACCTCAGCAGACCCCGGCATATTCTTCGCCAAGATCGGTGATCACATCCTTATTCTCGCCATCCACGTCGATGACTGCGCGCTCACAGGCAGTTCCCCATCTCTTATCACTGAGTACAAGAGCAAGTTCAACGCTTGTTACACCCTCACCGACCTAGGACCTATTCACTGGTTCTTGGGTATCAAGATCACTCACGATCGATCTGCGCACACTATCTCCCTTTCCCAAACATCCTACATCGACTCTATCATCGCGCGCTTCAAGCTAGAAGATGCCAAGTCATTCAGCACTCCTATGATCCCCGGCGTCAACTACTCTCGCCTGGAATCTCCCTCTGACGCCACTGAAGCCGCACGCATGGAGAAAGTGCCTTATCGCGAGGCAATCGGAAGTCTCATGTATGTGTCCGTCGCCACTCGTCCTGACATCACTCATGCCGTCTCCGCCCTCTCTCGCTTTCTCGACAACCCCGGTTCCACCCATTGGGAGGCCATCAAACGGGTCTTTCGCTATCTGGCTGGCACCAGAACCTTCGCACTTACTTACGGCGGAGACAAGCAGGATCTCGTGGGCTACACTGACGCAGATGGTGCCTCTGAGGAGCATCGTCACGTGATCTCAGGATACGCATTTCTTATCGACAGAGGCGCAGTTTCCTGGTACTCACACAAGCAGGAGATCGTCACCTTATCAACAGCGGAGGCCGAGTATGTTGCGGCAACGCACGTGGCTAAGGAGGCCATCTGGCTTCGCAGGCTCATCTTCGAGCTCTTCCCGCTCCCAACCACCCCCACGACGATCCACTGCAACAACCAGGCTGTGATCAAGCTCGCGATGGACGACAACTATCATGCCAGGACTAAGCATATTGATATTTGTTATCATTTCATTCGCCAGGTTATCGCTGAAAAGACTATCACGCTTATCTACTGTCCCACAGATGATATGGCAGCGGACTTTCTCACCAAATCCTTACCCAAGTGGAAGGTCTCATCGCATTCGTGTACCCTCGGGTTACGTCGCGTTTGAGGGGGAGTGGTGGAATTTGTCGCGTCGCGGGTCTGTGCGCAAGCACCCCTCGATGCAACACCTCGCCCCGGGGCTCTGTCTGGAACAGACCCCAAAGCCAATTTTTGGACCCTGTTATGGGGCCTCGTGCCCATTACTGTATGCTTGGCCAATCCCCTTTGTTATCTCCCTTCCTTTGTCTTACTCTTCTGCCATGTCCCATTCCCCTATTCTTACTATACACTTGACTCAAGCATGCCCCACCCAAATGGACACGCGTCCCCATTATCCCTATCATGTGCCGCTTACTATAATAGCAAACGCGACTCACTTTGGTACCTTACTATAGGGCTTATTATTACCAGTACGAGACATGTAGCACAATAACATGTAATAGCTTATATAGCGCGATGTGTGCCTAGCTGAATGTTCATCCAATCCGTCTCGTTTGTTCTGTCCTCCCTGCGTGCCTCTAACTTTCTTGCATACTACCCCTTCCCATAAACCTTCCCGCCCACTATTCTCGTTCGTCTTTGGATAGGGGGTACACCTTGCAATTTAACTCCTTTGGTGCGTCTGGAGTTAGTTTGATAGTCATATCTTCCGATCTTGCAGGGGGGAAGCGTCGTGCTTCTTCTTCAGAGAAGACCTTTTGATGTCTTCGATACTCTTTGGAAATGGTGTCGATGGTAAGGTGGATTTTATCTTTATCCGCCTTTTGGGCCCATTCTTGTGCGATGTTGGTCCGTCGTACATAGATGGCTTCATCTTCCTTGGGTTTCCCTAGTTGTTTGATCGCCTCTCTCTGCATAAAGAAGATGTTCTTGGCGATATGCATGTATCGGCTGCTTTGAAGCTGTACCAAGTCCCCTGAGACCTTTCCTGTCTTCCAGTTGATTTTTGGGTTGAAATTGTAAAGGAAGGGGTATTCTAGGATGATGCGATCCTTTCCTAGGCTTGTGATGTAGAATCTCTGGAGCATATGTTTGTCCCCTTTGACGATACAGAGCCAGCAGTAATGGGTGATCTTCCCTTGTTTGTTTTCTGTGCCGTCAACATTGTGGACAGTAACTGGTCTAGCCAGTTCCTTGCATCCTATTCCAAGTCGTTTCCAGGTGTCTTCGTCGATGAAGTTGTCGGTTGCGCCACTATCTATGAGGGCAGATTCATCGGCCTTGGATTGCGAGGTGCGGAAAGAAACATTCATATTCAGAGTCGATAGTTTCCTAATGTACATCGTATCTTGCAATCCCATTGCTCTAAGCCAGACCATCGGCTTCGAGCTTCCTAAAAATCCGCCTTGGCCGATAGCTCCTCGTAGAGGTTTTCTCGGTCTTCAATAGTCATCCCCCTAATGTACTGGAGGACGTCCTTTTTGGTGTAGGAAGGAGGTGCGGTGGTCGAGGTTTCAGCTTCGCTATGCTGTTCCTCTTCCTCATCTTCATTGATTACTGCGGCTCGGACCTTGGGCTTTTCTTTGGTGTATTGCCCTTGGGAGCTGCGGGGTCGATCGGGGGTTTTTCCTTTGCCTTTGTCGGGGCAAGCTCTGGACATGTGTCCCAATTTGCGGCAGCGGAAACACCTTCCTTCCTTCATTAGCTTGACGCATTCTTCATTTGTTAGCTTTCCGGTAGTACGGATGGCGTCGATGTCCATTGCGTTGGGGTCCTTCTGTCGTTTCGGTGGAGAGGGCTTTTGATAGCTCCTCATTTGGTTGGCCCTGGTCGAGATGTGACCAGGTCCTCCTTTGGGTCCAATGTTGTCGTTCAGGTCTTGCCATCTTTGGACTGTCTTTCGGGTTGCATCGTACCACTCTTCCATCGTTGCTGGTAGGATTTCTCGTTGGCGGATGACACAGTGGAGTCCAACTGGTAGAATGTCCTGGAACAGCTTAATTGTTCCTTCTGCATCTGGTCCCCATCCCGCTTCCCTAATAAGGCGTTTAAAGAGTGTGATGGAGGAGTCGACTTTGTCCACGTCCAATTCCATCTTTGTAAGACGGGAGTACGCGTCTTGTTTCTTTGTGGAATCAGTGAAGGCATCTCTGAATGCCCTTGCGAACCATTCCCAGAGAGCGGGGTCGTTTTCTGCGTGTGTCGGGGGATCTCCTGTGGTTGGGTTTCCTTCTACCTTGATGGATAGTTGGTCTGCCATGTCATATGCCCAATCGTCGACCAATGGTCCTTTGATAAAGGTAATGGCATAAGCCACTTGTTCTGCTTTGTTTGTAAAGGTGGAGTTGTGTCGGTTAAGGAAGCGATATGCTCCGAATTGTTGCATGAAGTGTTCGGCGTCTTTCCTGTCTCCTTGGAAGATTTGGGGAATCATTCCTTTGAGGGCTTCGTTGCGGGGTGGTGCGGCTGCTGCTTGTCCAGCTGCTGGTTGGCCTCCACCGCCGCCTCCACCGCCGCCGCCTCCTCCACTGCCGCCGCCTGGTTGTCCTCCGGCAGGTGGTTGTCTTCCGGCAGGTGGTTGTCCTCCAGCTGGTGGTTGTTGGGGTTGTCCTCCAGCTGGTGGTGGAGCTTGTGCTGGTCCAGCTACCTGTGCCGGTTGTACATGAGCTATGGCAATTGCTGCCATTGCTGCTGTGAGTTGTTCGATGACCGGTGCGTGAGCTTGGTCGGTCGTGGGGATGTCTGGATCTGAGGCTGGTGAAGTGGTCTTTACTTCGGGTGCTTCGTCACTTCCTTGTGTGATCTCTGTGTGGATTCGTTCGAGATCCGGGGCAAGCAGGAACGGTTGGCTTTTAGTTCCTAGTCCTGATTCGTGAGGGTCTTTGATCTCGTCTTCTCTGCTAACTTCATAGCACTTGTCGATGGTCCAACTGATTTTGTACCAGGTTCTGTTGATGTATTCAACAGGGTATGTGTATAACCCTTCTTTGAGGTGATACACTGATCGTCCCTCGGTCCGTGATTCTAGCCAGAAGGCCTTTCCCTGTATTTCTATAGGGAGGTTGTCGGTGGTTCTATTTCTGAACCTGATGTCGGGGCTCTTTGAGAGCTTTCGCTTTCTTCCGAGGTCGAGTAGTATGTTAGCCAGGTTGGCTTGAGAGAAGCTCGACTTGTGTTAAGCCCGCAGCAGGGCTTTGTGCACACTTGACTGAAGAGGAAGGTGTGCGGTCCGAAGCGTGCCATGACACACAATCAGACTCCTGAGGTGCGCGTTGATTGTTATAGCACAATCACTAAGCTCCGAAGATGAGATCCGCCTTTAAGGACCTCGAAAGGTAGATGGAAGAGCTGAGAGGGCCGTGCAAGGAGCAGGAGTATACAAGGAGCTGTGATTGCAAAGCAAAGTCGAGCTTAAGGCTCAACTGTTCGTACAGAGTCGTATATATACAGAGTTGAACCTAGTATGACTAATAGTCTCAGAACCGGTTGTTAAGCCGATTTGTAAGGGATCAGTCATCCACCCTATCGTACAGTAAGCATGATGCACTTGTGAGTCATCCATCAGTCAGTCATCAGTCAGTGGTACAGTAAGAGCCTCAGTCAGCCAGTCCAGTCGAGGAGCCACGCGTGTATCGTATGTGAGTCATGGGATCACGTGATCCCAGCCAGTCTGTCGGTCCGTAAAACACCTCACCTCTCTCCGTAATAGAGATGGAGCTTATCAAGGACCCCCTAAATTTTGATCTTATCTATCTGCCCAAATATTTTCATATTTTTAGCTATTTTATTTCCCAAGATATGAAACAAATCAGCTTGGCTGGCAGCAACACTTCAGCCAGTAAAAAAAAAAATTAGCTGGCTTTGGGAAATGTTTTCAAAAACTTTATTGGCTTTGGGAAATGTTATTCAAAAATTTATTGGCTTTAGGAAACCTTTTGAAAACATTTGTTGGCTTTGGAGAATTTTTTCAAAAACTTTTTGTGATTTTACAAATATTTGGCTAATAAGATGTAATTAGAATAGGGAATTTTCATTATGGTGTGTTTTTTGTCCTTAGAATAATTTGTTCTTGCATAAAAAAAATATTTTTTAGTTTTCCAAATATTTGTCTAATTAGCTGGGGAGGGTTTTCCTGATGCAGTGAATGAGATGTCAGGTCTGGTGCATGTAGATAGGTACATGCACTTTCCTACGAGAGCGCGGTATGGGAGGAGCGAGGCCTCATGGCACTCATCATCATTTTTGGGGCACATGTCGGCAGTGAGACAGAATTTGGGACAGGGAGTGACGTTGGGGTTGCAGGATTCCATGCCGAACTTGCAAAGGATTGAGACAACAAATTGTTCTTGGTCGATCATGAGTAATCGGCGCGCTCGATTGCGTGTGATGCACAGCCTAGTATCCAGTCAGCATCGCCAGAGTCCGTGATTGAGAACTTCTGGTCCAGTTGTCTGGTGGCAAGGTCTGACTCGGCCTTCGAATCTGATGCAAGGAGTATATTGTCGATGCTGGTAGCCGACATGGAAAAGGATGAGTCGGTGCGGCGAGTATATATGCTCCAGTCTGATTCGCATTGTTGGAAGCCGAGGTCCGAGTAGGCGTGGTGCAGGGTGAAGTACCACTGCCTGTTTGCCTGGCGGAGGCCATAGAGTCCCTTCTGGAGCCTCCAGAACCGGCATGTGTAATTGAAACCATCGGGCGCCTTCATGTATATTTCTTCATCGAGGGGCCCATTCAAGTAAGCGGTTTTGACGTCGAGTTGTCGCAATTCGAGGTCGTTGATGGCAGCAATGCAGAGGAGGGATCGTATGGAGTCCCATCACGCGACGGGGGCAAAAGTGAACGTGAAGTCCTGCCCCGGGATCTGGGTGAAGCCTTTTGCCACCAAGCGTGCTTTGAAGCGTGCGATGTGCCTGCTCTTGTTGCGTTTGATGTGTAGGACCCATTTGCATTGGACAGCTTTGCAGTTTGGCGGTAGGGATTCAACTTCCTTGTAGACGCCTTTGGCTTTGAGTGACTCTAATTCCTCGTGCATAGCCGAGAGCCATTCTGTCCAGTAGTTTGATCGTTTCGCCTCTGCAATTGTATGCGGATCAACAGCATTGTCGTCATGGATGGTGCATAGTAGGGCATCGGATGTGGAAACTGCATCGATGGTAGAGGCGAGGGAGGACGATTCGGAAAGGGGGACAGCTAGCTCCTCGTCGTCTAGTTGTAACAACTGTTGGACAAGGGAGTCTGAGTCGACAAAGTCATTGTATCTCGCAGGTACGGCTGTCGCGCGTTTTGGACGTCTGGGTCTGTGTTAGGCGGTGGTCCTGAGATTAATTTTTCGGGTACGTACAGCTCTATGATATTGGCCGGGCACATTGTTTGATGAGGCGTGCTCTCGCAGAGCTCCCCATTCAACCCATTGGGTGGCTGTACTGCATCGTCGTTGTAATCACTGGTATAGTTTTTAGTGAGATGGCTGACGTGGTTTGGCAGGCAAAACTGACGCATACATTGTGCTTTGTGTGGCAGGGCCTGTTGGAACAGTAACGTCGTCCCAGAGGGGAGACCAGTCGTTGTTCACTGGGGCTACTGCCGGTGTCGGGGGGAAGTCATGGAAGACGATGTCCCGACGGGTTTTTATGGTGCCTCCGCGGTTGTTGGGCCCGGGAACCCAGATGAGGTACCCTTTTGCATCTTTGGCATAGCCAAGGAAGCGGCCAGATTCTCTGCGGGGATCGAATTTGGCTAGCGTGTTGGATAGGATGCGAGACGTGCAGTGAGTGCCGAACGGTCTAAGATGGGACACATCGGGCTTATAGCCATGCCAAAATTCGAAAGGGGTTTTGTTAGGGGGGAGGATAGAATGCAGGACACGATTTTTAATGTGTACAGCGACCTGGATGGCGAACGGCCAGAACCAGTCGCTTAGGTCGGCGTCGATGAGGAGGGTGTGGACCATTGATGCGAGCGTGAGGTTGCAGTGTTCCGCGACACCATTTTGGCTGGGGGCGTCGGGGACAGTCTTTTTGTATGTGATGCCTTCTGTTTTGCAATATGAGGCGAATTTCCCTTTGACAAGTTTGGGTGCGTTGTCAACACGGAGAATGGAAATTTTCTCACGGCAGAAGTTTTCAGTGAGGGTGCGAAATTCAACGAATGTTCGTAGGGCCTCTTCACACGTTCTGATAAGATATAGTGATATGTATCGTGAATGGCAACAGATGAATAGGATGAAGTAGCGGTAGCCGCCGTAGCAAGTGGGAAGGGGGCCACAAATATCAGAATGGATGCGTTCGAGGATGCGGGTTGCACGGTGGGAGGCGTGTGGGGGGAACGGGGTGTGCTTTATGTTTGCTGATGCACATATTTTACATGAGGGGAGATCTGAGTCATCGAAATCGATACCGTCTACGGCGTGCCAGAGACCTTTAACGCCTATGTGTCCCATTAGGCAATGTAAAAACCTGCTTGGTCGGAGCTTGCAGCTGCTGCGATTGGGGAAAGACGGGAGATAAGAGGGGGTGATTCGATTTGCGATGTGAGAGGGAGGGAGGGGGTAGCTCGAATGATGGACATGTTGAGGCGGTACATGTCATTGTGGAGCGCACTGCCGACGATGCTGATGCCTTGGTAGGAGAGGGTAGCGAGGCCGTCGCCCAAGGCGGCTGAGATGCCAGCTTTGTCCAACAGGGACCCGCTGATTAGGTTAGAGCGGGCTGCAGGGATGTGGAGGACGTTGTGGAGGACGATATTGCAGCTGCATTGGCCGTACCAACCTAGAACGCGAACCGTTCCACGGCCAATGGCCACAGTCGCGAGGTCTTTGCCGAACCCCTTGACACATAGGGGTTCAATAGGTCTGTACATCTCGAACATGGCCCTGTCATGGAAGACGTGGCGATTTGCTCCGGAGTCGTGGTGGCAAGCATTGTTCCGGGTCATTGCATTGTCCAGAACAGGCAAGCTGGCGATGATGATGTCGCCGTCGAGGGCCATATTCCAATTATGGGCTGGAATTTTGTTTGCAGTGATGGCGTTGATATGGACCTTGTTGTCGGTGGTGGATGGACCGGGCGATGGGCTTGCCCGCGAGAGGGCGCTGCCTGCGTCGATCGCATAATACACGGTGGGCTTGGGCGGCGCACCCGGTTTGTTGTATGCAGGGTGAGAAGGCGGCGGGATGTTGTTAGCCTTGCAGCATTGGTCAGCGGGGAGATGTATGTTCCAGGGGCCCCTCCACCAGAGGGTATACTTGCCCTGGCTGCCCCCACCGTACGCCATGCATTCCTGGAACGTGTGGCCCCTTTTGCCGGAGCAGTTGGGGTTGGTGCATGTTTTGTCGTTGGGTGTGCGTAGGCGTTTGGCTGGTGCGGCTGCAACTGTCGAGGGGGGTTCCGCTGCACGAGAGCGCTTTGGGGCCCTCTTCTCTTCAGTGGTCCTCGCTGAGAACAAGTATGCGTTTGACTGTGCGCTGCTCTTATTGCGGAACCAAGATTCATCACGAATGCGGGTGATGAATTCAGCGGAGGTGATGGGGATGAGGTTGGGTTGGTGGGCATCGTACTCTCCAATCCGGTCACATAGGCGGGAGATGAGGTCGCGCCATTCGCTGTCTGGGGAAATATTCCCAAGGACCGTGAGCACGAACATCCGATCCGGCATTGCGTCGCTGTCCAAATCGCACAAGTTGTTGTAGAGGGTTTGGATTTCATCCACCCACTGCCCAAGGTTCGTGTCGGGGGTGCAGCGGAAGGTAGCGATTTCATTGGTCAGCGAGGCCACCTTGAGGTTGTTTCGAGGGTAGTACACGGAGCAGAGGCTATGCCAAGCATCCTTTGCAAACTGAGCACGCTTGACAAGATAGATCTGTCGTCTAGGGACTGCATTGATGATCTTGATCAAGCACAGGTTGTTCCCAGTGTTCCACGGGGTTGCAGCCCTAATGGCTTCATCACGCTCAATCTGGTTGGTGGGTACATGTACAGTGGCCACATTGCCATCGTCATCTACACCATGGTGTGTCTGGGCAAGACGGAGGGGGATGAGTCTGGGCCTTCAATGTACTTCCAGAGATTCAGCAGACTGAGTGTGCGGGATGCCTTGATCTCCCATTCTCCATAGTTGTTGTCACTGCCATTGTCAAGGAGCTTTGGGAGGGTAGACTCAATTCTTTCATCTGCCATGGTAGAGAGAGGGGCTGCTATAGGGGCTGGTCTTGGTGGGGGATTTAATAGCGCTCGGGGCCCATAACCTGTCAGGGTCAGGGCTGTGTGACTGGTGTGATGGGGTGGACACTGGTGTGGACTGGTGTGGACACAAGAGAGGCTATGTTATTCCAGGCACACATATGAGTTACATAGTTACTGACCTGGTGTGGACACAAGAGAGGCTGGGGCCTCCTCCACACCAGGGTACATCTTTTATATACATGACTAATAGGGGGCAAATAGGAGTGGGTGTCTTAGTATGGGAGTTGTGGTCACAGTCCCCAACAACTTACAAGCACAGCTTGCAACTAATGTATTTGCTCCGGGGGCGTCGAGTCAACTGCTGATCTTGATCGGGAGCTGATAAGCTCCGCCTCTGGTATGGCGAGAGGTGAGGTGTTTGACGGACCGACGGACTGGCTGGGATCACGTGATCCCATGACTCACATACGATACACGCGTGGCTCCTCGACTGGACTGGCTGACTGAGGCTCTTACGGTACCGCTGACTGATGACTGACTGATGGATGACTCACAAGCGTATCATGCTTACTGTACGATAGGAAGGATGACTGATCTCTTACAAACCGGCTTAGCAACCGGTTCTGAAGACTATTAGTCATACTAGGTTCGACTCTGTATATATACGACCCGATACGAATAGTTGAGCCTTAAGCTCGACTTTGCTTTGCAATCGCAGCCTCTTGTACCCTCCTGTCTACTGCGCGGCCCCTCTCTACTCTCCCATCTGCTCTTGAAGGTCCTTAAAGGCGGACCTTTGCCTTCGAAGCTTAGTGATTGGGCTATACCAATCAACGCGCATCTCAGGAGTCTGAACACGTGCTCCGGCACACTTTGGACCGCACACCTTCCTAAACCGTCAAGTGTGCACGAAGCCCCGCTGCGGGCTTAACAGGAGCTGGCTGTTCGACTGGTTTGGTTGGGGAGTCTTGAGGTCGGCAGAAATACCACACATCTGTTGCTGCACTGGAATGTTCCATGGGGCGTTGCTTATGTGCTGGGAGATGAAAGGAGGCTGAGATGGAATGGGATGCAGCACCTGATGGCCGCACAGGGGTGGCGGGTGGTGAGACATTTTCAACTGCTGTCGGAGGGCCAACTCCACAAATCAAGGATGGAGGCTCTATAGTTGGCACTGCTGGGATGTGTGGATGTTTCCGAGGTTGTGTGTTTTTGGCCAATGACAATTTATGCTTTCTGCTGGAGTTTGAGGTGGCAGCACTTTCTGTAGTATTCTGTTCAGCAGGAGCAGCAAAATGCAGTGTTGTCATGACCCGGGTCTGACGAGGTCAGACCCCGACCTGTTGTCAAGTGACCTGACCTTGACTGACCCCGTGGGATGGGTCAAGGGTCGTGTGATAATGTTTCTATATTTGGGGTGACCACCGGACCGCCACAACCGATGTATCTAGCATGCATAGTAACAAGTAACTTACAACTTTACAAGGACCAAGTCTTTGCGAAATGTGCAAAACTACTCCTGACAAAATAACCCTAATGCATGACTGTGATTGTTCATCCACTTTATTACCATCAATGCCTTTGGGATGCAAATCCTGGAACAGAAGCTTGAGAGTGAGGTAGTCACCAACAACAAGATTGAATCTGATTGATTTGATGGGCCCAGCAGAGAATGAAATAAATACCTTGCATTTCCCGCTCTGCATCTGTGCGGCTACCATGGATTGCTTATTAAGCCCGCAGCGGGGCTTCGTGCACACCTTGACGGTTTAGGAAGGTGTGTGGTCCGAGGCATGCCGAGACACGTGATTCAGACTCCTGAGATGTGCGTGGATTGTTATAGCACAATCACTAAGCTTCGAAGGCAAGGTCTGCCTTTAAGGACCTTTAGAATGTAAATGGGAGAGTAGAGGGGAGCCATGCAGTGAACAGGAGTGAACAAGAGGCTGCGATTGCAAAGCAAAGTCAAGCTTAAGGCTCAACTGTTCGTACAGAGTCCTATATATACAGGTTCGAATCCAGTATGACTAATAGTCCTAGAACCGGTTGCTAAGCCGGTTTGTAAATGATCAGTCATCCACCTATCATACACTGTCAGCATGATGTGCATATCAGTAATCAGACCATAGCCATCAGTCAGCGGTATAGTAAGAATCTCAGTCATCCAGTCTGAATCGATGAGTCATGGGGTCACGTGACCTTAGCCAGTCTGTCGGTCCATAGAACACCTCGCCTTCCTCCGTACCAAAGGCAGAGCTTATCATTGCTGTACTAATAATGTCTGATTGCCAAAGCAGGTCCTTGTGGTGAGTGAGGCATGCGATGTACCGATGCACCATGTATTCTTGAAAGAGCTGTTGTTTCGAAAAAAATTGGCCATCAGTGAAGAAACACGTTCAAATACTGTTTATTGACTCAAGGGGGGACAAGGGAGGGGACAAGTGCGAAATCAATTGCAATCTATCATCCATGTGATGGATGAACGTCCTAATTAGGGAATGAGAGGCAATCGATTGCAATCTGTCGTCCACATGATGAATGTCCTAATTAGGTCTGACCCTCCGTCTGACCCTTGACTTAGTCAACTGACTTGATGTGACCACTCTGACTCCAAGTCAGGCTGACCTGTACAACACTGGCAAAATGAAATTGAAGTTGTGATGGCAGGTGCAGATGAGAATATACAGTGTTG
Organism: Russula ochroleuca; assembly: GCA_015178965.1. Lineage (NCBI taxonomy): Eukaryota > Fungi > Basidiomycota > Agaricomycetes > Russulales > Russulaceae > Russula > Russula ochroleuca. Next base: position 517,962 of record WHVB01000019.1, read on the forward strand.
CCATGAAAATCATGGAAGTAAGAACCCGGGAATGGCGTAGTTGCAGGATTTAGAGAATCATGAGATGGTAAGGCCGCTGAAGGATGATGCAGCTGGTGTTGTTGCTCCTGCAACAGCAAACAATGACACCCATTAGGCCCATGATGATTAGGGCAAGAACGAGAGGTGGGATCCATCCATCCGAACTTCCGAGGGGCACAAAGGAAAGAAATTGGATTGCTCTTGGGAATGCCGAGCGTGAAGCATATGTCTGTATATATACTATCTCAGTGGCACAACGACGTGAGAACCTTGACAGAGTCATGGTGACATGCATGGGATAGAGGAATGAGACAGGAATGAAGTGTTGTCAACTCTTTTGTTGAGGAGTCAATGTGGCACACAGTCACTGTATAGTGTTGCCGCGAGTTAGAGTTCACACCAGTGTGAACTCTAACTCACTTCGAACTTTGACAGCTTACACTGCTTCGGATGGTACGAGTTCACACTGGTGTGACTCGCGAGTTGCCTGCGAAAATATCTCTTTCTCTAATCTTTCCCCTCCATTGTTCCTCACCCTCACCAACTCGGAGTGAGAGTCACTAAGAGCAACACATGACATCAATGAATGGCTTCTGCACTTGCCCCAACCCGCAAAGCTGCAGATGTCGTGCTTCACAGCCAGCACATTGGCAGGGCGACTATCCTTCACGACTCCCTTCATTTCAGACGCCATCCCAAGCTCACACAATATTAGTACCTCCAAATTACTCACCCTTCACTCCTCGCTCAAGGGGTTTACCTATACAGCACCATTATGCTGGTGCTTATGCTTATGACCCTAGCAGCCTTTACGACAACTCTCATGTCCGGGACACCAGTACTGTGTATTCGAATCCCTCTAACTTGACACCTACACACCTCCACCAACCTCAGTACCATGCCCCTGGTCCTTTACCCCTGGTCCTTCCTCCAATCTGAGTCATACATCAACCTCTCGCTGAGACAAGGGGCACTAAGCAGAAATCCGCAGACACAACTGTGCCAAAGCGTCCAAAGTGTGCTCGCGCTCCAGCATCACTTGATACTGGCCCTGTAGCCACAAGATGTGGAGTAGGTCCACCTGTACCCAATGATGGCCGAGCACCAGTAAGAATGTCATCACCAGTCCTTCCAGCAGCAGGACCCTCTGTCTTGATCACTTCCCTGTCGACTTCTCTCCCCACAGCAACTTGCTTGTCTCTTTCCCAAAACCGAAAGCCTAAAGCAAAGCAAAATTCTGCAACAGACTGCTGGTACTTCATGCATGCTGTTGAATCTGATGTGCAACCTATGGATCTGCCATCGGGAAGCAATTCAGCCCTCAGTGAGAAGCCTTGTACATCTCATATAAGCTGCAAGCTATGTCGGTAAGTTTATTAGGATTCTTGGGGTGCATGGTCGTGTTATTGACCATGTTTCTACTATTTTATAGTGGATGGAAATGTTGGAAGAATGCAGATGGTATTGTCACAACGATTTGGAAACACCTCAAGGGAACTCATTCCGAGGAGTACAAGCACGTGTGTAACTTGCTTAAGCTCAAGCACGCAGATAAACCCACCGACTCAATGCCAAACAAGTCTACGAGTGAGCCATTCAATCTTGAGGAATGGCTGAGGCAACTTGTAAAATGGATCGTAGTTGATGATCAGGTATTTCTCATTCATTTTTCGCTGCTCATCATATGATTTCTCACCAATACTATAGTCTATCAATGTCGTTGAATGTCCTGAATTTTGCAACTTCATCACCTATGGCTGCCTCAACATTAGCAATGAAGATCTACCCCACCGTACAAAAGTTACCAAGCTCATCTTTGCAGCGTATGAGCAAGAGCACGAGCACTTAAAAATGCACTATCAAGTTTGTTTTCCTGCTTGGTATTGTTGGGATATCGGCAGCAATGTACTAATATGTACAATAGAAAGCTCTGGGTCGTGTCTCTTTCTCATCAGACCTTTGGAGCAATCCAAATCTGGTTTCGTTCATGGCACTCTCTTCCCATTTCCTCTCGTGCGATGACTCAGGTCACCTTCACCTAGACAATCACCTTCTTGTGTTTCAAGTTGTTGATGTAAAACATGATGGAAAGAATGTTGTGAAGATCATGTTTGACATACTTAAGGAGGCCCGTTTACTTGGGAAGGTGAGGCTGCCACACCATTGTGCGTTCAAGTTCCAAGTCCTACCTTGTATCTTATCTTGCTTTTATTTTCGCAGCTTGGCCAGTTCACCTTGGACAACACAGCGAATTGCGACACTTTAATGGAATGGCTTGAGTTTTATTTGAGAGAGGAAGGAATCCCATTTGACAGAGTCGGTAATTGCATCCGGTACGCTGTATTTTACTGAGGCTTTGTTTTGGCAAGTACTGATCGCTTTTATGTAGTTGCTTTCCTCACATCGTCAATATTGCTGTTCAGACTGTACTAAAGGAGATGAAGGAGAACCCCTACTATCCCATAGTTGAATGCAGCACTGATATTCCAGCCGATGAGCTTAATAGCTATGCAAATGCCCTCAGCTCGGATCCTGTGGGCCAAACACGGTGGATTGTAGGTGTCTGCCATGCATCTGGAAGTCATCGTAAGGATCTCAAGAGCGCCATCGAGGAGGGCAATGAGTCAAAGACATGGGGGGAAATCATTAGGGTGGTCCAACTACTTCGTGATTGTGAGACACGATGGTCATCCACATACAATATGATTGACCGCATGATGGAGCTTTATCCAGTAAAGCCTTCTTTTCTTTATAATGCTAGTTACGACGACTTACCAGTTACCACACATAGCCTGTCCAAAATTTTCTTCAGCGGCCTTCCATGGCCGAACACACTCACCACCTCTTCACAAGCAAGCAATACAAAGTCTTAGGCCATATACATCAAATCCTTGAGATCCCTCATAGGTGTCAGGAGCTTCTCACCGCTGAGAAGACTCCTACACTTTCCATGGCGCTTCCCACATATGAAAAGCTGGTCGAACTGTGGAAGTCCCTTGCACTTGCCATCCCTGAGATGTCACACTATATTGGCCTAGCTGTTGTGAAAATCATGGAATATGTTTCAAAAGGCCGTCGTAGCAAAATCTATGCACTAGCAATGAGTGGGTTAAATTGCTATAAGCTTATGAGACTTGTGCATCTGACACAGTTGCTGATACATTGTTTATGTAGTTCTCAACCCTCAAACAAAGTTCCAGTGGATGGAGAAGCATTGGAAATTGAGCAAGTGCATTTCCGCAGAGAAATGGCTCAAAGAAGCGGTCAGTATTTCGAGTCGTTCATTGGCTTCCAAGTTCATTTCACTAATGTCAAAAGTAGATGTTGTTATACTGTCGCTCCAAACGTCTTATAGAAAAGGCCCCACAATGGCGACATACAGTGCCCTGTCCACCTCAGCTAAATATGGCCACCTTGGCTAGCTGTGCACAAACCAGAGGGTTTGCAAGTCTTTCAAGCTTAAGCACTGTCCATCGCACAGCCTCTCTCCCATTAACATCAAATCCATCCAGCTGTTCATCATCTCCGTACCCAAGCTCTACATCAGCTACACCAGCCCTCCCACCATCAATTCCCACTCGCTCTGCTGAACAAATAGCAGATCAAGAAGCTGATGATGCTGCACGAGACATTGCTGCTGTCAAGGATGAAATCTATCAATGGAAACAGGTACCTCTGTGCTCAATGGACAAGCCACTTGATCTTGTTCGGTTTTGGGAGGTAATTCCATTCTGAATCAATTGCTTCTATTATCTGCTGATGTGACATATCAATAGGCAATTGAGACGGACTTCCCTCTCATGTTTAGAGTTGCCCTTGACATTTTGCCTGTTCAAGCATCGGCTGTCTCATGTGAACGCATTTTCTCATCGAGCAAAGAGACTTGCACCATGTGTCGGAACCTCCTCTCTTCTGCACTGCTTGAAGTTCTTCAAGTCTTGAAGCATGTATATAAGGAAGGCCACCTAGACTTTACATCATACCTGATTGCAACTGAAGAGGATTACTCTGTCGAGAGTGTGACAGAGGCAGCTATTAATGAACTTGTTTCATTAGGGAAAACAGATGAGCTGCTAGAATTATTGCATAGCATAGATACAGTAGAAGTTGACAATTGCACCTAGGTTACACATACTATAATGTATGATACCATCTAAATACTGCACAAACCTCAAATACAGCACATTTCAATGTTGGCAAGGGTGTGTCAAATCAAAGGCTTCTCATTGGCTCATGTCTGCCGAGAAGTCCTGCCGAACTCTCGAGTCACACTGGTGTGAACTCTCGAGTTAGAGTTGGCATCGAGTTCACAACTCGAATCGGACCGCTTCGACTCGCAGCAACACTACAGTCACACACAGAGACGTCTACGGAGTCGGAGGAATTTGAGTGAGTGATGGGAAAATATTAGTAATTGTAAACCAGAGTTGCACCGGTGTGAACTCAATTTCACGGTGCAGTCCGAGTTGGCGACAAAACCGAGTGGTGTACGAGTCAGACCGGTGTGACACCGGACTGGCGGCAACACTACGGAGGACTCAACTCGGGCCAAATTGGTCGTCGGAGCATGTCGGCGATTAAATTAACCTATTTGGCGTCGTCAAGCAGGCTGGCCACTCAAGCGTACGTAGAGTTCTATCAAATACATGTATATGGAGGTAGAAAAGATTTTACAAAAGTCGCTGAGATGATGGCCCAACACAGAATCACGTAAAGAAGGGAGCGGAGCGTCACAACATGCAGGGTTCGTGAAGCGTCAATCTGCTGAAGATATAGATGGCTGCTGGGTTGCCGTACGGGACTGAGAGAATGATTCTCTATGATGATTGGAGGATGTCGAAATCCGAGGGCTCGTTAGGGGTTGACGCAACCACACTAGGCTTAGTGTATTCTGGGGCGGATGAGGGACCTTGTTTGAAGGCATCATGCACTGGTTGCAAGGAGCCACGCATTATGGAAATATTTCGCAGTGATTTGTTATAATCATAAGAAGGGAACACCCCCCCCCCACCCACCGAAACCTGTCCGCGTAGATTGGCTTCTGCGGTGTTGAGATTGTCCCATGTTTGGTGAAAAGACTGATGAGGGTTCGGAGATGCGGAGCTCGTCCAGTCCCTGGTCTGCTCCCTCCCCAGGATTAGTTTTATGGTGCGTGCCGTTAGGTCTGGGTCTATGATATGATGCACAGCCAGGCCGGTGAGGCATATGCGTCGAATAAAGCTGAGAAGGTGTGCAAGTAATAGATTGTCCCTTTCATGAGTCTGTAAGTAGTGAACCAGTTCGTCGCTTGGCATATCCAATCTATCCACGAAGATGGGGGATGTGCGTTGATCAGAGGGGTCCAGTCGAGCGCAAGTGATGGCCGCGACACATTCTGCATCAAGTCTGGTCTTCGGGTCGATCCCGGGATCCTGGCTGAGAGCCTCAGCAACGGCCCAAGATTCGTAACTGTTAAGAAATGGAGGTATGGTGACAAGGCCTCCTGGTCCGTTGATGGCATTGGAAAGAGCCACTTGAATGGCGTTCGGGATAAAATATAGCGCCCTGAGACAAACGCTGTCTCGCCACAGTCGACTAGCTTTCGATAGTAAAAGGAGACTGTCGGCACGTGGCGACGAGCCTGTCACAAGTTTCTGGATATCTTTCCCGAGGTCCGGATGGAGTGCTAGATTCAGAAATGGAGGCCAGCAAGTCCGCTGGTTGTCCCACAGCTTTTGAGACGAAGAGGCCGGGTATACCGGCCGCAAATTGCTCCAATTCGTGATCCTCGTCTAAGGAGTCTAAAGTCCAAGCGAGCGCCCGAGCGTCCATCGTCCAATTCTGCTTCTTTGCACTTGCTTCGAAACGACGAACCATGGATTGTTCGAGTTTGTATTCGCTATAACCCTGCGGGTCGAAGGGGGGGGCTTGTGACCTTACCCCAGATTACTGATTGGTCTCGGTTTCTAATCAAGAATGAATAGCCCGATACACATTTGACCGTCCGCAGAACGCGCATACAACAAGACCAAGCCAGGGTTGATAGAGGGGTCTGATATGGACTGCTGTGATGAAGGATCGGCATGAGTGTCAACCCCGAATAGGCAAATCCACAGAACAAGATAGGCGGGAGGATTAGGAAAAAGAGGGTGTGATGGATGTCGTAAATGTAGATGAGGAGTCCCGAGAAAAAGAAAAAGACAGATATGTGAAGGAGCGCGGGGAGTGCCTCGACAACCCTTGGAAAGGTGGTATTTCGTCACACCCTCTGCGAAAAAAGACCGGACCCGCGCACGATCGTGGAGCTTGCTGCCGTGATTTTGGGTGATAAGGAGGTAGCGACGGGCCCATTGTTGGAGAAGAGTAGCCAAAAGAGCGCACGAAAGGCTCACGATGAGGCTGAGGAGCCACAGTGTGTTCGTCAACAACGCAGATATGGGTGCATGGAAAGGGGAACGGTCAGGGAAAGTCAGAACGACGGATGGCTGAGATGCATTCGTGAAAGTAGCAAGCTGCTGAGATATTTGTGTAAGCAAGTCAACAGAGGAAGATCCAGAGTCGGGCTGCAGATTCTTCAGGCCTTCGATCACAAAGCCTGCTACAACTGCAGAGAACAGGCCAGTATGATCAAGCTTCAGTTGAAGTGCGCATGACATGAAAAGAAAGGCAGGACGCACGTAGATCAGGATACCATCTGCATCTGCCTTCCAACTCTCAGCGAGATCTTTATCAAATTTCTCTGCTCGCGATAGATACATGGAGAACAACGCTCCAGATGAGTCACTGTATGTATCCCCTGCATGAGTGGCCGGGTCTACATCTTAGTTATAAACCAGCATTTGACAACTCGACTGTTTACGCACCGAGGTCATTGTCCATCGCAGCGGCGCATATATAAGCGCCGGTTGTGCCGTTCGACTCACATTGGGTCGCTCATCATGACAGAAAACCCTTCGGACGTCCCGCCGACTGTGCTGTCCACGTTGCAGGCAACTGCCATTCCCGATGACATCGCCCCCTCGAGCCTGCATCCCTTTTCTTCCTCGGGCGAGGAAACGATCGCTTTCCTCCACAGCCTCCTCGACACTACGGAGCGTGTTGCGCATTCCGTGACGCTACACTCAGCAACTGTTTTGAATGACTCCAAAACCGTTTCCCTGCTCCGGCAGCAGTCTGCCGGACAGCACACCCTTCACCTGGTAAAATGATGCGTGTCCCCTCTCCCAAGCCAGATCTCGCTCTCTGATCACGACTTTCACGGTTTCACCCAGTCTCGCACGCAGGTGACACGAACCATAACCGCAGCCCAGGAACGGAGACGCGCGGACATGGGCTACGATGGGCCTTCTGACTATTCGAGCACGCTCGCGCGCATCAGCACGTGGAGCTCAGCAGCGGGCATGCAAACGTTCCCAGGGACCGCCCCGGATACGCTCCTGCTCGGGGGAGAGGTCCTCGTCTTGGACGTCGCGCTCGTACCTGAGCCAACGGTGCACGCGTCGTACGCTGGCTCGGCGGCAGAGGGCCGCCAATGCCAGGCTATGGATGCGTTCTTCTCGCGGCTGGTGAGTGGCGTGTCTAAAGGGGGTGACGGACGGAGACTACGCAACGCGTTGGAATACCTGATGCGCCTTGACAAACTTGCTATGCGTGAGGGAAATGCTGGGCCACGCTGGTTCGGCGAGGTGGAGGCGCTCGCTAAGGAGCTGGCGAAGTTTACTCAGAAGGAGGTCGCTCTCCTTGCACAGTGTGTCACTCCTTTCACTCATCTCACATTTGATATCTCCCTTGCTTCCTTCGGGGCCCCCGGTCCTCGGGGTGAACTCGGGTCTCATCCAGTTATGTTCGTGCGAACGAACGTGCTTATCTCAAGTTGACAGGTTTAGGGGACAACCGTCAGTCCCTCTTGATGTTCTGCTGCTCCGTGGACATGCGCTGGCGCTTCCATATCTCCACTCCCCAGCACTCTGCTTCCTGGTCTATCTCTCTCCGCGGGCCTATCTGTCTCTCCAACGCAGCGCTCCGGTGACTGCGACCCCACTGCTTCCTTCCTTCGACATTTCGTCGTCTTACCTTTATGATTGCCTCAACGCGGATCTTCCATTATCCGGGGTGACCCGTGCAGCTCTCACCCTCGTACCGCTTCCCGAGACGTCATCTACTTCCGCGGACCCAATGTTATCTTCTCAGCCTTCATTTCCGCTCGCCCCCACTGCGCTCGGGTTCAGCCATAACTTTCCACTACCCACGGGCTCTGATGTCGGGAAGTATGGCTGGGTGCTTACTTTCGGGAAAGGCGTCGTCATGAGCCAATCTCGTATGTTAAAGATCGCGAGCGTGGTGCAACCACACCACCAGCTGTCATACACCGGCGCTGGACCAAGCCTGTCTTTTGTGACCGGAGGCTGGGTGGATATGCTGGTACTGGTTCTCGTATCTCGCTCGGTTTCCTAGCTAACGGTTATCCAGTTGAACCCCGGAGGCTCGTTAATAGCGGAGCGGTATACGGCAACATACGTGCATATTCAGATTAACAAGGAAACTAGAGCTCCGCATTGATTTCATGAACAGGTCTCACCAACCATGATGCACCCACCCTTGCGCTTGACGCTCACAACACCCGAGGAACCCGGACTTTTGTTGGAACGAGTGCAGGTATACAATATGCAAGAGGTCTGGGCTGTATTGGAGATCGTGCGGGATCAGTGCTGGCTCAACGAAACCTTGAGTGGAATTTCTTGGTTGCCGGAGGCCATTGCAGGACCCCCCGTGACCGAGGAACCCGACACAGGGGCAACTGAAGAAGAACTGAGAGCGCTTCTATCAGGTCAGCTCAAACACCATTTTGCCTCGCTGGTTTCACTGGACTAACATCGGATCAGGCACTTATACACCCCGCTCGATACCAGTCAACGTCTATGTGCTCGCACCCGCAGGTATAGGGCTTACTTTCCCCGAGCGCCCACCCATGCCAGGAATGGTCATGATCTCCGTCAGCCTTAATGGAGCCGCCGGAGCGACAGTCAAAGTACAGGGCGCCATGGGCGCAGATGTCCAGATGTCAACATTAGAGGAATCGGTCCGGCGCGGAGGCGCACTTGCGCTTCCTGGGCGGGTATGGGCGGCATCTCAGGCGGCACTGTAGTTTGGCACCCGGCTTTACCTGAAGACGACGTCGGACTCGGGTTGTTGCTGTGGTTGACGTTGATTGGTTTCGGATGTACTTGTAGACTTGATGGCATGCTGGTAGTCTTATTGGTCCAGAAGCAGTGGCGCATCCCGGCACATTGTCGGTTAAAAACCAACGCGTACTGTATCGAGGAATGCAGTCTTGTTCTGTAATGCGTCTTCCGTTGACATGCTTCCTCCGATGCGAGCGCAAGTGGTTGCCAAAGAAAGGCCAGGCCCAGATTATTCCGTCATTCTCCGAACGTGTGGTTTCCTTTGTCTTTACCCTGTGCATATCCTGTGCATAATAAATCAGGGAGTGCTCTGCCACTCGGTCATGGCGGGAGTTACATACAGATTGCAGCCGTGGGACCCAGTCATGGTCGGAAGCTGTCGCGCGTACTGCCAGTGTACCTGCCACCTGGCCATCTCGGAAGTTTGCACCTCGCGACTCGCGAGGCGATGAACGTTCATGTATCTGCATGTCTCGCGATCTCACGCCGCTCCGTTGCGAGAATAACAGGTTGGCATGCGAATGGGCACGATGATTATCCTGGGGGGGTACCATCACCACTGACAGTTGACAGAACGTACGTGGCCCTCGTTCGTGTGCCTTCAGGACCGAACTCTTTGTGGCACCCACCGAGAAACACATGACCGTGACTGACGTTTCCTTGTCAGCGCCTGTTTTTTTTCTTGTCCAGAACATCTGAAGTTAGGTTAGCACCGCGTGAACGTTCTGGCCCGCAATCAGGCACCTCGGCCTTATGGCACCTGGTATATAAGCCCTTCCGTGGCCAGAACCGCCCGCGCCCCCGTTTGTGCAAATCTCGTACACACCCGTAGCCGGTAAGGTATGTATTCGTTCGGCTCGCGCGATATCGCGGACAAATTTACTGACGAGTCTGGTGCGATCCCCGCCCCGTAGCCGACCACACAACACACACGTGTGTTGACAACTTAGTCAGCGCTGGGTTGTGTTTTTAGTGTGCCCCCCCTGCGCAGAGAACACGCGCGATGAATTCTATTCCTCCCCCAAAACCTGCAGGTCCCCGCCTGCTCCAACGATCCCAGAGCGGAGTATCCCCAGGGCGCATATCGCCCGGTGAGGTCCCAGATTTCCCAATGGCGACCGACCTGCACCTGCCTGCACCTGCGCCCGCGCCTCGACTGACACGCGCAGCATCCTCCGTAACCAATCCCCGTCCGTCATTAACATTAGACCTCGACCGCAGCCGGAGCACGCCCTATCCCCCGAACGCATCGCGCTTCCCCGACGGTCCAACACGCTGGCTTCCAGCCGACACCACCACCACAGCCGGAGCGCGCAACGGTTTGAGTTCACCCCTGACGCAGACAGCTGCTGCGCAGGCGCAATCACCAGCCAGCCAGGCACACGACGAGAACCGCACCGCACTACCGATTACCCCACGCTCCATCTCGAAAATCGTATCCCTAAGCGATCTACGGCAGCTCGTGCGTCGTATGGAAGCACCTCCGCCGCCGTCGCCCGCGCAGACCAATGGTGTGCCTGGAAACGGAAACGGAAACCGCGGTGATGATGTTGTCGCCGGTGGTGGTGTGCGCGACAGCGGCGTCTGGTCCGATGGTGTGCTCGAGGTCGCCGCGCTGCTTGGGGAAGGCGCGAGCGGTGCTGTGCAGGCTGTGCAGGACAAGCGGACAGGCCGCCGGTTCGCGCGCAAGACTATCATCACGCATGAAGGCCCGCTGAAGCAGCTTGTGCGTGAGCTCGCGTTCCTTTCTGGTCTTCGGCACACGAATGTGGTCCGATTCTACGGCGCGTACATGTCCCCGTCGAACAGCGAGGTCAAGCTGGTGATGGAACTATGCGAAGGGAAGAGTCTGGCTGCCATCGGGGAGCAGATTAGGCGGAGGAAAGGCCGCGTGGGAGAGAAGGTCGCACGGATCTTGGCGGAGGAAGTGAGTCGTGGTGTGCCTTGTCCCTTTTTTCTTCCCCCGTCTTTGCCTGTCATGTCACGTCAGCTGTCTGACTTGTGCTAACTTATCGGGGCGTTATCGCGGAACCTACTCGGCAGGTCCTGCAAGGCCTGGCGTACTTGCACTCCAAGAAGGTCATCCACAGGGACATCAAGCCCTCGAACATCCTCCTCTCGCGCCAGGGCGTAGTCAAACTCTGTGACTTTGGCGTTTCCGGCGAGCTGATCGGCTCTCGTGCGGGCACTTTTACCGGGACGACCAAGTATATGGCGGTGCGAATGGTTTCTCTGAGGTCGCGCACGTTGTCCATGCTTACGTCTGGCCACCTTACCCCAGCCCGAACGTATCACAGGGAGGGAATACACCATCTGCGCGGATGTATGGTCGACCGGGCTCTCCATCCTTGAGCTCGTTCAAAATCGTTTCCCTTTCCCAAGCGATCTCGCCCCTGTGGATCTTATCATGCACATCACAACTAGCGAGGTAAGCTGCCCTTGATCTTCGTACTTATGAGGTCTGATATATCCCATGATAGCCACCATCGCTGGAGGACGAGCCCGATCTCGATGTGCCATGGAGTGAGACCATGAAAGAGTTCATTGCACTATCGTAACTCCTGCTTACAGATGTTATTGCACTCCTCCCTGATGCTTGGTATTCTTCATAGGCTAACGAAAGACCCGGATGCACGTCCCATACCGCGTGACATGCTTGTCCACCCCTGGTTCTCGAAGGCCAGCAAGAGAAAAGTAGATATGGCGCAGTGGATCGGCGAAGTGTGGAACTGGGATGCTCCCGTAGTTCCCGTTCGTGATTCGTGACGCCCTCAAATTGCTTGCGTGGGCCTTAGGATTGCAGTACGTTTCCTCATACCATACCAAGACAAGACACCGTAGGATCAATCGTCGGCGACGCTATAACTTGCTACAGACCAGTCGACGAATGTATTTCCCACCCTAATTCTGTACTCTTTTGCACTGTATCCTCTCCTTTTTCTTGTTTTTTTGTCGACTATGCAATGCACCTAATAATCTTTCATGTGCGCACAGCTCGGTGTAACGGTGTTACAGTCAGCTCCGGGCCACCGGGTGGGGGGTTGTAGGTTTGTGTCGCTCTTATTTGCTGGCCTCAAGCGCCTAATCGAAGACACCCGCGAGAAAGGTGCACAAAAGCACCGGATGAGGAGAGCGAGTTATTAAAATGTGCTTTGTGAAGAATCGGAAAGGGGGGTCGTCCGATTTCACTTGCATGGTTGCGGACCCGTGACATGCATGACAGCTTGGCCGCCCGCCTGAGCCGCCTCCGAAAGTTAGACACAAACAAGGACACAATAGTTTCTGCAGTACTGTACTGCACTGCACTGTATCGTGTGCTGCGGACTGCTAATAATAAAGGTCCCATCTCATTTGGAAACGGAAGTACTGTAATTCCTTCAGGGTAGCAAGTCGGCGAGTTTCCAGCCAATGCTAACCACTATACTAAATGACCTTATAATCATTAATAAACTATTGTAGTAATTGTTCGTATTCGGGTCCAGTAACATGGCAATGACAATGACAACGTGGAGCTGTCCCGAGCCTAAGTATGCAGGGTGTATCCACACTCGGCGGAGAACAACAACATTGCGTCATCCTTACTCTTCCGGTTTCCTGGTCCGATTCGAAGCGCTGAACATATGGGGGCATGGATGCCATTTGGATGATTCGTATGCATCATCATCTCAACTTGTGTATCGGGCACATTCTCTCGGGTCTGTATGGCTACGTTGCTATCCGAGGGGTAACTCTATTAGTGCCAAGGACGTGTGATATGACAAGTCTTGCGTAACCACCATGTATCATGTTATTAGATTAGGGCAACATGTTCTAAGCACGTGATCACTTCAAAGGCTAAAGTACATTTTTGGTAACGTTCCATGTGCTTCAGGCTGACACGTCGCTATACGCTCATGCGTGGCCTGCGCCGCCGGGTGCATAATGCTTCTCCCCGATGGCGCCTTCGTGTTCGTAAAGCGGCGGTATAGGATCAACTTTCATGCGGAAGATGTACTTCTTGATGTTGTGAGGCAGTGCCTTAATTTGATATGACGCATGAGTGTGCGTTGGCACTGAGAAGACTGGATGGTACGTTAATTAATGGTCTTACGAACAACGGCGGCGGGCTGCTCACCTTGGTCTAGCTCCTCGAGCGAAAGCGCTTTCGTTTCAGGAACAAAAAGCAAGATAGCGAAAAATCCGATGATGTTCCACCCGGCGTACCATCCGAACGCGCCCTGAGGCTTGAATGCTCCTAATAGACGTGGGAATGTAATTGCGACGATGAAGTTGCTGCGCGCACTAATTAGCCTATCACCCGGATCACGACAACCATGTGGGACTTACAAAAGCCATGTGATCGCGGTCGCAAATGACATGCCAACATCACGAATGTATAGGGGGAATGCTTCGGCGGAATACGTGAATGGCACAGGACCCTCCCCAGGAGAGTATGCGCAGTCAAACAAGTAGACGCCAAGGGCTACGACTGCAATTCGACTTGTACCTTCTGGAATCCAGCTGTCAAACAGTCGTCAATAAAACAACAAAAGCAAAATACAAGCCAGCACATACAATGCGAAGCCAGTCATGAGCAAAAACAATGACATGAGGGGGAATGTGATAAGTAGAAGATTTCGTCGGCCAAAGGTATCAATGGTATACACGGCAGGGAGTGCCATGAGGAAATTAAGGGCACCAAAGCCCCACGACGCAAGGAGAGCCTGAATCTCAGTAAAGTTGGCCTGCGTGAATATTGTGGAAGAGTAGTAGGCAATAACGTTGACGCCGCAGAATTGCTGCCTGGTGTAGTTGTGAGGACAACACGAGCCGGGTCATTAATTACAAAACTTACATGAACATGACAATGAAGGAAGCGAGAGTCGCGCGACGGTTTCGGGGTACCGTAAACAGCTCAACATAGCGGTTTCGCCCGCGAGTGAGTTCCTTCTCTGCCTCAAGGAGAACATGGATGTCTTGTGACGGGTCAGTAAATTGTGCGATGAGAAGAGAGAGCGACTGACAGTAGAGATCTCGGGCAGCTTGCACAGGGTGACGACGAAGCCGCTCTAGCGACTTGTATGCATCTGGGTACCGACCCTTTGACATGAGCCAACGCGGTGATTCGGGGCATAGAAAGACTTGTGCCATCAGGAAAAGTGCGGGTATACCAGCCTTGATTGGTTTTTAGTGAGGGTGCATGTTGGGTTAAAAATGTAGATAATTACCGATGAAAGCATGAGACGCCAGTTAAGACCAGTGATATTATGCTTATTAGGGACCTTATAGAAAATAAGGTCCGAGACGTAACCCAGCATGATACCAAAGGCAGTCCACATTTGCCACATCATGACGAGACCGCCTCGAATGGCGGGAGGGGCACACTCAGCTGCGTAGACGGGAACAGTGGAGGACTTGGGGCCAATGCCTAACCCAAGGACAAAGCGAGCAACGAAGAGGTGAGGCCATGAGTTGGTGACACCTTGCCAGATACACGTAAGGAATGAGAGGAGAGCACAAAAGAAGATGGTGCCCCGACGACCGAACCAATTGTTGAGTGGTTGGGTGAGCCAGCAACCAAGGATAGCACAGCACAGCTTCAAATGAAGTCAATATGGGCGCATCAAAAAGTTTGGTACAGCACATACGTATGGAGCTGAGTTCACAAGGCCAAGAAGCCACTGATTCTGAGACTTGTTACCGGAGTTGGGGTCGATGTGAAATTGTGGGGCATAAAACAGATTAGCGCCATTAATGACGGCTTCGTCCATCTGATATTTGATTAGATAAGATCAGTTAAACTAAATCAGGCAATGAACCCACTCCTTGGACCGCAGCCGCAACAGAGCATAGGATTACGAGGTAATACAACGTGCCAGGGTGGTCCCAACGATGCGTGAATTCCCGACGAAAGATGGCCTTTTCCGTGTCGGTAAAATGAGAGATGCCGTCGAAAGCGAGAGGATCTTGTGCCGCGAGAGCGCCTTTCTTGAACAAGTCTTCTAAATGTCCCAGGCCATGTGTCCTGGCGAACTCAGCACCATCGTCCATGAGCTGCTCGTGGGACAAGCCAGCGAGAGGGTTCGCAAGCTTGGCGTTGACGTTGGCGATGTCATGGTCAACGTAGCTCCGAGTCTGTTCGGGACGTTTTTCGTCATGAATGGATCCCCCGGGTCCCACTGGATTTTTCTTGTCGTCGGAGCCTTCAGCAGACATGGCGGAGCAGAAGGAGAGAAGTTATAGCACCAGGAAGGTGGAGCTTCTTGTCGCATGGCTTTTATACGACGCGAGAATATTATGACACGCGGGTTAGCCTGGAGTAACTTAGTGGTGGAGTTAAACCGTACCTTCTCTCTCACTTTCGGCAATGTACGGCACCGCTTCTGATTTGGGGTCCTTCCGCTCCCTGATGAATGATCCTCGCACCGACCTTTCCTTTCGCTGCTGCCGTGGCTCGGAGCATACAGGATCAATACTGATAGACTGATAGACTGTCCTTCGTCGAATCGCCTGTATCCACCCGGCTTGTACAAACCACGTGTTGCACTGGGGCATTTCTCGGGCTGTGTACGACCTGGCCCAGTCGCTCCCGCTCCACAACACTCCTGATCACAAATTTCCCTCTAGATACAGTACTCGGGCTTTTAAGGTTCAGGGTTTTTAATCTAAAGGTCTCCCACCACTGTTCGAGAGCCTCGCAATTTGCAGGTATCACAGGATCGATCATCGCCTGGATCAAATCTTTTAGACTCGTTTCAATTTCATCATAACCAAAGAAACCGATACTCTGATAACACACTGCCTCTTACTTGTGACGAGGACTTATGGAGCAGCAACGCCATGGGGCTCCGGGGGCGCCAGAGTAAGTCATCTCTGAAACTTGATGCCGAATGCTTCGCAACTTCTGCCAAGGCTTCTGCCTTCTGATAATGTCCGTCGTCGCAACTGTTCTGCTGGCAGATCTGCTGCTGTCCAGCACTTGTCTAATCATGCACATGGTCAAATGAGGGGAGGGGTGCACTAGATGGTTATTCCTCGTAAGCGGTTCATATGACAGAAATATGAGTTGCCACAACTCCATTCTAACTTGGCAACAAGCGTCTCTTCACTTTGGGGTTACGTCATCACATCACCTTCGCGAACCAAGGACCCTCATGCTCCCATATCGCGTGTCATGTCACGCTGTCAACCGAAATATGGTCGCCCAGCAGAGTGTAAATCTTGCTCACCCCTTTCCTCCACTCTCTCTTACTACTTATAGTCCAGGTCATGTCCTCTCTTCTCCCAGTGCGTCATGGGACAGCTTTTTTTATATATCTCGGAAACCTGTGAGAACACCGAACAGCGGATCACCCATCCCGGCGTCTAGATAGCCCCCTCATTGGGCCATCAACATGTGCACACTTCCACACCAATACAGTACGCCTCAATCATATTATGGGGCTTCCTACCGGTGTCGCTCTGAAGAATGGACGCTGAAATCCGTCGGGCGCTCCGTGCGTTTTTACATACAGTACATGGCCACTGCCCACGGAGATCTGCCCCATCGGCTGGGAGGAGGCGGGTGGGTATTGTGCGGGCCCAGTGACAAACAGGCCTCGCATCGATCCGGACACGCAACGTACTGTTTATAAAAAGGGCACTCCGCATTCCTTGCTATTTAACGAACTCCCAGGCCCGCGCTCTTCGCGCCAAGCTTCGCGCCGAGATCATCCGATATCATACCTCCCTCGTCGTGAAGAGAGTTTCTCTTTCCAAACGCTGCCCAACTTGAAGGCACGGGCTCGCCGCTGATGAGAGGTGTATGAGCTATGTTACCAACAAAGCTACAGTTCGTTGAATGGCTGCTGATTTCTACAATTCTCCGTGTTGCGTCATGGGCCCACTCAACAGAGGTAGGGGCTTAGCTAGACTACCCCCCTATGCGGTCCAATAATGGGGAGTGTAATGCCAAAGATTGTCAGTTGGAGAGCGTTCGCGCCGCGGGCCGCGGCCTTCAACTTCGCGGTCGGAATCATCCTGTACAAGGATTGCTGTAGTGAGTATCTGCATGAGAATTGCGGTGCTAATCTGTTACTGTATGGTATACTGTAGTTCACTCCAATTTCCACCCTTCCTTTTCGAGCGTTCTTTTTCGGAATGCACGTGATCGCTCTCTGATTGGGTGGTTCGAGTTCGAGTAGATGCGATCGGCGTAAGGCCAGTCATGTTCGCTAGGAGGCCAGAGGCAGTCAATGAAAGCGTGCAACGATTCTCATGTCCGACAACGTGCAGCTGACACTCAGTACAGCATTGTCCCATCGCGGGTACGAAATCCGCGACCATGGAGTTAATGCAACGACTCGAAAGGCTCCTGCGCGCATTTAGACCATCGAGTGACTAATACTGCTGAGCGCTGAACGCGTCCCCTCCTGCGGCCTGCCTATAGGTTAGTACCTGCAGTGGTCAAATTTTGTGAATTGTGGGACAATGTGAACGATTACAATTAGTACCTTAATTTCAAGCTTAATTTTGTACAACGTTCTCTAGGAGGAATTCGAACAAGCGTTCTCATAGACCGTGGGGCGTATTATCTATGCAGTACAAGGACTCCCTAACGTCCACATCAACTGCATGTCTTCGAATGTGGTTTCTTTTGGTGTCCCCACCGACAAGATCTTACGTTGATTATTCACGATGAGATCCCTGCGACAACATCGCTCGATTTCTAACAATCTCTAAATCTCTAAACGTGAAAAGTACAACGACGGTTAATCGCCTCCGAGTAGCGTTAGACGCCTTGTACCCGGGGAATAGGTGATGGAGAGATGGTTGGTAGAGGGCATGTGGATGCTCGAGTGAGATTCAGCTTTGACGAGCCGCCAACGATTTGAGGCACCTGCTCACTTATGCTGACGGTGGACGAGTCATCATTGTTGACCGGGCTTGTCGGATGCTGCTCGAAGGACGTGTGTACGGCTATCTCAATCCGGTCCAGTGCAGTCGGTATGGAGTCTTTCTGTTTGGTCTTCGAGAATACGATACTGCTCACTTGGGGACCCTTATGGGCGCTGAAACGACATCGACCACGCTGAGCGGGAAAAGATAGAAGGAAATGTGGAGAGTCGTACACTTCGGGGCACCTGGAAACGAAGTCTACCAGAGAGCGGTGCATCCGCGTGGCAGCAATTGTCAATGTGATCAGAGTGGGAGTCTCAAATATCTGTAGTGCGGAAAGGAATAAGCAACAAAGAGTCTCCCCTCACTGATAACAACGAAAACGTGCATTGTTTAACTGATCTAATTTTCGAAACAGAATAGTCCAATGATCAGCTATCATGTGCAGAAAGGTGACAGAAAACGTACTATTCACGTCCAATATAATAAGCACCTACGAGATAAAGGGATATAAACAGAAAGGGGGGGAATGAGAGACTGGCCGTACTTACCACTGGCGGGATCTCAGCGGCGGTGGCAAGTGCGAGCCAAATGACCCCCTTACGAAAGAAAGAAAAATTAATGAATCAAAAGAACCACGAGAATCGCCGACTCACCTGTTTCCAGAGGAGGCGGACCAGACCAAACGTGCCACCATCTCGACGACGCAATTTAAGCAAGCCAACAAGCATAATAAGAAGTAATACAGTGTGGGAAAGTATCGTAGGGATGAAATTGAGTAAGCCAGACTCGAACCTGACAGGCTCGCAGAACTGCTGTGTAGGGTCCCATGCAAAGCGAAGCTACGGATGGAATAAGTCCAGTGGGTCAAAAATAATTAAAATTGGCTATTCACTTGTGAGACATCTGTTACCAAACCATCTTTGTATGGGATTCCAGGTCTTCTGCAGAAGGGGTGAGGCAAAGGGACTTACTTTGGAAGTGGAACGCAATGCTGATCCCCCATACAGTGATCGCCAGCGTCACAACAACCTTATTTCTTTTCCAAATCGCGATACTAGCGGCGTCAATGAGCACCTGATTCCTGAAACTTGCCGCTAAGAGATGAAGGCGTACATGCGAAGAACAATCAATAGCGAAGCGGTACTCGCAGACAGATAGAAAAGGATCTGGGAAAAGTACAAGAAGGTAATAAGCATTCTCTTCTTTGAGACAGGAACGCGTAGGAGAGTGTGCCCACAATTGAGAAAAGGACCAAAGGCTTAATATTATGGCCGGTCAGAGCTGAAGTGAGGCAGACATAGAACGCGGTACCCACTTGACAATTGATTGGGGTCGTGACGTCCATGGTGGCAAGGCAAACAATCACGCCCACAAGAGTGGCCACGCGTGTGAGGGAGTAAATCTACCCAACGACGAAATCAACCCAAGTGCACAGCACGGCCGCAGTTGAAACTAAAGCAAAGCATCGATCATTACGGACCCATATCGACCACCTGTAGGGGAGATCGCCCCGAATAACCCTCCACTCGTAGTCAAGGGTAGTGAAAAACTCCCAGCTGGACAGGGAGGGTTAAATTGAACATGCGGGAAACGGTGAAGACACACAAGTAAAGACCACCTATGGCGTGCCAGAACTTCACAGAAGGCACTATTGATAAATATAATCGGATGATTAGCGATTCCGGGCATCAGAGAACGGCAGCGAGATCCTACGCACATTGAGTCTGCGCGGACGCCATGATGGCAGAATCATGGAAGTTGTCCATCCCACTGGCAGAAGGCAACTTGAAAGTAATAGGGTGGGTGTACGGGGAAGAGTACTTGGAGTACAGATCACTCTTTCCAGCAACCCGCATGATATAGATACCTCATGCCACAGAGCGTTTCACCTCCATCTTCCTGGTAAGTAACGTGGTGTCCGTGGTGATTGCAAAGGCCACATTCGGGTCAGAATCGATCATTGATTGTGCGCCTACTCACTACGATGCAACGTTGGGAACTTGAATTTTGCCTCGCACAATGTAGCACGGCCCACATCAACACAGGTTACGGCACCCGGTGATTAGATGACTGGATTTTTTGTGCGTCGTTCGGCTGTCGTGGGAGGAGGGAGAAGGGACCACGCGGTCCTATTAGGCGATCACTGATGACGTATTTGGTGAAATGGGTACAGTACGGCACAAATGCTTTCTGCTGTACAGGACAAACAGATAAGGCGCTGAGCGCCTTCTGGTACCTCATAGTACGGCTCGGAAAAGAGTGGGGGGCTTGCAAGTTTTGTGGGTGGGTGAGAGCCACTCTCGCGCGGCCAGTCCTTCGGCTAAGGCTAAGCCGGGAGAAAAGTAAACTACAGTACTGGTACTGTACACTAATATGACTCGGTCGAAGACGGCGATGAGACTAGACTAGGATACAACCAACGTGCAGTGTGCTAAGCGGAGTATGAATTAATGAACGTCCATCGTGATGACAAAGGGGCATCCGCACAGCCGGCTAAACGATAACATAACTTTCCGTTCAGCTTTTTCGCTCAAATTGTGGGGACTGGTAGAATGTATCATATCCTATTACCCTAAGAATTCCGAGAATGTTTTGTCGAAGGGTGGTTGATTCCGAAACCTCCAAAAAAAGTTGGACTTCTATACGCAGTGATGCGGTCGGTCATCGATCATCTCCCGACTCGGTAAGTCAGTAACCCGACTTACCCGACTTGTTACCCGAGGCCCGACGTTGAGCAACACATGTACCTCGGTGTTGCTTACAAAAGCCCCGAATCCCGTATTGGCGTAGTGGACTTTGTAATTCGCGACGTTCGGTTACGTTCCACGCTTCAAGTTGGTCCCTGCGCATCCGCTCAAATCCCAGTTGGTCCCCAATCGCTCGGGCATGCAATTCTCCAGGTAGGACGATTTTGTCTGACTGATCTCATTGCGACCTAAAGAAGCCCACATGTTTAGTTGTTCTGTTGAAGCAGGAACGGAATGATGTCACAAAATTAAGCAGCAAGCTTTACTCGGGCTTGTTCTCGGGCGTTTGTCATACAACCAGGGCGTCGTCGCGCAATCAGCAACTAAGAGTTTTGTTTGTCATGCAGTCAAGGGATTTCTGAAATGACGACGCGCAATCACTGGGGGATCTCTTATAAAATGACGACGTTTCTTACTTTGCCACTCTCCATTGTCTCCAATAACCCTATCATTCTGATTCATTCATGGTCGCCATCTCTCCCCCATCCAAGGTCCTCGTCACAGGTGCAAATGGCTATCTCGCCACTTGGGTCGTCAAGAAGTACCTAGAAGCAGGGTACTCTGTCCGCGGCACAGTTCGCTCATTGTCTAAAAGCGCCTTCCTCAACGATAAATTCTCCGACTACGGTGACCGATTTGAGCTCGTCGTTGTGGAGGATATCACAAAGGACGGTGCATTTGACGAAGCGGTCAAAGGTGTCGACGCCATCGCGCACACCGCTTCTCCGTTTCACTTCAGGGTTACCAAACCTGACGGTATGTCTGATTTTCTCTGAATACTCACGCTGTTTGAGGCTCAACACATACAGATCTCATCATCCCCGCCGTACAAGGAACTACATCGATCCTGAACTCCGCCTTGAAACATGGGAGCAATGTGAAGCGCGTGATTCTTACGTCCTCGATTGTCGCGGTTTACGAACAGACCGAGGTGCCGCGGGTGTTCACCGAAAGCAACTGGAATAATGCCGCCGTCGAGGCGGTGAAGACGAAGGGCTCTGCAGCAGATCCGTTTACGATCTACCAGGCCTCGAAGACGCTCGCAGAGAAAGCCGCGTGGGAGTTTGTCGCCGCCCATAGCTCTGAGATCCCGTGGGATCTCGTCGCCATCAACCCGCCGTGGATTTGGGGGGCAAGCCTGTCTTTTTTCTCTTTTTCTCGCAGAGCTAACGCCCTCACTCGTACTTACAGCCTTCGCTTAGCCCTGCGCCGACACTCGATGACATCAATACCTCTCAACGTGAAATCTATGATACCCTGACGGGGGCGCGGACAAATGCGCAACTACAGGGTGAGGGAAGCTGGGTCCATGTCGCTGTCGTCGCAGAGGCACATGTGCGCGCCACACATGCAGTAGACGCTAGTGGCCAACGCATCATCGTTACATCAAGTTCCTTCTTTTATCAGGATCTCCGTAAGTTATATATTCCGTTCGTCTTTCATACGGAAAGCTGACGTATATGATGCGTAAAACAAGTTGATTTGGCAGCGGAGCTGGGCATCGCAAATGTGGCGCGAGGAGAGCCAGGCTCGACGAAAGGCATCCCGTTTGTCATCAATGTCGAGACGAAGAAAGCTGAAGAGCTGCTTGGGTTGACACCGGCGACGCCTCTGAAAGACGTGTTAGCGGAATCGGTGGATGACTTTAAAAGGCGTGGATATCCAGGATTTTAATTCCAGAATAGGTCTCTCAGTTGTTCTATAGAATACGGGGTCAATATGCGGTCAATGTTTAGAGCGTAGGAAGACTCGTTTTAGGATTTGACTTTCAGAGTGCCTTTGAAATGGGTGATTGGAAGCCCGTATAGCGCTATTTGCGACCACACAGGGGTTGTACAAAGTATGAGTGGACGGTTGATCACGGCGATGGGGGTGCTGTCAGACACCAAAGATTGTACTGCGTTTCTGAGCGTTCAAATTGCGATGCCTGGACTTGTTTTGTGCCTGAGTTCGTGATGGTACGGCAGGGTAAAATTATGAAACTACTCTTTGCCATGCATCCTCCCGCTTCAAAATCAGTCACTCAGCGCCAATTAGGAGGGTGGTTTTCACCTTTACAGGGGCTTTCATGGTGAATGCACCGTGACGGCAAATCCAATGTGAAACGACTAGGCGAGCAGCAGCATACGCGAAAGTCACATACTGTATGTTGTCCATGCCAAGGCAATGCGTCCCATGTAGTTTATCCTACATGGTTCCATATGTTGAGTTCGCATCTAAAACCCACTTGTCCCGCGGACCCTATACACTCGTGCGAGGGGCTCTAGGATGCATTTCATAACCAGTCCGTAGTCCTATTGTGGGGGGACGCTACAGCATGCTGTGGTATCGACCGAATCCGACCAATGGCCAAAATTTCAGTTTAAGGGTGTGACGTGAGGATAGATCGACCCGCCTCGACCAGCGATTGATAAGTACAGTATATTACATTCTCATCGTGGGCACCGGCACTTTGACGGGCAAGGGCTCAGTGGCGTTTGATTAGCACGGCGAGCACCAGTTGGGGTCAAATCGACCATACCTGTCTTTGACTCTCTTTAGGTTCTTCGTTAGGGTACTGGTGCAGAAGTAGGAGCCGGCCCTCTACGGATGGACCTGCTAGCCTATGGACATCCGTCGCAAAGTAAATATAATATCCGCCTGGGCCCAGCTCGTGGCGGAAGGGTGGGACGAGGATAGTTTGGTATCATCGCTACCCAGCCTGTTGGACAAGTCCATGAATGCGTCCGGATAGTACCATATTACATGTTACCCCTTCCACTGAGCTACCATCGCCAGGTATATATGCGACCAAATCGGGGTCCGCAATTGCGGGTGATCCTGTAAATCTTCTGTCCAGAGATGGAGACCCGAAGACAAGTAACTGTACACCAGACATCCTGCGATCAAACACAACAGGTGGCGGAGTAGAGGGATGTCCCGTGCCGGTGCCATGTCTCGTTGTAAGTTAGGCCTTCGCAGCCGTAGAAGTGGTACTATATTCAAGCACTAAGGGGAATTGATGGCGAAGCAAGGCGTGACCAGAAGCGAGAAAGTGGGAAAATATAATGCGAGGAATTATGATGTGTATGCGGTTCTACAGGCGCTTTCGTCCACAGCGACTGCATGTGCCTTCGAATGTGGATTCTTGTTCTGCTGTTTGGTGTTCTCACCTACGAGAGCTCACGTAAATTATTCATGGCCAATATGAGATCCCTGTCATGCGACAACACCGTTCAATTTCCAACAAGCTCTAAATGTAGTAAGTTACAGCAACGATTAATTACCTCCAAGTGGCGTTAGACGCTTTGTGCCCCAGGAATAGCAGATGGAGAAACGGTTGGTAGAGGGCATGTGGATACTCGAGTAAGATTTAGATTTGATGGGTCACCAACGATTTCAGGAATCTTCTCACTTGTGCTGACGATGGTGGGCGTGCTTTCACCGCTCATCGCTGGGCCTGTCGAATACTGTTCGGGGGGCGTGTGCATGGATACCTCAACCCGATCCAGTGCAGTCGGTCCTGTGTCTGTTCGCTTGGCCTTCGAGAGTACAAGACTGGTCAATTGGGGACTCTCATTTGTCCTAAAACGACATTGGACGCGCTGAGCGAAAAAAAGAAAGTGAAGAGAGTCGTACATATCGGAGGACCCAGAGGCGAAGTCTATAAGAGAGCGGTGCATCCGCGTGGCCGCGATTGTCATTATGATTAAACCGGGAGTCTCGAACATCTGTGGTGTAGAAAGGCATAAGATACCAAGAGTCTCACCGATAACAACAAAACGTACGCTGTGTAACTGATCTAATATTTGGAATAGAATCAAGCTCAATGGTTAGAGATAGAGGAAAAATACCATTCAAATGCAACAAAGTGAACACCTACGACGTAAACGGGATATAAACAAAAGGGGAGGAATGAGACTAGCTGAACTTACTAATGGCGGAACCTCAGCGACGGTGCCAACTGCGAGCCAAATGACCCCCTTATAAAAAGAACGTTTTTTTAACGAATTAAAGGAACCTCGGCCAGTGAGAATCGCCACCTCACCTGTTTCCAGAGGAGGTCTGCCAGCGTGCCACCACCGCGGCGGCGACGCACGTTGAGCAAGCCAGCGAGTGTGGTTAGAGACATGGCCATGTCGGAAAGTATCGTGGGGATAAAACCAAATACGCTATAATCGGTCTTGACAGGCTCACAGGCAAGTTGTGTAGAGTTCCATGCATAGCGAAGCTACGGATGGGGTGGGTTCAGTGTGTAAAGACAATTAAACTGGCCATTCACCCGTATGACATCTGTTACCAAACCAACGTTTGTATGGGATTCCAGGTATTCTGTAGAAGGGGTGAGAAGAAGGGACTTACTTTGGAGGTGGAATCCAATGCATATCACACACACGATGGTCGTCAGTGCCACAACAACCTTGTTTCTGTTCCAAATCGCAATGCTAGCGGCATCAATGAGTACCTGATTCCTGAAAATTGCTGCCATGTGGAAGTGTAAATGAAGACGTACGTGCGAAGAACAATCAATAGCGAAGCGGCGGTCGCAGACAGGCATAAAAAAATCTAGGAAAAAGACATGAGGTCGATAAGCGTTCTCCTCTCAGTGACGGGAATGCACAGGAAAGTGTGCCAACAGATGAAAAAAGGACCCAGGGCTTAATATTTTGGTCAGAGCCGAAGTGGGGCAGACGTAGAACACGGTACTCACTTGACAATTGATTGGAGTCGAAACGTCCATGATGACAAAGCATAGAATCAAGCCCACAAGAGCGGCCACACGTGCGAAGGAATAAATCTACAGAACGACCGAATCAGCCCAAGGGCACAGCATGGCAGATAAAACCCAAGTGAAGCATCGATCAGTACGGACCCATATCGTCCACCGGTAGGGGAGATCACCCCGGATGACTCCCCATTCGTAGTCAAGAGTAGTGAAGAACTCCCAGCTGGGCAAGGAGAATTGAGAGTTGCGTAATATGCGGGAAAAATGTGAAGACTCACATGTAGAGACCACCCGTCGCGTGCCAGAACTTCACAACGATCACTATCAAAAGAACCGGACGATTGGGCTTTCCAGGCTTCAGGAAACAGCAGCAAAATCCTACGCACATTGAACCTGCACGGACGCCATGATAGTAGGATCATGGAAGTTGTCCATCCCACAAGACAACCTGAAGAAATAGGGTGGATGTGCGGGGAAAGAGGATTTGGAGTATGGCGACCCTTGCGGCATCCGACATGATATAGACACATAATGCCACAGAGCGTTTCACTCTACAGTAATCGTCGTGCCAAGGCAATGACGAACACGCCAATCATTGATTGTGTGCCCACTCACTACAGTACTTTGTAACGCCGGGAACTTGAATTTGCCTCGTAAAGTATCGCCGGGGACCCCATCTAGGCTCTAGGCTAGTTCAAGGGCTAGTCGCTTCGCCGGTAGTCGGACGACTGGAAATTTTCCAATTTGAAAACAGCACATACAGTACCGTCGTTGCACGCTCGTCGGCAATCCTATTTCCATGAGGCAGGTGACGAGATACACCGAGACGAGACAATCTCAGAAGACTCGACTGGTTAGAAGGCCTTGACAGGCATTTAGCTCTTCGGAGGTTACGTCGTGATGGCACACACCGCCCAAACGCAGCCACTTCGCCATGTCTCGGGTGTTTGTAAATGGAGATTTTGAAAATAAATAAATAGACTGAACGTCACGTGAAAGACCTGACTCAGCAGAGGACGGTACGCACGTGTCCCATGCTCATTTTCACTTCTTCGACGCGGGGCATTACTGTAACACGGCCCTCAAATTGAATCGGTCCATGTTCGTGTGGCTGCACTGAGACTGCGTACTGAGTAGCTAAGTGCGACACAACGAACACCCAAGATGATACCCCGACTCCCCGAGCCCTGACCGATTAGTTCTATCTGCCGTCGTCAGTCCTAACTACAGAGAACATGACGTAACAACTTCCGCTTCATCACAGTACAGTAACCATGAGAGAAATGTATTCTAACTCGACCGAGCCAGCTGCCCCATGGTACTCAGCGCTATATAAAGTGCCGTTCTGTCATGAAAATCCCCAAATGTATAAGTGTAAGTGTGTTTCAATTGAGAAGTTCTGCGGTAACAACCGCGCAAAAGCCGAGACTCGGCCTTAGGGTTCTAAATCAAGTTTGATTAAACCCTGCAAATCTTGACAGATGTCGCTTTCGGGAAAAAAACCCCTGACAGGCGCCTCAAACGTTGAGTTGCTCAGTTACGTACTCATTGGTATTACTGTAGCACAAGTATCAGCAGCCACGCTATGACTACTGTATCAACAGAAACTATACGGAACGACCCTCATGTAGGTTTCCAAGAAACGAGTGAATGCATAGAAAGCTACTGTAAAAGAAGCTGGTTTGGGTGCGACATCGACCGGATGTGCCTTTGAAAGCGGATTATTCTCGTTCTCGGCGGCTTCTCGCCAACGAGAGCTCGCACTACAGCACTTAATTGGCGAGTACAACTGGCCTCCAAGTACCGTTACAAGCTTTGTGTCTTCGGAACAGGAGATGGAGAGACGGTTGGTAGAGGGTGTGCGGATGCTTGAGTAGGATTCGGCTTTCATTGGAAACCAACGATTCAAGACACCTGCTCACTAGTGCCGGTTTCGGATGGGGCCGTGTCCACGGCCATCTCAATCCGATGCAGCGTAGTCGGTGGGGTGTCCGTCCGTTTGGTCTCCGAGAATTCGAGACTGCTCACTTGGAGATTCCCTTGTGCCCTAAACCGACATCGGCCACGCTGAGCAGGCAAAAAAGAAAGGAAGCGATGAGTCTCGTACATGTCAGGGGACCTGGAGGCGAAGTTTACTAGACAGCGGTGCATCCGCGTGGCAGAGATTATTATTGTGATCGAAAAGGGAAACACGAACATCTGTGGCGCAGAAAGGAATAAGAAACTAAGAGTGTTTCCTCACCGATATCAACAAAAACGTACGATATTGAACTGATCTAATAGTTAGAACGGCGTTGAGTTCAATGGTTAGCTATCATAGGTAGATGGGTAACGGAAAATTTACAGTTCAAATGCAACGCAATGAGCACCTAGACGGGAGATAAGCAAAAAGAGGAGAAACGGGACTGGCCAGGCTCACTAGTGGCGGAATCTCAGTGGCAGTACCAAGTACGAGCCAAATGATTGCCTTACGAAGGAAAAGATAAGATAAACCAGTTTCAAGAACCACGCCCAGTAAGAATCGTCACCACACCTGTTTCCAGAGGAAGCGGGCTAGACCAAACGTGCCACCACCATGACGCCGACGCAGGACGAGCAAACCAACGAGCAAGATTATGAGCAAGGCCATGTCGGAAATTATCGCAGGGATATAACTAAGTATGCCGGGCTCGGTCTTGACAGGCTCACAGGTGGTTTGTCCAGGGACTCGAGCAAAGCGAAGCTACGGATGGGATAAGCCCAGTAAGTCCAAAATAAGATGAAATTGGTTATTCACCAGTGCGGCAGCTGTTCACCAAAACAAAGTTTGTAAGAGACTCCATGATGAGATTCCAGATCTTCTCCAGGAAGGGCGAGAGCAAGAGGCTTACATTGGACGTGAGACGCAACGCTGATTCCCCATATAGTGATCGCCAGCGTCACAGCGACCTTATTTCTGTTCCAAATAGCAACGCTAGCAGAATCAATGAGCGCCTGATTCCTGAAAATCGTCGTTACGTGAAACCGTAGACAAAGACGTACATGCGAAGAACATTCAATAGCGAGGCGGTGATTGTAGACAGGACGAAAAAAGCCTAGGAGAAAGACAACAAGGTAGTACTAAGCGTCCTCTTCTCGGAGATGTGAACGCATAATGTGCTCACATCTGTTAAAGATAACCATAGCTTAAAATTGTAGCCAGTTAGAGCCCAGGTGACAGACGTAGAACACTGTACTCACCTGACAATTGAACGGGGTCGTAACGTTCATAATGGCAAGGCTCAGAATCACGCCCACGAGAGCGGTCACGCGCGTGAAGGAGTAAATCTATCATCGAATGAATCAGTCCAAAGCTCCAGCATGGCAAAGGCAAATCGCCTATCTATTACCCACCCACATCGACCATCTGTAGGGGAGATGGCCCCGAAAGACCCTCCATTCGTAGTCAAGAGTAGTCAAGAACTCCCAGCTGCACAGACCGAGTTGGATTGTAAAACGTGCAAGAAAAATGGTGAAGACTCACAGGTAGAGACCATTCATGACGTGGATGTACTTCACAACAGCGACTGTCAAGAAGACCAGATCATTGGATCCGGAAAATGGCAATTAAAACGTGCGCACAGGCAGACCGCGCAGCCTGCGCTGATACAACGGAATCGCGGAGGTCGTCCATCGACTCCGTCCCAGGGGGCAAGAAATAGGATGGATGTGCAGGGAAGTATACTTCACGTTGAAAGGCGGCCGAAGGCCGGATTTGATGGTACACATGATATAGTCACAGAGCGTTTCCGTTCACCGGTGAGTAAGGTGTGAATTAAATTACGGCACAGGTCCAAACAATCTTATCTCCTTTTGCAACGTCTTGCCTGATACGCCCAAATGGCGCCCCCAAACATAAAATTTGACATTTGCTATTGTATGAGAAATTTGCTTCGAGTTTCTACAGTACTCGTGCTTTAATGGATTGCTGATATCTACTTATTGTGTTTGGAATCGAGAACTAGGGGTGTACACCGGGAACGATAACCCAGGCGGACCTATTACTGTAAAGGCTGGATCCCCCCAGAGGGCCAGAGGGCTCCTGTACAGTATGGTCAAGATAGGACCGGCCTTCGGATCTTTTAGAGGCTAGTCGGTTCTGGGGTCAGATTCTTTCAGGTGGCCGCGACAAAGTTACAGTTTGTCTTACTGTACTGTAGAGCGGAACAGGTGGGGTAGATCACGGATCACGGATCACGATGGGGAATATGGGCGTCAGATATATTGACGACGCAAATGTGTGTACTGTAGCGCCAATGGCCGCTAGTATAGCCGGAGCGGAGCACCAGCGTAGCTAGGGGAACGGGGAACGAGATGGGAATAAAAAAGGCATACTGTAACGGTCTGTGCATATCTCCTTACGAGGTTCTGTGAGCCAACAGCGGAGGCGAAGGGGCAGGAAGTTCAAGAGACACGCACTTCGATGACGTCGACACAAACCTTCTCTGTACAGCTCAGCTGTACGCATACCCCAAATTTACTCCAGTGAAAAACGCGATCGACTTGACAGGGGGTGACAAGTTTGACACAAAAAGATGGATGGCGTTTTCAGACGAGCGTAACCACAAACTAACCACGAGCGGCAACGCTCGGTCTCAGTCTCGAAAGGGGGCGTGCATGCGCCGAGAAAGTGCCTAGAAGAGAAGAGATCAATTCATCTGCGGTGGCTCTTCAGCTTCATCGCTCGTTGTAAATACCGTCCCAACTTTCACCCGACCTTGCCGCCATTGGACGGAGTCATTCCTGCACGGGCCATCGCTCATCCATTGGTATGCCCGAGCAGCCCGACACCCATCATGCATCCATGCCCCGCACCACCAAGAGACACGTGTCAATTATGGACCAAGGGAACATTGTGCTTGACGTGAATGACGCCGTTACCTATCATTGCCGGTGAAAAAACTGGCGCTGACGTGATGCAAGTAATGCCGCATACTTGGAACAAGGATTTTTGAGCTTGAAAACAGCTTGATCTGAGCACAGCGCAACAGACTTATTTGGACACCAATGCCACCACGTTTTCTGGAAGAAACTGCAGATTTCGCATGAATCGAGGACTCGAGGAGCGCTAGGGTGCGACCGGAGCCGCAATCTTTGAGGATCACGTCCGTGATCTTAGTGGGTGGGGGCCGTGGGGCGCCGGGGGGAGAAAGGGCGGGCACGTGACTGGTGCATTTCACAGGATCGAAGCAGGGTGAGTCACGTGTGGACCACTCCGCTCAAAGACCTGCGTTCGAATTCCGTGCCTCCGCAGAATGGCGGACTGTCCATCAGATAAAGTAAAACCTACTGTCTAGGGTGAGAAACACGGGCATCCTTCTGCACCCTCTTTCCTTCACAGATTTTGGTCATCGGACTAGCTGAACGGTCTTAGTAATTTGAGGTCCAGTCCAGTCTGGTTTTTGGACCCTGAAGAGGGCAACTGGGAGTCCACTGGCCGCTACGTGCAGCGGCAAATCCTATCTCTCATGAGGCAGGTGACAAGAAACACCGAGACGAGACAACCTCAGAGGACTCCACAAGGGACTCCGTGTCGGACTGGTTATTCCTGGATAGGCTTGCCGCGGTTTGGTTCGGTCCGGTTCTTTTGGATATTTTCCGAACCTTGAACCAGACCATTGGTCCGGTCCACAGGATTTCCCGAACCTCGGACCGGACCGCGTTGAAGTTCAAGGGGTCCGGTTCGGGGTTCAGCACCTTCTGAACCCCGAACCGGACCCTTTATTATAGCAAAAAAAAAAGATAAATACAATGTAAGTTACTGTACAGCTCATACAACATAAGGTGCTCTCTATGAGCGGGATGCGCCCTGCGGCCAATGCAATACATGCAACTCCTCGAGTTAGCGCCAGTTGGAGGCACGCACGAAAGTCGGCGCAAAAAGTCTTGAGGGTGGAGTGCGGTGGCAGCACAGCAGGCGACAGAGATACTGTGTGCGCCCGGTTAAAACGATGCCCACGATGCAAGCTGGTGCACGCGAAGGTGGGTGGAGGTGCTGTGGAGGTGTTTGAGGGTGGAGCGCGTGGAGATGCAGTGTGCGCCGTGTAGCTGACACAATCTATAAACTCAGCAAATTAGCAGTAGTTCGGATACGGAACTAAGACATACGTTTGTCGCATGAGCTGACACGATGGGTGGGGGGCGAGTGTGAAGGTTACCGTCCGTGTCAGATATGGCCGAGGACAACGTCGAACCTTGACGAACAGCTGCCGGTGGTGGCGCCGGCGCATCGCCTAAATTGATGTGATGTGATGAAGTTTGATGAAACCTACTTGCAAATCTTGACAGATGAGGCCTTCCAGAACAAAAAAACCCGACAGGCGCCTCAAACATTGAGTCGGCTAATTACCCATCGGTATAACTGTAGCACGAGTTTAGCAGCCATGACGACTACTACTGTTATTGCTGTATCGACAGAATCTATACGGAACGACCGTCATGCAGGTTTCCAAGAAACGGGTGAATGCATGGAAAGCTACTGTAAAAGAAGCTTATTTGGGTGCCCACTCTCACGTCCACATCGACCGATGTGCCCTTGAAAGCGGATTATTCTTGTTCTCGGCGGCTTCTCGCTAACGAGAGCTCGCACTACAGCACTTGATTGGCGGGTACAACTAGGCCTCCAAGCACCGTTACACGCTTTGTGTTTGCGGAATAGGAGATGGAGAGACGTTTGGCAGAGGGTGTGCGGATGCTTGGGTAGGATTCAGCTTTTATGGAAACCAACCATTTAAGACACCTGCTCACGGGTGCTGGTGTCGCATGACGCCGTGTCCATGACTATCTCAATCCGATGCAGCGTATTCGGTGCGGTGTCTGTCCGTTTGGCCTCCGAGAATTCGAGACTGCTCACTTGGAGATTCTCATGTGGTCTAAAATGACGTCGGAAGCACTGAGCAGGCAAAAAAGAAAGGAAGCGAAGAGTTTCGTACATGTCAGGGGGCCTGGAGGCGAAGTCTACTAGACAGCGGTGCATCCGCGTGGCAGAGATTATTACTGTGATCGAAAAGGGAGACACGAACATCTGTGGCGCAGAAGGAATGAGAAACTAAGAGTGTTTCCTCACCGATATTAACAAAAACGTACGATATTGAACTGATCTAATAGTTAGAACGGCGTCGAGTTCAATGGTTAGCAATCATAGGTAGATGTGTAAGGGAAATTTTACAATTCAAATGCAACGCAATGAGCACCTAGAGGGGAGATAAACAAAAAGAGGAGAAACGGGACTGGCCGGGCTCACTAGTGGCGGAATCTCAGTGACAGTACCAAGTACGAGCCAAATGACCCCCTTACGAAGGAAAAGATAAGATTAACCAGTTCAAAAACCACGCCCAGTAAGAATCGTCACCACACCTGTTTCCAGAGGAGGCGGGCCAGACCAAACGTGCCACCTCCATGACGACGCAGGACGAGTAAGCCAACGAGCAAGATTATGAGCAAGGCCATGTCGGAAATTATCGCAGGGATATAACTAAGTATGCAGGACTCGGTGTTGACAGGCACACAGATTGCTTGTCCAGGTACCCGAACAATGCGAAGCTACGGATGGGATAAGCCCAGTAAATCCAAAAAGAAGAAGAAATTGGTTATTCACCAGTGCGGCAGCTGTTCACCAAAACAAAGTTAGTAAGAAATTCCATCATGAGATTCCAGGTCTTCTCCAGGAGGGGCGAGAGGAAGAGGCTTACATTGGACGTGAGACGCAACGCTGATTACCCATACAGTGATCACCAGTGTCACAGCAACCTTATTTCTGTTCCAAATAGCAACGCTAGCAGAATCAATGAGCGCCTGATTCCTGAAAGTCGCCGTTACATGAAACTGTAGACAAAGACGTACATGCGAAGAACATTCAATAGCGAGGCGGTGATTGTAGACAGGGCGAAAAAAGCCTAGGAGAAAGACAACAAGGTAGTACTAAGCGTCCTTTTCTCGGAGATGGGAGCGTATAGAGTGCTCACAGCTGTTATAGATGACCATAGCTTAAAATTGTAGCCGGTTAGAGCCCAGGTGAGGGACAGACATAGAACATGGTACTCACCTGACAATTGAATGGGGTCGTAACGTTCATAATGGCGAGACATAGAATCACGGCCGCGAGAGCGGTCACGCGCGTGAAGGAGTAAATCTATCGATCGAGCGAAACAGTCTAAAGCTCCAGCATGGCAAAGGTGAAGCGCCTATTTATTACGCACCCATATCGACCATCCGTAGGGGAGATGGCCCCGAAAGACCCTCCATTCGTAGTCGAGAGTAGTCGAGAACTCCCAGCTGCACAGACCGAATTGGATTGCAAAACATGCGAGGAAACGGTGAAGACTCACAGGTAGAGACCATTCATGACGTGGATGTACTTCACAAAAGCCCCTGTCAAGAAGACCGGATCATTGGATGCGGAAAATGGCAATTATTATAAAACGTGCGCACAGGCAGACTGCGCAGCCTGGGCTGATACGGCGGAATCGCGGAGGTCGTCCATCCCAGAGGGCATGAAAAAGGATGGACGTGCAGGGAATTGTACTTCACGTTGGAAGGCGGCCGAAGGCCGCATTTGATAGTACACATGATATAGTCACAGAGCGTTTCCGTTCACGCCATCGCCTATGATAGGTGAGTAAGGTGGGAATTGAATACGGCACTGTTTGCTGCGGAAGTTGCATTCAGGTCCAAACAATCATTCTACCTTATCTGTTTTGGTAACGTCTTGCCAGCAATAACGCCCCAAATGGCGCCCTCAAACATTTTGTTATTGTATGCGAGAAATTTGCTTCGGGTTTCTACGGTACTCGTGGTTTAATGGATTACTTACTGGATATCTACATACAGTACTGTATTTGGAATCGAGAACTAGGGGAGTACTGAACTGTACACCGGGAACCTTTCTGGTGATAACCCAGGCGGACCTATTACTGTAAAGGCTGGACCCCCCCAGAGGACTAAGTATGGCCAAGATAAGACCGGCCTTCGGATATTTTAGAGGCTCATGACAACGCATGCCATAAATGAACGCACATATCGTCGAGACTCCAACTTCTCCAAGGGCAGCCACACGGCAACCACTCCACCATCACACAATATTTACACTCATCCCCTTGACTGGCCGCTGCATTGCGGCGTACATATATATTACTGTATATTCCAAAAAAAAGATATGAATGATCCGACCTCCGCTGATTGGGCTAGTTGGTTCTGGGGTCGGAGTCTTTCAGGCGGCCGCGACAAAGTTACAGTTTGTCTTACAGGTACGTGGCGATCTGATCAAAATGGGGTTCTTTTGGTCATCCTTGCCCGCCGTGTGAAATTCGCTCCTTTTAGTTGTAGCGGATCACTGGCAAGAACCCTGAAACCCAAGATTCGAATAACACCACCCGGACTCAGGAGTCAGTTGCGTCGCGCCCGGGTAGAGCCCAGGAATAGGTGGGGTAGATCGAGGATCACGATGGGGAATGTGGGCGTCAGATATATTGACGACGCAAATGTGTGGCGCCAATGACCGCTACGGACGCGCGAACCCACTTGCTTTAGTGGTCCTTAGCCGGAGCGTAGCTAGGGGAACGGGGGAACGAGATGGGAATAAAGAAGGCATACTGTAATGATCTCCTTACGAGGTTCTGGGAGCCAAGAGCGGAGGCGAAGGGGCAGGAAGTTTAAGAGACACCCACTTCGATGATGTCGACACAAACCTTCTCTGTATAGCTCAGCTGTACGTATACGCCAATTTTACTCCAGTGAAAAAATCGCGATCGACTTGACAGGGGTTTGACACAAAAAGATGGATGGCGTTTTCAGACGAGCGTAACCACAAGCGGCAATGCTTGATCTCAGTCTCGAAGAGGGGCGTGCATGAGCCTAGAAAGAGCCTATAAGAGAAGAGATCTATTCATCAGCGGTGGCTCTTCAGCTTCATCACCCGTTGAATATACCGTCCCAACTTTTCACCCGGTCTTGCCGCCATTGGACGGAGTCATTCCCGCACGGGCCGTCGCTCGTCCATTGGTATACTAACACCCATCATGCATCATGCCCCGCACCACCAAGAAGGGACACGTGTCCATTATGGTCAAGGCAACGTTGTGCTTGACGTGAATGACGTCGTTACCTAGCATTGCCTGTCTGGCACAGACGGTCGCGGAGCGATGCAAGTGATGCCACATACTTGGAACAAGAGCTTGAAAACAGTTTGATCTAAGCACAGCGCAACAGACTTACTTTGGACGCCAATGCCACCACGTTTTCTGGAAGAAACCGCAGATTTCGCATGAATCGAGGACTCGAGGAGCGCTAGGGTACGACCGGAGCCGCAATCTTTGAGGATCAGGATCACGTTCGTGTCTTAGTGGGTGGGCCACCGGGGGCGGGGCCGGAGGGGAAAGGACTGGCAGTAGCTGTTGTGGGCTGTTGTGGGTTCGAGGGGTGAATCAGGCAAAAGAGGTTGGTCACGTGCGTCGGCGACCTCTCCGCTCAAAGACCTGCATTCGAATTCTGTGCCTCTGCAGAATGGCGAACTGTCCATCAGATAAAGGAAAACCCACTATGTGGGCGTCTAAGTGGGTGAGAAGCACGGGCACCTTTCCGCACCCTCTTTTCTTCACAGATTTTGATCTTTGGACTGGGTGTTCAAAACTGACTGAGCGGAGGGAGCTGAGATCTGGAGGTCAGTTAGGAATGATACTTTCCGTACACCAGCGCCCTAGACCTGCGAAAGACGCCAGTTTAACGCCTTCTAAATAGAACCGCCCCCACAAGAGTTATTTGAGGAATTACACGAGGCCAGCCAAAGTTTGTCTTCAACCGCATCCTCGTTCATACTCAATACACGTCTTATTCCGCACCTTCCACTTTCCTTCAATCCAGTGAAATAATCGGCCAAGGTACGATACGTAAAGAGTCCCGATGGTAGAGGTACGCTTCCTTCTCTTGTGCTTATCACTCGTGAGTAAACAAGGCTCATGGGCAACAGTCCACATCATACTGCGTCGATCCACATCCTCGATGATGATTCATTCCTTAACATCTTTCGTCTCTATCGACCGGCCATCTTTGACGGAGACGAGGACAATATTGACCAGATCAAAGGTGGGGAGGGTTGGGACCACGAGCGATGGTGGTACAAACTCGCACACGTTTGCCAAAGATGGCAAATCCTCATCCTTCGCTCAGCATCCTACCTGGGTCTTTGCCTCGTTTGTACACGGGGCACGCCAGTTGCGGACATGCTGGCACATTCACCTCCCCTTCCTCTGGTCATCGATTACTTCAATGTATATGATGGCATTGATGTAGAAGATGAAGAAGCTATAATCCTTGCACTAAAGCAGCGTGACCGCGTCCGTCTTGGGATGACTGTTTGGTATATGTTGAAGCTCATTATAGCCATAGACGAAGAATATCCGGTGCCAGAATACCTTATTATGGAGTCTACAGTGTGGGATCTCACGAGTACGACCGTGATGCTTCCTAAAACCTTTCAAGCACCACGTCTACGTTACCTCCTACTGTCAGGTTTTGCCCTTCCGATGGGATCTCGATTACTCACGACTGCCTTGGGCATCGTCATGCTCACTCTTGATGTGGGCTACCCATCCGCCTACTTCCAGCCAAATACTCTGCTTCAAAGGCTTTCTTTCATGCCACAGCTGGAGAAGCTCCTGATCGTCTTTTTACTAGCTCCTGGTCTTAATCATGATGTGGAGAGGCAACTTATGCATACATCAATCATATCACCAGTCACACTTTCTAACCTTCGTTGGATTGAGTTCCAAGTTGTTAGCGATTACATGGAAACGATTGTTCGTCGGATCACCACACCTCGCCTCGAGGAGCTCCGCATTCAGTTCTTCTGCCCACTCGACTTTCTCATTCCGTGTCTCCTGCATTTCATGGAAACAACAGAGAACCTCAGGATCGACAGTGCCAAATTCGAGTTTTCCAGGTATATGGTTTATGTGGGGGCGTATCCGAGTCTTCGCAAGGAGGTCGATGTGTATCCCATTTCAATCAATGTATTCTGCGGGTTCCTCTCGCGGGTATCTGCCGTGGTTCAAACATTCAATTCTCCTGGTGGAATATACCCTACGGTGGAGCATCTCACTCTCGAGCACAAGGAATCAAATGAAGAACACAATGAGGTCGACCGCACTGAGTGACGCAATCTTCTTAGGTCGTTTACCAACGTGAAAACTCTTCGCGTCGACGATGGGCTTGTCTAGGAACTCCCTCGCAGCCTACGACTGGACGATGGAGAGCTCCCGCTGGAGCTGTAACCCTAGCTGCAGGAGCTCACGTATTCCAGGAGCGGATACTGGGGATTATTTATTGATGTCCGCCAGAACGCAGGCCGCCCCGTGACCCTAGTCTGTCCTAGTCCATGATTTGTGACGTCGCTCTGGTAGCCCGGGCCCAGGTTTTGCGGAGCCGTCATTCTCTTTTGTCCTTGTCATCACGTCAGTGAGCAGCGAGGCAGGGAGTAACCTCAATACCTGAACCGGCTCACACATACGAAACCACCGAGTCCCGCAGTGCGGCACTGCTACACCCGTGACCCCTCTACCCCTACCAGCTTCCACCCCCACTGCAGCCATGATCTTCTCGTTGGGGCTTTCGTGAACCTGAAAACCACTCATACATATGGCACCATCATGAACATATATTCTCTGCGTAATCTACCCCCCCTGGCTGAGCCTGGCCAACTTCATGCACCGCTCGTCAAACACACCCCTCTATCGCGTGGGTAAGGACGCGGTAGGCTATGGGCATGCAAGACCCTGCTTTGATTGACCGGTGATGATGATGTGCCGGTCCGCCCGGAGATCTGTGAATCACAGGAAAAGTGCAATCTAAGCGGACGAGCAGAGGGAGAAGACATACCTGTTGATACACTCGACGATAAAATCGCAAATATCCTCGACAGTAGTATCGCCACGCTCTTTATCCAGCGTCCAGGGGGTACTGATGTTTTCGTCTCCTGGAGCTGTTTGGACCTTGGGAATCAATCCTGGATTGCAAAGCTTCTGGCAAGCCGGGCAAGGTCCTGAGACTGGGGGCGGACCGACGGAGCCGGCTGAGCCACGTGCGTGTCTCAGCGCGAGAGGTCACATGTTTTAGAATAACATACTTTAGCTCTTGCTTTAGCTTTTAGAATAATTCAGGCCGGAAGCCAGTTAACTATTAGGCTATCGACGATGTCAGAGGGCAAAATCATGCGGCTTTACAAGGGCTCTCGTCCGGGTCCACCTCGACTGCATGTGCCTTCGGATCTGGAGAATCTGGAGATCCCCGTCAAGTCGCAACACCACTCAATTTCTAACAAGCTCTAATGTTGTAAGTAGACAGCGGTTAATCGCCTCCAAGCGACGTTAGACGCTTTGTGTCTCCGAAGTAGGAGATGGAGAGACGGTTGGTAGAGGGCGTGTGGATACTCGAGTGAGATTCAGCCTTTATGCGTCATCAATAACTACAGCCATCTACTCACTCGTGCTGATGATGGTGGACGAGTCGTCATCACTCATCGGGCCTGTCGGATTCTGCTCGAGGGCCGTGTGCACGGCTACTTCAATCCGATGATTCCGATCCAGTGCAATCGGTGCAGTGTCTGTCCGCTTAGTCTTCGAGAATACAAGACTGCTCATTTGGGGATTTTCATGTGCCCTAAAACGACACCGGCCACATTGAGCAGTTAAAAAGAAAGGAGGTAAAGAGTGTCGTACACGTCGGAGGACCCGCAGGCGAAGTTTACTAGAGAGCGGTGCATCTGGGTGGCAGCGATGGTCATTATGATCACACCGGGAGTCTCGAACATCTGTGGTGCAGAAAGACATAAGAAACCAAGAGTTTCCTCTTACCAATAACAACAAAACGTACGTTGCGTAACTGATCTAATATTCGGAATAGAATTGAACTCAATAGTCAGTTATCATAGATAGAGAGAAAATACCATTCATATGTAACGCAGTGAACACCTACGACGACAACGGGATATAAACAAAAAGGGGAGGGATGAGAGACTAGCTGAACTTACTAATGGCGGGACCTCAGCGGCGGAGCCAAGTACGAGCCAAATGACCCCCTTATGAAAGAAAGAAATTTAACGAATTAAAAGAACCTCGGCCAGTGAGAATCGCCACCTCACCTGTTTCCAGAGGAGGCTGGCCAGCGTGCCACCACCACGACGACGCAGGGTGAGCAAACCAGCGAGTATGATCAGAAGCAGGACAATGTCGGCAATTATCGCGGGGATGAAACCAAGTACGCTGTAATCGGCCTTGACAGGCTTACAGGCGAGTTTCGTAGGGTCCCATGCATAGCGGAGCTGCGGATGAGATAAGCTCGGTACGTTAAATTTTTTTTGAAAGTGGCCATTCACCTGTACGGCATCTATTACCAAACCACGTTTGTATGGGATTCCAGGTCTCCAGGTCTTCTACAGAAGGGGTGAGGAAAAGGGACTTACTTTGGAGGTGGAATCCAATGGAGATCCCCCATACGATGAACGTCAGCGCCACAACAACCTTATTTCTATTCCAAATCGCAATGCTAGCGACATCAATGAGTCTGATTACTGAAAATTGCCACTGTGTGGAATTGTAGACGAAGACGTACGTGCGAAGAACAATCAATAGCGAAGCGGCGGTCGCAGACAGGCAGATAAATATCTAGGAAAACCCATCAAGAAGGTAATAAGCGTTCTCTTCTCGGAGACGAGAACGCATAGGAAAGTGTACCAACAGATGTAAAAAGGATCCAGTGCTTAATATTGTTCCCAGTCAGAGCCGAAGTGAGGAACAGACGTTGAACACGGTACTCACTTGACAATCGATTGGGGTCGCAATGTCCATACTGGCAAGGCATAGAATCAAGCTTACGAGAGCGGATACACGCGCGACGGAGTAAATCTACCAAACAAATTAGTCCAAGGGCACAGCATGGCAGATGAACCAAAGTGAAGGATCGATCAATACGGACCCATATCGTCCAGCGGTGGGGAAGATCGCCCCGGATGACCCTCCATTCGTAGTCAAGAGTGGTGAAGAACTCCCAGCTGGACAGTGAGAATTGAGTTGCGTAACATGCGGGAAACTGTGACGACTCACATGTAGAGACCACCTGTGGCATGCCAGAGCTTCACAATGTTTACTATCAACAGAACCTGAGAATTGGGTCTTCCACCCCACAGGAAACGGCAGCAAAATCCTACGCACACTGAGCCTGCGCGGAGGACATGATAGTAGGATCATGAAAGTTGTCCATCCCAGAGTCCCCAGACGGCAACTTGAAGAAAGAGGTTGGATGTACGGGGAGCGTGTATTCGGAGTAGGGTGACCCCATGCGGCATCCGACATGATATAGATACCTCATGCCACAGGCCCACTGAGCGTTTCACACCGACCGTCCTGGTAAGGCAGTGACGAAGACGCCACCGGAAGCCACGCTCAGTTCCGAACAATATGATTGCGTGCCTATTGTGCCTATTTGCTACTACGTAACGCGGGAAGTCGCCGGAACTTGAGTTTGCCTCGTAAAGTAAACGCGGGGCACACCCATCTAGGCTGGTTACTTCTCCGGTAGTCAGATGACTGGACATTTCCAAATTGAAAACAGCACATACGCCGTTGCAGATTGCCCGCTATGTGCAGGGGGCAAATCCTATTTACCATACTGGAAGGCATATGACGAGAAAATGCCGAAACAGCTCCAAAGGGCTGGTTAGAACTTAAAAGAACTTGACAGGCCTTTAGCGCTTTAGCCTTGGCTTTAGCTCTTTACGGCATGACATGATGACACACCATCCCACACACGCCCCAAAAAACAGCCACTTCGCCATGCCTCACATTTGTGACATTTCTACCCCTCTGGCCAACCAGGCCGCATTGCGGTTGTACTTACATTCATCTTCCACATTAAAAATGGAGATTTTGAAAAAAAAAAAAAAAAGACTAAACGTTACGTGAGAGATCTGGCTCAGTGATGCTGCTCAAGCTTAAGCAACCTTTAGATCGAACGTCCATGCTCATTTTCACATAACACGGCCCTCAAATTGAACGGTCCATGTTCCGGTGGCCTCACTGAGTAGCCAAGTGCAACACATAATGATCAGCGAGGATGACCTCAGACCCCCAAATGGGCTCCATTAGCCCCAGGGAGACCGCGACTTGACACCAGTCTCGGGTATACGCAAATTGGTCATAGAACGGCCTTACAGTAACTGGAGACATGGCAAAGGAATCTATGCCGCTAGTCATTTCGAAAAACAGCGACACATTCGCAGAGAACATAATGTGACCACTTCCACCAGCAACTGTGAGGGAAATGCATTCTAACTTGACCGAACCAGCTGCCCCATGTTACTTGGCGCTATATGAATCGCCGTTCTGTTGTGCGAATCCTCAAATCTATAAATAACTTACTGGGTAGGTGCGTTCCAATTGAGGTAGCTCACCGGTACCGACCGTGCGAAAGCCGAGAGTCTGCCTCAGAATTCTGATGAAGTTTTATGAAACCACTTGCAAATCTTTGACAGACGTCGCTTTCCAGAAAAAAAACAACTGACAGACGCCTCAAAAATGGAGTTGGCCAGTTACCCATTGGTATAACCGCAGCACAAGTATTAGCAGCCCACTGTAAAGTAGCTATACGGAACGACGCTCATGTAGGTTTCCAAGAAATGAGTGGACGCATGAAAAGCTACTGTAATAGAAGCTGATTTGGGTACCACGGTCATGTCCACATCGAAATCTTCTTGCTCCAGCTTTTGGTCTTCTCGCAAACGAGAGCTCTCGCATTGCAGCTCTTGATCTGGTGGCCTCCGAGTGGTGTTAGACGCTTTGTGCCTGCGGAATAGGAGACGGTGGGACGGTTGACAGAGGCTGTGAGGATGCTTGAGTGGGATTCAGCTTTCATCGGAAACCAAAGATTTAAGACACCTGATCACCTGTGCGAATGTCGGACGAGTCATCAACGCTTATCTGGGCTGTCGGATGGTGCTCGCCGGAGGCTTTGTCCACAGCTATCTCGATTTGTTGCAGCGTAGTTGGTGCGGTGTCTGTCTGTTTGGTATTCGAGAATGCGAGACTGCTCCTCACTCTGAGATTTCCATGAGCCCTAAATGACATCGGCCACCGTGAGCGGGAAGAATGAAATGAAGAGAAGGGTTTCGTACATGTTGGCGGACCTGAAGGCGAAGTCTATTAGACAGCGGTGCATCCGCGTGGCAGAGATTATCATTGTGATCACACTGGGAGACACGAACATCTGTGGTGCAGGAAGGAAAAGAAACTAAGAGTGTTTCCTCACCGATATTGACAAAAAACGTACGACGTTGAACTGATCTAATAGTTGGTACAGTGTCGAGTTCAATGGTTAGCTATCATATAATCATAAGTAGACGGGTAAGGGGAAATCACAATCCAAATTCAACGCAATGAGCACCTGAAGGGGAGATAGGTAAAAAGGGGAGAAAACAAGAGACTAGATGCTATATGGGCTTACTAGTGGCGGAATCTCAGTGACAGTGCCAAGTGCGAGCCAGACGACCCCCTTACAAAAAAGACATTAACATCCACGGCCAGTAAGAATCACCGCGACGCCACCATACCTGTTTCCAGAGGAGGTGGGTCAGACCAACTGTGCCATCATGATGACGACGCAGGATGAGTAAGCCAACAAGCATGATCAGAAGCAAGATCATGTCGCAAATTATCGCAGGGATGAAACTAAGTAGGCTGGACTCGGTCTTGACTGGCACACAGGCGAGTTGTGTAGGGGCCCGATTAGAGCGAAACTACGATGAGATAAGCCCAGTGGCAGTGGGTCCAAAAAAATTGAAATTGGTCATTTACCAGTGCAACACCTATTCACCAAACCGCGATTGTATGGGATTCCATGAAATCCAGGTCTTCTGCAGGAGAGGTGGGGGGAAGGGGCTTACTTTGGACATGGGACAACACGTCGATCCCCCATACAGTGATCGCCAGCGTCACAGCAACCTTATTTTTATTCCAAATCGCAATGCTAGCGGTATCAATGAGCACCTGATTCCTGATATTTGTCGTTAAGTAAACCGTAAACAAAGACGTACATGCGAAGGACAATCAATAACGAAGCGGCGATTTCAGACAGGCTTAAAAAAATCTGGGAAAAAGACAACAAGGTGGTAAGCGTGCTCTCCTCGGAGGATGGAACGACGCATAGGGTGCTCACGACTGATAAGGACACCCAGAGCTTAAAATTGTAGCCGGTCAGAGCCCAAGTGAGAAACAGACGTAGAACACAGTACCCACCTGACAATTGATAGCGGTCGTAATGTTGATAATGGCAAGGCTTAGAATTATGCCCACAAGAGCGGCCACGCGCGTAAAGGAGTAAATCTATCGATCGAGCGAATCAGTCCAAAACTCCAGCATGGCAGATAAAAGCAAGGCGAAAGCCGCGAAGCCCCTATCGTTACGGACCCATATCGTCCATCGGTAGGGGAGACGGCCTCGAATGACCCTCCATTCGTAGTCAAGAGTAGTAAAGAACTCCCATCTGCACAGAGAGAGTTGGATTGCATAATATACGCAAATACGGTGAAGACTCACAGGAAGAGACCATCCATGACGTGGGTGTACTTCACAACAGACCCTGTTAAGAAGACCAGATCGTTAAACTTCTCAGGCGGAAAATGGCAGCTAAAACGAGCGCACAATAAGTCTGTGCTGATACAGTGGGACCGTGGAAATCGTCCATCACAGAAGGCAAGCAATGGGTTAGATTTTCACGGAACTTGAGGGAAGTGTACTTACGCGTTCAAGGTTGGAAGGCCGCACCTGATGGTACACATATAGTCACAGAGTGTACCATACTATCGTCCTGGTAAGGTGGCATTGAATCCGCCACTGCGGAAGTCACATTCAGGTCCAAGCGATCATGCTACTTTATCTGCTTTTGCAAGTTGAATTGCAACGTCTTGCCAGCAATAGCGCCCAAACAGCGCCCTCAAACATAAAGTTTGACAATTGATATTGTATTCAACACCGGGAATTTGCTTCGAGTTTCTACTCGTGCATTAGTCGGATGGATGACTGCACAATGGACATCCCCAAACAGCACATACTGTGTTTGGCTGGAAGCCAGTAAAGGCAGGTGACGGGATACTGACGGAATTGACTCGGGAATCGGGATTGCCCGAGAATTAGCCTTCGGATCTTTTTTAGAGACCATGACAACGAATAACGTGACCACACATCTTATTTTACCACCCCTCTGACCGACCAGGCTCTATTGAGACTCTGTGTACTGTAGATACATTTTACTGTTCATCCTAAAAACTGAACACTGCATGACTGATCCGACTCAACGGAGGACATCGGGCCACTTGGTTCTGGGTCTGCATGCACCAGTCAAGCACCGGGCCCCGACAAAGTTACGTCCGAATG
Organism: Russula ochroleuca; assembly: GCA_015178965.1. Lineage (NCBI taxonomy): Eukaryota > Fungi > Basidiomycota > Agaricomycetes > Russulales > Russulaceae > Russula > Russula ochroleuca. The sequence continues at coordinate 562,888 of WHVB01000019.1, forward strand.
AAAGGTACGTGTCGTAACAACTCACGGCATCCAGTGGTGCTGAGGGCGCCTTCAAGCATCAGGGTTTGATGGACGTCGATCGGTTGAAAACAGTCACCGAAGCATCTTTCGCCCGTTCAGGCCGTCGCTTGCGACGCTCCTTTTGGTAACGGATCACTGGCAAGGAACCCAGGGATGCAACCCCAGATTCGAATACTGTAACTTGAAAGATGCAATATAAGACCACCCAGACTCAGGGGTAGAAGCCTCGCGCCAAGAACAGGTGGGGTACATCGAGGATTAAGTCTCCTAGGCGAGTGGCTTGCGGAGACTATCTCAGTCAGTACTAAGAGTCTAACCAATAACCTCAGTTGCTACAGTATATGCACTGACAAACGATATACTGTGGTAGTTACCTAACCGACGACCAGATGCAGTTTATGATGTGGTGAGTCATAGGCTGAATTTATTTCTTCGACTTTGATATCGTGGAAATATCTCTACAGTAGACTCTACCAGCTGTCCTGATAGTCAGCAGATGAGGAATGTAGGCATTAGATGAACAGACAACTCAAATGGGTGAAGCGTAAATGCCCACAGTGCCCGCACCATGTGCCGCAGCGGTCGTGCTAACCCACTGGCACCCGCTCCGGCGGTCCTTAGACGCACCGTAATCAGGGCAACGAGAAATGAGATTGGTACAACGAAGGGATGGAAAGAAAGAAGGCATATTACTGTAACGGTATGTGCGGGTCTGATTACGAGGTTCTTTGAGCCGTGGAGGCGAAGGGGCGGGAGGACAGTAAGATTACACGCACTTCGATGATGGCGACACAACCTTCTCTGCACAGCTCGGCCACGCATACTCCAACACGAGTCGGAAAGCTCGAGCTGAGTTTCGAGAAGGGCCAATGTTAGGGGCGTGCAAAGAGCCCAGAAGAGAAATTTCGTCGTCGCGGCGGCGGCCGCTTCATCGAGTACAGCATGTACTGTTACCACTCGCTTGTCTCTCTCGTCACTCATCACACTCTCATCACTCACAGTTGAAAAGCCTAACTACTGTATGTGGCATTGCCCCTGACGATCCGGTACATTCCGTTGTTTTCCTTTTTCAAAATTCACCCGTATTGTAGAACTGCACGGACGCACAAATTTGACCAGACTGGGGACTTTACCTGCGCTATTATAGCAACATCCGGGTTGGGCCTTACGCCCCCAGCAATCTCACATGTTCTTCGAACATCCCTCTCCACTCTGAAACCACTCTACACTCGCCCTTTCTCGTACATATCGTCCCAGCTTTTCACCCCGTCTTGCCGCCATCGGACGGGATCATCCGCCCGCACCATCGCCTGTCCATGGGTATACCCAACATTCACTATGCCCTGCACATGTCCATTATTAGCCAAGGCAACATCGCGCCCGACGCCACTATCCTTGCTTGTGGAAGGAGTTACTGGCACTGACGGGATTGCCACAGTCAGTGAGCTTCCAGCTCCACGTGCGTCACGGAGTGGTCCTAGTAATGCCGCCGCATGCTTGGAAAAAGAATATTCGGACATCAATGTCCTTGAATGCCCTCCATGTTTCTGGAAGAAAGGGTATAAGAAATTGTAGATCGTGACAATTTGCATGAATCGCTGAGGGGTGCTGGCTGCCGCTATGCGGGCGTCTAGATGCTAATCACAGCCGCCTTTCCGCACCCTCTTTCCTTCACAGATTTTGGTCGTTTGGGCCGGGTGATCAAGGTTTAGACTCACGGAGAGGTCAATAAATTGTAGCTTCGTGATAACTTGACTGAGTGGATTCTGCGGAGGAAGCTTAGATTTGGAGATTGGTATTCTCCGTGCGCTAGCGCTCTGGACCTGTGAAATAGGGCAGTTCAGCGCCTAAATCAAACCGTTCCCACAGGTTTGACTCTATGAGGAATTTACACGAGGCCAGCCGCCAGCCAACGTTGTCTCTACAACCGCATCCTCGTGCATCATCAATACTTACTTGGCATGTCTTATCTCGCACCTTCTACTTCCCTTCAATCCATCGAAAGCCTCGGTCAAGTTACGATGCGTAGAGAGTCCCAATGGCAGAGGTACGCTTTCTTTTCTTGTGCTTATCACTTTTGAGTTAACGTGGCCCACGGGCAACAGTCCACATACTGCGTCGATCCACATCCTCGACAATGACTCACTTCTTAACATCTTTCATCTCTATCGACCGGCCATCTTTGACGGAGACGAGGACAATATTGTCCATATCAAAGGCGGGAAGGGATGGAAACGCGAGCGATGGTGGTATAAACTCGCACACGTTTGCCAAAGATGGCGAATTCTTATCCTTGGCTCAGCATCCTACCTGGGTCTTTGCCTCGTCTGCACATGGGGCACGCCAGTTGCAGACATGCTGGCACATTCACCTCCCCTTCCTCTTGACATCGATTACTTTAACCTACGTTTGGGCATCGCTGCAGAAGATGAAATAATCCTTGCACTCAAGCAGCGTGACCGCGTCCGCCGCATCCGCTTTGGAATGGGTGTTTGGAATAGTATAAAGAAGCTTATTATGGCCATCGACGAGGGATACTATCCGGTGCTAGAATACCTTGTTATGGAGAATCCGAGGGAGTTCAGGAAGAAGACCTTGATGCTTCCTGAAACATTTCATGCACCACGTCTACGTCACCTCCTGCTGTTCGGCTTTGCCCTTCCGATGGGGTCTCGATTACTCACGACTGCCGTGGGCCTCGTCATGCTCGCACTTGGTGTTGCCCACAGATCCGCCTACTTCCAGCCAAATACTCTGCTCCAATGGCTCTCTTTAATGCCACAGCTGGAGAAGCTACTGATCGTCTTTGCGGGCCCTGATTCCGATCGTGATTTGGGGAGACAACTCACGCATACGCCAGCCATGACGCGCATCTCACTTCCTAACCTTAGTTGGATTGAGTTCCAAGGTGTTAGCGATTACATGGAAGCGGTTGTTCGTCGGATCGTCACTCCTCGCCTCGAGAAGCTCTACATTCAGTTTTTCGAGCGACTGCCGTTTTCCGTTCCATGTCTCCTGCAGTTTATGAGTGCAACGGAGACCCTCAGGTTCGACAGCGCCCGATTCGAGTTCTCTAAGAATCACGTTTATGTGGGGGCGTATCTTCGTGAGCAGGCCGAGGTGTATCCCCTTTCAATCACTGTATACAGCAAGTCCCTCGACTCGCAGGTATCTTCCGTGGCTCAAATTTTCAATTCGCTTGGTCAAATATTCTCAACGGTGGAACATATGGCTCTCGAACTCGAGGAATCGTTTGAAGAGCACAATCAGGTCGACCGCGCCAAGTGGCGCAAACTTCTTAGGTCGTTTAGCCAAGTGAAGACCCTCCGCATCGACGACGGGCTTGTCGAGGAACTCTCTCGTTGCCTACGACCAGACGATGGAGAGAACCCTCTGGAGCTGTTACCAGAGCTGCAGGAGCTCACGCATTCCGGGGGGAGCGGCGATACTGGTGATGCATTCACATCGTTCATTTATGCCCGCCAGAACGCAGGCCGCCCCGTAGCCTGGTTCGTCCTGGTCTAAGGTCCCTGACCCCGCCCTCTTAGCTCATGCCCGGGTTTTGAGGGGGGCCTTTTGCGAAAGCACAGAATCCCGCACTGCTACCCACACCCCCTCTACCCCTACTAGCTTCCACTCCCACTGCAGCCACGATCTCTTCGTTGAGGGTTTCGTGACGCCGAACACCTGTAATACATATGGCACCCTCACGGACATATACATCTGTTTTACGTGGTCTTATACTTGTTGTACCTCGCTCCCCGAATTCTCTCCTATCTAATGAAAGGATGGGGAGGAAAAGAGAAGGCATACCGTAACGGTATGTGCGGGTCTCGTAACTCCCGTTACAACTTACAAGGTTCTTTGAGCCAACGGTGGACGCAAACGGGTGGGAGGGATATGATACAATTACAGTAAGGTTAGGAGACACACTTCGATGATGTCAAGACAACCAACCTTCTCTGAACAGCTCCAGCTATGCATACGCCAATTTTACTCTTGTGCAATTCGCGATCGACTTGACAGGGGACGAGTGTTCGTACGAAAAGACGGCGTCTCCAGACGTATGTGTAACCACGAACTCGGTCTCGGAATTCGGAGTCAGAAAGCCTAGATCTAGACGAGAAATTTTCGTGCGGTGACCCTTCTTCATCATGCATGTTGCTGTTGCCACTCAGCTTGACTCCGTCACTCTTCCCAAAAGACGAACCTCTCTGCTCACAGTTGAAAACCGCAACTACAGTGTTGGCACTACATGAACTTGATGAGCTTTGCCCCTAGTAACTGGTGGTTACTGGACCATCCGGCCCGGGTACGTTCCGTTGTTTTACGTTTTCTTTTCAAAATTCACCCGTAGGGACTGCATGGCATGCACGCGCAAGTTTGACCACACTACTACGATGGAGTAGGGACCTCACTTGCGCTATTGTGGAAACAACCAGGTGGGCCGCAGACGCCCCCAGCGGTCTCACATGCTTCGAACATTACTCTGAATTTCTGAAACAAACTGCCTTACGGTCTACATTCACATTCTCCTTTCAGCCCGTTGTATACCGTCCCGACTTTTCACCCCGTCTTGCGACGGAGTAATTCACGCACCGTCGCTTATCCATTGGCATATCCAACATTCATCATGCCCCGTACCGCCTAGGAGCGGCCACGTGTCCATTATTGCCCAGGCAACGTTGCACCTGATGCCGCTATCATTGCTTGTGGAAGGGGTCACTGGCGCTGACGGGATATGCCACAGCCAGTGACCTTCCAGTTGGACCAGTTCCGCCCGCGGAGTCGTGCTAGTATGCCCATCAGATCTTGCATCAGATAAGGAAAAACCGGGCGGCTATTGTGGGCCGCTCGGACTGTGGGCGTCTTTCCGCACCCCCTTTCCTTCACAGACTTTGGTCGTTTGGGCCGGGTGATCAAGCGCTCAAGGCTCAGACTCTCGGAGGTCAAAATAATTGTAGCTTCATGATAGCTTGGCTGAGCGGAGCCTGCGGAGGAAGCTGAGATTTGGAGATTGATTACGAATGATACTCTCCGTGCACTGGCGCTCTAGACCCGTGAAATATGGTCAGTTCAGCGCCTGCTGCGCCTCCTAAATGGAACCGTTCCCACAGGTTTTACTGTAAAAGGGATTACACGAGGCCACCCAACGTTTGTCCTCAACCACATCCTCGTTCATACTCAATACTTACTCGGCATGTCTTATCTCGCACCTTCTACTTCCCTTCAATCCACATTATCAACCGAAATAATTGGTCAAGTTACAATACGTGGAGAGTCCCAACGGCCTGGGTACGCTTCCTTCTCCTATTGTGCTTATGTGGGTTAACGTGGCCAATGGGCAACAGTCCAAATACTGCGCCGGTCCACATTCTCGACGATGATTCACTTCTTTACATGTTTCGTCTCTATCGACCAGCCATCTTTGACGGAGACGAGGGCAATATTGTCCATATCAAAGGTGGGAAGGGATGGAAACGCGAGCGATGGTGGTACAAACTCGCACACGTTTGCCAAAGATGGCGAATTCTTATCCTTGGCTCAGCATCTTACCTGGGTCTTTGCCTCGTCTGTACATGGGACACACCAGTCGCAGACATGCTGGCACATTCACCTCCCCTTCCTTTAGTCATCGATTACTTTGACGTATATTGGGGCATCACCGCAGAAGATGAAGGGGGAATACTCCTTGCACTCAAGCAGCGTGACCGCGTCCGACGCATCCGTCTTGGGATGGGTGTTCCGAATATACAGAAACTCATTATGGCCATCGACGAGGAATATCCGGCGCTAGAATACCTCATTTTGGAGAGTCCGAAGGAGTTCATGAGCACGACCTCGGTGTTTCCTGAAACATTTCATGCACCACGTCTACGCCACCTCCTGCTATTAGGCTTTTCCCTTCCGGTGGGATCTCGATTGCTCACTACTGCCGTGGGCCTCGTCATGCTCGCTCTTGCTGTTGGCCACCCATCTGCCTACTTCCGGCCAAATACTCTACTCCAATGGCTTTCTTTCATGCCGCAGCTGGAGAAGTTACTGATCGTCTTTTCAACCCCTGTTTTCGATCGTGATGTGGAGAGACAACTCATACATACACCAGTCACGACACACATCATACTTCCTAACCTTCGTTGGATTGAGTTCCAAGGTGTTAGCGATTACATGGAAGCGGTTGTTCGTCGGATCGTCACTCCTCGCCTCGAGAGGCTCCGCATTCAGTTTTTCGAGCAACAGACATTTTCCGTTCCATGTCTCCTGCAGTTCATGAATGCAACGGAGAACCTCAGGTTTAACAGTGCTAAATTCGAGTTCTCTAGGGATGAGGTTGACGTAGGGGGGTATCTTCATGAAGAGGCCGAGGTGTATCCCCTTTCAATCACTGTATACAGCAGGTCCCTCCACCTGCAGGTATCGTCCCTGGCTCAACTTTTCAATTCGCTTAGCCAAAAATTCTCAACGGTGGACCATTTAACTCTCGAACACGAGAAGTCATCTGAAGAGCACAATCAGGTCGACCGGGCCTCGTGGCGCAGACTTCTTAGGTCGTTTAGCAAAGTGAAGACCCTCCGCGTCAACGATGGGCTTGTCGAGGAACTCTCTCGTAGCCTACGACCGGACGATGGAGAGAACCTTCTGGAGCTATTACCCGAGCTGCAGGAGCTCACGTATTCTGGGAGCGGCGATGCTGGTGATGCATTCATATCATTTATTGATGCCCGCCAGAACGCAGGCCGCCCGTTAGCCCTGGTCCGTCCTGGTCTAAGGTCTGTGACCCCACCCTCGTAGCTCAGGCCCAAGTTTTGCGGATTCGTCGTCGTCGTTCTCTTTTGTTCCTGTCGTCACGTCAGTGATCAGCGAGGCAGGGAGTGGCCTCGATCCCTGACCCAGGCCCACACATGCGAAACCGCCAAGCGTCGCACTGCTATCGACACTCTTCTACCCCTGCCAGCCTTTCACCCCAATGTAACCATGATCTTCTCGTTGAGGATTTCGTAGCGCCGAGGATCCCTCATATATATGGCACCCTCATGGACATAGTTTTAGGTGGTTTTATACTTGTTATACCCCGCTCTCATTTATTGTGTATCAGAATGTATCCCGAGTGTTCTGAACGAACATCCCACTGTCCTGGTTGAAGCGGCATTGTATTGATCGCCGTTAGACGTTAGACCCCCATAAATTACAATACTCAACAAGGTTTCTCGGTCATGGAATTCCATTCAAGTCATTACATGTGATTCAATTCCGTTTCTTTGGATGTCCCTACCTTACTACGGTAACCTACTGTACAATGCAAGCACTTCGCGGACCAGTCAACTGTGGGGTCTCGCTGCGGGTACTGATATCCGGTGGTGTCAATTCAGGCCTCAGTCCACCAAGACGTTCAAGACGATCGAGTATGAGGCCGAGTGCGACGAGGGAGAAACTCTCGATGAACTCCCTGTCTCGATGATGCTGGGCCCAGGCCCACACCTCCCACGCCCGCAACAAACCAGAGCGGAGCTGGTCCTCCGTTGGCGTTTCCTCCTCGCTCTGGATGATCTGCCCGCGAATATCGTTCAATAGTCCCTCGGCGTGCAACTTCATCCTGTATGTCCTGTCCGTGCGCCACCGCGACTGGATGCAGTTCTTGAGGATTGTGCCCAGCACAACCTCCTCCTCCTTTAGAGGGACGTCTTGCGCATCACCAAGTGTGTGCGTTACGCAGATGTACTGCATCTCGCGAGCGTAGTGCGCGTGCAGCTGTTCCGCGTGGCCGGTCTCGCTCTCCACTCCTGGCTCGGCACTGTCTGCGTCCGTATCCATGTTGAGCGTGCACCAAATGAGCGGCGCGAGGATGCGCGAGATTGGATCTTTGAGTGGGGCTGTTGTTTCGGGACATTCTGTGGGCAGACCTTCGATAGGTTTATCTGAGTCAGGGAGCCTAATGTTCCGAAACATATATCCCAGAGCGCGCTCCGAGTCATAGTAGTCCAACTCCCGCGCTCCGGTCACCTCTGCTTTGTGCCAATCCGGTTTAAATTTGATCAGCGGCCCGGGGAGGTTGTTGTGTATGTCCACAGGATTTCCGGTCCTTATGTAATTTACTGCCTGGTCACAGAGCTTGGCGATCTTCATGCACCGCTTGTCAAACACACCATCCTATCGGTGTGTAAGGACATGGTAAGCTAAGCCATAAACAAACGGGTTCCTACCTTTGATTGATCGGCTATGATGAGGTGCCGGTCCGCCAGGAGGCCCTGTGAACCGCAGGGAAAGTGAACTCAAGGGAACGAGCATGGGGAGAAGACATACCATCACGTCGCTGTTGATATACTCGACGATAAGATCGCAAATATCTTCGACCGTGGCATCGCCACGCCCTTCGGGAAGCGTCCAGGGAGCATTGATAGTCTCGTCCGCTGGAGCCGCTTGGACCGTGGGAATCAAACCTGGGTTTGCCAAGTAGATGTCGTACATGTCGCTGGAGATTGTGAGCATTTGTCGCGCCCAGTCATGCACACACATACCCATCTAAATCGCCTCCGGCAAGGCACGATGCCAGTGAGCGCTCGCCTGGAAGACAGATACGTCGGTGAAAGCACACACGAGACTCGTGGGTACGCACCGACAGCCGGAAGCACAACCACATTTTTCAAACCACGGAAGAAACAAATCTTGTCCTCTGGCGGTTCGCCCACTGCGTAGACACGCTGCACTGTAAGTCTAATAAGGGCCACCTGTGTTGGAGGAAGCATACTCATGTACGTACCGTCTCCAGGGTGAAGCCCCAGGCCTCTGGATATGACACATGTGCCTTTCAGGTAAATTGGTTGTTCGTGCGCAGAATTCTGCACACAGACTTGGATATTGTCATCAGCGTGAGGTAACACGACTGTGAATCCACGGAGAAACGCACCGTAGATCCTACCAGGCTCCAATGTGTATACATCATCCTTATTGGCAATGCCTTCCTCAATATAAGCCTGACCCTCGTCGGCAACGCCTACCAACTGATAACTATACGGTACCGGGATTCTGGCCTTGAATTTGACATCACGAAGGGAATGGTTCATGGAGAATGAAAGAAGGCGTTCAAAGAAAGCACTTTCAATGGCTTTCTTATCAGTTCCGTCCTTGAAGTCGAGTCCGAGCTTGCTCAATTGCTCTAGAATAAACGCCAGATAAAACTTTCCGCCTAGATTGTGTCTCCCGATCAGGTGTGAGAAATGTTCCAACGAATCGCTGGAAAGGTAGATCGAAGCTTTGGCTCTTTCCTGAAGCGCCATGAACGTCTCCTTATCAACACCGCGGTCTTCCAATACCATTACTGCTGGCCTGGCAAATCGTGTACAGGTCAGTGTTTACGAAGGGAAGACAGGATTACGAACCTGTTGAGATGGACCGGATTTGGGTAGTCAAATGAGCGAGCTATTTCAAACTCTGCCTCTTCAACGTCATGCACGGGGAACTTGTGCTGCGACTTGCGCAAGCGCATCCTGATGCCTTGAAGCCTGTGATCCACCACGACGACTCCCCCGTATCCGACGAACCGGAATTGGTATGCGGAGGGTTTGACGCGATGTTCCCTCACTTTACGGCAGGTTTTGCATCTTGCCTCCCATATCATATCGGCCAACTGGGGGGAAATAGTGCCGACGCCGTTTGTGTGATTACCCAGATCATCTTGTTCCTCCCACTGGTCGCGTCGGATCATCACACTATGGCCCGTCGCGGTGAAGGCCTGCGCAATTCTGGCCGCATATTTGCTTGGCATCCGCAGTAGCTGGGAGAAGTCACCCAGGGACGCCCGAATTTTCTCCGAGGTCACATATCCGTCCACGGGATCACGGAAAGGAGAAACGAACCAGACAGAGTGGTCGCGCAACGCACTATTGGAGTACGCAAGAAACTCGAAAGCACGGCCACCAAGTTCGAATCCATGGCGCAAAATCCCACCAACACGCTGTTGGAGGAACCAGGTCCCGTCAACATCGCCATCCCAGCGGTACGCGAGGCGATCTTCGTCGCGGAACTCAACACGGATGAAGCGTTCAGCAAGGCTGGGGTCGTGAGATTGATAGTGGCGAATGACCCGGTTAGACTGTGTCGTATAAGGTCCCTCGAGGAGTACCTTACAAGGGGTGACTATCACGTGATGGCAGGATATATGTCCTGGTGCAAGCCGAACTGGCTTGATATTGACGTGAGTTGCGCGCGCGCGCGCGAAACAGTCCACTAGTTCTTCGTCCACTTTGCGCAACTTGAGCGCCACCATAAACAAGCGCAAGAACTCTGGTGCCTCAGCACCGTAGTAATGGATGGCTTGCTCAATGGGTCCCTGGAGAGTTACAAGCAAGTCGTGGGTGGTGACAAGGCCGGAGCGCAGGTAAGCCTCAATATGGAAGGCATTCTTCCAGTCCATAGTCTTGATCCAGCGTTGGACTTGAGCGAGATTGCGGTGCGAGAAGAATCCCATCGCGTGGGCATCCACGTGGGGAATGCGGATGGGACGGGGTTCACATTGTGCGATGTGGCATATCCTCTCGAAGTCGAGGAGATCGTCTGGGTCGGCAAGGGAGATGCGTAGATGATGTGCGTATGGAGCGATGTTGGCATGCGTGGCGTCAATCGCAGATATACGGTCGCGCGTCCTAAATCTCCCTTCGCGCTCGACACCTTCTGGAGCCCGACCGTTGTAGGTTTCTTGCTCAAAATTTGGAGGTGTATGCAGGTCGAGTATGATAACTGTTGTAGATCTACTCTCAGCTACGCGAAACGCTGGTGCCACGGGTACTCACAACCTTGTCCGAATTCATCGTAACCGATTCCCATCTTGCGAATACTTGAGAACTTGACACAAATCGTGTAGATTATCTCCTCCGTTTCCCTCTTCCCGATCTCAGTATGGGAAGAGGTCAGATAAGTCTGTAGATTGGAGAGTAGAGTAGCGCTTACGTCGATGTGTATCAGCTTGTGCTCATGCACGACGTGTATATATGCGGGAGAATTAGACGTGAAATTACGTTCATATTCGACCGAGAATGCTCTCTTTTGACCACGAGAGTCTGACGGCTTGTACCATATCCCAAATTGGACTTTGGAAATCCTCGAACGAACCAGCCGTGTCTGCTCTTCTATTTGAGACCGCTGCCTGTCCTGTTCTGGGTCGATATACAACCCTTTTTCAAGAGTTTGCTTCACGTCCAGAGGCACTGCTTTGAAAAGATCGAAGACCTTGAGGCGGTTTCCCTTAACCACGATATTGTTGTCCTCTGACTCCTGGTTCCACTTGATGAGTTGGCGCCCCAGCTTTGACCCAACACGGAGGACAGCCTTTCCGTTGTGGATACGACCAGCGGGGCTCTTTCCCATGACGATTTCAAAATTGGGTACTCGACCTCTATTCTCTCCGTCGTTGGGGTCGTAGAGATCGGGGCCATGAAGAACAGCAGCGACGGCTTTGCGGACATCATAGACGTCCGCTTCGAAATCAATACGCGTGAGTTCAATCTCCATGCGTGAGAGGGTCAAGCAGGAAGAGATGATGGCGAATGCCCTGCCAACAGACAGGATTTATATATGCAACGCTGCGGCTGCCACGCCACGCAGTCAAGGAAGCATTATTGGGGCGAGGCATTATGTTGAGCGTTGTAATACAAGGCAGGTACTGTACGGCCCGCGTATATGTAATTTTCCGTTTTAGTCATCCACGCACCGTCAACGATCTCGAGTCTCGACGCTCGAAAACAATGTGATCGGCAAATTCTCTGCCAAGTTATTGCTCGCGAAGGGTGGGCTCTTTGTAGCCACGTCCACGATCGCTCTTTCCTCCTATCCTTCTAACTCTCCGCTCCCAGCCCTGTCGAATCCCTCAATGCGCCAGAGGCCCAGAACAATTCGAGGATGCTGCGGGGTCACAGGACGATATCCGTGTTGAGCCTTCCTACGTCATCACTTCCCTATCGAACGGTGCGCAATCATTGCTGCGGGCGTCCTTCCACCGTACCCAATCTCCTTTTACCAGACTCTCCAGAAGCGCTCCGCAGCTTACTGTGCACCAATGTGCACCACGCCTTCCTATATGCTCTCTCATGTTTTGATCCCTCTGAATCCACTGCGACCAAGGCTGCCTTTGCTCGTACCCTTCGTCACAGGCCTGAGGCTTCACGCCATAGCCGTAGCCGGTGCTGAGCTCGTAGGCACACTACAATGGGTCTTAGGGATGATTCATCGCCCGTACGAGGACGCAAAACTTGCGCTCGACTATTTTTTCCAGGTAATCATGTTGCGCCATTTACACTCCCCATGAGGCACTAACAGCTTCTCCGCAGCTCGAATTTCTCGAAGTACCTCCTTCTGATGGATTCCTCGACGCATGCCAGCGCATCTATTTCCAAGCTCCTCGGTGCGGAGCTTCGCGTACCGAGTCATTGCAATGCTGTTGCGCAGTGAGTCCTCCGGCAGAGCGAGGACGAGAGACTTCTCGCAGGTGGCGCCGTTAGGAACTCCTGGAGACTCTAGCGCTCGGGCGCTCCGGCGGGGGTGGGCGGGTCGCGACACTGCTGCGCAGCCGCGGTATCCAGGTACAGGTGGCCGTCTTAACTGCCCTTGCCTCCTGGCTGTCGCGTTCAGCTTGCTAGGGCACCAGCAGGAATGTCAATACAGGTGCGTCGTTTCCCATGACTTACATTTTTGTGGTCTTTTGACTCTGTGATCGCGTCATCTCTAGTTACCCAGACACTTGCCTTAGGATTATGCAAATCTCGTCCTACAGATGCGCAGCTTGTTGTGGGCCTACGGTAGAGAAACCTAGTTCTTAAGCGCTTATTCGGCGTATGGACAAAAGTGCGACTCATATCATCTGAGCATGGGCTTCCGACCACCATTATTCGGTGCGTCCGAACTTGACTGCTTCTCTTGTTGTTATGCATGTCTGAAGATTGAATCACCACAGTAGTATCAATGCGTGCTTTATTCTCAGAAGCGCGTTCTCCCGGACAGGTCCGCATGTGGCTCTCAACAATCACACCATAGACTACCTCTTGATAGACGAGAAAGAGTTGTCAAACGCTTTTGACAGAGGCTCGTTGGCCAAGCTTTCCCTCGTTCACATCCTCACGTGCCTAACAACGACGGAAAACAAAGTGCCATTAGAATGGGAGGAGGACGAGCCGGTAAGCCCTGCTGCATGCTCGAAGCCGCACTTAGCACGATCGCGATCCTCTCGCTTGCAGACAACACCCAACGAGATGTAACTGATTGCCAGTGACTATTGGCCTCGCTGGGATCAGTTCTTACCACAGGCGTGCACTACGCTGCCTGTCAATGCGTTTCCGCCCTCTTACAGTACGTAGTGTCGCCGTTACGCGCACGGGGAGCCGCGCTTTCGGCTTATTTACGAGGAAGAGGACCAATGCGTCGTGCATACCGCCCTCGCAATCTTGTCAACCAATACTCTCCCCTGCGAACCCCATTCCTCACCCGAGTCGCCACGCGCCGAGCGCCGAACACCTCAGCGCTCTCTGGGCCCTCAAAACCCTTGTTTATAAATGTGCCCTGGATACCGAAACACGCCATCATAGGCGGTGCAGACTCCGGCGTGCGTGGGCAGGCGGTGTACCTTCTTCTGCGCAATGTTGCCGGCCGCGACGACGTGAACACAGTATTCGACGCGCTTGGCCGGGCGTTGCCCTCGAATCACGTGACGCGGACCTCTCGCTCCAAGCTGCCGTCGCGTTCACTCTCCAACCTCGCCAACAGCTACGCGCACATCTTCGCTCACGAACATCTCCTACGCTCGTTCCGCAGCGCGCTCGTCATGCCCCCGCCCACGCGCACTGCGCTGTGCTTGGTGCGATTATTGAGCTTGCCTGGGCCCGGCGTAGCTTCGCGGACCTGGGATTGAGAGTATGGTCATGCACCTTGTCGAGTTTGATGGTGCCCATCAGGAGGTACTACTGTAGAGTTGGTGGGAGGAAAGTTGGACAATGACGTCAGGGAATGCACGCGCGGAGCGCTGGCGGATGGGGCGTGTCATCACTGTGGCTGAGGATTCCTCACCGGAATCTTGCTGCCTGTACTGTATGCGTTAGGGCTTACTTCGATCTCGACCGCTGCGATGGGCATAACATATCATAATTCGCACAAGAGCCAGGATCCGCTGACATAACGACGCCCTCATTTGGAGGCCACGGGATGGCGATTTCCCCAGGTACCGCAGCCTGAGGGTTGCAACCACGACGTAATCTCACATTGTTCATTGATGCCGCCAGAACGCAGGTCACCTCGTAACCGTGGTCTGACCTAGTCCGAGATCTGTGACCTCGCCCTCGTAGCCCAGGCCCAGGTTTGCGAAGTCGTCGTACTCTTTATACCCCGTCATCACGTCAGGGAGAATCGAGGCAGGAATGACCTCGATCCCTGAACTGGCTCACGTATGCAAAACCGTCCGACTCGAGCCCCACACTATCACAAACACCCCTCTACTCCATTTTTCCCCCCCACTGCAACCCCGATCTTCTCGTTGGGGATTTTGACGCAGAACGCCGCTCATATATATGGCATCCTCATATTAGACATACTGTATAGAGTATATTCAGAATTACCAACCCACCCAAGGGACACTACAATACTCACAATAAGGTTTCTCGGTCATAGAATTTCATTCGAGTAATCGCGTGTGATTCACCCTGCTTCCTTGGATATCCCTACCTCACTACGGTAGCCTACTGTGCAATGCACGCACTTCACGACCAACCTCGGAGTCTCGCTACGTGTACTAATATCTGCGTGGTATCAACTCAAGCCTGGGGGAATCCACCAAGACGCTGAAGATAATCGAACATTAGGCCGAGCGCGATGAGGGAGAAACTCTCGATGAACTCCCTGTCTCGCTGATGCTGAGCCCAGGCCCACACCTTCCACGCGCGCAGCAAACCAGAGCGGAGCTGGTCCTCCGTCAGCGCTTCCTTGCTCTGGATGATCTGCCCGCGAATATCGTTCACTAGTCCCTCAGAGTGCAATTTCATCCTGTATGTCCTGTCCGAGCGCCGCCGCGGCTGGACGCAGTCAGCGAGGATCGTGCCCAGCACGACCTCCTCCTCCTTCAGGCGAACGTCTGGTGCGTCGACGAGTGTGTGTGTTACGCAGATGTACCGCATCTCGCGAACGTAGTGCGCGTGCAGCTGTTCCACATGGCCGTCATCGCCCTCCGCTCCCGGATCTGGACCGTCTGCGTCCGTATCTGAGTCGAGCGTCCGCTGAATGAGCGGCGCAAGGACTTGTGAGATTGGATCTTTGAGTGGGGCAATTGTTTCGGGGAATTCCGTGGGAAGACCTTCGACAGGTTTATCTGAGTCGAAGAGCCTAATGTTCCGGAACAAATACCCCAGCGCACGCTCCGAGACGTAGTGGTCCTGCTGTCGTGCCCCAGTCACCTCTGAATTATGCCAATCCGGTTTAAGTCTGATGAGTGGCTTAGGGATGTTGTGTATGTCGACAGGATTCCCGTCCCTTGCGCAGTCGATTGCCTGGCTACAGAGCTTGGCAAGCGTTATGCACCGCTCATCGAACACACCATCCTATCGGTGAATAAGGACATGGTAGGCTAGGCTATAGGCAACAAGATCTCACCTTTGATTGATCGGCAATGAGGAGGTGCCGGTCCGCCAAGAGGCCCTGTAAATCGCAGAAAAAGGTGAACTCAAGGGAACGAGTACGGGGAGAAGACATACCATGACGTCGTTGTTCATATAATCGACGATAAGATCACAAATATCTTCGACCGTGGCATCGCCACGCTCTTCATCCAGCGTCCAGGGGAGACTGAAATTCTCGTCTGCCGGAGTCGCTTGGACCTTGGGAATCAAACCTGGGTTTCCATAGTAGATGTCATACATGTCACTGGAGAGTCGTGAGCATTTGTCGCGCCCAGTCATGCACACACATACCCATCTAAATCGCCTCCGGCAAGGCACGATGCCAGTGAACGCTCGCCTGGAAGACAGATACGTCAGTGAAAGCACACACGAGACTCGTGGGTACGCACCAACAGCCGGAAGCACAACCACATTTTTCAAACCACGGAAGAAACAAA
Organism: Russula ochroleuca; assembly: GCA_015178965.1. Lineage (NCBI taxonomy): Eukaryota > Fungi > Basidiomycota > Agaricomycetes > Russulales > Russulaceae > Russula > Russula ochroleuca. The sequence goes on from WHVB01000019.1 coordinate 578,993, forward strand.
TCTTGTCCTCTGGCGGTTCGCCCACTGCGTAGACGCGCTGCACTGTAAGACAAATGAGGGTCACCTGTGTTGGAGGAAGCATACTCATGTACGTACCGTCACCAGGGTGCATTACTGGGCTTCTGGATATGACGCATGTGCCTTTCAGGTAAATTGGTTGTTCGTATGCAGAATTCTGCACACAGACTTGGATGTTGTCATCTATGTAAGGTAGCACGACTGTGAACCCACGGAAAAACGCACCATAGATCCTACCAGGCTCCAATGTGTATACATCATTCTTATTGGCAATGCCTTCCTCAATATAGGCCTGACCCTCGTCGGCAACGCCTACCAACTGGTAACTATATGGTACCGGGATTCTAGCCTTGAATTTGACCTCACGAAGGGAATGGTTCATGGAGAATGAAAGAAGGCGTTCAAAGAAAGCACTTTCAATGGCTTTCTTATTAACTCCTTCCTTGAAATCGAGTCCGAGTTTGATTAATTTGCCAAGAATGAACGTTAGACAAAATTTTCCACCTAGATTGTATCTCGTGAGCAGCTGAGAGAAATGTTCTAACGAATCACTGGAAAGATAGATCGGTGCTTTGGCTCTTTCTTGAAGCGCTATGAACGTCTCCTTATCAACACCGCGGTCTTCCAATGCCATCACTACGGGTCTGGGGAACCGTGTACCGGTCAGCGTTTACAAAGGGAAGACACGATTACGAACCTGTTAAGGTGGACCGGATTTGGGTAGTCAAAGGAGCGAGCTATTTCAAACTCTGCCTCTTCAACGTCATGCACGGGGAACTTGTGCTGCGACTTGCGCAAGCGCATCCTGATGCCTTGAAGCCTGTGATCCACGACGACGACTCCCTTGTATCCGAGAAACCGAAATTGATATGCGGAGGGTTTAACGCGATGTTCCCTCACTTTACGGCTGGTTCCGCATCTTGCCTCCCAAATCATATCGGCCAACTCGGGGGAAATGGTGCCGACGCCGTTTGTGTGATTACCCAAATCGTCTTGTTCCTCCCACTGGTCGCGCCGTATCTTCGTACTAGGGTCCGTCGCGGTGAAGGCCTGAGCGATTCTGGCCGCATATTTGCTTGGCATCCGCAGTAGCTGCGAAAAGTCACCGAGGGACGCCCGAATTTTCTCCGAGGTCACATATCCCACTACGGGATCACGGAAAGGAGAAACAAACCAGACAACGTGGTTGCGGAGCGCACTAGTGGAGTACGCAAGAAACTCGAAAGCACGGCCACCAATTTCGAATCCGTCGCGCAAAATCCCACCAACACGCTGCTTGAGGAACCAGGTCCCGTCAACATCGCCATCCCAGCGGTACGCGAGGCGATCTTCGTCGCGGAACTCAACACGGATGAAGCGTTCAACAAGGCTGGGGTCGTGACATTGATAGTGGCGGATGACCCGGTTAGACTGTGTCGTATAAGGTCCCTCGAGGAGTACCTTGGAAGGGGTGACTATCACGTGATGGCAGGATATATGTCCTGGTGCAAGCCGAAGTGGCCTGATATTGGCATGATTTGACCGCGTGCGTGCGAACAACTCCCCCGGTTCTTCGTCAGCATTACGCATCTTAAGCGCCACCGAAAACAAGCGCAAGAACTCCGGTGCCTCAGCACCGTAGTGATGGATGGCTTGCTCGATGGGTCCCTGGAGAGTTACAAGCAAGTCATGGGTGGTGAGGAGGCCGGAGCGCAGGTAAGCCTCGATCTGGAAGGCAATCTTCCAGTCCGTAGTCTTGATCCAGCGTTGGACTTGAGCGATCTCGCGGTCCGAGAAGAATCCCATCGCGTGGGCATCCACGTGAGGAATGCGGATGGGACGGGGTTCACATTGTGCGATGTGGCATATCCTCTCGAATTTGGGGAGATCGTCTGGATCAGCAAGGAGGATACGTAGATGATGTGCGTATGGAGCGATGCGGGCATGCGCGGCATCAATCGAAGATATACGGTCGCGCGTCTTCCCATTGCGCTCGATACCGTCTGGAGTCAGACTATTGGAGTTTTCTCGCTCATAGTTTGGAGGTGTATGTAGATCGAATTCAATGACTGTTGTAAGTCCACTCTTAGCTACACAGAGCGGTGTTGATGGTGCCACGGGTACTCACAAGCCTGTCGGAGTTCGTCGTAACAGATTCCCAACTCACGGATATTTGAGAACTTGACACAAATAGTGTAGATTATCCCCTCTGTTTCCCTCTGCCCGATCTCGATGTGAGAAGAGGTTAGATAAGTCTGTAATTGGGAGAGTAGAGTAGCACTTACGTCGATGTGTATCAGCTTGTGCTCATACGCTAGGTGTATGTATGCGGCAGAATCCGACATGAAATTGCGTTCATACTCGACCGAGAATGCTCTCCTTTGGCCACGAGAATTCGACGGCTTGTACCACACGCCAAACTGGACTTTTGCGATTTTCAAACGAACCAGCCGGGTCTGCTCTTCTATTTGAGATCGCAGCCTGTCCTGTTCTGGGTCGATATACAACCCTTTTTCAAGAGTTTGCTTTACGTCCAAAGGCACTGCTTTAAAAAGATCGAAGACTTTGAGGCGGCTTCCCTTAACCACGATATTGTTATCCTCTGACTCCCGATTCCACTTGATGAGTCGGTGCCCCAGCTTTGAGCCAACACGGAGGACAGCCTTTCCGTTATGAATATGACCAGCGGAGCTCTTGCCCATGACGATTTCAAAATTGGGTACTCGACCATTATTCTCTCTGTCGTTGGGGTCGTAGAGATCGGGACCATGAAGAACAGCAGCGACGGCTTTGCGGACATCATAGACGTCCGCTTCGAACTCAATACGCGTGAGTTCAATCTCCATGCGTGAGAGGGTCAAGCAGGCAGAGATGATGGCGAATGCCCTGCCAACGGACAGGATTTATATCCAACGCTGCGGAGCCACGCCACGCCACGCCACGCAGTCAAGGAAGCATTGTTAGTGGGGCGAAGCATTATGATGGGCGTTGTAATACAAGTCGTTTCGGCAGGTACGGCCCGCGTCTCAGTGGCAGACCGTCAACGCGTCTCGTTCGAAAACAAGAAATTTCTCTGCCAAGTTATTGCTCAATGGGCTTATTGTAGCCACGTCCAACCTTCTACCTCTCAGTTCCCAGCCCTGTCAAATCCTTCAATGCACCAGAACAATTCGAGGATGCTGCGGCCCTGTGGGGTCACAGGACAATATCTGTGTTGAGGCTTCCCACGTCATCCCTTCCTTATCGAACGGTGCGCAATCATTGCTGCGGACGTCCTTCCACCTTACCCATTCTCCTTCTTTTACCAGGCTCTCCAGAAGCACTCCGCAGCTTACTGTATGCCAATGTGCACCGCGACTTCCTATATGCTCTCTCACGTTTTGATCCCTCTCAACCCACTGCGACCAAGGTTGTCTTCGCCCGTACCATTTTGTCACAGACCTGAGGGCTTCGTGCCATCCCCGTGGCCTGTGTTGAGCTCGTAGGCCTCGTAGGCCCACTACAATGGGTCATTGGGATGAATTATTGCCCATGCGTGAGGACACAAAAACTTGCGCTCCGCTATTTTTCCAGGTAATCATGTTGCACCATTTACATTCCCCATGAGGACTAACAGCTTCTCCGCAGCTCGAAGTTCTCGAAGTACTTCATGGATTCTTCGATGCATGCCAGCCCATCTATTTCCCAACTCCTTGGTGCGGAGCTTCGCGTACCGAGTCGTCGTAATGCTGTTGCGGAGTGGGTCCTCCGGCCGAGCGAGGACGAGAGGCTTCTCGCGGGCAGCGCCGTTATGCACGCCTGGAGACTTCAGCGCCCGCGCGCTCGGGCGGCGGCGTGCGGGTCGCGACACTGCTGCGCAGTTGCGATGTCCAGGTACAGGCCGCCTTAACTGCCCTCGCCTCCCTGGCTGTGGAGTTCACCTCTCTAGGGCTCCCTCTGGATCCTCAAGTATGAGTGCGTTGCTTCCCGTGACTTACATTTTGGTGGTCTTTTGACTTTTTGATCGCGTCAGAGTCTCCAGCATATCATCTGAGCAAGCGAAGCCAACTATCATTCGGCGATTCCGGACTCGACTGCTTCTCTTGTTTCCATGCATGTCATGATCCCACGATTGATCTGAAGACTGAATCACCACAAAGTCGTACCAATGCGTGCTCCGACCTCATTCATACCCTTATATGTCAACGGTGGAAAACAAAGTGCCACAAGAACGGGAGGAGGACGAGCCGGAAAGCCCTGCTGCATGCTTGAGGCCGCACTTAACACGATTGCGATCCTCTCCCTTGCAGGCAACATCCAGCGAGATGTAACCGATTGCCAGTAACTATTGGCCTCACGGAGATCGGCGCTCACCCACCAGCACGGGAGTGTTGTACGCCGCGTGTCAATGTGTTTGCGCGCTCTCATGAAGCGTCGCCGCTACGCACGCACCGCTTTTCGAATCAGGTCTATGACCCGCGCTCTTCGTCGTACTTACAAAGAAAGACGAAGACCGGCGCGTCGTCCAAGCCGCCCTCGCAATCTCGTCAAACACTATTCCTCAAGCAAGGAGTCGCCACGCGCTTCACGCGTCTCCTCCGCGCGCTCAGTGCGAACTACACCTCAGCGCTCTCTGGGCCCTCAAAAACTTTGTATATAAATGCGCCTTCTGTGCAATGTTGCCAGCTGCGTAGACGACGTGGGCATATTCGACGCGCTTGGCTGAGCGTTGCCCTCGAATCACGTGACCCGGGCTTTGCGCTCCAAGCGGCCTTCGCGTTTCACTCTCTCCAACCTCGCCAACGGCTAGGCTCGTTTCGCAGTGCGCTCGTCATGTCCCCACCGACCCGCACTGCGCGGTGCTTGGTGCGATACTTGAGCTTTCTGGGACGCGGCGCAGCTTCGTGGGCCTGGGATTGAGAGTACGCTTATGCACCTCGTCGAGTTTGGTGGTGCCCATCAGGAGTTGCTGTGGTAGGGGGAGGCGTGGACAAGGAGGTCAGGGAACGCACGCGCGGAGCGCTGGCGGGTGGAGTGTGTCGTCACTGACTGAGGATGCCTCACATATGTGGAATCTTTGGTTTGCTGCTTGCGCGTGAGACCTTTCTTCGATCTCGACCGCTGCGACTGGCATAATCTATCATTAGGCTGCATCTCCGGACCGGGCCGCCCGCGCTTCATGCCTGTCCAACCCTGTCATTGGTGTACTGTACACCCATTGTGCCCCGCACTGTCGAGAAAGGGCGGTGTCCATTACCGATCACTGGCAAGGGCCTGATTCAAGGCTTGGTGTTGCTGGCTGACATAATTGAATCCGTACAATGAATAGGATAGAAAAAAAAAGAAGGCATGGGAGGGTAGTAAGATTAGGAGACAGGCACTTTATTGCAACGATGCCATTCTCTGTATAGCTCGGTTGTCCGCATATACCAATATTACTGTACTCTTGCGCAAGCGCGATCGAGTTGAGAAGGGTGAAAAGTGCCTACGCGTTCATCACGTCCACGATCTCACGTGCCTGTCCGACAACCCTCTAACTTAGCTACACTGCACTCACCTTCTCCGTTGTACATACCGTTCGGATTTTTCACCTTGTCGCCATCGGACGGAGTCATTCCCGCACTGTCGCTCGTTCATTGGTATACACCCATCGCGCCCCTACCGTCAAGAAAGAGCAGTGTCCATTATCGATTAAGGCAACGTCGCGCTTGATGTCGCAACCTCACATCGTTGAAAGCATAACGTTCCTGCCTCTGTGCTCGACGTCCGGCATTTTCCCGTCGTTCGCCAATTATCTATCATTTGGCGGCGTGGCACAGTTCCAACTGGCCTTGACAACGAAAGGAACTGCGGGAAGACCTCACCAGTCCTTAATGAGAGCTCTGGGACATTGTGGACAGTTCGACGACTGATTTTTGAAACCCTTGCAATATCACTACAGTAGGGTCATACTGTTGGACAAGGCTGTTTTTCGGGACGTATCGCCACATGGCAGCGTCGTGGGAAGGAATTGAGAGGGGGCACCCAAGGTGGCGGCTCATTACCACTTTTGGATTAGCTTTATTTGTACCATAAAAGTCGGTGAAAGAGGTTACCGCGTGATTGGATCGGATCGTCGACGAATCAGAGGCGCACGAAGTTTGTTTGCCAAAGCATGTACATTTATTGACATATTTACAATGTATATTGTTAGCTAAAGGACTGGAAGGGGAAAGGCCCGGGGAACAAACTCCTCCTCTTGCGTCTGGACAAGGGAAGCGGCGACGAAGTGAGGGGAGGGGCCGCGACACGGCACGAGAAGGAGGGGGGCGGCACCGGCGACGCGGCATGCGAAGGGAGGGGCATGATAACATGGAGAGGGGTTGGTGTAACAAAAAACCCGCTCATGTTTGACTCATCAAGGGTGGGGGTTGCGGGCACAAGAAACCTGTCTCGCGCTTGGAAGCGAGGGAGGAGGGTGATGGTTGGGGGCACGAGAAACCTGTCTCGCGAAGGAGGAGGGTGATTGGCGTCGTCGCCGTGGCGAGACTCGTCACGCGAGAGGACGAGAGAGGAGGGAGGAAGGCACCGGCTAGAAGGGAAGTGAATCACCCCGCTCGTGTCGGGGCGAGGGAGGCGATGCTGCCACGTTGGCCGCGACGCGGCGCGAGGGAGAGGGGCCGACGGCTACGGCGACGGGAGAGAGGGGGGTGGCGGGCCGGCGGCGTAACGGAACCAGAGAGACGAGGGAAACCCCCCTCCATCTAGGAGGGGGCCACCGGACTTTGGATGTCCGGTGGAGTGGAGAGTGAAATTTGTGAAAAGGCTATGAGCTGATCGCTCTTTCCTCCTTATCCTTTTAACTCTCCTCAGGCTTGTGAATCAAAACAATTCGGGGATGCTGCAGAGTCACAGGACGATATCGGTGTTGAGCCTCCTACGTCATCACTTCCCTATCTTATGGGTGCGCAATCATTGCTGCGGCTGCGGACGTTTCTTTTCACCTTATTCGGTTTACTAGGCTCTCCAGAATCGCTCCGCAGCCTACCACATGCCAACGGGCACCACGCCTTCTTTTATGCTATATCAGTTTTTGATCCTTCTGAACCCATTTCCGAAGTCGACCAGGTTCCCTTTGTCCATGCCCTTTGTCGCGGGCCTGAGCCTTGTGCCATCGCCGTAGCCTGTGCTTAAATCGTAGGCCTACCACAACGGGTGGTTCCTTGATTCCTCACCCATGCATGAGGACGCAAAACTTGCGCTCCCCTATTTTTTCAGGTAATCATGTTGCGCCTTCACACCTACGAGGCACTAACAGCTTCTCCGCAGCTCGAAGTTCTCGAAGTACCTCCTTATGGATTCCTTAATGCATCTATCCTCAGCTTCTTGGTGCAGAGCTTCACGTACGAGTCATCGGACTGCTGCTGCGGAGTGGGTCCTCCGGCCGGGTGCGGATTAGAGGCCTCTCGCGGGCGGTGCCGTTGGGAAGCCTGGAGACTATAGCGCCTGCGCACTGGGGTGACGGTGGGTTGTGCGTCATCTCACGACACTGCTGCGTTGCCGCGACGTCCTGGTACAACCGTACAAGCGGCGGCCTTAACCTCGCCTCCCTGGCTGTCGCTGTTCACCTTGCTAGGGCTCCCGCAGGAATGTCAATACAGGTGCGTGTTTCCAGTAAGTTACAGTAACTTGCATCTTTTGTGGTCTTTTGACTCTGTGATCGTGTTTGACTCTCCAGTTGCTCTGACACTTGCCTTAGGACTATGCAAATCTCGCTCTACGGATAGTTCTTAAGCGCTTATTCGGCGTATGTACCAGAGCGCAACGCATATCATCTGAGCAAGCGCAGCCAACCACCATCACCCGGCGCTTCCGGACTCGACTACTCCTCTTGTTATTAATTTGAAGACTGGGTCACCACGAAGTCGTATCAAGGCGTGCTTCATTCTCGGAAGCGACGTTCTCCCGGTTAGGTCTGAATGTGGCTCTCAACAATCACACCCAAGACTACCTCTTGGTGGATGAGAAAGAGCTATATCGAACCGCTTTTGACAGAGGCTCATTGGCCAAGCTTTCCCACCTCATTCACACCGTCGCACGTCACCAACGAGGGAAAACAAGGTACTGTACCACCAGAATGACAGGAGGACAGTCAGAATGAGGACTGACTGGAAAGCCACTGCTGCCCGCGCAAGGCCGCACTTAGCATGATCGCGGTCCTCTCGCTCAGAGACAACATCCGGTAAGATGTAACCGATTGCCAGCGACTCTCGTCAACCAGTCCTCTCGCCTGCGAATCCAATTCCTCAGACGAGTCGCCACGCGCCTTGCGCGCCTCCTCCGCGCCGAACTGCAGCTCAGCGCTCCTGGGCGCTCAAAACCTTGTATATAAACGTGCCCTGGAAACCAAGCACTTGAAGCACGCCATCATTTTGCTGGCTTTGAAGGCGAGGTCGGCACGGTACTGTATTGTTTGTCCTGCTCCTACAGCTCTGCTGGTGATGTCTATCAAAAGTTTATCCTAAATTGCAGGGCTTACGGTCCTGATGTCCCGAGATTGGTTCAGGTCCACTCGGGTTTTGCAATCGAGCACCGAATCTTCCCGGATGTTAAGGGATTCGTATCATCCCAGTTCTACTTGACCAAAACCATCAGATCGTCCACTAAAAGCGCTGCGCAAATTGTTCTGTATTGCGTGACTCCCTCAAACGTCGTTCGGAGGAGCCTGGCAGAACTCGACGCGTTGTTCCCGAAGCTCGATCTCCCTACGGTCGTCCCACGACGATCCGAGGCGTCGCGCGTCACGTTTGGGACTCGTAAAAGTTGGCAGTGCGGCCTGGGCAACACTCTTTGACACCCCTGATCCCTGTATTGTTGAGCGGTGCCTTGAATCACGTGACGCGGACGTCGCGCTCCAAGCTACCTTCACTGTCGGCAACCACGCCAACGGCCCACGCGCGGCGCCAAGCACACATCCTCGTGCGAGCAGCTCCTGCGCCCGCTTGGCACCTCGCTCGTTTATGCCCCCGCCAAGGCGCGCTGAATCGTGCTTGGTGAGACTATTGAGCTTGCCCAGGGTCCGGTGCAACTTCCCACGGCTGGGATCGAGAGTATGCTTTGGCACCTCATCGAGCCCCTCAGGAGGTGCTGGCGTTAGTGGAGAGTGTGTGGACAAGGAGGTCAGGGAATGCACGCACGGAGCGCTGGATGGTGGAGAGTGTAGTCACTGTAGTGCCTGTGGCCGAGGAGGCCTCACATACGTGGAATCTTTGGTTTGTTGCTTGCATGCCTGAGGGGTTACTCCGATCTTGACCGCTGCGACGGGCATAACTCGCAAGATTCAGGTCGAGTTGGGACACACTGACATAGTCACCGTCACATAAACGACGCCCGCCACGCAATGGCACTTCCCAAGCACTGGCACGACAGCCTGAAGGCTGCAATTACGACGTAATCACCCCAGTCCGAGCTCAGCATTCCCCGCGTCGAACAAGCTCACCGGTACAACCCTGCGAAAGCTCCGGAGACTCGGTTTCAGAATTCCGCGCCGATGACGTTCGAAGAAGCCGCTTGTAAAATACTTGTCATAGTATGCCACATCCCCGAAAGAAAAAACTTGACAGACGCCTCAAACGCATGGGGTTGTCCGCGTGTGTTTCTGTAGTAGTTTACAACCAGATGCCATGACGATGACTATGGTATTGTCAGAAATTATACGGAACAACCGTCATGTAGGTTTCCAAGAAACCAGTGAATGCATGGGAAGGTGATTACAGATGACTACAGTAGGGTCGCCCCGCAAACGCGACGAGATCCGACCGGACCTGGCCAGACCCCTGCGCACACGCTCTTCGGAACCATTTGCCACGCTCAGGACTCAGGTCTATTTGAAGGAGTTCTCACAGGGGCATGGTTTTTCCCCGCCATGGAATGCGCACGAAAAGAAAGCGTAAACGAAACGAAGGTCACATTGGTCAGTTCAGCAAAACGAATTTTTAGTACTGTAAGTAGTATAACTGCCCTCCAAGCACCATTAGACGCTTTGTGCCCACGGAACAGGTGATGGTGAGGCGGTTGGTGGAGAGCGTGCGGATTCTCGAGTGGGATTCAGCCTTCATTGGAAACCAACGATTTAAGACACCTGCTCACCAGCGCTGATGCCGGACGAGTGATCATTAGGTATCTGGGCTGTCTGATGCTGCTCGAAGGCCGGGTCCATGGGTATCTCAACCCGATGCAGCGTAGTCGACGCGAGGTCTGCCTGCTTGGTCTTCGAGAATACGAGACTGCTCACTTGGATATTCTCATGTCCCCTAAAATGACATCGGCCGCGCTGAGCGGGCAAAATAGAAAATAAGCGAAGAGTTCCGTACATGTTGGAGGACCCGGAGGCAAAGTCCACCAGAGAGCGGTGCATCCGCGTGGCAGCGATTATCATTGTGATCAGACAGGGAGTCTGGAACAACTGGGGTGCAGAAAGGAATAAGAAACCAAGAGTCTCTTCTCACCAATAAGTTGAAGCGATAACAAAAACGTACGATGCTGTATTGATCTAGTAATAATTGGAACAGAATTCAATGGTTAGCTATCATGGGTAGAAGTGCAAGGGAAATTTTACTATTCGAATTCAATATAATGAGCACCTGCGACGTAAAGAGTCAATAAGTATAAAGGGAACAAGCAAGAGACTGCTGGTCGGGCTTACAACTGGCGGAAGCTCAGTAGCGGTGGCAAGTGCAAGCCAAATGACTCCCTTACGAAAGAAAAAAAATGTTAACGAGTTTAAAGAACATCGGCCAGTGAGAATCGTCCGCACCTGTCTCCAGAGAAGGTGAGTCAGACCAATCGTGCCACCACCGTGACGACGCAGGATGAGCAAGCCAAAAAACATGATCAGAAGCAAGACAATGTCGAAAATTATCATGGGGATGAAACTAAGTACGCTCGACTCGGTCTTGACAGGCTCACACATAGATTGCCCAGGGAGCCAAACAGTGCGAAGCTACAGATTGAATAAGCCCAGTAGGTCAAAAACAACAAAAATAAGTCATTCACCCGCGTGACACCTGTTAGCCAAACCACAGTTGTATGGGGCTCCGTGAGATTCCAGGTCTTCTACAGGTGCGGTGAGGGGAATGGGCTTACTTTGGATGTGGAACGCACCGCTGGTCCCCCATACGGTGATCGCCAGTGTCACAACAACCTTATTTCTGTTCCAAATAGCAATGCTAGCGGTATCAATGAGCACCTGATTCCAGAAATTTGCTAATACGGGAGGTTGTCGATGAAGACGTACATGCGAAAAACAATCAATAGCGAAGCAGCGGTCGCAGACAGGAGGATAATAACCTAGGAGAATGATAACGAGTTGGTAAGCTTTCTCTTTTAGGAGACGGGAACACATATGCAGAGTGCTCACAGCTGAAAAAGATACCAGGAACTAAAATTGTAGCCGGTTAGAGCCCAAGCGAGGGACAGACGTAGAACACAGTACCCACTTGACAATGGACTGGGGTCGTAACGTCCATACCGACAAGGGTTACAATCACGCCCACGAGAGCGGACACGCGCGTGATGGAATAAATCTACCGATTGGGCAAGTCAGTCCAAATTTCAGGAAAACCAAACCAAGGTGAAGCGGCGCCTATGATTACGGACCCATATCGTCCATCGGTAAGGGAGGCGGCCCCGAATGACTCTCCATTCATAGTCAAGAGTAGTAAAGAACTCCCAGCTGCACAGATTGTTGGATTGTATAACATGTGAGAAACCGGGAGAACTCACACGTAGAGACCATTTAGGGCATGCCAACACTTCACAAAAGCCCCTGTCAAGAAGACCAGATCATTTTAGCTTTCTAGGCTCCGGAATGGCAGCTAAACGTGCGCACAGTAAGCTTGCGCGGTGCCTACAGCGGGATAGTGAAAGTCGTCCATCCCAGAAGACAAACAATTAGATGGACACACCCTTTGCCAGTGCAGCATCTGATGGTACACATTATATAGTTTTCTCATGTCAGCGCGTTTCACGCTACGTCCTGGTGAGTAAGATTGAATACGCCACTGCTACGCCAGAAGCGCATTCAGGTCCGAACAATCATAGATCAAGTACGTACTGTTTATCCGCTTTTGTAACCGTCTTGCTAGCAATAGCACCTCGAACGGCGCTAAACATAAAGTTTGACAATTGCTACGCCACACCGGCAAATTTCCTTCGGGTTTCCACTCATGCATTCGCCGGATGGATGATTAGACATGACGACACTTCATCCCACACATGTCGTCCAAAGGCAGGAACTTCATCATATTTACACTTTACCACTCCTTGAACCTACCACGCTCTATTCTGCAGGCGCAGTCAAGCTGAATGTAGTTGTACACTCCAAAAAAAAACTGTACATTTACATGAATGATCTGACTCAGCGGGGGCCAGTTCCAGACTAAGTTACGTCTTGATGAAAGGTACGTGTTGTAAAACGCCGTGATACCCAGCCTCCAGTGGTGCTGTGAGGCTTTCAGGGTTTGACGGGAGTCGATCTATTCAAACCAGTCACGGAAGCGTCTTTTGCCCTTGCCCCACCTGCGGCCGTAGGAATTCGCTCCTTTTGGTGGCAGCCGATCACTGGTAAGGAACCAAGCTGGAACTCAAGATTTGAATAACATGAGATGCCGTATAAGACTGCCCGGAGAATGGAGGGAAATGCCTTGCGCCTGGGTAGCAAGCACGAGATCGGGTAGATCGAGGATCACAGAGAAGACATAGAGACGAGTCTTGAACTAGTGGCTTGTGAAGACGTTTACTAAAAACCAATACAAGGACCAATAACCTCAGTTGCTATATGCACGGATAAACGATATAGGAGTTACCACCGATGACTGATGCAGTTTGTGATGTCGTGAATCAGGCTGAATCTAGTTCTTAGAATCTGCTATCATGGAAACATCTCCACCACGAGCCGGCCGATGCTTACGTCGCCCTTGAGGGGAGTCTGATAATTTTTGCAGATGGGGGATGTTGGGCGTCAGATATTGTAATTTGGTGACGCGACTGTGCAGACGTACTACCCATGGTTGCTGTCGTGCGAAACCTAACTAACTCAGCACACTTTGGCAGCCTACGGAAGGCGTAGATTGGGGAACATGGAACGAGACTGGTGCATGAATGGATGGAAAAAAGAAGGCACAACGGTGTGTGCAGGTCTCATTATGATGTCTTTGAGCCAACACTGGACTGGACTACTGGAATCCGTGACTACACTGACTGGAGGCGATAGGGTGGGAGTAGTAAGATAGTAGGAGATACGCACTTTTACCGTATAATGCCAATACAACCTTCTCTAGCTCAGCTGTATACATGTGCCAATTTTACTCTTGTGCAAGCCCGATCGAGTTGACAAGGGGTGAAAGGTGTTGGCAGCGTCGACATTCTCACGGCCGGCAACGTCCGCGAACTCACGTGCCCGTCAACCCTCTAGCCGCACACGGCATACCTTCTGTTACTGTACACTGAGTACACTCACCTTCTCCGTTGTACATACCGTCCGGAGGTTTTCACCTTATCGTCATCGGACGGAGTCATTCCCGCACCGCCGCTCGTCCATTGGTATACACCCATCGCGCCCGCATCGCCAAGAAAGGGCAGTGTCCATTATCGGTCGAGGCGACATCGCGCCTGGCGTCGCTACCTGACATCGTTGAAATTCATGACGTTCCTTCCTCCTGCTCGAAGTCCTGCATTTCCCCGCCGTTCACCAAATATCGATGATTGGGCAGCGTGGCAATGACAGCACTGTAACTATTCCAACTGGCCTTGACGACGAAAGGAACTGCGGGAAGCTTGGAACTGCTAATGGCTCGCGAACGCGTTCATGATCAATCGAACTGAGTACCGTCTACCTTTATTGTACTGTATATATGTAATAATATTCGAGGCCGATGTTTTCATCCTCTGCTCGCGTGTCGTGATGTAACACTGATCATCTCATATGACATTACAATTCTACTTTCGTGGAAGCATGAAGAACATCTCTCGAACACCACTCACAGCTGTGTATCGTCAATGAATGAAGTCTGCACAATTATAGACGTGCCATTTGCGGAGCACTTCGCATAAATTCCAATACTCTAGTATGTTACTGTAATTATTCACCACCAATACAAATGAGATCTCTGTCAAGCGATGACGCTCAATTTATAGCAACCTCCTAATTTAGCAAGTAGTACAACTGCCCTTCAAGCCCCGTTAGACGCTTTGTGTCCGCGGAATAGGATATCGAGAGTCGGTTGGCAGAGGGTGTGAGGATTCTCGAGTGGGACTCAGCTTTCTTTGGAAACGAACAATATAAGATACCTGCTCACCTGTCCTGATGTCGGACGAGTTATCGTCAACTATCTGGGCTGTCGGGTGATGCTCGAAGGCAGTGTCCACGGCTATCTCAATCCGATGCCGCATAGTCGGTGCCGTGTCTGTCTGCTTGGTCTTCGAGAATACGAGACTGCTCACTTGAGCCCTCTCACGTGCCCTAAAATGACATCGGCCACAGTGAGCGGGCAAAAAAGAAAGGAAGCGAAGAGTTCCGTACATGTTAGAGGACCAGGCGAAGTCTACTAGTGAGCGGTGCATCCGCGTGGCAGCGATTATCATTGTGACCAGACAGGGAGTCTCGAATAACTGTGGTGCAGAAAGGAATAAGAAATTAAGAGTCTCACCGATAACAACAAGAACTTACGATATTGTACTGATCTAGTAATAATTGGAACAGAATCGAGCTCAATGGTTAGCTATCATGGGTAGATGGGTAAGGGAATAATTACTATTCAGATTCAACACAATGAGCACCTACGACGTAAAGGGTCGATAAGCATAAAGGGGACAAGTAAGAGACTTGCCGGACTTACAAGTGGCGGAATCTCAGTGGCGACGGCAAGTGCGAGCCAAACGACTCCCTTATGAAAGAAAAATAATATTAACCACTTTAAAGAACCACTGCCAGTGAGAATCGCCCACACCTGTTTCCAGAGGAGGCGAGACAGACCAATCGTGCCGCCACCGTGACGACGGAGGACGAGCAAGCCGATGAACATGATCAGAAGCAAGACAATGTCGGAAATTATCGTGGGGATGAAACTAAGTACGCTCGACTCGGTCTTGACAGGCTCACAGACAGATTGCCCAGGGACCCGAATAGAGCGAAGCTACAGATCGGATAAGCCCAGCGGGTCCAGAATTTTTGAAATTAGTCATTCACCCGTGCGGCACCTGTTCACCAAACCACAGTTGTATGGAACTCCATGAGATCCCAGGTCTTCTACAGGTCGGGTGAGGGGAATGGGCTTACTTTGGACGTGGAATGCAGCACTGATCCCCCATACGGTGATCGCCAGTGTCACAATAACCTTATTTCTGTTCCAAATAGCAATGCTAACAGTATTAATGAGCACCTGAAAATCGTTAATACGGGAAGCTGTTAATGAAGACGTACATGCGAAAAACAATCAAAAGCGAAGCGGCGGTCGCAGACATGTAGAAAATAATCTAGGAGCAAGACAACGAGGTGGTAGGCGTTCTTTTTTAGGAGACAGGAACGCATAGGCAAGCGTGCTCACAGCTGAAAAAGACATCAAGACCTTAAATTATAGCCGGTTAGATCCCAAGTGAAGGTCAAATTTAGAACACGGAACACGGTACCCACTTGACAATGGACTGGAGTTGCAACGTCCATACTGACAAGGCATAAAACCACGCCCACGAGAGCGGCCACGCGCGTGATGGAGTAAATCTATCAATAGAGCAAGTCAGTCCAAAGTTTCAGGAAGCCAAGGTGAAGTGGCGCCTATGATTACGGACCCATATCGTCCATCGGTAGGGGAGATGGCCCCGAATGACCCTCCATTCGTAGTCAAGAGTGGTAAAGAACTCCCAGCTGCACGGTGTTGGATCGCGTAACATGCAATGCAAGAAAATGGTGAAAACTCACAGGTAGAGACCATTTATGGTATGCCATAACTTCGCAATACCCCCTGTGAAGACCATATCATTGAGCTTTCCGGGCTCCAGAAAATGGCAGCTTAATCGTGCGTACACAGAGTCTGCGCAGATACGGCGGGATTGTCGATGTCGCTCATCCCGGAAGACACAATAGGATGGATGCGCAGGGGAGTGTACTTGGAAGGTCACCCATTGCTGGTACACTTGATATAGTTTTCTCATGTCACGGGGCATTTCACACTACCTCCTGGTGAGCGAAGTGGTAACTGAATACGCCACTGCCGCGCCGGAAGTCACATTCAGGTCCGAACAATCTGTTTTTGTCTGTTTTTGTAACGTCTTATCACGAACGCCCCTAAACATAAAGTTTGACAATTGCTATGCCGCACCTACTTCGAGTTTCCTCTCGTGCATTCGCCAGATGGATGACTGGACATCTCCAAATAGCACAAATGCCATATTGCAACTACCCGCTATGTGCGGGACCGAGAAGTAGGCGGACTGGGCGCTCCGCTGGGAACCGCTCTCGTGACAACCAGGGCTGTTAAAGGCACGTGGGGTTAGACGACAGGCAATTCTTTTCTTTAGACGCACGACATGATGACACTCCATCGAGCTTCGTCCCACACATGTCATCCAAAGGCAGGCACTTCACCATCATATTTACACTCTACCACTCCTCGGACCGACCAGGTTGCGCGGCGGGTTTTAACTTACATATATATTATGGGATGGCTTTTAACGGCCTCGGGAATCGCGTCCCAACGTTCTAGTCTGCAGCGCAGTTAAGTTGAATGTGGTTGTACATTCCAAAAAGACCGAACTTTACATGAATGACCCGACTCAGCGGACGCTGGTCCTCGACTAAGTTACGTCTTGACGAAAGGTACGTGTTGACAACGCCGTGACGACTCACAGCCTCCGTGGTGCTTTCAGGGTTAGTGTCGAACTGTCACGGAAGCGTCTTCTGCCCTGCGCCGTGGGAATCTGCTCCTTTTGGCGGTAGCGGATCACAGTCGAACCACTGATAAGGACCCAAGTTGGAACTCATAATTTGAATAACGCGAAGATGCCGTTAAGATTGTCTGGACCTTGGTCTGGACTGAGGGAGATGCCTTGCGCCGGCAGCGAGAACGGTGGAGGCGAAGGGGTGGGAGGGGCAATAAGATTAGGAGACACGCACTTTATTGTAGTGATGTCAATACAACCTTCTCTTGTATAGCTCAGCTGTATGCGCACTCCAATTTTCTCTTGTGAAATCGCGATCGAGTTGACGATGTCACGATAGTGAATTGCATGTCCGGACCGGACCCTCGCCTAGCCCTCACGTGCCCGTCCGCACTGACCTTGGCACTGACCAAGGTTCTCCGTTGTACATACCATCCGGATTTTTCACCTTATCGCCATCGGACGGAGTCATTCCCGCACTGTCGCTCATCCATTGGTATACATACTGTATACATCCATCGCGCCCGCACCGCCCAGAAGGGGCAGTTGTCCATCGCCAAGGCAACGTCGTGCTTGACCTCGCTACCCGACATCGTCGAAATGCATGACGTACTATCGTGTCCGTAGTAATGCAAAAAACGGCCATTTATTTTCTGTAGCTTCAACAACACATCGTAGCCACTTCAAATTGTACATACCGACAGAGGAGTGAATGTCCCATAACATGACGATTTTATCTTATTTTATTAACCCTTCCTGAAAGCGCTGTGTTCATCACCCCCTTCTGCAAGTTTCTGTCACACTTTGTCACGCTGGGAAGCAGTCGGGATTTCGGCATCTGGGCAATTCACACGCAAGTTGAGCCACCGGTAACTCGGGTTCCCGGTAATGCCAGATGACAAAGCCTAAAATCATCACGCTCTTGTCACCATGGGGGACCCTCAGAATGAGATTATGTTCTGCTTTTTGATCGTGTGCGTTTCATCCCCTAAAATTGACCATGGGTAACCTCAGTGATGTGTTCTAACACCCTAGCCCAACAGAGGGGTGCAGCATCTTCGACATCGTTCAGATCTGGGGGTCAGGGACCTCAGATTTTCCCACCCCTTCGTGTTTTTTGTCGCACTGTGGTTGTATTTTTGAATAGATCTTCTTTTTTAAACACGATCTCATATCTATACATGCTACTCTATCTACTGGAATTTTTTTGGGCTGAAAATATCACGGGAATGTGGCGATCTGCCATGATCTTTAAAGTTTGCATGTGTGTGAACATTTGCATAACTACTAACGCGATAGTACCTGCCCGTAAATGTCCCAACTGGCCTTGAGTCCTTGACGACGAGCGGGAAGCTGCTTACTAACTTGATGCTTGCGAGCGCGTTCGTGATCAAACGAATAGAGTTTTGTCTACCTTGATCGTATATACGTAATAATCTTCGAGGCTGGTGTTTTCACCCCCTGCTCGCGTGCCATCATATAACATCACCAATCATAGTATGACATTACAATTCTACTTTCGTGGAAGCATGACGCCCGAAGAACATTTCCAGAACACCACTCACAACACTGTATCGTCAACGAATGAAGACAATGAAGTCTGCACAATTATAAACGTGCCATTTGCAGAGTGCTCCGCATAAATTCCGATACAGTAGTATGTTGCCGTAATTATTCACCACCAATACAAATGTCACGCGACAACGCCGCTCGAGGCTCCTAATTTAAAAAGTAGTACTGTACACCCTGCAAGCGCCCTCAGACGCTTTGTGCCTGTGGAATAGGAGATGAAGAGGCGGTTGGTTGAGAGCGAGCGGATTCTCGAGTGGGATTCAGCTTTCATTGGAAACCGACAATCTAAAATACCTGCTCACCTGTGCTGATGTCGGACGAGCCATCATCAGCAATCTGGGCAGTCCGGTACTGCTCGAAGCCTAAGGCCGTATCCACGGCTATCTCAATCTGATGCACCGTAGTTGGTGCGGCATCATCCGTCTGCTTGGTCTTCGAGAATGCGAGTCTGCTCACTTTGACCTTCTCATGTGCCCTAAAACGACATCGGCCGCACTGAGCCGGCAAAAAAGAAGGGAAGCAAAGAGTTCCGTACATGTCGGAGGACCCGGAGGCGAAATCCACTAGAGAACGGTGCATCCGCGTGGCAGCGATTATCATTGTTATCTGACAGGGAGTCTCGAGCAACTGTAGTGCAGAAAGGAGTGAGAAACTAAGGGTCTCTCCTCACCGATAACAACAAAAACGTACGATGTTGTCTATATCTAGTAATAATTTCGAGTTCAATAGTTAGCTATCATGGGTAGATGGGTAAGGGGAAATTTACTATTCGAATTCAAAACAATGAGCACCTACGACGTAGAGTCGATCGGCATGAAGGGGACAAAGGAGAAACTGACCGGACTTACCAGTGGCGGAAGCTCAGTAGCGGTGGCAAGCGCGAGCCAAATGATCCCCTTACGAAAGAAAATGAATATTAGCGAGTTAAACTTCAAAGAACCACGGTGAGAATCGTCCACACCTGTTTCCAAAGGAGGTAGATCAGACCAGTCGTGCCACCACCGTGACGGCGCAGGATGAGCAAGCCGAAGAACATGATCAGAAGCAAGACGATGTCGGAAATTATTGTGGGGATGAAACTAAGTACGCTTGACTCGGTCTTGAAAGGCTCACATATGGATTGCTCCGGGACCCAAACAGAGCGAAGCTACGGATGGGATAAGCCCAGTTGGTCCAAAAATATTGAAATTGGACATTCACCTGTGCGGCACCTGTTAACCAAACCACGATTGTATAGAATTCCATAAGATTCAAGGTCTTTTTCAAAGCAGTGAGGGGAAGGGCCTTACTTTGGATGTGTGATACAACGCTGATCCCCCATACAATGACCGCCAGTGTCACAACAACCCTATTTTTGTTCCAAATCGCAATGCTAGTGGTATCAATGAGCACCTGATTCCTGAAATGTGTCATTACGTGGAGTTGTAGATGAAGACATACATGCGAAGAATAATCAATAACGAAGCGGTGGTCACAGACAGGCAGAAAATAATCTGAGAGAAAGGCAGCGTGGTAAGCATTCTCTTTTAGGTAACGGGAACGTATATAAGTGAGTGCTCACAGCTGAAAAAGACGTCAAGAGCTTAATGTTGCAGACGGTTAGAGCCCAAGTGAGGGACAGACGTAGAACACGGTACCCACTTGACAGTTGATTGGGATCGTAACATCCATAAGAACAAGGAATAGAATCACGCCCACGAGAGCAGCCACGCGCGTGAAGGAGTAAATCTATCGATTGAGCGAATCGGTCCAAAATTTCAGCATGGCAAAGGAAACTAAGGTGAAACGGCGCCTATAATTACGTACCCATATCGTCCACCGGTAAGGGAGGCGGCCCCGAATGACCCTCCATTCATAGTCAAGAGTAGTAAAGAACTCCCAGCTGCACAGACAGAGTTGGATTGCATAACAGGCGGGAAAACGGTGAAGGCTCACAGGTATAGACCGATTATGGTGTGCCATAACTTCACAATAACCCCTGTCGAAGACCAGATCATTCGGCTTTCTAGGCTCCGGCTAAAACGTGCATACGGGAAGCCTGCGCAGATACAACGAGATTGTGGAAGTTCTCCATCCCAGAATGCAAGCAATAGGAATCCTATGGGATGGATGTCCAAGGAATTGCAAGATTTGTACTTGGAAGGCCACAGTCACCCCTTGCAGCATCTGACATGATATAGACTCCTCAAGCCACGGCCCACAAAGTGTTTAACTGCTTGTTTAACTGAATACACCGCTGCTGTGCCGGAAGTCACATTTAAGGTCCGAACAGCCACAGATTGAGTTCTTACTTACTGTTTATCTGCTTTTGTCTTTGCCGGCAATAGCACCCAGAATAGCACCCCGAACAGCGCCAAACATTAAATTTGAGAAATGCTATGCCACACTGGCTCCAAATCTCCGACCCACACATTCGTCAGATGGATGGAACCTTTCTGGTGACAACCAAGGCCCTGTTAAATGTAGGTGACAGGATTCCCCAGAGCACTATAGTTAGACGACAGACACTCTTTTCTTTAGATGCATGGCATGACTGCACATTGTCCAGCACATCGTCCAAAGGCAGCCACCTCACCATCATATTTAGACTTTCCATTTCTTGGACTGGCCATGCATTGTGGATCTATGTACTTACATGGTTGCGGGATGGCTTTAACAGCCTTGGGAATATGTTCCCAGCGTTCTAGTATGTAGGCACAGTTAAGCTGAATAGAGCTGTGCATTCCAAAAAAGACTGAACTTTACATAAATGATCTGACTCAGTGGTCTGGTCAGGCGCCCTGTCGGATGCCTGTCCCCAACTAAGTATGTTTTGATGAAAGGTACGTGTGTGGTATAGCGTGCAATAAGAATGATAAGTGGTGTGAGTATGCGATTAGCGCAGGAAGGAAAGGGAGAGGCAGGCGATGAGCTTGAAGGCACGCAAGGGAATGACAAGTGGGACAGACTAGATTAGATGAACATCTAGCTAAGCACACATCGCGCTATATATACTACTACATGTTATTGTACTATCTGTCTCGTATTGGTAATCGTAGGGCTCGTAGTAATATACTAAAGTGAGTCGTGTTTGCTATTGTGATGAGCACTGCATTAAAATGGTAGGGAACACGTGTCCAATTTGGTGGGACACAGATGAGTCAAATGTATAGTGAACAAGGGAAAGGGGGACATGGTAGAATAATAAGTAAAGGGGGGGGGGGGAGGGGCCAAGCATACAGTAAGGAGTGCAAGGCCCCAAAGGGTCCCAAAAATTTGACTTTGGGGTCTGTTCCAGACGGAGCCCCAGGGTGCGTTGGTGCATCGGGTGTGCTGATGCACGGACCCTTGGCGCGACAAAAAACCCAACATGGTACAACACCATGACAACCCACAGCCTGCAGCGGTGCTTCAGGGTTTGATGGAAAGAAATCTGTTCAAACAGGTCACAGAAGCATTCCTTGCAAGTCCTTCCGCTTGCGCAGTTGGAAACCGGCTCCTTTTGGTGACAGCGGATCACTGTAAAATGCACTGGTAAGTAATCAAGCCACCCAAAATTCGAATAACGCCACATAGGACTGGCCAGACCAAGGAGGGAGAAGCCCCGTGCTGTAGCGAGCACAGGAACAGGTCGGGAAGGTCGAGGACAACAGAGAAAAAATAGACTCCGATAGAGACCAAGTCCTATTAGACTAGTGGCTTACGGAGACGATCCCAGTGTCCACTAAAAAGCCAAACTAATAACCTTAGCTGCTATATGCACGGACAAACGATATAGTAGTTACCTAATGGATGACTAGATATCTTGCTAGATATGGCTTGTGATGTCATGAATCATGGGTTGAATCTAGTTCTTAGAATCCGCTATCATGGAAGCATCTCCACCATGAGCCGGCCGAAGCTTACGTCGCCTGTGAGGGGAGTGTGATGATTACAGATGGAGAATATGGGCATCAGATAATTTGGTGACGCGCTGTGAGGTAAGTTAGTCCAAGAGCTACAGTCGTCATTTCGGCATTCTCCGTGCCTTCCTTTTTGGACCGGCGATAGTCACGCTCACGTGGCTTTAGCCCCTGCCTTTCTTTTCTCGTTTCCAGCTCGTGTCGTCCCCTCTATCTCTGACCTTGTCTCTGAAGATGGTGACAACTCTTCAAGGTTCCGTTCGAAGTTATGCGACTACCTCTGAAAGTGCGCAGACGACGCGCACGCGCACGTGGTAGTGGAGCTGAGGCGGCAGCTCGGCGAGAAAGCGTAAAGCGTAAGAGAGAGAAACGGTGAAAGACGGACATGCTATTGACTTCGTGTTCGTTTCCACGTCTCTGATTCTCAGGAACCTGTTGGTCGAGTTTCTTTGCCAATCGAAGACAATGAGGATGCCCAGGTCTCGCATTCTCCGTGCTCTCGATTCCCTTTTTGTTGTCCTGAAGATGGCGCTCCTCCTGCTCGGCGATGTGCTCTCGATCGCGAGAGACAGTTATAACGCCGCTAAAGGATTCGCCTTGAGAAGAACGGTGGATTTTCCTCCAATCCTGCTCTTGCAGTTGACCATATGTCGGTGGACGAGAACCGAGACGTGAACAGAAACGGGAAGCTTATCCTGACAGTTAACCGCTCTATCTTAAAAGACTTTGACGTCAGAAGGCTCACCGTCCCCTTGCAGATTGTCCCATCCCATGTCTGAAGAAGTCCCACTTCCCTAGCCAGCGTTGGGATGTCCGCTTTCTGAATATGCTGCCAACTGCCCGTGGTCGATGGCCTTTCCCTCTCTGTTTCCCTCGGACTTCAAGCTTCTTCGATGGAGGCACTTGACCCGTACGAGTGGTGAGATCTTATCCGTTACAGTGAATCTCTGTTCGCCACACAGAATCGGTTCGATTCTTCGCTCAACATGATCCTTCTTCATCGTGTCATGCAGCAGGCAGGTTCCTTTTCCTCCGCTCTCCTGGCAACCGCGATATGACTGTTGGGCGGCTCAAAGAAGCTCTCAGGGGCTCCGACGGTCCCGTTCTCGCTTCTAAAATGGTTCGCTGTGTGAAGGCTGGATGGGGTACTGAGTCTGTATTCAGCCGAACTGGTATACGGAAGAGGCAAAAGAATTTGGCAGATCATGTCTTTTAGTTTGCGCTAAACTGATAGACCCGATCTGCCAAATCGGCACTCCGACTTTGTTTATATACTCTCGATGGCCAACTTATGGTGACCATCGTTACACAGTTTGATGCCTAAAGATCCATTCCGGGAAGGTCTCTCCGAGGCGGAATCGTTCTGCATCTGTTCTTATAACGTCGCCAACAACTCTCACATCGTTGCTGCGTATCTTTCCTGGAACTGCTTCTCCTTTGACGAGCTCCTTCCGTGGTTTCCTGCCACGAAGCGGTCAACTGAGGTCCTGCCTCGACCCGTCCCATTGAACTCACTTCGTTGTCAACTACGCAACGAAAGGCTCATCCACTCCCACACTTTCGGTCCCAGACTGGATGAACAACTGCTCATGATCGTCCTCGGTACTGCTGGCACAGGGAAATCGTATCTTGTTCATCGTCGATCGAATATTCTGATTCGAATTCTATTCGTTGACTGACGTCACGCTTCTGCTCTGAAAGTGACCGCCCCTACTGGGTGGGATTGCCGTCGCAAACATTCACAGCTCCAACATCTTCTCTCAGCTCTCCCTTTTAAATCAAAATTTGAGCGGACAACAACTCCTTCGCCCGCGGACGATCATGGCGGGACGTCAAATTGCTTATTATTATTTCTTAAGTAACGACAGCTTGCACCATTAGTTACACAAGGGTTTTCCCCAATCCACTTGTCCTTTCGGTGGCCTCAACATCGTGCTGTGTGGTGACCCTGCTTGGCTTGCCCCGGTCCGCGCGCTCCCCGTGCATGCTGCTCAAGACACCACGTTTCATCTGGCCGCCCGATTTCATCTCTTAGACAAGGTCGTCCAACTCACCTAGGTATTCCATTAGGCTGGCAGTGACCGAGGTCAAGTTTGATTTTGACAGCTGTTAAACAGGGTCGCAAGTTGTGAGGCCACCAAAAACGGCTAGCCTTCGCCGCAGTAGAGATGCCGTTCACGTTGGCATGGGCTATTACTATTCACAGAGCTCAGGGAATGACTCTCGCCTGGGTCACGATTGACCTGGGCCAGAAGGCCAGAAGTACTTTGCATCTGGCATGACGTTCGTGGCAGTCTCGCGAGCTAAAAAGTTGTAGGGTTGCAGATTCACGCGTTCAATCTCGGCAGTTACAATACAAGGCCATTGAGAAGGGAAAATACAGTATGTTGAAGTGAGATGTGAAGAGTTCAACCATCAGAGAAGATAGATCTTGTGGCCGCGACCGTGTTTAACTTTAAACGTTGTTCATGCACATCACAGACCGGGCAGCGCAAAGAGACCGCGCTAATAAGTGCCTGAACCGGAGGCCCGCCCCCTTGCCCGCCCCGGTCTTCCTGCCATGATCCAGAGAAGAGAAAATCGTGATTTCATCAAGGATTTCATCGAACTCGAGAATCATCAGCTACAGGTAGTTCCTTCCTTTGAGAACGAGTCATCGGGGAATTGATACCTGCAAATCATGGAGGGTGAGATCACTGAGATGATCTCAGAGCTCGGGACGAACAGCCTGAGATTATCCCGCCGGGGTGATATTCAAACGAGAGTAGCCAACCTGATGAGCGTTCAAGACACCACGGTGCAGTAAGACGCTACAACGACACCAGTTGTAACACTATTTTATCGATAGCATAATGTCAGTATAGGACGTAATAACGCACGACGTCGATGCGACGACGCCCGTGGCCTTGTTGGAGGCGCGGAACTTTGCATACGAATGGCTTCCAAGGCTGAGAAGAAGAATATATTACTGCTGAGGCGAACATCTACGATCGTTGCGTATTACAATATTTTACAGAATGAGAGGACCTGTCTCGCTACTTGGGGTAACGTAGATGCTAGTACCGTAGGATCATACTACAACACCCTCGGCACCACGTTCTGACAGCAGTGTCATAATCTCGTCCTCTCCGTTCGCCGATGCAATCTGGAACGGGGTTCTGCCTTCGTTGTCCTCCGCGGCCACATTCGCACCATTGTCGAGAAGCACGGACACAACCTCGACCCTCCCTTTTTCCGCGGCTAGGTGCAACGGGGTTCTGCCTTCGTAGTCCTCCGTACCCACATTCGCACCATGCTTGAGAAGCACGCGCATGACCCCGACCCTCCCATAATTCGCCGCTAGGTGCAACGGAGTCGCGCCGACATCGTCCCGCGCGTTTATGTCTGTACCATGCTCAAGCAATAATCGGGCGACATCGGCCAACAATTGAGGACCACAGTGGGGAGTGACTGGGTGGTTGGGGTGGGGTCCATGTGACATATAGTGCATCGCGGTCCAGTTTTTGAGACCCCGGGCTTTGATATCCACTTTGTAGTCGAGTAATACCCGAACCACCTCGAGATCTCCGTACCAAGCCGCAGAAAGAAGTGGAGTTTTCCCCTTATTGCTGGGGACATTTACGTCTGCACCTTTGTAACGGAGAAGCTCTACTGTCTGAAAATGCCTTCCCGCCATTGCTGCGAACAGCGGGGTCACATAGCAGCCACCTCTGGTGTTCACGTGCTGTGGGTACTTGACGACCAGGTTTTCTACAAGATCTTGGAATCCACACAGTGCCGCGTAGTAAAGGGGAGTAGTACCGGATTTCGTCCCGACTGCGAACCAGCGAAGGGATGAGTCTTCGCTGTCGATGTCTATATCGTGTAATTGGAGCCAAGCCGCAAAATATGGCTTTTCCGGGTCAAACAGATATTCCATCGCCTTCCGTAGGCATGAAGACACCCTCTCGAACTGCGCATGGGTCACCCAGTGTTCAGCAGCATATCCAACCAGGGGAGACCTCTTCTCGATGTCATTCACTTCAATGCGATCGTCTGGCTGAAGCAAGACACCCATACAAGCTTGCGCCAAGATCGTATGCGCGGGCTCGAGATCGATATGATAACGTGAGACATCTCCACTTGAAGTAGCGAGCCGTTCCGAGGTCAGGTATTCCTTGACCGAAAAGTGCGAGAATTGAACAATCCGCGAATCTTCTGTCTCGACAATGGTGATTAAACTGGAGCATGATGTCAGAAGTGCCTTTTCTTGGTCCTCCCACCGCCAATTGGATTTCAACTTTGGGATCCCTTCTGCATTATCAAAGTCAACTGCGAGGACCTCTGCGAGCTCCTTCACGCCAAGTGGCCGAACAGCCACAACGAGGCATTGCAATAGACGACGCGCGAGATCTCCGTTCGGCTTCTGAATTTCCTTCAGTACACGCTCGTATGTCATGTCCAGATACTCTGGCAATTCGTTGAGGGTACGCCGGACACTTGGTGGAAGGCAGCGCCGTAGGGTTTCCAGCTGACAGAATACCCACCGAAACCTATTTGAAAACTTCAACAAGTATCATAGGTGTAAAGCAATTCACTTACATGCCATCCGCTCTTTCGGAAAGCGTCTGAATGACAAGTTCTTTGTCCTCCGTCTTCCATCTCCACATGATTTGTTCCGAATCCGAGTAAACGACGGACTTAACATAGTCCGCGATATCTTTCTTTTGTCCACTCTGGTCATGAAGGGAGACTCGGCGAGAGGTCAAAGGTTCAAGGGCATTTCGTATATCGATTTCGGGGCGGCTGGTGACACATATATGAAGATTCGGAAGGGAAAGGTCGACGAGTTCTTTCAGAAGCTGAAGAACTGTTTCGCGAGGTGACGGAATCCCAGAGGTGTTCGGAGATTCGTCGAGTGCGTCAATAATCAGGTAAGTTGGGGATTGATCAGAAAGTGTGAGCATCTTTTTCAGGCATTCGGCCAAACTGCTATCACTTGGCTGGTTCTTGCCCTCGTCGTGGGCCAAATAGAGTTCTGATAGAACGTCACAACGAGGACCCGAGCGGGCAGAAAGTTGGTTGAGAAGGGAAAGGACTAGGTCGCGCAAGGCTTGTTTGTGGGCGTCCCGAAAGTCAAAATAGAAATAAGCCATCGACGCATTTCCCGCCTTGCACATCGCATCGATTTCTTGGATCACCGTGGAACTGACAGAACACATCATCGGTCACCTCTGACAAGAACCATTAACAATCCACTAACCAGATAACGCTTTTTCCGGAGCCAGCTACAATACAAAATACTATCAGAGGGAGTCGAGTCGAAAAGAGGACGTGACAAACGTTTTCCGTGGATCCAAAGAAGCGATCCTGTTGACTTCCACTCATGAAAGATGCTGCCTTCGAAGAACCAGGTTGCTGTTTTCTTGTGATGCGTACCACACGCAATGTTGTGGTTCGTCGAGGGGTCTGGCGGGGAAAGCCATTTATGAATGCTCTCCCGCAGTTGGTTCCCTGAGATGATGGGTAAGGCTCCACAGTCTGCGCTGATGAGGTTATAAAATGACAAACGTTTCACTTCATCTACGTCGTTGGCCATTTTTTGCGTGGATACCTTTACTTCCTTTCCGTCTGAGGGGTTCAGAGTTATGCATCGTTTCGGGGATTGACTGAAGATATTAACACACCAACGATGACCTCCATGACCTTGTCGTCGACCACCTTCACTCTCTCATCAACGGAGACCACCCTATCGTTGACGCTGGCCACTCGGTCATCGACGCCAGCCACCCTATTGTCGATGGCTACCACCGTATCCGCGACTCCCTCCACTCTCTTGTCAACAGTACGCGTGACCTTCAGAATTTCTGCAGCAGCCATCCGAGCTTCTTCTTGTGTCAGCTTGTCTAGCCTCTTTAGCGCATCTTCCATCTCTGTCCTTCCGATTAGTTTCTTCATATACTTTTCTAAATAACATCCTTCAGCAAACATTGTCGTATCTGTACAGCAAATACTTACTCATTAGGCCGCGCTTAACATCCTTCGTCGCAATCCCAAGGATAGCAAGCACCTCGGCCATGATCTGAATGATTATGTTTGTCATTTCAACGGTCGGCAGCACTTCAGTATAGATTTCGAGACGTCGGAAAAACATCTCAATCCGTTCAAAGATGTCGATAAGAGCATCTTGGCTTGCCCGAGCATCCTTAGCAGCCTGAGAGGGTGTAGATGTTACATTGGCCCATACGAAACGAGTGAGGGATACGTACTGAAAGGAGGACGCCGACCCCGGTAAATATGACATTTGCGGGTGAGAATACCTGCCAGATAAATATGAGAGTGCCGATCTCAGATAATTTCACGTCCTGAGACATACCAGACCAACACCCGCTGCAACAGTCGAAGAGAGAGTATAGAGGATGTTTACAGTCGGATCAAGCCATCTTGACCACCGTTCATCATTACTTCGAGACTGATCTAGCTCCTGGACTTGCTGCTGAAGTATATCAAGAATGGCACTGGGGGAATTGCAAAGTTGGAGCTGGGTGGCGAGCGGATGTGCAAGGAGGTCGTTCTTCGTCCGTTTCTTGTATTTGTCCAAGGCACTATTGATGATCAGCTGGAAGGTAGAGGAAGAGGAGGCGGTAGCTTGAGCGTGAGACATGAAGGGGAGAGGCAATAGTTTGTTCGTGCAGGAGAGGATGATGGCGGGTTTGTGGGAGATACAGTAGGGCAGAGGGGACCAGCTCAGCGCTCGGCGCTCAGCAGGCGCTACACTGCCTCGTAGGCGCAAGACAATAAATATTCCCAGGATCCATCGATCATGTCTGACTAGCTAGTGGGACGGCTTAGCGTGGTCGCCAACAGTTGTTCTGCATCTTTGGATTCGAGTTGAGTTGATGATGGCCAGGTCCACGATATTTCGTCTCTCATTTCGGCCTTCTGCGGTCCTGGTAAGCTAGAATCCCCACTGCATCCCCTCCCTCACGAATATTGACATCTACATTTCCCATCTGCCATGTCTTCGCGGCGGGCGAGTACCTAACCTCATCCTCGTCACCATGCAGCTGGCTACGCTGTCATGACGCCGCTGCTATTGGGTACCACGTGGACGCGGCAAAGGCCCGACCAGACCACGCAGGCGGTCGTGCAGATTGAAACACTTTGCGAGTGGGGTTACAGCAGAGTTACAGTTACAGATGAGTTACAAATACGCATGCAGGTGGGCCGCTCGCACCCCTGTCTGCCCCCACTCCCGAACACGATAAAGTGCGAACGTAGGCGCTCTCGAAGGAGTAGTGCTTGAGCACGTTGAACAATCAACAACGAGAGACGATAAACTGCTCATTCTGACGAGAACCGCGTCAGGAAATAACACGGAAAGATGATATGTGCCAGTGGCTGTGGGGACCCCACATGCGGCGCTCGTATGTTGTCGCCACGCACGTGGCGAACCCTAGTGAGCACTTACTAGCCTAATACTGTAAAGACTCGACTTGTGTAGCTATAGCTAAGGACACGGGAACGGGAACGCGTGAGAGTCGGCAGTAAGCCAACTGGAAGTGCGGGCGCTCCGGGTTGGATGTCGCCTCTCAAGTTGGCCATCATCGGCGGAGGCCCATCATCTTTTTATGTTGCCTCTCGCCTCTTGTCACTCTTCCCAAAAGATGAGCCACTCTTCTCTCAGTTAAGAATACACATCTACGATAAACTATGGGCGCCACATGGGCTCGTTCGATACGGCGTTGCCCCAGACCATCCTGAAGTCAAGGTACGTTCCGTGACCGTTTGTTCTCTAAAGAAAAGTCAATTTATTTTACTTTCGTGAGTAGAACTGCACGCACAAGTTTGACCAGGCCGCCGGAGACCCTCGCATACGCTTTTTTGGCAACGTCCAGGTCGGGCCTCAGACGCCTCCAGCGATCTCACATGCCCTTCCAATATCTCTCTCCTCTCTGAAACCACATTATACTCACCTCCTCCTTTCCACCGGCTGTACCATCCCCACTTTGCACCCCCTCTTGCTGCCATCCGACCGAGTCATTCCCGCATTATCGCTCGTCCATTGGTATACCCAACATCCGTCACGCCCCTCGCCGCCTCCTCTACACAAAACGGAGCACGTTTCCATCATAGGCCAAGGCAATGTCGCGCTCGACGTCGCACGAATGTTACTCACGCCGCCCGACATCCTCGAAAAATACGACGTCCCAGCCCCCGTGCTAGACGTCCTGTACCGTTCTGCCGTTCGCCGCGTATCTATAATAGGACGGCGTGGTCCGCTCCAAGCAGCCTTTACGACAAAGGAGCTGCGGGAATTGACGACGCTCCCAGGCGCATCCATGATCCCTCTCGCTCATGATGTCATCACACCAGCATCAGGCACGAAGCTCACCCGCCAGCAATCCCGCATCCTCCAAATCTTACAACAAGCCAGCCCCACCGCCACTCCGACACACGTGCCAAATCCTCCCATGAGCACGAAAAAATCCTGGTCCCTCGACTTTTTCCGCTCGCCAACAGGTTTCACGGCAGATGGGCAACACCTCACCCTCGCGCACACCGCGCTCGACGAGAACTCACGCGCCGTGCCAACGGGCGTATCTTCCCTCTTACGCACTGACCTCGTCGTGACAGCGCTGGGGCACCACACGGATCCCCTCCTGGCATACTACGATCCCACGCTGGGCCACCTACGCACGGACCGCGGGCGTGTGCTGGACACCACGAGCCATGCACTGCGTCGCGTCTATGCGTCCGGTTGGGCCGCGACAGGTGCGCGCGGCGTGCTCGCAGCGACGATGATAGACGCGTACGCTGTCGCCGATGCCATCCTGGGGGATCATTTCGGCTTCGGGCCCGGCGGTGGGGATAAGGCGGTGCCGGTCCAGGGTGAGGCGTACTCGGATGACGCGCTCGTTTCTGAGGATGTGGATCTGGAGAGCGTGCCGAGGACGGTCGAGCAAGGCATAAAGGAGAAACGTGTCGTGCAGTACGATCAATGGAAGAAGATTGATGCCGAGGAGATACGGCGTGGTGTAGAAAGGGGTAAAGAACGTGAAAGAATGGGGTGGGAGGAAGTGCACGAGTTTTTGAGGTAGAGTTGATGGTCCCTAATTGCCAGGTCTTCCGAACACAGGCATTCTGAACCACTGAATCCATTTAGCATATTCAGCATGACATCATAACCCAAGGACTAAACTAATGAGAATTCAGCTTCCCCCCCCCGTGAGGTTAAAACCTTCTTGTATTCACGCGAACAAGTCCAACCCCGCAGGAATCGCCGATTATCTATTCCAACCGCTGGTGGGAACCAACTACTGATTTCCCATTCTATTCAGATGGAATCAGCATTAGCAACGATGTCGTCACTATCAAGTCGAATGTCGAAATGGGGTCATTCATGAGGCGCAGTAGTAGTCAGCCATCGGAGGAATATATGGCATCAGTACTTACCTCACTGGATAAATACCCCCATGCCCTTCGGACAGTAACCACAACTCACCTCTTTATATATATACCAACCCATATCATGTCTAACTTCAGGAAGTTTGCAATCGTAGGCGCAGGCAACGTCGGTAGTTTCATCGTCGACGAGCTGCTCAAGCAGAAAGCGGCAGGGACCATCGACGAGATTTCTATCATCTCGCGCCCTGTACGTCCCGTTACGCGTCCATCGTCTCACTTGAGAGCTAACTAGCCAATCATGTCTGCAAACCATGCAGGCTTCCCGCGATAAAGAGCAAAACAAATCATTCTCTGCGCGGGGCGTTCGCATCGCGTCCGCCGAGTTCACCGACGTGCCCGCGCTCACCGCGGCACTCGCTGGTGCACATGTTGTCATCTCCACGATTAGTCTATTCGCCATCGATGCGCAGGTGCCCATCGCAGAGGCCGCCAAGGCAGCTGGCGCGAGTCTCTTCCTACCAAGCGAGTTCGGTGGCCCGACAGATAACCTGCAGGGCGTGTTTGGTGCTAAAGGCACACTACACGCTAAGCTACGCGAGGTCGGGCCCCCGCTGTTGCTCGTGTATAGTGGACCATTCGCCGATTACTCATGGGGACAGTATGTTCCTTTACTTCACCCCAGAAGATTTGGAGCTGATGAGCATGGGGGACAGGATCGTTAATCTGGACGTTAAAAGCGGAAAGGTCGCCGTCGGCGGAGATGGAAACGCGCCGGTTTCGTGGACCTCTCGTAGAGACCTCGCGCGGTTCCTCGCGCACGTCCTTATCCACAGCCCTTCCACGCGACTGCAGAATCAGGTCCTACGTCTTGAAGGTGATCGCGCGGTACGGTTCCTCCTTTCTTGGTCAATCTGTCAGAGAACTTACCGAAGGACGTGGCCGCAGTCGTTCAATGAGATATTCCGGGTCTACGAGGAGCGCACGGGCACAAAGCTGGACGTGACATACCGCACAGTTGATTCGCTACGTGCAAGGCTCGCGAAGAATGCGTACGACTTCGACGCATATTTACACGTCATCTGGGCGACAGATGGGCTAGTGGGGGAGCCTGATAATGGGCTTTTCCCGGAGTGGAACCCCACCAAGGTGGTCGACATCCTTGCGCCCAGAGCGTGAATGTCGTCGACGGACGATATTTGAACTTTAGAGTTAGTCGGACGACGTATACTGTATGTTGAATCCGGCCTTGAAAACTAAAACTGTGTGAGAATATGATCAATTGCCTCTGGCTGTACATGTAAATAATAAACTCCAGCTTGAAGAAAGGAGATAAGACTAATTCTAGCAAGGTTGTAGCAGGGTAACTCACTAGAGGCCATTTACACGAGCAACAGATCAGCAGTTAGGTTCTCCTTATCAACTACGACGTGCCATATTCGTTTTACCATGACCTGGAGAAGCGCCTCCGCGCCTGGCGTGCCTTCCACCACGGGTACACCTTCCTGCTCATCGCTACACCGGTGTGAGGGTCCGTCTGTAACCTCAACGCGCGCAGGCACCGCCACGGACTCCAGCGAGCCAAAACCACCAGGGGACCCAGCTGCCATGTGACTCTTGAGTTCTGCTTGCACACGCGCGCGGTTCGCTCCCGGCGCATATGCACCCTTATCGTCACGTCTGTCAACGACGCACATTCCGCACGTGAGCTCGCCAACCCTGTGTTCATCCAGATCCATCGACTCGATGAGTGTCACATGCGACCGGATAAGGCATGGCGTACCGTTCCATAAGAAACGAGCGCCGGCGTGCAGTCCACCCTGGTGCGGACCCTTCTAGCCCAGGCGGATGCGCGATGGCCGCCCAAACAGCAGCAATATCATGCAGCTCCATTGCATCCCGACCATATGCGCGCATAACACTGCGCGCGCGTCTTAGGAACGCACTGGTAAAGTGTGTGAGGGGTTTCTTGGCTGTAGGTATGGATGGTGTGTCGGTTGCAAAGGCAGGGTCGATATGCGTAGTATAGGTAGAGAAAGGGAGCAAGTGGGTAGAGGTGATATCAAGTGGGAGGAGAAGCACGCGCGCCAGTGGCAAGCGCGTGGTCGGCGATATCAGTACCTCATCTACTGCATATGAATCTGCAAAGAAATTGACTGAGGGAACAAATATACCGTCAGCAAGACTGCTTAGGCATGAAAAGAGGATGAGGATCACATTCAGCGGAAGGTGTCGCATTTCCAGGCACGTCGAGTGCGCCGCCCATGATCACGACACGACCGATTCGCTCGCGCACACACGCTCCATCTGTACGCAGCGTCTGCGCAAGATTAGTCAGGGGGCCCAGCGAGATGTACGTTACTGAGCGCGGCGGGCGCTTGCGCAGTAGGTCGAGTACGGCTTCATGCGCTGGGTGGTCACTAACTTCGAGATGAGGGTGATTTCCGGCTGAAAGGAGATCTTCTGGAGGGTTGAGTTCCGGGTGTGACTCCGAAATATCACTTAGGCCATCGCTGATGTATCCCAATACATTGAGTACCCTGATAGGTGAAATTATATGCGCACCGGCCATGAAAATAGGTTGCACTATGTAGTTCGCCACTGAGAGGGCCTGTGGCGCCTTTGAGTAGAAGAGGCTTTCGCACAGAAGTGTAGCCTGGAAAGAGTTCATGCGCCTCTGGGTGTTGATCAATATGTCGACCAACCGCTTGGTAGATTTTGAAGATATTGCGGCTGAGGAGGTATGAGTGGATCTACCATAATGCGTAGATGCAAACCACTGGCGTACTAGGAAGCTTCTACGTCCGTGTTGCCTACACCAGGATGTATGATAATGAGCTTGGATGCCGAAACTCGATACGGTGCGCACCGAAGGACACTACGAATGCAATAATCTCTATTTCCGGAGAAGCAAGCGCCAAAAGGCTGTGATTTCAGTCAATATGAGCGAGTCCTGGGGTGGGAGACGAAAAATAACATTGCGATTGCGTCATCTACACCGGGATCGGTGTCAACTGTGAGGGAAATGACGTTTATTAGAATCAACCAAAGGCGGAATGGGCGCATACTGATAACGGGTATCTTTTCCTGTCCATTAGACATCCCAATAGTCTTTCGTGTCCACTACTGTACTGTATGATGGCTATTGAGGGCGATGTTGACAAATAATAGCGGAAGTAACGGACGTCTCCGATCTGCTCCGTCAGTCAGCTGGGGTCACTAATGGCACGACGTTTGACTGATCACATTTCAACAAATGTACTGTGAGATTATGGAACCGCGAACAGCGAGGATATGGGAAACGCGTGCCTAGAAAGGGATGAGCATTTGGCATTTGGGTAGTTCCGCATAAACTATACAGTTGATGTCACTGTGGCTGTCACCGTCACGTACATTTTCTGGCCCATACACGGAACGATCAAGCAAGTGGGCAAACGGCAAGAAAGGTGAACGCGGTGTCGAGAACAACACTAGACAACGATGGCTGAATCTCTCCGTTTCCTTGGTTCTCTCACCGGTCATTCAGGCTGGGTCACCGCTATCGCAACCTCTTCAGAAACCCCCGATGTCATACTCACCGCCTCTCGAGGTAACGCTTCCCTTCCTCGAGTATTAGTATCTTTTCACTTAAATGCATAGACAAATCAATTATCGTTTGGCAACTCACTCGTGACGAGGATTCTTATGGCTACCCCAAACGCATCCTTCGTGGTCATAATCATTTTGTCTCGGATGTCGTCATCTCCTCTGACGGCCAGTTCGCTCTCTCTTCTTCCTGGGACCATACACTCCGCCTTTGGGACCTCAACACTGGCCTAACAACTCGCAGATTCGTTGGCCATACATCCGATGTCCTCTCCGTCAGCTTCAGCGCCGACAACCGGCAGATCGTGTCTGGTTCACGGGACAGGTCTATCAAGCTCTGGAACACTCTCGGGGAGTGCAAATATGACATCAAAGAGGATGGTCATACTGAGTGGTATGCAGACTTGGTTAGAACATAAGTTTCAGAATTTTGATGGCGCTTTTAGGGTATCTTGCGTGCGCTTTAGCCCAAATGTGATGAACCCGGTAATCGTCTCTTGCGGTTGGGATAAAGTTGTAAAGGTGCGCATTTTATATATATCATTCCCCACACCCTTGTTTTGGGCGTGATGTTATAATATATATTTGCTACTTCAGAGGGCTACAGCCCAGTGAGACTATAATATATCACCAAGATCTCTGACCCTTCCTGTTGTAAATCCTCGCACACCTATAATGTACTCACCTCACCTTCAGGTCTGGGAACTCTCAAAATTCAAGCTGAAGACTAACCACTATGGACACACGGGCTACATCAACACCGTGTCCGTCTCCCCTGATGGTTCGCTCGCCGCTTCTGGTGGCAAAGATGGTATTACTATGCTCTGGGATCTCAACGAGGGCAAGCACCTCTACTCTCTCGAAGCAGGCGACATCGTCAACGCTCTCGTATTCTCGCCCAACCGGTACTGGTTGTGCGCAGCCACTGCATCCTGTGTCAAGATATTTGACCTCGAGTCCAAGTATGCCGTGCTTCTTCCGCTTTGACTAGTACTGACTTCGCGCCAGGTC
Source organism: Russula ochroleuca (assembly GCA_015178965.1). Taxonomy (NCBI): domain Eukaryota; kingdom Fungi; phylum Basidiomycota; class Agaricomycetes; order Russulales; family Russulaceae; genus Russula; species Russula ochroleuca. The sequence goes on from WHVB01000019.1 coordinate 615,316, forward strand.
CATCGTGGATGAGCTCAAGCCCGACTTTGTTGACGTAGGCGCTAACTCTCGCGAGCCCGAGTGTGTGTCCATCGCCTGGTCTGCAGACGGCCAGACCCTTTTCGGCGGCTTCACGGACAACCTGGTGCGCGTCTGGACCGTTTCATCGTAGAGGGCATAATAGGTGTAATGTAGCGGGGCAGTCGATTGATCCTGTTATCCTTTTTGTTTGTATTTTTTATATGCAAACGCAAAATGAGCCCTTCCGGTTCCTAAGATTGCTCTATATCAGTTTGAGAAAGTTAAAGGGTCGTGTACATGTTCAAACGTTCAAGTTGAATCCTGTAAGCCGAGTCACGAGGCTCACTCGAAGAAACTCGAATCTTGTTGTGATCTTCCCATGCACGCAGGTCCAGAGGTTTTTATTTTTTAAATCCATTAGGTGCGCCTTGAGATACAGAACCCAGGGTTATTGTTAGTGCCAGTACGCTGGCATGTTGCTACTGTTGCCTTGTGATAGGATGGAGAGACAAGTGCTTCCTGCCTACAGACGGAAGTGCGAACCAGGTGAAATGAGTGCTACGGCAACGCGAGTCGTTACGCGACCAAAGCTCGTCTGCGAGAAGCAAGGGGGCAGACCAGTGGCACACCGCCGCTGGAAAGCGACGCGGTGCCAAGAATAGGCGCCACGTTTCGCGTCCATACCGCCACTCGCCGGCCCGTTGCAGTTGAGATTTTCTTTTTTTGATGCAGGTTCCATTCTCCATACGGCTTGGGCTTGTATCGACGCTGTTTGGGATCCTCCTCTCTCAACAATCAATTCTCTTGGACTTGGTGACTTGGACTACACTGATATCATTGAAACAAACCCTTCAACATACTGTCCTATAACCGCATCGCGAGTTCCGTGGGGAATTTTTTATCGTTCTCTAGTACAGCGTCACGGTCCACTGAGAAGAAGACAGGACATACTGTACTTGAGTATCCATCCATCTCTAAGCCCCTCGAAGGCCCGGGCGCGCGGCGGCGGGGGGAGCCGCCCCGTGCATAGAGAGGAAAAAAGAAGGTGAGTGCAGTGCTACTCGGGAAGGGGTTCTGCGAGCCGTCGTTTGGGGGCGGGCGCAGGCTGCAGCTGCGTCTATTCGTCTTGGTGTCGCCTTGGCGATGAGGGGGGATCGAATGACGAAGGGTGACTTTTCTGAAGCAGGGAGAGGTTCCTCGCATCTGGCGCTCGGAAGTTTTGCTAGCCCCGTGTTGGGGCCCCCCGAACAGATGGTCCGGCGCTGCAGGTCTTCCTTTTCTGCCACTGGCATAGTGCTGAGTGGTTCAGGTTGTCTTGGGTGGACAACACGAGCAGCATACTGTCTGCCACGAAGCGGAACGTCCAGATAACACATACGTTTTACTGCATCGTGCAGGCTGCTCTCTGGCAAAAGCAGTATTCTATGCATGCGGAGAACACGCCCTTTTCCCTCGGCTTTAATGCGCCCGAATGAATGTTTCACTTTTCGTGAATGTCTTCTACATGCTGGACTTGTTTTGTTCTCTTTTGTCTGTCACTCTCTGGAGTTCACACCTGCGTAGACCCATCAACTCACTGATCCAACGGGTTGGGCTTCCTCTCCGCGGTTCTGTCCATGTATAGCTGTGCCCTTGCCTTGCAAGTTGCAAAGTTCGGTGGCACATCACAGTGCTGGAATTCATTTGCAGGATGAGGCGGCGCAGTGACTTCTCTGAGCCATGGACCAGTATGCATGCCATCAATCTTCGTCTTCGCTCTCAGGTATATAGATTCTACCTCGAGCACAGAGGGCGAAAGCAAATCTCACGCTTGGGATTACATGACATAATCTCATCCACGAAGTGGAAGTACTACTCCTTCCCCGTCCCTTAAGGCTTCCAATTCGCCAATCTCGGTCCGAAGAAGAGAGGTGAGGCCTGTGAGGTCCAACACCACTGACTCCCGCAGGACGTCAGCTGTGTTTTATTAATTTGACAGACCCATTGTACGCTGGATGATTACGAAGATTATCAGACATGAGGGACGTGGTGGTTCTTCGCACCGCCTAATTTGCGCATTCCTCCTTTTGTCTCACCCGCTTTAGCTACGATATGGGAGGGGAGAGGGGACAAAGTCGGGCCTTTTTGCTGTTGTGTGTACGCGCAATGGTACTGCCGACTCGGGGTGCATGTGCGTGTGCGGGAATTAGGAGGCGGTCTGCTCCTGATTCGGGCAGTTCGTCCGCTGCGAATGATGCGGAGGGTGCGAGGCAACGGCCATTGTACTCCGTGGGGTGGAGGGAGGATGGAGATGATGTCGGCGTTTGCGAAAAAAAGAGCAATGAGCCACGTTACGGACCCGCGACTGCCAGTTGTGGGCACATGTAGCGCGGGGGGGAACTTGGAGGCGATCCATCATTTCATGATCCGTGCAGGCACGACCGCCGCGGGCCGGCGTTTTTGCGGCAGCTTGGCATGGCGTGGCGTAGTAGAGCAGCGAGATGGCAGCCCTGACCTTGCACCCACAAACAGTACAGTGCATTATACGATAGATAGGTTATAACAAGAATAGGTTCGAAACTCTACTTGGGAGGGTCGATCGACCTGGACTGAGTCCGGCCCGACTCAGATCTCAGTATTCCCGCGCGCGTCGTTTATCGTATCAGATTCGTCATTCGTCCTGAAAGCCTTCCTTCGAGGTCGTCCCGCATTATTCGCCTCAGTCAGTGCCATGCCAGACAATTTATCGAACGAGCGGCTTGCACCTGTACCGTACTGTACTGTACTGAGACGATCGACATAAATCTTGACGCCCGGTCAAATCGGAGGGAAGTCCGAAGTCCTCGACTTTGCGCGTCGAGTCATGCTGCCAACAGTGCCAAGTTGTAACATTGCAACTGTACGCTACCAAGTCCGCCGTCATGAATATTTATAATTAGCCCCTTCTATCCGCGTGGACAAGTCACGGTTGCAATATAATTTGGCAGGGCTCGTCCGCCCAACCTGCGCAAGCGCAACTCCCGAGCCCTGTCGAGGGGAACAAAACTAGCCTGTGGCTGGCTGTCCTCTTCTCGACCAACCACGTATCTCCTAGTCTCCTAGTAGCTCTCATTCACCTTGTTACACGGAGGCCACGCCGCGCCGCAGAACACCGGCACAGCAAGTTACTGTAAGTAAAAACAGAACGGGTGCCTGAATATCCAGCTCTGATTCTAACACAAGTTACACAAACACATGGCCTTCTAGATTTCCAAAGCAGGGCAGGACAAGCGAGGGAAGCCAACTGAACTTGTCCCGGGATCTCCGCTCCCGCTTCCACTTTTCTTTTCTTTTCGTTTGCACCGTCCGTGAATTGGTTTATATCTTTATCCGTATCCAAAAATATGTACGTACACATGTGTGCTCTCTACGTCTGTAGTTGAGCAAAACGATGAAAGGCGTTCGTGACGTAGCGTTTCTGCCCCGTGCCCATCATTCTCGGCACGGCACGACCGTGTGAGTTGCCCCCGGAGGAAGCCGGGTAATCTACGGGTACAATGATTGCCTTATCCGGCCAACTGCTAATTTCCCCAAACGCCTTACAATACGCCTCTCCTCATGCCCATCTGTCATAATTCGAGTCGCGGCTGCCTACAGTATTTGTTTGATAGAAAGTCTTCTTCCGGATGGCCCGGCGGTTGAGTAATAGTGTGAGCTATTGGTACATAAGTTATCACGGGCAATCACATCATAAATTCTACGTGAGGTCCCGGCCCTGGCCCCCTGCGCCTGTTCGTGTGAAGTTCCCATGGCGGACAGTACCTTCCTTGTGTACCTTACCGAGAATCCTGCAATCGAACGACGTTGGCAACATGAGCCCATCGATGACTGACAGCTTCTGGGGTAAGTTACACGTAGTGTCACCGTCCCTACCTTCCACGATGACCGACTTAGTCGTATATAAACGAACATTTCAATGTGGAATGGTGAATTGGCCGAGGAGATGTGACGAGCCATGACGCGCGCCTGAGAGGACACGTTGCTCGTCGTTGGGAAACGAGTCTCCATGATGTGGACGGACGTCGACGGTATTGCGCACACAGCCACAGCCTGCAGTCCCCGCATGTACAGGGGACGAGGAATAAGCGATATTGGGTTGCCGCGGACGCGGGAGCATGAGGGGGATGTGCATGATCGCGATCGTGGTCGATTATATAAGAGGGTGTATAAAGACGGCGGCGTCGTGGAAGCACGACTTACGAATTTGACTTTTGTTCTTCTGCAGCGCTTGCTTTCACGACAATACTCTATATATCAAGAGTAACCTGCTCTTCTTCTATCATACTCTCCCTCGCTCGTTATCATATATATATAACTACGCCCTCCCTCCCTTCCAGCCATGCATCGCAGAGTCCCCTCCCTTCGCCACGGTATGCCCCACTCCATGGGCCAACTCCAACTCCCCTCCTTCGGTCCAGCCGCACCCACTATGTCCCTCCTTCCCTGGCTCATCGACTCCTTACATCCCCGAAAGCTCCGCCTCCGCGCCACCCTCCTCTGTCTCTTATCCCTCGTCAGCCTCACATCGTACATATGCCTCATCTCCCCACCCGCCCTCTCCTTCGACCGCCCCCCTCACCCGCCTCCGCATGGCTGGCGAAATCTAGCTGCGGAGTTCCCAGTGCCTCATCCGGGCCATTTCCCGCCGCCACAACGGCCGGACGTCTCGCTCTCGCCAGAACAGGAGCTCGGCGCACTCACGGCGTTCATGGCCGCTCTCCCTCAGAATGTCATCCCTTCGAACATAGACCCATCTCTGCCGATTGATCCGCAGCTCGTGTTGGACTTTGACACGCGGAGTCCAGAAGCGGAGGACGAGATTGCCGATATCATCGTAGATGTGTGGACGAATAATCCCGTGGTCTTGTTCACTAAGGTATGATTAATCTCTCTGTATGCGTGCTAGTCTGACACTTCGTCTCATCATTGCAGCTCCGTTCAGCCATCTCACGTGAGATCAAGGCTATCTTACAAGACATGGATCTCAAGCCACCGCCGACGGTATTCGACGTCGACCAACGAGGTCAGTGTTTCAGGGACTATTATTTTCCCTTTTGTTATTTGGCTAATCACCACCGTGCATCATTCATTCAGCCGATGCCGAAGTCCTTACTCCACTCCTCTTCCGCCTTACAAACGCGACCGAGCTTCCTATTCTCCTGATCGGAGGCAAACCGGTCGGGTCAATGGACGTGATCCGAGAATCCCATACTGCCGGAACACTCAAGTCACTGATCATCCAAGCCGGCGCAGTTCTTGATAGTTCAAAGAGAGCCAGAAAGGGTCGCCGGTAATGTAAACGCCAGCGCACGTCGTTGACTGTATCATACCCTAGATACATTTAGAAAAAGTTTCACCCAAAGCAAGTCCTAACTACGTTAGTTGTACACCCCTTACGCAACATCAATCCTTACCACGCACTCGACGCCACATAATACTTTCTTTATATTCAAGCCACACCTGACCTACTGCAATGTGTTCTCTGGGGTTCTTCAGGGCCCGGTGAGCGGACTGTCAAGTAGCAGCATACTTCTGTATTGGTCTTTTTCCCGCATATCATTCAAGTTATAGAAGAATTTCGTAAAGCCCGTCGGTCTGAGGAAGCCGACTGCTTCCTTCGGGAACGGAATGTGGGAATTGAGGTGGGATAGCACATGCTCGCGCTCCATCGGGCGTCAATTTCCACCTTACCACCTTGTGGTGTCTATTCTATTCTCCCCTAACGTAATGCGATCAAACATCTTCACCCTCGTCTTCACCCACATCGTGGCCATTGAGAGAGGGGGGCAGAGTGATCCATTCACTGCGACGAGGGCTTTTCGCCACAGTGATTCTCACGTCGGGATAAACAAAGCTGCATCGAAGCATGCGGATGATGAGTTTGCCCGGCGTACAGGAACGGCTATCTCCATATGTCCTGTATCTCCTTCTCTCGCGTGGTTCGTCTCGTCTATCATGCAGTTTACCTTTACACAACACAACTCTAAGACTCCACACCTTATTCAAGTCGTGCTCCACACTCGCAATGACGACCCGTCACGACGCCGCCATCGCACGAAGACGGGGGCGTCCTCTTAAATTGACAATACAGTACAGTGCCGCAACAATTGTATAAAAATAAAAATAAAGGCCTAAAAAAAGACAGGAAGCACTCCATGTATTACTGCCAATTTATGCCAGCGGCTGAGGCCGCTGAGACCTCCCCGTCAAAAATAAGACAAAGCGAGTCCGACCCCCTTTTTTTCTTTCTCGGGATTCGCGAACCCACCGTATTACTGTACTCGGCACACGTAATCCAGATCCTTAGCACTTTCGATCACATTCCTGGACCCGAGCCTAAAGGTTAGCGACGATAGCCGACGTACCCCATCTGTTGAGGCGCAGTGGCGCAGGCTAACCGATAGCGTCCAGTCCAGTTATCAAATACCTGTAGGCTACTGTATTGTCATTGTACTGTCTCGACCTAATCAGTGGCGCCAATCATGCCAGTGGCGCGTCAACGTAACATGGTAAAGACGATATAAGCGAATACAGACAGTACTTAGTGCTCACCCTCAATGATCGTTGTCCTGTCAAAACTGACGTAGAAAGGGTAGAAAAATCCGCCATCAAGTACTGCTGTAGAAAGCGTGCATTGATAAGCAATAAGAATAGAATGAAAGAGAGCACATGAGCGCACTAGAGAAATTTGTTCTTCATCATTCTTAGTTATGGTCTCCATTCCAAAACCGATCACTACATTCCTGGAGGTTCAGCAGTACCGGGTACCCCAATTCGGTCGTCGTCGGCCCGTCTCGACACTGTACCAACTTTTGAATCGCTGGCCTGATAAGAATAAATTATGACGTTGATGTTTGATATAAAGGGATGTGGCTTAAATCTGCGGCGGGCTTCTAATTGCTTCTGTTATTTCGCAGGGATGGAATTAAAAGAGAAAAAACCATGCAAACCTATACGCTGGACTGTGGAAAGACAAGATGGCAATGCGCAAGTGGACACGTGGGCACGTATTGCGGACACGTATACTGCACAAGTACGAGATCACGTGCCCTACAGCAGGATGTCGTCTGTTACAAAATCCATGCATCGTTATACAGTCAGATACTTCTTACCTGGTGGAGCTCGTAAGACCAAAACGAGAATGGTCTTCGCTGTTCCGCGTGGTGCGGATGGGTTATGCTCCACTTGACACTTCAAGTTGGACGTGATGGCCTTAAAAAGTGCGGTTGCTATAGTGCAGAGTAGGGTGTGTATTGTAACGAGGACCGTGGTCAAGGGTTGCTTGAGCAAGAAGAACAAGTTTACGGCAAGCCGAGCCCGCCGCCGTCATGAAGAGATATTGCCGGTGCCACAACTGTCGTTGCCGCAGATGTTTCCGCTAGTAATGGGGTGCCTTCTTTGTAGCATCCAGGCTCTTGTGAGTCTCTCGTTATCCTCTAGAGGCTCCCCCATAATTTGGGGCAAAGGGAGTATAGGCTCTTTATTTGGCGTGCGTGGCGTATGAATCGCAATTTACAATAAAAGGGGCAGCGAACAAGTTACAAGCTTGGCCGAAATGGTCGGATTCCGCAGAGAAATATCATTGAATTCGACGCCGGGTATCCTGCAAATTTATTTGTTACTGTCGTCGTCTAGTGCGTCCAGGGAATGGAAATATGACTATCGACGTCTTCCATGGGGCCAGCTTCGATGTCCATGCGCTCCGGCTCAGAAATGCGCGATTCCTAATTGAGTATCGCTCGATTCACTTTGAAATTTGACTCTAGGAACAATGCTATGAAGAGAGTCCCAAGGCTTGACGAAAGTGTCGTTAATCTTCATATGGATGGACAGCGGTTTATCTCATGAGAACACCATTCACGTCGTCTTTCAACATTTGAACGTGGGCTGGTCGCGGTTCTTGACTCCCTTTCTGTAAAGGATACAGAGAGCGTTGGCGCTCTCGTCAAAGTCGCCTGTCATGCGTATGTCCTGTGGGCTCGTGAATGGAGCCATCATCCTGTGGATTATTGTTGATCGATGTTAACGAGACTAGCGATCGCAGGGCATTCATGCACCAGGATTAGGGCTCAGCTCGCGTTCCGCCTCGGTTTGCGTCTTAACCTGACCCTCCCTGTCCTATTGCTCTGTCTTACAGCATGACCACGAGGGCGCGCCACGGTCGGCTGCGCACCGTCCGTTACGGCCTTGCCATATACCGTCCGCATATCTTCCTGTTGAGATCTATGACGGTACGGTACGGATAGTTAGGCGGCCGTTTGAAGGTGGACGAGAGAACGCGTCACATAAAACGCTCACCTTTTTCGATGGACCTGAAACACTCGGCACCCCACAGAAGTTGCTGAATTGGGCTGGGATGGTCTGGTGCCATGCTGACAAGTTCTGGGGGCTGTTTTCATCTTCGAACTCTTCAAGCGTTACTTTTGTGTCGTCGGATTTTCGCGCTCTCTCTTGGTAGCTATTTTCAAAGGGAGGATAACGGCGAGCTAAATCAGAGTCAGTGATTCTCAAGACAACGTCGTGTGAGTTCACGTACCTCGTCACTTGGAATAACCTACATGTCTGAGGTATTCGACTTCGAATTCGCATTGGATTGGTGATCGGGTTTGAAGCCGAGGGGTCGCTGTCATCCTTATCATCTGCGTTGACGAGTACTGTACTGGCTTGGCGAGCTCGAGCTCGATCATGCTTGCTTCGTTGGCGTGGACCACGGGCCCAGGTAGTGGGTTACGCGAGTCTCGTGCGCTATGAAACATCCAGATATGTGACGAGTCTTGAATCTCTATCAACGCCGCGGACAAACTCATCGTGCTGTCTGCTTAGCGACGGTGGACCCGACCGAATGCTGCGCTGTCTCCGGTCACATGACCTAGTGCCCAATGCGTAACGTCAACAACCCCGAGCGTGCTCTGCATCACGACTCTGGAGTCTTGTCGTTGCATGCGCGTCGCCGGGAGCGCGCATGACATTCTGCGTGCGCTCGGCCTGGGTTCCTCTTGGTTACGCCCGAGGATCCCAAGCACAAAAAGCAGGCCATTTTGACCGCCGTGCGCAGACTCCAATCTCCATACGTCGATCCTCCGAACGTTCCGGTGAGCGTTGTCTACGTGACTGGCTCCAGAAACGGCACCATCGCACGCTGAGTCCAGCGCATATACAGCACGGACTCACCACTAGACCCGGACCCTCTCTTCTCTACTTCTCTGCCCACAGAGGACCTGCACCTACTACGCACGCCTCAGATAGCCTGACAACAACGAATGGTCTTTAGCTTAGCTGCGTCAATTTGACACGCACGGCAAATACCCCGGCGAAACGTGTTGTATTCAACGACACAGCTTCTCCCTTGTATACCACCGTCAATGATTCCACAGTGCCATTGTAATCGTGTACTCAGAGCACTGGTATAAGGATCTGGACGGGCACAGTTGACTCCATGGACGGAGTAGTCTCGCATAAGGTATATTTCGCTCTCAAATCTCAATCTAATCACAGATGTCACCGCCTCCGCAGATCGACTCGCGTTCTATCGTGTCTGGCTACTAAGTCAAATGAATTCCCAGGTGGCCAGGATCCAGAGAATGAGCGAGCAGCTCTCGATCCCCATCCTAAATCTCGATTTGAACCCCTTCGACTTCCCGCCGTTTTCGTTGATGCATCCACCCGTTGGGAACGCGGTGACGGACAGCATCGTATAACCATTGATATGCGGTACGGTACGCAGCCCTAGCACTGGCGGGTCACCTTGCCACTTTCAATAACTTTTGACGCCTTTTTTTTTTGGGCATGTACAAGCTTGTACAAGCTCCGAAAGGTGCTCAAAATAAAATTGTGGGAATCCTGGCAGAATGGATGCGCAACCTCTGGGTTCAATGGGCGATTGGCAAGAATGACCCAAGATACAGTAACGTATTACATCCGTCCGGGGCTATTGACTCCGTTTAAAACATGGGCACACTCATCCCAGCTCCCAGCTCCCCAAACTCTCTTGCAACATGCCCGACGAGTTCATTTTAAACCTGTCATGCCTCACTGGAGTTCTTGCCGTAGTCTCTCTCCTCGTCGGCCGGCATTTCAGGGCTGATCAGGCAGGCCCTTCCCCTCTTATTTACCCTATCCCCGAACGACGTTACATGTTTCCAGCTCGGTGCCATTCCAACCGTAGGGGTTTCTGACCCGATTCTCTCGTACCTCTCGACTGTCCAGTTTTACTTTGATGACGCTCGCATGCTCAAAGATGGGTATGACACATTCCCTATATGCCCCTTCTTCGTATCGAACTGATGACCCTCGTACCTTTAGACAAGACCAGGTCTAGGGTTCCATAGGGAAATCATCGAATTAGACGCCGGGTAAACCGTGAATTAGTTTGTTACTGCCGTGGTCTAGTACGTCCAGGGCAATGGAGATATGAACATCGACGTCTCTCATGGGGCCATCTTCGATGTTGACGCGCTCCAGCTCAGAAATGTGCGATTCTTAATTGCGTGCCACTCGATCCTGGGCCACTTCGATGATCAACTCTAGGAACATTGCCATATATAATTCATGAAGACAGTCCCAATCATTGTCGAACATGTCGTCAATCTTCTAAGCACAATTCAGGGCTCATATGCAGTCGGTGCCAACCGCGTCTTCGGAACACATCCAAGCGGTGCACTGGCAGTAGCAGCCCTTGCAGACTGACATGTTGCCGTCTAGGATCGTCCGAATGGTCTTCATTGAAAGGCACGTCCAGCAGATGACAAACGACTGTTCCGATCACCCTCGCATCAATATTGCTGATATCTTCGGGTAGCTGCACGCGCCCAAGCAGAGCTTTCTTGGCTTTGGATATTGTCACAATATCCCAAGCCAATAAAGCTCTTCCAGGGCGCAGGATACGGCAGTCTCGATGGATGCGTAGGCACGTCTCCGCCACTAATCGTCGCTGGGGAAAAGACCACGGTGCTTGCAAGTCTCCAACCCCTGCTGAGCCCGCGGACATCATAGCCTCCTTGAATAGTCGCATGGCAGAAAATGCGGGCGATCCTGATGCGCGGTGAAGGCCAGTCGACGGTCGGTTGTTCACAGTTTGGTCTGCAAGGCTGACATGCAAGTCCCGTTTGCTGTCGATTACAGAGGTGGTATAAACCAGCCTATGGCACCGCATCAGTCACGGTATAATCGGGTCCGTTATATTGATGGACAGCAGTTAATTCACGAACATGAGAACACCATCCATGTGATCTTTCAACGTTAGAACGCGGGCTTATCATGGTTCTTGGCTTCTATTTCGTAAAGAGTCCAGAGGGCGCTGGCGCTCTCGTCACAATTGCCTGGATGCGTACGTCCCCGGGGTTCTTGGCGATCGATGATCGATGGTCATTCGTTGACGAGACTTGCACGATCGCAGGGAACTCGTGCGCCTAGATTAGGGCCCACATCGCGTTCCACCTCGGTTAAAGTCGGTTTGGTCTTAACCTGACCCTTGCCCTGTTCACCTTATCCTAGTGGTTCTGTACCTACAGCATGACCACGCTCAGGCGGATGGATATCGCCGCCCCTACCTCCCACACATAGGGTGGGGACAGCATGTCCTGAACTGGATACGATGAAGGGAACTAGAGAATGCACCTGCAGTCTGTGCCAGTGGCCCTGTGGGACCTAGTCGAGGGATCGGAATTTTGCTCATTATATTCGTTGCGTAATGCCTCTTACGTCACTACAGTGACGTGGGTGAAACGAAGAGATGGACCTGCAGCATTCGAGGTCTACTGTAATTTCGTAATGGAAGCATCGGGAGTGCTCGGGATATTACTGCAGCGACTGCCAGTGTGATGGCGAGTGAGAGAGCTGCATCAAATCGATGGCAGACAAGCGATACATAAGCTAATATTGCACAATAAGTGATGCTGTAAGTGATAATGACAAAATAATTCCACAATTTATACCACTTTCGCACTAGACGATCTCGGGTCATATACGTCCCATCTGAATTAAACAGCCCAGGGCCGCATTCACGACATAGGGGGAGGGGATTATCCTCTCCATGTTGTGGTAAGTGCGACACCCCTCGAGTCATCCGTTTGATCTGGGCGTTGGGCACGTTTTCCATACTCCTGTTCGATGGCTGTAAAGTAAACAAACCCACGTTTAACTCTCTTTTCTCATGGTTCTGTATCGAAGCCACCACAAGCTGACAAGTCCCCTGAGTTCAACAATCCCAGGTTTTCGCCCTCCTACTGTAACTATGGTACTGGGTTCTTGACTTGGAAAAGGCGCCCAGCCTCCATCCTCTCTTCGTCACAGGGATTGTTATCAGGGGGTGACACATTGTGGCACCGATCGCACTGCTCTCACCTTTCCAGCTAGTCGTCACAGGTGAGCATGTTGCTGGCTCGCTGCAACAAGGGCCTCGATATGCCAGCGACACTATTGCTTCCAATCGCGCCGCACGGGTTCCTCGAGCCAGCCGTCTGGAGATCACGACCAGGGGCTTGCAAGTCTGCATGTAGCTCGACCCTCTCTGGCGCACACCCCTGACACAGCCACTTTGATTGGAACGCTATTGTGAAAGGGCCTTCTCACACTCACACAGGTCTGGTGATAGGAGCCCAGTTATACTGGTGACGCATCAGGGCTCTCAGCCTTCGGGGAGAATCGATCTCCCGATGTGCTGTTACCGCACCCGTTCGCCGTTCGGGCAGCATTTTCTGCCCCTGACCCAGGTGCACGTTCAGTCATCATCGAGGCAGATATTACTACTATATTGCAAATATGATGTACCGTACGTGAGTGGAATTACAGGTCAAATTGAAATTTGTGATAGATAAGTTATTAATTTCCCCTGAGCACATCGAAGCGGAGCCGAACGCAACAGCAAAAACACGAAACGAAACAACCCGACAAGTGCGTGCCTCGATATGGACGGACAGGCGCCTACCCACTAGAGCTCAGCTCAGCTCCGCTCGCCCGGCGCAGCAAAACGCGTGCGGGGCAGTGGCGGCACAGGCACCTCAGGCGACGTCCTATGGCGTGAGAACGCCGTCCACAGCGCGGCACCTCGCTCCCGCACGGCACCATCGAACAGCCCAGCACCGAGATCGGCGACGCGCGAGAACAGCGCGGCTGCGCGCATTGCGGCGTCGTCTGCGTCGGCCAATGCATCGGCGTTGCTTGGGTCTATGCTCGGGCGCGTCGTGCGCAGCACGGCGTCCTTGCGCTTGCGTGGGCCTTGTGTCATGGTCGTCGTCGTGGTCGTGGCTGGGGTAGTCGTGTCGGCGAGTGGAATGGGGTCGCTTGGGGCGGCGGGCTCTGGTGCTGGTGGTGTCGGGGTGGAGGTGGAGGTGGGGGGGACTGGGGGGATGATTGGTAACTGGGAGAGTGGAGGGGGAGAGGGAGGGCGGCGTGGGGTGGTTGGTAACTGGGAGGGGGGAGGGGGAGGGGGAGGGGGGGAGCGGCGTGCGTGTGTTGTGGCTTGGTCAGGGCCGACGAGACCCGGCTCGTCGTGTGCATCAGCAGCAGCATCAGCACTTGCACCTGGACCTGCACTTTCACTCGCAGCAGCCTCTGCCTCCGAATCCCCCTCACCCGCGCTCACACTATCCGTCACCTTCACTTCCCCCGCAGTCACCTCCTCTTCCCCCCCTTCCGTTCCTCTATCCTCCGCCATCTCATTAATGCGTTCCAGATCCTCATGTACAGCGTCCAGATACAGGGCCAGGCCCGCAAGTGGCGGCGTAGCAGGGAGCGCCTCTCCTCTCCACGCACGGGCGGAGTTCGACGCGAGGAAGCCGCAGATGCGAACGAGCGTGCGGAGCGGGTCCTCCGCAACGTCTGGCGTTGGGGGCTCGAGCTCGCGCGGGGTCGCCGTGAGGGAGAGGGAGGGCGTGGCCTTCGCAGTGCTGCTGCGCCGTTCCGCGGCGCTCGGGGGGATCACGATGCTTGGCTCGAGGAACGTGACGTGCCGCCCGGGGCGGCGCGGTGCTGGCGCCGGCATGATGGACTTGAAGAGGAGGACGAAGAGGAAGGAGATGACGGCGAGGACTAGCATCAGGCTCGTGGCGCAGAATACGTAGAGAGTGTGGAGCAGATGAGCGGGGAGGCTCTTGGAAGCGGGGGGGCCGCGGAGCGTATGCGCCGAGGGCTTCATGATCCGATAATAGTAGAGAAGGAAGGGAAGATTATTACTTGGAAAAATCGTATGGGGATGTAGTTTGGGTGGAGCAAGGGAAGTCGGCGTAAGTATATAACCCTACTGGGGCAATGTTACCCTAAGGCTGCAGACAGGGACGGAACGTGCGTGGCGTGCGACAATCGCAAGGTGAGAATGAGGAGAGGGACGAGAACACGTCAAAATGTTTGATGCATGAATGTTTCATGATCGTTTAGCACAAGCAGTGTCAACGGAGCAACTAGGGCTCCTTTTGGCCCATCTCGGAAAGGGGAAATGAATAACATGCTCGTACAGCTTGGTGGACTGCCACATACATACATTACCCTACCTACACGTGTAATCTACACAAAGCTCACGCTCTGAAGGCCCCGCTATAGCTGGCATGCCTGGGCACCCTCACTAAAGCACTAGCCGGCGGCGAAGGCGGAGGCGTGTCATCCTCGAGCGATTGCAGGAGCTTTTGCGGCAGCCGGAGGTCTGCAGGTGACGAGTGACGAGTCGAGGCCAATAAAATGGAGAGACTTTTCTTCCTCGCCTGTTCAATACGCGCGGCCTCAAACAGAGGAAATGGCTTCTCTGCAAGCGGCGAGGAGGGTGACGCAAACGGGTCTTGAAGATTACGGAAATCTTCCGCTGAAGGGGTGGTGACATGCTGCTGAAACAGCACTGTCCCGGCATTGCTGTGACGAGGAGAAATAACTAGAGCACGGGGGGAACCCCCGCGCCTGAACGGAGTACGTCCTGAAAGGAGGTGATTGGGATATGGATCGGGCAATATAGAATGAACTACGCAAGGGGTAGTAAGCGAGGTGAAAGCCAGGGGGGCGGAAAGACGCACTATGAAGTGCAAACGTTACACATGTGATCCAGAACGCATCGAAAAGGGAGGTAGGCGCTTGAAAATCCCCTTTCCCAACGAGTGCACAAGTAGCTGACAGAACGCCACAAGCATGTCCGATGGCGAGGACAAGCCACATACGCGCGATGATCGAGTACTCTTCGGCGCGGCGAATAGATATGTAAAGAAGAATGCTGACACAAAACAGGGGTATAAAAAAGAGAAGCCAGCAAAGCGCCGGAAAACGGGCGGCTGGATAGTCTTCTTGGAGAGTGGCAAAAACAATGGAGAGAACGGTATCTAGTGCATCCCGTATGAGCTACAATTGAAAACGCCAACAAGAAGGGAGACCACGTACTCGCCATGAGCGGGGAGGACATCACAGCTGTGAGAGTCCTTACTTTTCCAAAGGTGAGAGTGGTGTACGGCGAGGGTATAGGCTCTACCAGAGCTTTCATATTCAGAAGAAACATCATGTAAACCGAGACTGGAACAACTTTCAGTCTTTGACGATAACATGTGCTTGGACTTACGTCCGGACTGTAAGATTACTACGATAATTTTTCCGCCGACAGTAGCCCGTGCGGCTCGCGAGCGGTCGCCCGTACGACCGGCTTGGCATGCGACTAGACCTAAAATACCAGATAATGCAGACAAAAAGGCGATAAAAATCGTGACAGAGAATGCTAGGAGCCGTCGGATGCCCTGCATGTTATGAATGTCCCATTGAGACTTGTGGAGGGAGGAGACTTGAATGGCTATCAGGATGAGAGACACGAGAGAGGTAATAAATAAAAGAAAAGGAGCGGTGGTTTCAGTGAGCATCTCTCTGAATAGGATAGTTGTGCAAAAAGAGTGGAATGCGGCCAGAGTCTGGGGCGGTCGACATGCAAGAAAAACGGGGGGAGGTCACCATCATGGGTATTTATACCGACCGCACGTAATATGCGAGGCTAGAGCACAGTAATGTATAATGCATTTGCTTGGAAGGCAAACATGTCAAGGCGCCAGAGGAGCATTTCCAGCTTAATGGACGATGGTCGGACGTAATCTGGCTAAGAAGCGAGACGTCCCAAGTACTTGAGGTGCTTATTTTAGGCGCTGCCTAGCTGTTTAGCTTTCCGTTGCGCCTCAGAACACCCGTCGCCTTGGATATACAGAGGCCGACTAAAAGCGCCTGTTCTGCTGCGGCAGTATCTTGTCCGCGCTATCACAGCTGGGAGGGCTGGGGGACCGAGAATGGACGTTCGGGGGCAAGCCACGCGGGCGAGGGTCGTTCCGGGGTTCGGCTCGGAGTCGGCCGTGTCACCCTGTAAGTCTTCACTTCATCATTTGTGACTTCACACTTTTGCCCAGCTTCACTTCTTGCTTGTTGCCCTTGGCTCGCCTCTTTCTCCTCTCATACTCAGCTCCTCTGTACCGTTATCCCCCCCTCGACATCAACATGAGTTGGCAAGGGTGCGCTCATCCATCGTGATCCTAGGATCCAACGCTGAATTCCATCTTAGATTCAAAAAGTCAATGAATCGAGCGGGGACCACCGTACGTATGGAACTCCTTGTCCCATGTGCTGACAACATACCATTCCATAACCATTCCACGCCTACACTTCACTAGCTCCTCCAAAAAACGGGTCAAATAGAGCGTACAGTGGACCAAGACTTTGCGACCGAGGAGGCGAAGTACAAAGTGTGCGTTCCTGTCCCTCCCGAGTCCTAGTCGCGCCGTCTCAGCAGCGTGAATAGGTTCGAGAAAGAATGCGGTATTCTTCAGAAGGATGGGAAGGCATACCTAGACTCCATGCGCGGTATGCTTACGAGCCTTCCCCGCCTCCGCTGACCCAACCCTACGGCGCATACAGCCATGTCTTCTGCGCAGCTCCACCTCGCGGAGACGATCGACACCTTTTATGGTGCTTCCGACAAGGCCTCGGACAGTGCCATGGCAGCACACGCGTACAGGCGTTCGGTCGAAGAACTCGATGCCGGTATCGGCCGTGAACTGGTCCGTGGCCCATTCATTCGCCAACCTCCTAGCATTACGCGATTGCCAATCACCATGCTAACACCCTTTTTGTTCCCTCCTTTGCTTCGACAGGATGCCCCCTATCGCACAACCATCCTCGATCCGCTAGGCAAGATGAACTTGTACTTCCCCACAATAAACGAGCACATCTCAAAACGGAACAAGAAGGTGAGTGTCGCGCTCGTCCTCGTGATTTGGAATCCCTCCCGATCGCACACATCTCGGCGTGTGGCCGCGGCTCTAGCTCCTCGACTTCGACGCCGCACGCAGCAAACACCGCAAGTTGGCCGAAAAGCCGGGCGAGGACGCCACAAAGTTACCCAAGGTCTGTCCCCTTCCCTCGACACCTCATGGACGATCATCATCACACACGCGCACACGCGTCATACATAGGCACAACAAGAGCTAGACGAGGCGAAAGAGGTCTTCGATCTCCTCAACGACCAGCTCGTGCGCGAGATCCCTATCCTGCTTGAACAGCGCGTGCCGTACTTTGATCCGAGCTTCGAGGCGATGATCCGGATGCAATGCAAGTTCGCAGAAGAGGGGTACGAGAAGCTCTCGGGCGTGCAGCGCTATTTCGAAGACAGCGTGCGAGACGACTACGCCGCTGGCCAACTCGACGCACAGGTCGAGGGCGTCCTACAGGAAATGCGCGAATTGTCGATCTATGGCACAACCTAAGGTCCTTCCTCCTTTCTTTCTCGGGTCTTCCATTCCTCCGGTGTTCCCGGATTTCATATAGCATCGCATCGCATCAGGGGATGAACGTGGAGGGGTGCACCCCCCACCTCCCCGGTTGGACCATGTACATTAGAATCAAGTTTTGATCGTGTTGTCGTTTCCTGGTGTTGCTGTAACTTTCACATTAGGTGGTATGAAACACGCATGACAGTTTAGGGTGAAATGATGCGATATAGCCCATTCATAATTACAAGCGCACAATTACGGGTACGATATAAATTATATCGTGCGCTCTATCTATCGAAGGCCGGAAAATTGCAAGAAAGGAAGTCGTCTACGGGGCCGGTCGTCCTGCGTCCGATCATCAGAAAGGCTGGGGAATACGACGCTCCGGCTCGCGTGCATCATCGTCTTCTTCCATGGCAGCATGTGCCTGTGCACGGAGTGGCTCTGCAAAGTGCTCCCTCAAACGGTTCTCCGCCTGACGTTTAACCTGCGTCAAACATCACCATCAACAGTCAGCGGCAAGAAGAACAAAAAAAAACGTCGACGACGCGTAATCCAAAAACGTGTCTCACCTCGAGGGCGATCGAACCTCCAACATGCATGAGCGGGCCGGCAAGGTTCAGCTGAATGGTGATCCATCTGCCGTACGGGAAGAACGAACGATCATGCAGGGGCGGGAGATTTCGGAAGGAGGGGATTGATTGATCAAGTCAATCGATTGATTTGATTTTGGATGGGACACACAGAGGAAAAGGGTTCTCGTAAGCCCCCGAGATAACCGGTGAAAAGGAAGAATGAGGAGAAAAAGACTCACGCGCTAGCGGCAAGGATCAACACCAGGGCGAAGTAGAGGGGGTTGAAGAGGATCAACATCGCTTCGTTCCATCCGAGGACAACGAGCATCCCATAGATCCAGTATGGGATCTGCGCGATGCCCACGACTGTGCTCCGTTTCGCCTCGATGTAGTGTGCATCAGCCTCGCGTCTGAACCGCGCGCCAAGCTCAAGCGCCTTAGTCTCGGAGAACACGACCAGCCCCGGTGTGTCGTCCTCGCCGTCCTCGGGTGGCGTGTACGCAAGCTCGGGGTCCTGTGGTACAATCTTCGCATACAGCGAGATCAGTTCCAGCGTGACGTCCTTCGCCTTCTTGAACGCGCCGTCGATGTCGTCGTCCGGCTTCCAAACGCGAGGTACACCCTGCTCGTCGTAACGGAAACGCTCCTCGAAGTACGAGCGTAACTTTGTGAGGATCGCCGTGTCCACCGTCTGCTCGTCAATCTTGGCACGAAGAGCAGCCCACGCACGCTGCCGTAGCGTCGCAACCGCCTGGTCATTTTCTTCATCGGTACAGTCGAAACCTGTCCCATAAAGGTAAGCGAACTTTTACGTCCTGTCAAGTGGGGGGTGCCCCTACTTCTGGCTTTGCTGAGGTACGAATATTCAGAATCCGCAAGGGTATCCGTGTAAGTCCGAAGAACGTTGTCCCAGATCTCGGGCGTTGGCCTGCTTAATTGCAAATCTACAGGTTCCGCAATTTGCTTCTTGAAGTTCCGCTACACAGCCTGTCAGTATTGTCACTTACTACTTGGACCACAATAACATACCTCGATTGCGTTGACCATCTTTTTTGTTTCATCCTTCCTCAGCTGGTCAGCGATGGACTGGATTTCCTCTCGCAACAGCCGAAGCTCCTCTTCCCACTGCCACGAGGCATCCCCCTCAGTTACAACAGCCTCTTGCGCCCCATCACTAAAGCGTGCTTCGGCGCTGGCACGTGCTTTCCCGACAACGTCTGCAAAGTTATAACCTTCGACTTTGAGACCCGCGACAGTCGCCGATTTGAATGACACGAGCGCGGCTTTATGTAAATTTTTGAGTTGCCCAAGGAAGAGAGGCGACAACGTGGAATCAAGAGTTCCGACAAGGTCGGCGCGCTTTCGCTTGTAGACCCCTTGATGGTACCGCGACGCTTCGCGATCGTATCGTGCTGTCGAACGTCATCGAATCTAGGCACGCACAGAGATAAAACGAATCACGAACAGAGGGCTTGTGAGCGCCAACTACGCATCATCTCTCCGAGCCCGTCGATGACCTTGCCTGCCTCGATTGGCCGCTTCTGCGACTTGGATTGGTCATTGAACTCTACCAATGCGTTCGTCGAAATCTCATCGCATCGGAACTGCGCAAGGAGCTCTTGCTGCGTTGGCAGGTCAAGGTCCTTGTTGGTTTGAACTTGTTCCTTAGGAGCATAAAAACCTCAGATAAGACTGGTGGGGATGTTCGACTGCCTTACCCAAATTCCTTCCATATAAAATGCGACACCATCCGCGGGAATGCGCTTGTGATACGCAGGCTTGAACACAAAGTCATCCCTTGACTTGTCTGTGAACCGACCACGCAACGTCCGGACGTCCGACTCAAATCTATCAGACGCGAGGATCTTGTGTGGGAGGGCTGTGAAGGAAAGATCGAAGTAGTCGGTCAACTTCCGATCTTGGAGTTCGGCTGGTTTCGAGAGCGTATCCCAAATTCGGTGCAGGTCGGCAGTCAATGTTGCTTGGAGGTTCGCGAGAGGAGTCGCTCCGATGTGGTCGCGGATGACGAATAGAAGAAGTGTGCGTTGATTTGAACTGAAAGACCATGCGTCAGCAAATTAAAAATGGCAACAACTCAACTCACCTCTCTTGTGACTTCTTCCCAAACAAACCTAGATTCACCTCGAACACGGTCTTAAGAAGGCCCATATTGGCACCTTGATACAAACCGACTTGGTGCTCCCAGAGGTTGACAATGAGAACTTCTGATGACGCAAGGGAGAACAACGCAGACTTGCGTTCGAAATCCTAAGAAGAGGATTCAGGTGATTTGAATTTACAGACGAGAGAAGACGCACCTGATCCTCACCACGCTCGCGCCCATCTGTGCCCTCTACATCCATTACAAGGACGTTCATGTCGTGGCCCCGACACATCCAGATACCTAGATAAGAAGAAGAATAAGCATTATTCTAAAATACGAACACACGTGTATTTGATTGCCACAGAAGTAGAAAAGCGAGATGAGAAGAAGTCCGACTTACCTTTCGTTGTCTGTTGCCGCTTCGACTCATCCATGACGTCGAAATTGGTGCCGAACAGCCGATTGAGAAGGGTGCCTGTTTGATGATCCGATTACTAAGTTCTAGAGACATTCATGGAGAACATACTTTTTCCTGTTGACTGCGAACCGAACACGGCGACAAGGTTGTAGTCAAAACCAACGTCACGCAGACCCCAGGAAGAAATTTGGTCGCTCAAGTCGGATCTGGAAAGAGGACCTCACCACCTTGCAGCATAGTACCTGCATGGAAACATACGTGAACTGCTTTTCATCGTTAACTATCTGTAGTCGGTCGGCGGTGTGGTTGGTGTGGTTTGAGTGTCCATTAACTGCACGTTTCGGTGGCGAGACTGCGTGTGTAGGAAAATTGAGAGTTGATACGTATGCCGCCATGGCGGGGCAGGTATGTAGGCTTCGGTGGGAATGGATTAGAGCAAGGCGAAAGCCTCGTGGAGGTTGGTGTGGAGAGTGAAGGAGAGAATAAGCGCACAAAGCCAATTCGAGACAGCACATGAGCACACTTCACCCTAACCCTACATGTCTCAGACCTCGGCCCTTCCCAAGACGGTAGGCCGCGGCCGCGGTACCGACCACCGACCATACAGGCAGGCCATCAGGCCAACAGTATCCATCTATTAGCGGTGTTACATTCAACCATATTGTTGTTGTCTTATCTTGCGCTAGTTGTTCAAGAGTGATTTTATCCACGTCGAGCCCTGCCCAATACAACTGCAGCTCTCTATCTGTGTTGAATCTATCAGCAGGCAGTCAGTGGTGAGGTGCGCAAGTCTCTTGTTGCATGTGCATGCTCCGCGTCCTTTCTCTGAGCGCTTCCCTAGATCGCGCCACACCCAAGCGCGGTGCTCACCAGCGACTCCGACTCGTCACGGTCATCACGCAGCCGCGCGCTGCAGTATCGACTGAGGGAGTATCACACAACTCATACTTGTTTTTAGCGATGAACTTGGAATGCGGTGTCGTGAGGACAACCTATTATTTCACGAGTTGGCTCAGTTGTGTCGAGAGGACGCTCCTGAACTCATTCTTGCCTGAGGAGTCCGTCCTTAGTACGGCCATTGATCGCACGACTGGTCGCCCGTAGGTCCGCTAGGCATGATTCACTGTGTGGTCCTGGCGATTAGCATCTGTGATGCGTACTTCGACTATTCTAACGTCGGATTTGGCAACCAGGCTGGGAGTGGGAGACGTTCCACGTTGGGTTTCAAGTTTGAAGCGGGGTCGCTGTTGGAGGCGCGTGCACATGAGCTCCCTGCGTGATACCATGGATGCTTTTTTTTGGTGCACCCGTATACTCATATCGTGTATGGGCCTGCGCGATGTCAATGAGCCCATCTGTTGGTGGAAGGCGTTACCAGTAATGAACGCCACTGATGGGATGTACCGACTTCCTGTTCCCCTGCGCCAGCAGGGAGTAGTAATGCTAGAGATGCCACGCATTTGAGAGAAGAATATAGTGCTTATGAACAATTTGATGCTGAGCTCTGACATTAATTCCTTCGGGACGATGAGGGGCGGAGCTCCGGCCGTCCGCAACTGCCAATCAGATATCGGATCGGATAAACCCGGGCGTCTTTCCACGCACGCCACTTTCCTTTTAGTTTTCGGTCGTTGGCACCTTGTCCTTGGCCTTGTCAAAGCGTAGACTCTCATGGAAACTTGTACCTTGGGATATGACAGGGCTTGACTGAGCGGAGGCAGGCTCAGGCAGCTGAGATCTGGAGATCCGTTGGTCTCCGTATGCAAGCGCTCTAGCCCGGCAAAACAGGGCAGTTTAGCGCCTCAGACTCGCTCCGAATTACGCGAAGCTAGCCAACGTTTATCTTCAACCACGTCCTCGTCCATACTCGATATTTACTCTCCCGGCATGTCTTATCTCACACGTTCTACCTCTTCCCTTCAATCCACCAAAAGAATTGGACAAGGTGCTATACTACGTGGCGAGTCCCAACAGCAGAGGTACGCTTCTTTCCCCCGTTGTGCTTACAGCTTGTGAGTACGGAAAACATGGTCCACGGGCAACAGTTCACATACTCCGTCGATCCACATCCTCAACGATGATGTACTCCTTAACATATTTTTTCTCTATCGACCGGCCATCTTAGACGGAGACGAGGATGATTTTGTCCGTGTCAGCGGCGGGAGGGGATGGGACCGTGAGCGATGGTGGTATAAACTCGCACAAGTTTGCCAAAGATGGCGAACCATTATACATGGGTCACCATCCTACCTGGATCTTTGCCTCGTCTGTACATATGGCACCCCAGTTGCCGACATGCTGGCACACTCACCTCCCCTTCCACTCATCATCGATTACTTTGACCAAGATTGGGACATCACTGCAGACGATGAAGAGGAATTAATCCTTGCACTCGAGAAACGTGACCGCGTCCGCCATGTCCGCCTTCGGACGGCTGTTCCGAATCTGCAGAAGCTCATTACGGCCATCAACGAGGAATATCCAGTGCTGGAATACCTGATCATACTGCCTTGGCCAGAGGACACGAGTACGGCCTTGATGCTTCCTGGAGCACTTCAAGCACCACATCTACATCACCTCGTGCTGAAGGGCTTTGTCCTTCTAACAGGATCTCGATTATTCACGACCACTGTGGGCCTTGTTACGCTCGGTCTTTACATAGACCACCCATCCGCCTACTTCCAGCCAAGCACCCTGCTCCAATGGATTTCATTCATGCCCCAGCTAGAGAAGCTGCTCGTTTTTTTACCCAACCGTGATGTAGACAGGCAGCCCATGCATACGCCAATCACAACACACGTCATACTCCCTAACCTTCGCTGGATGGTGCTCGAAGGTGTTAGCGCTTACATTGAAGCGGTTGTTCATTGGATCACCGCCCCTCGCCTCGAGACGCTGGACATTCATTTCTTTAAGCAACGCACGTTGTCCATTCCACGTCTCCTTCAATTTGTGAACACGACAGAAACCCTCAGATTCGACTGTGCCAAATTCGTGTTCTCCAGGGATGATGTTTATGTGATATTGGATCTTCGTGGGGAGGCGGAGACGGAATATGCTCTTTCCTTGTGTGTCTACACCAGACACCTCGACTGGCAGGTATCTTCCGTGGCTCAAATACTCAATTCGCTTAGCCAAGTATCTTCTACGGTGGAGCATCTCACCCTCAGATACGAGGTACATAGTCGGTCATCTAAAGTGCACAATACGGTCGGCCGCACCGTATGGCGCAATTTTCTTAGGCCATTTATCCACGTGAAGACCCTTCACGTCCATGATGGGCTTGTCAACCAACTCTCTCGTAGCCTACGACCAGACGATGGAAGGCTTCCTCAGGAGCTGTTACCCGAGCTGCAGGTGCTCACATATTCTGGGCGCCGCGATGCATTCACCCCATTCATCGACGCTCGCCAGAACGCAGGCTGCCCTGTGACCCTGATGCGTCGTGGATAAAGGCCACCGAAACCGTTTGTGCCATGACCAGAGGCCAGGTTTGTCGATACTCGGACGCGGCCCCATATGTAATTCAACGAGCTGTCATTCATCGAATATTCATCGCCCGCATTACTACCCATACCCGTGCACCGTGCTGGGTTTCATCCTCATCACGGCCACAGCCTTCCCATTGAGGATCCCGCGACGCCAAACATTCTCTGCTCACGTAGATATATATATATTTGTTTTGCAGGGTCGTGGACTTCTTATCCATCATTTCCTTGCCAGTGATCCCCACCTTGGTCTTCTCTGTCCCACTTTACGCTGATACCTCACCCCCTCCTCTTTCCCAAGCCTGGGAGAAAATCCATCGAAGTTCGTAGAAGTTCTGCATCCTATGGTTCCTCTTGGTGAAAATCCCACCATCGTGTGACGTGAGCGATGACTCATCAATGTTGCTCGTATCTGCCGGAGGTGCTCAGTAAGTCTTCCATGCTGCACGAAGTTCGGTTGAACTTCAGCCATTTTTTCGAGGTCGCGGGACAACTTCCTCTTGCGGGAACCCGCGCTTCTACGAATATCTCCCTACATCTCCATAAGCATATGAGGCGCATCTCACGGTTGGTTCAAGCTGCAGCATCCAGCCCTCTAAGATGGCCTTAAGACTTGCATTTCCGGTCGAACGCTTCTTGATTTGACCATCTTTCCCAGTCCGACCAAAAATGTATACAGTGTATGTTTAATCCATTATGGAATGAGTGCACGCCCGCGGCGTTTGTATGATTCCTCGGGCAGTTTCAGCGTGCACTTTGGACTCTGGTTGTAAGCTGGACGTTAGAATGAAATTCGGTGTCTTCTCATAAATGAAGGCGTCGCGAATTATAGAACGAGGCAAAATTAAGTATAGTATTCGTCCATTCCTAACATACAACACGGGTCTGACCTCCAGAGCCCCGAATCCCATCGTAAACGCCCAAAACGGAAATCCACGCTTCCCATCCAGCACTCCGAACTCTGAGATGAACGCCCAGACCCCTAGTCTTGTTTCCAGCACTACGAACACCGCCATAGGCCGCCTCAAATGCAGAGGTGAAAGAGGTGACTCAGGATGGGGGTGTGATAGCGAAGAATTCATCCCAAATGGAAACCAGGGCACAATACAAGAATAATAGAATGTATAGGGCTCCAGGAAATTTGGGCAATCCCCGGACGTGCATGACGTCCACCTCCAAGTTGACCGTGCACGCATACATTACCACGGTGCTAAATAGGTTAAAATATCGCGAAAGCTTTGAAAAGAGCCCTACAATGGACGCTCTTCAATTATCCACGATACTAACTGGTCTCGTTGCGTCGCTCACCTTCACGAGAACGTAGTTGTGAGCGGCGAAATACACCAAGTGCGGGCGTCATCCACAAGTAAGGACGGAGGACTATCGCGATTGTCATGGCCGAGACTCGGATTGACTCGATTGAGTCCTCTGAGTTTATTTTCAAGCTATAAATATGTACCGCCTGTATGATCCCGAGTCAAAACAAGAATAAGTAGTCATACCCGGCCCCACTTACCAGAAACGACTGGAGTGCCAACATCATGAATGAAAATATGGTCGCATGTGAGAGCACCATTCCTGCCATGCAATTAACATCCTTATCGCGACGACGATCGATATAATGCTGTGACAACTCGCCTTCGAAAACTCCAGGCCGTAATACCCTCAAGCTGTGTATGCAGAACAGATATACAGCCAGGGAGATCCCCAACGCAAGATGGGTGGAAGCGTTCTTGCTGAACTGTGCCACAATCCCACTAGTAGCATGCTTGGCAACCAGCCGCTTGGTATCCGAGTCGTCCACAAAGAACATGCCTTCCACAGCCACTAACAAAGGTAGAACTGATGAAAACCAGAGAAGAACTTTGCGAAGCATGTAGTTAGCACCCTTTATCAGTTCACCGCAACACCCGGGCCCACCATCATAGCGTCGCAAAAATTTCAGGATGCAGGGAACCAAATCGACCTTGAAAAAAAGTGGGCACAATTCTGGACGTTCAGCCTTAATCTCCCCAAGCCAGTATGATCTGACCAACATCAGCTCAACAAACTCCCTGAATCCCAACCTCCGCATCAAAAATTAAAACTTACATAAGGGTTAATATTATCCCTCCTACCAGATCCAGTGTCGTTGATATCAGTGACTGCCCACGGTAAGAATATACTGCCTTTGGGATACCAAGGCCCAGAATCCAGCTGATCGTGAATAGTCGATTTCCTGTCAATGGAACTACTAGGGGCATCGACCGCCGCTGTCCGTTGTTGTCTCGTGTATTACCCTCTCTGATTAAAATAAGCGAAAAGGTGGCGAAAAGGTAGGATCATTGACGGACCTTATGTTTGAAGTCGTAGGTCCATGCCGCTGCTCCTGTTCAATGGCTTCAACCTGGTATACTTGGCCAGTCATAACCGTCGACGTTAGATTTTCGGGCATACGTGTGTGGAATTTGGACGTGTAGGAAAGAGGTTGAAATGTGGGAACATTCGATTTTTATGCTGTGCGATAAGGAGTGGCCCGAGTGGGCAGTGGGCATTGGCACGCTGCCTCCTTCCGGAACTGGCATAGACTGCTTCCACTGTCCAGTGAACTCCGCTTCATCGATAAGTGGGTGATTTACCAGACAACTTGCTGTGGACTGTGACGCTTCGAAAATTGCCCGACTATTGCTTCCGTGCCAATGTTTGATAGCCATCTGAAAAGTTGTGAAAACGTCGAATTCTCTCAGCTCCACCCTTAGGACAGCGTGATGCAGAAGCTGCCATCTTGGCTCAGTCGTCCATCTTTTGGGAGGGCAGGGCGTAACATGCTGCAACCTGCCACCATGTGGCGTATGTCGCAACCTTTCCAGCACCATTTTGTATCACCGTACATCAATGCGCCGTTGATAGAGCTTCGGCGGTGGCCCACGTGACATTACTTGATCAGGGCTTATGAGGCGTAGAGGATGCTTGTGGAGAAGGGCTGGGATCTCAGGCCAGATCAGACTTAACCGGCGCCGCACACCCATTCAGTCTATGGCATGGTTGAGCAGTGGTTGAGCGCGTTGAGTGATTACACAAAACCGATGACAATTTTCGCACGGTATCACGTGTGTATTTTTGAGGCGGAACGCACTGCACCTCCAACACGCGGTGCACGGCCTCGCGCCGCTCGAAACCGCATTCACGAGTGCCTGACATACTTCGCGTGTTCTACGCACTACGCAGGTTTCCCTACCGCTACTCCGGCCGTTCATGCGTACATGACCAGTGAGACGCACGCGCTACCGCAGCTTGCATCTATTTTCACGCGGTCCCGCGCGCCGTACATCGTGCTCGTTAGTGAGCTGGAAGAAGGTTTTCCACCAGCGATGGGTAGGGAGATACTCGGTGCGGTGCGGGTACTGTATCTGGGGTTGAGACTCGGGACTCATACTGTAACCTTGGGCATACTGCGGGGACCACGCATCCTCATGGTTGCCCCCTCACGCTGGTCTGTTCTATCACGCGTGTCACTCGCCTTTGCATGCAGCATGGGGCGTGTTTTATCACATCGCTCGCACTAAACTAGCGGACTCATGTTAGTCATGTATGTTCCCTCGCACTATTAAGAGTGAAGATGGTTTAAAATTGCTGCAATCGATAATCGCTCGCGAATCGCATTTCTAGTTGACGCTTCTTTGATGTTGGCTATATTTTGGATTCTTTCCCAGTTTTGGTCAAAATGAATACAAAGCATGTTTGATCCATTCGGAAAGAGCGCAAGTCCACAAAGTATGTTCGATTTTCTGGGCAGTTTCGGTGTCATTGGACTCCAGTCACTGACAACAACAACTGGCTGCATCTACACGTTACAGTGAAAAATCGCCGTCTCCTCACAAATGAAGATGTCGCGAATGACACAACGAGGTAAAATTAAACCTAACGTTCGTACGTCGATATTTTCTGCGAACTACACGGTGCTACACCTCACGCAAGACTCCTACTAATACAATACCAACCCAGGCTCAACTTGCAGTACTCAGAACTGTAAGACGTCCAAAACCAGGACTCACGCCCTTCCGACACTCAGGATCTGTAATAAACGCCCGACACATAAGCCATAGCCCCACTTCCAACGCTACGAACACTGTCATAGGCTCGCTCCCATACAGAGGTGAACATGTCGACCCAGGATTGGGGGATGATGGGGGAGAATCCCCTCCAAATGGGAACTAGAGCACAACACAGGAATAACGAACCATACAGAGTTTCGGGAAACTCATGAAACCCCCTAATGTACCTTGGAAGGCACACCTCCAAGATAACCGGTAATACACAAAATGTCACGATGTTATATTGGGCGACGAAATTTCCCAGGAAACGGTAGTGCCACGGCAAGGACTCTGCAGGGGGGGCTCTTCAATTTACCACGATACTAACTAGTAGTCTCAATGCGCTGCTCACCTTCGAGTTCACGATCAGGTCGGTCTAAAATAGGTGGTGCAGCCCAGGGCATCATCCACACATAAAGACGTATGGTCGTCACTATTGCTGTGATTTCCATAAAAATCGGGCCATTTGCCGCCTGGGTCATTCTAATGATTTTTACGGTCTGCATCACCCCAAGTCAAAACGATAACAAGTACATTGTCGGCCACACTTACCAGAAACACCACATGTAACACCATCATAAAGTAAAAGATGACAAGAGCATAGAACGAATCGCCTGCCATGAAATTAACATCCTCCACCCATTGCTTCGACAATCGATATCATGCGGTGACAACTCACCTTCGAAACTTTTAGGCCGTAATACCCTCAAGCCGTGTATGCAGAACAGAATTACGGCCATGGAGACCGCAAACCCAAGCTGGTTGACACCGTCACTAGTAGCGACTGTAGCGTAGTTGGCAGCCTGCCGCTTGGAACCCTCCACGAACATGCCTTCCACAGCGAGTAACAAAGGTGGAACTGATGTAAACCAGAGATGCACTGTGCAGTATGCAGTCAGTACCCTTCATCAGTTCACTGCAATACACACCATCATCACGACACAGAAATCTCAGGATACAAGGAGCCAAATCAACCTCGAAAAAAGCCGGGCATAATTCGGGACGTGTGGCCTCAATCACCCCGAGCCAGTACGATCTGACCAACATGAGCTCAACAAACTCCTTGAACCCAACCTCGGCATCAAAAATAAAAAATTTACATTAGGGTGAATACTATCGCTCCCACCCAATCCATTGTCGGTGAGACCAGTGACTGTCCGCGATTAGAATATATTGCCTTTGGGATACCAAGGCCCACGATCCAGCTCATCGTGAATAGTCGGTTTCCTGTCAATGGCACTCCCAGGGGAATTGAACGTTGCTGTCTGCCATGTGTATTACCCTCAAAGCTAGTTAAAATGAGTAACGAAAAGGCGGCGAATGGGTAGGATCGATGATGAACCTTATGTCTGGACTAATAAGTCCATGCTGCTCCTGTTCAGCCTGGGATACGCCGCCAGGCATATCCGTCAACATTATACTTTGCTGGTGAGGCATCGGCGTGTTGAATTCGGCGGGTGTAGATGTGGGAACCAGGGTACAGCGCAGACTCTCACGTCCAATTGTTATTCTGTATACTGTGCCTTGATATGCAGTGAGAAATGCCGTGTGGGCATTGGCCTGGTTGCATTCTTCCGGAACAGGCTTAGCCCGCATCCAATGACACTTCGAAAATCGCCCACCTATTGCTAGGTATCAGTAGTGGGTAACTGTACTAATTTCTGGATCAACGACTGTACTGAATGGAAAGGCTGGAACACCTTACGGTACTATACTGTATTGTGACCTCGATACACACAACTGCCAGCTTTT
Source organism: Russula ochroleuca (assembly GCA_015178965.1). NCBI lineage: Eukaryota > Fungi > Basidiomycota > Agaricomycetes > Russulales > Russulaceae > Russula > Russula ochroleuca. Next base: position 645,455 of record WHVB01000019.1, read on the forward strand.
CGGACGTAGCTTGAAAGGAACGTGGGATTTGATCGCATAATCAGCTGAGAAAATTGGAAGCGCGACCTGTTTCCGTGGCGAAGTTGACAGTTCGACCCTTAGATCCAGATCTTAGACACTGCGACGCAGGAGGCAAGCAGGGAGGCAAGCAGAGAGGCCAAGGTTTCACCAGGGTCTCGTTAACCCTCCTAATATCATGTTGAATTCCGTCGCGAGCCCAAAGACGATGGCCCCACTTTCCCCGGTTTCCCATCCTTTACAAGATCTTTTATGTTTGCACTTCCTCAATAAATCAATCACGGATTCACGGGTGACAGATTGATCAGTCCTCAGTGACTCCTTACCAATCGTCTTCTCCAGTTCTGATTCCACTAATATGTCTCTGGGGCAATTTTTTCTTCGTACTGCATCTCGCAAGTCGCAACTCATGCGCGCTAGTTCCTTGCGCCCTGTATGTTGAACAACTTGAACTGTTTGTGGTGGTATACTATCCGATGATCTCTCTCACGTCTTTACCTCCGCGTCATAGAACGGTTGCTTCCCATCGAATCCCATCATGCTCCACCTTTCCCTCGATTTGATCTTCCTGCATAAATTCGGGCTCAGAGCCTCGGAGGCGGACGTAGCAGCGTCAAGATGGTGCAGAGCATGACGTGCAAGCTGAAGCTGCTGAACATTATCACGATACAGGGCGCACTGATACTGTACTACGGGCGGGCCTCCAGCGCGATGGCGGCGGCGAAAAGCAAGACCATCTACGCTTATGGCTTTTTTCCACTCATGGTGTGTCCTCGTCCTATCCGTCCTTGAATGTACCCTTTGTCTGATGTGGGGGTGGGCTGCTAGCCCGTGTGCTGACCGCGCCAGCCGCCGACGAGTCTGAGCTCGTGCGCACCTCGCTGTACCCAGTGGAACTGCTACTTGGCAAACCGCACCAACGGACACCGTGAGGGTGATTGTCGAGCCCGTGCCGGGCAATGGTGGCCAAAGCGGATTCGTGCCTGCGCTACCGCCGTTCTTGCAAGGGCTGTGCGACATTTGCGACAAACATGGTCTGTTGCTCATCGTCGAGGAAGTGCCGAAGTGCCGAGTGGGTTCGGAGGGATGAAGAGGATGTTTGGTGTCGAGAATAGTGGGGTGGGACTGGAAATCATCGTCATAGCCAAGGTATGAGCCCTTTCTGTCGTCGCTGTCACACGGGACGACTGTTGCCTATTCTAGGGTCTCGTAAATGGGTTCCCGCTTACCGGCATCGTCTTCAGGAAGGACCTGACGGTCCACCTAAAGCTCAAAACGATGGCGAGACCTCGTCACCGACCGTGATCCTAAGAGTGTAGCAGAGGGAGGGGCATATATATGCCGGAAACGCAGTGTCGTGTGCTGCAGTCGTTGCAGCTGCGGATGCGTTTAAAGAGAAGATCCTCGATAACGTCAAAGTGAGGTGCAGCTTGTATTTCTCCGAGCTGACCACCGGATCTAAATCACATCGTCGACGTGCGAGGACAGGGCCTGATGGTCGCTGTTGAATTCGCCTCTCGCACTCAACCTCCGACCTCGCCTCTGGCCTGCAACCAACCTCGACCTGCAATGGATCTCTTCGCACTGGAATCAGAGCGCTCGTAGGCCGCCCATCGTCGTCTAGGGTTATAAAATACCAGTTGACCGTCTCGCAGTTGGGATCTTTGGTGGCCGCCTGTATGTGGTGGATGATACTGGACTGCGCTTCCTTCAGTATCGCGTACTAAGGGTAGGAGCTCACCTCAATCGAAATATAGGCCATCCTGGTAGCACATTAGGACACCGAAATATCATCTCACCTTGCAAACGTTCTGGAATGAGAAGGAAGTATATATGAGCGAGACTACGGTCACCGACGTCAAGAAAGGCAGACGGTCTGGCAAAGGATCGGCGCCTCTTTCTGTTACCGTTCTCAACTTTGACCCATCATTGGGTCGCGACTCTGCGACCTTTCAACGGTGTTCTGACCGTGCGCGCTGTCAAGCCTGAAAGTTCTTGGGGCAGCATTCAGAGATATATTCCCCGTCACTGAGCGTCTCCCTCAACCTAGCCTACGACCTGGTACCTTTTGCAAAGAACATCTTTTCGGAGGACATGTGAAATGCAGTGTTTCAAACTTCCTGGGTTGGCTAGCAAGAGTGAAGACCGTTCGCGTTAACGATGGTCTTGTCGGGGAACTCACTCGTAGCATACAACTGGACGGTGGAGTGTTCCTTCTGGAGCTGTTACCCGAGCTGCAGGAACCCACATGTTCTGGGAGCGGCGATACTGGTGATGCGTCATGATTAGTCGATGCTCGCCAGAACTTGAACGCAAGCCGCCCTGGAACCCAGATGCGGCGTAGACAAGGCCATTGGAGCCGTTTGTGCCTTCCAATAATAGTGACTGGGCCCAGTCTGTCCTCGATACCGTGACTCGGTCGTGGGTGCCACATGCAATTCAACGAGCCCGTCCATTCATCTTCCGCATTCACGGTGTGCATATTGGGCTAGCCGTTGACGCCACCACCTGGCTGCCAGCTGGACGTTAGGATGAAGAATTGGTGTCTCCTCACCAATGAAGACGTCGCGAATGACGGAACACGGTAAAATTAAGTATGACATTCGTACATCAATATTTTCTGTGAATTACATGGCGCTACCGACGCCGCTATAACTTGTGACCTCAGGGAGACCCCTACCAGTAATATCATAAATGTCCAAAACTAAGACTCACGCCCTTCCAACATGCACAATCGGGGATAAACACCCAACAGATTACCGGATTACCCTTCAAGTTTCAAGTTCTAGCACTACGAACGCTGTCATAGACTGCCTTCCGTGCAGAGGCGAACTAGTCGACCCAGGCCGGAGGGATGATAACGCAGATTCCCTTCCAGATGGGAACCAAGGCACAACACAAAAAGAATGAACCAAACAGGGTTTCAGGAAATTTGGGCTCTTGCCAAGCGAACAAGACGGTCACCTCCAAGATGGCCGTGAAAACGCCCCATATCACGTTGAGATATTGGATGATTGGTCGCTGGGAATGGGAATGTCTCGAAATGAACCCTACAATGGACGCTCTTCAATTTGACACGTTACTAACTAATAGTCTCATTGCGCCGCTCACCTTCAAAATGACGTCGTTCTAAAATAGGCGGTGCAGCCCAGGGAATCATCCATAAATAAAGACGTATGATCATCGTGAGTATGAGTTGCGCAAATTTTAGGTCATCTGAGTTTGTTCTAATAATTTTTACGACCTGCATTGCCCCGAATCACAACGAGAACAAGCAGTCATACCGGCCACACTTACCAAAAACACTACGTTCGCCAACCACATCGCGGCAAATACGAAGAAAGCATAGCGCCCATTGCCTACCATACGATCAACATCCTCCGCTATAAAAATCGATACGATGCTGTGGCAACTCACCTTGGAGACGTTTTGGCCATAATACCTGCAAGCCATATAGGCAAAACAGGAATATAGCCATGGAGGACCCCAACACATGCAGGATGTAACCATCCTCATAGAGCTGCGATGTCATCATAAGTCGCCAAGGAGGATCATCGACATAGTCCAACTCGAAGTGTGTCCTTTTGGCAGTCCAGGTGGGACCGACCTTTTCGGCCCATGCCGACGTGACAAGCCGGGTGGTGTTGTAACCGCCAACCGTGAGGACCGATACGATCTTCCTGGAGTTGTTCCACTCAGTATACACCACGGACGACAACGTGCTTTCCACAACCAGTAACAAAGGTAGAACCGATGTAAACCAGACAAGCACTGTGAAGGGTATCCAGTCAGTACCCTTCATCAATTCACTGCAACACTCACCGCCATCACGACGCAAAAATTTCAAGATAAAGGGAGCCAAATCGACCTTGAAAAAACGCGGGCACAATTCAGGACGTTTGGACTCAATCACCCCGAGACAGAACGATCTGACCAACATCAGCTCAACAAACTCCCGAACCCAACTTCTGCATCAATAATAAAAACTCACATAAGGGTAAATATTATCCCCGCCACCCAATCCAGTGTCGGTGAGATCAGCGACTGTCCGCGGTAAGAATATACTGCCTTCGGGATACCAAGGCCCACAATCCAGCTCATTGTGAATAGTATATTTCCCGTCAATGGCACTCCTAGGGGCATTGGACACTGCTGTCTGCTGTCATCCTGTGTATTACCCTCACTGGGTGAAATGAGTGATGAAAAGGGGGCGAAAGGGTAGGATCGACGATGAACCTTATGTCTGGAGTCTCTGGACTTGTAGGTCCATGCTGTCCCTGTTCAGCCAGGGAATTGTTTTCAGGCATGTGTATGTTGAATTTGGAGGGGTGTATGAACGGTGTTGAGAAGTGGGAACCAGCGCAGACGCTCACGTTGCATTGTTATGCTGTTCAATGAGAAATGCGGTGTGGACTGTATTGGCTGGCTTACGTGGGCGATTCGCTCTTTGGCGTTCGCTGACATCATCTGTGCACCGAACCGAACTCCAGTTCGCTCAATTTCAGGCCCATTTTATTGCGACGTTGCCAAGGAGGTTGCATTCCTCTGAACAACTATTCAACGCCCTTATGACACGGGACGTACTCGACGAATTTTAGATTACAGACCTCTCCCTCGAGTTCTTCTAGCAACTGGATTCAACCAGAATGTCAAAACCAGGACGTATAAAAAGGGTTCCGAGGTTGCTTGGCTGCTCCGAGGTGTAAGACGATTTGACACACGCTTCGATGAGAGGACGCTCCTCTTCCTTGCTGAGCACCTGCCTGAGGACTACGTCTGGCAATTTATCGCACGACTGGGGTGCCATGAGTTCGCGGGGCACGATTCTTTGTGTGGTCACGGCGATTAGCGTCTATGCTGCGTATGATGGCTTGATTCCTCCGGCGTGGGCACGTCGTGCCAATAGTCGCTCCTTCTTCAAGCTCCCGTGGATTGACACCCTATTTATCGATTACACCATTGGATTTGGCATTCTGGCTTGAAGTTGGAGTCAGTTCCACGTTGGGTTTTCAAGCTTTCAGGTTTGAGATGGGCTCCAGCGCGTCATTGTGTAATATTGTGGTAGCTTTGTGAGTGGGCTTTTTTTGCGAATTCGTATACTTATATCGTATATGGCCTTGCGTGGGTGTCAATGAGCCCATCATTGTTAGCGGAATGAGTCACCGACTCACCGGCCATAGGCCACGGGAATACAGTACTGTTCCCCTGCAATATCTCTCCATCGCTTGGGGACGGTTGAGGTGCTAGGGTTCTCTGTGGATTGCGGCACCATGTAGGTCCACCATTGACACGCCTTTTTAAATGCCTTTATTCTAGCCTGAAGCGTCGAAGGGTGGGCGTCAAGTGAGGACGTGCGACCGTACGTGGACACATGAGCGCAGCAGAACCGCAGTTTCCGCGCTGACATACTGTCGCACAGACATATGACAACGGAGAGTTACAGTATAGCCCTGCCTCCGGCCTCCAGTGGGAAAAATCGGCATCTCCCTGCATATGAAGACGTCGCGAATGACAGAACATCTCGTACATCGATATTTTCTGTGAACTACACGGCGCTACACCCCACGCAAGACACCTACTAATAACATACCAACCACGTGCAACTTGCAGTGTTCGGAACTGTATCATAGATGTCCAAGACCAAGACTCACGCCCTTCCAACACTCAGGACTGGTGATAAACTCCCAATACATAAGCCTTAGCCTTGGTTCCAGCACTACGACCACCTTCATAGGCTGCCCCCCATGCAGAAGTGAAATAGGCGACCGGGGCCACCGCGATCCTAGACGGGGGCATGATAGCAGAGCATTCCTTCCAAATGGGAACCAGGGCACAACACAAGAAGAATGAACCATACAGGGTTTCAGGAAATTTGGGCTTTTGCCAAGCGAACATGACGGTCACCTCCAAGATGACCGTGAACACACTCCATATCACGTTTAGATATTGCATGGCTTGTTTCTGGGAACCGGAATACCTTGAAAAAAACTCTACAATGGACGCTCTTCAATATACGAACTGATAGTCTCGCCATGTCGCTCACCTTCAAAATGACGTCGTTCTAAAATAGGGGGTGCAGCCCAAGGGATCATCCATACATGAAGACGTATGGTCATCGGGATTATAATTCGCGCAAACTTTAGGTCATTTGTTATAAGACCTTTTACGCTCTGAATCGCTCTGAATCGCAACGAGAACAAGTAGTCATACCCGGCCACACTCACCAGGAACACTAGATTTGCCCACCACATCACGGCAAACATGAAGAAAGCATACTGCACGTTGCCTGCCGTATCATCAATATCCTCCACTCATTGCCATGAAAATTGATATCATGCTGGCAACTTGCCTTGGAAAGGTCTTGGCCATAATACCCTCGAGCCATGTATGCAGAACAGAAATACAGCCATGAAGGCCCCCAATGCATGCAGGATGTATCCATTCTCGTAGAGCTGTGTTATCTTCGTAGACCGCGAGTGAGGTTTATTGGGATCGCCAAGGTTGTAGGAGTCCTCGAACGTTGTCGTAATGACAACCCAGGTGGGACCAACCTTTTCGACCCGTACCGTCGTGAAATTCCTGCCAAAACCGAGCATTTCGTCCCATACCCATTTGAAGGAGCGCTCCCTGTCGGGATACACCACGGACGACGACTTGCTTTCCACAACCAGTAACAAAGGTAGAACCGATGTAAGCCAGACAAGCACTGTGCAGGGTATTGCAGTCAGTACCATTCATCAATTCACTGCAACACCCACCGTCATCACGACGCAGAAATTTCAAGACACAGGGAGCCAAATCAACCTCGAAAAATTGCGGGCACAATTCGGGACGTTTGGACTCAATAACCCCGAGCCAGAACGATCTGATCAACATCAGCTCAGCAAACTCCTGACCCCAACTTCTGCATCAAAAATAAAACTCACATAAGAGTAAATATTATCCCCGCCACCCAATCCAGTGTCGGTGAGATCAGCGACTGTCCGCGATAAGAATATACTGCCTTCGGGATACCAAGGCCCACAATCCAGATGATCGTGAATAGTATGTTTCCCGTCAATGGAACTCCTAGGGGAAATGGACGCCGCTGTCTGTCGTCCTGTGTATTACCCTCACTGGGTAAAATGAGCGATGAAAAGGTGGCGAATAGGCAGCATCGACGATGAACCTTATGTGTAGACTTGTAGGTCCATGCTGACCCTGTTCATCCAGGGAGTTATTTTCGGGCATACAGTGGGCGTGTAAAATTTGGAGGGGTGTAGGAAAGGCGTTGAGACCGGCTCAGACGCTCACGTTGCATTGTTATGCTGTTCGACGAGGCGGTGTCGGCGTTGTGCCTTGGCACATTGGGGCACGCTCACGTGATCACCCCGTTCGCCGTACCGACTCTTCCAAGGACTCTACAGCCAATTTTCTGTCCCATTAGGGCAGGTTCTCATTAGCCCTCCTAATATGAATATGTCGTGATGAGCCCGAAGCCAATGTCCCTACTTCCCCGTCTTTTCCTCAATCCCGAGTGATCGGAGTGACGGATTGATCAATACTAAACTCCTCACAAACTCTTCTCTTTTCCAGTTTGACACCACTAAAATGTCTCTTGGCAAAATTTTCTTCGTACTGCGTCTTGCGCACAGGTCCCTCTAGCCCGGTGCGTTGAAATCTATCCGATGATCTCTAACGTCTTTCCTTATGCTCATAGAACGGTAGTTTTCCATCATGCCCCACCCTTCCCTTGACTCGTTCTTCTTCATAAATCCGGGCACAAAGGCGGTCGAGGCGGCGTCAAGATGGTGCGGAGCATTACACGCAAGCAGAACATCACGATGCATCATGGCGCACTGATATTGTACTCCGGGCGGACCTTCGGCGCGATGGCGGCAACGGAGAGCAAGATCATTTATGCTCATGGCTTTTTACCACTCATGGTGTGTTCTCGTCCCATCCGTCCTTGAATGTGCCCTTTTGTCTGATGCAAGGGCGTGCTGCTAGGTTGTGCTAGCCCGTGTGCTGACCGCGCCATTCCCATTCCCTTACTGGCACTACTTTATCGACACGCCGGGCGCCGATGAGTCTGAGCTCGTGTGCGCTTCGCTGTACCAGGTAGAACTGTTGTTCTCTCAGCAGACTGCAAGAATGGACACCACGGCGATCATTATCAATCCCGTGCTGAGCGAAGGCGGACACGTTCCTCCGCCGCCGACTTTCTTGCAAGGACTGCGCGTCATATGCAACAAACATGGCCTGCTGCTCATCATCGACGAGGCGCAAAGTGGGTCAGGAAGGATGGGGCAGGTGTTTTGTATCGAGTATAGTGAGGTGAAACCGGATATCATGGTCATAGCCAAGGTACGAACCCTGTGTTGTTGCTGTGAGTCAATGCTGTCACATGAGACGACGGTTGCCCATTCTAGGGTCTCGCAAATGGGTTCCCGTTCAGCTCCGTCGTCTCTAAGAAGGAGCTGGCGGACAAGTAAAGCCCAAATGCAAGGATTAAACCTGAGAAGTTGTGTAAGCGTTGGGGACTCCACCGACAGTGTCTACGCCCAGATGTGAATTCTGGTACTCGAATATTGTATTGATCGCAGTACTATCCAAGCCCCGGATAGTCTGACCCAAAGTCTGACAGAAGGAAAACATGTTGCCTCTTCTGTCCTGTTGCCGAAGACGGCTACAGTACTGTAATTCCAATTGGACGAACTTTTCGACCCTCCCAGGTTTTAGACGAATATCTCCCAATATCCAACATCAGAGTCGGATATGTACGGATCGACTCGGACAGTTGTGTGTTAGCGCGTGTCTTTCTGTCCCAGTTGACGCTGATACTCCCACCTTCACAGAAGCCCGTTATCTTAATAGTTTCTCCTTCGTACTCTGTCCCTGTATTCACCGCGTACAACAATGTCGATGATAACCCAATGTGATTATTTCCCTCACGGCCCTCTACATTGTCACCTTGAGAAAAGCCATCGAAGATGGTAGAGTTCTGCATCCTGCGGCCTCTTCTTGATGAGAATTCCACCATCGTGCGACGTAAGCGAAGACGTATTACAATAATCCCGTGCTCGTATCTGATTCCTTTGCCAGAGATGTTCAGTAACTCTTCAATTCTTCCCAATGCCTTCGCCATGCGCGGCAGATCATGATTGGTTCAAGCTGCAGCAAACTGAAAGTTACAGAGTACGATTTATGTCAACTTGCGTCGTGAGTTTCTCGAGTTTGGTCGGGATCCATGAATCTTTGACAACGTCTGGCCCGTCTGGGACACGAACAGCACTTCCATTTTTCAGCCCGCCCCGCTTTTCTTGCTTCAACTGGAGCCATTCCAGATATCTTCAGAAAGTTCGAAGATGAAATCGTACTTGGAGAATCTACGTAAGTTCTTTGGGCCTCTTTCTGCCATCGCATGGAGTTCCCGTAGTTCGAACCTCAACTGGTAGGGCAGTTCAACGGATACGCCTAGGGGGTGGCCGTAGATGTCAGACCCTAGTCACCCTACATCACAAAGCGGGAAGCTGCAAAGACCTGCCCGAGGTGTAGTCGGCGATGGGACCGGTTTGGGTGGGACGTGCCGCTCCTGAGGAAGTCCAAACTGGGATACTCAGGAAAGTGGGCAGGGTATTGTTGATGGTAGGATGCGGATGCGGATGTGAGAGCCTCTGGGGTGGTTCGTGGTAGTGGAAAGAGCACTGTCTGAGGACGCATGGACACGGCAGTATCGCGAGTGGGCACGGCAGTATGCCAGTGATGGATTCGCAGTCAGAACTGACCGAGTACCCCATCTAGAATACGTGTTACAGCTGAGCTGCCGCCAAGATGGAGCACGTGATTATGATGACGCTATGCGCTCTTCGTCGAAGAAAAAAGGGACCATAGTTTCGGAAGTCGCTGTAATGTTGAGCACAGCACCAAACGGACTGAAATTTGGAGATCAAAAATTTCAACTAGATAAGAATAACCGGGCGCCCAGGTACTAAACGTCTTAAACACAGGCGTCCTTCCCAAGGTCCTTCCGTTTCCCTCACAGATTTCGGTCGTCGCCAGGCTAGGTGCTCAAAGCGCTCAAAGCTTAGGGCCTGTTCGGGTCCCTGGTCTTGTGTCAGCTTAGGTCCTGGTTCCCCACCAAAATTGAAAAAGCTAACCAGACTCTGCTTAGCCACAGCTTAGATCACCTAGACGGAGCTGGAAAGGTGTTCGGTAGCACAATTTTGTACCCTAGTCTAGTGTGACAGCGACCAGACAGGTGTCATTTGCGTGACAGGTGCCAGTGGGACCACTCTGACCGACAACGCGCGATGATTATAACCATCCACCATCCCACACACTTGTTTTGAACCTATACTCCGATAATACTCGCCCATTTTGACTGAATAATGGCCCGGTCTCGCAAAAAAACGGTCATTGCTGAAGGGGAGATCTCCAACAAGGAAAATAGTGGCTCATCATCACGCTGTGTTTGGACAGACGAAGATGATGCCATTCTTGTTGCGGTGCTGGCAAAGCAAAAACAGCTTGGGAACTCGTCTGACAATGGGTTCAAGAAGAGTGTTTGGGCTACAGTAACAGTAGTACAGTTGCGGCTGCACTTGCTGCACAGAGCCCGAAAAACGATCCTCCCAAGGTCACGAACAAATGTCAAGATCATTGGGGCAATGTGAGTTTTTTTGGCTATATTCTATGTGCTCAACTCTAGACATTGCGACTACAGCTCCGAAAAAACTTTCTTGAGGTCCAAGCACTACGAAATGTGTCTGGGTTTGGATGGGATGATGGGATAAAGACCATCACTGCATCGGATCGCATATGGGAAGATTATGTAAAGGTATGCTGCGGCGCCGCACTGCCATACAAATTTCATGACTGAGTTGTATCAAGGCTCATCGGAAGGCTGGCCGTTAGAGGGACATGCCGTTCCCACTCTATGATCAGTGCAAATTCTTGATCAAAGGTGTTGTTGCCACAGGAGCTGGTGCATTTCATCCCGGACAGACCCCCCCATCGTCCCCTCATCCGGAGAGCGTCACATCAAGCCCTCCAGCACATCATTCACATGCGACTAGTCTTCTCAATGACGAGCTTTCAAGTTCAGTGCCAATCTCGGAACCGTCAGCAGTAAGCTCACTCCCTATTTGTGTTGTCTCCGAATTGAGTTGATTTGTTATTTGACAGGTTTTGACTCAGGAATCGAGTCGTGCCGACAGTAAATTGTGCAAAGAGACACATGCTGCTTCTCGGAAAAGGGTGTGTGCAGATTCTGAAACCCCGCCACCTTCACCATCTCAGAAGCGTCCACAGAAGGGGTGCCGCCATCAGCGTGGAGCAGAGTCCCTCTTGGATGTGGCTGGAGCAATCATACAGCTTTCCCAGTCGTTTGGCAACCCAGGGCCCTCAACTCCAGAGCATCGGAACAAGGCCATCGCTGTCACCGCTGCTTACACGACGATAACGAATAGACTCGAGGTGATAGTGACAAGGCTCTTAGCGGCCGCCTTCTGGCTAGGAGTGGGGAGAATAGCTGATATTGCCGTCGTAAGACGGACAGGAGACTCAACTTAGCGACTTAGGGTCACGGCTGAGTCGTACTTATACTACTACAAGGGGGCGGGGCACAGGGTACGGGAACACGACAATACAGGGCTGCAAACACGTACATAGGGTCTGAGTCACAAGGCGACTCATGTAGTCCATCCACATCAGGTGAGGTGTACACTGATAACACTAGTCCGATCTTACCGTTTACTCGGGGTTGTCTAACTCCATTGGGTCGTCCGCGTGACTGATATCTCCGTCGATCGAGGGGGGGAAGTCCCAGGGTCGAGGGGACAGTAACATCACCCTCCGGTTAGATGTGAGCGTGACCACGTGTCGCGTAGCGGATGATCCCTGCCCCGTGACATTGGTCGTGGCGGTCGGCATCGTTGCCGGCGAGGTGGGCGAGGGTCTCCCCGGCGTTGGCGGCGCGGAGGCGGCGGCGGCAGTTGGCGAGGGTGTTGCGGGTCTCGGCCTCTTCAGCTTCGAGGGCGCGGATACGGGAGGCGATGTTGGTGAGCTTGACGTCGGTGTGGTGGTAGCGGCAGATGTCGGTGTAGAGACCCCAGTCCTGGGTCGTATCCTGGACCTCCAATGCGAAGGCATCGAAGATCTCGGAGTCTCCGTCGATGGCACGGAGTAGCCTCTTGGGTACCGGCGGATTGGCGACACCGACATTGGAGCTGGGTTGGGCGTAGACCTCTGTAGTAAAGACAGGGTCGTCAGGGCCTCCCAGGGTACCAGCGGCGCGGGGAACGGGGCCGTCGAGAAGTTGGATGTAGGGGGCGATGCGGCGGTCGTTGCTGCCGCCTTGGAGGGGGATGGAGAAGTAGTGGAGCTGGCTGTTATTCTCGATAAAGCCGGCAGGGGGTTCAGACTGTATACCCTGCAAAATGTCCGTCCTCGCGGGTTGGCTGGCCAGGCGGCGGATGGTAAGGTCGGCGAGGCGGAGGGACTCAGTCTTGGAGTCACACTCGAGCTGGAGGGTCCTGGTGCCGAGGGCGAGGATGTCACGTTGGTCTTTGCTCTGTTCGAGCTCTTCGGCTTGTTCTTCGGCCGTGACCCTAACGGCTTCCATCCGGTCCTCGGTGCGCTTGGCGGTGAGGATGAGACCGCAGACCATGCGGAGGAGAACTGGAGCCGTGAGGGCGTTGGTTTGTCCTTCGACAATAGCGCTAACGGCTCGGGGTGATAGGGGTATGGTTGGCTGCGTAGCGCCGATGGCGAGGTCCACTGCAAGGACCCGTGCTGAGCTAGTGGGCGCGGGGTCCTCAACAAGAGGAAGGGCTCCAGTGGAACCGGTTGTCTGATAGGGGGTCCCTGGGGCGGGGATGAAGAGGGCCTTGGTGGAGGCATAGGAGTCGGTGGGTGAGGCGGGGGCATAGTTGTTGTCTTCGACGGGGGAGATATGGATGATCTGGTGGGACATAGTGGTCTGGAGTGCGGGGGGAGGATGGTACTTCGAGCTCTCAGACCCCTCCTTTTATGTGGTTGTGCGAGTGGGCGTCTTTTGTGGTATGACTCGATCAGTGCCGGGGCGTGTACTTGGTCGGCTGGTTCCCATGTGTTGTCCGTGTCTGGGTACCCCTTCCATTTGAGGAGATATTGCAGGGTTTTAGTTCTCCCGTGGAGACGGTGATTGACGATGGCCTCGACCTCGTACTCGTGTTCACCCTCGATCAGTTCGGGGGGTGGTTTGACGTAATTGGGGCCGTGTTGGGGGGTTTCACAAAACAGTGTGAGAAGGCTGGCGTGGAACACGTTGTGGATTTTCCAAGTGTCGGGTAATTGGAGTTGGTACACCACCGGTGATACTTGCTTGCTGATGCGGAAGGGACCGTGTCGTTTGGGGGCTAGTTTTGGGGTCTGGTAGGGTAGTTGGAGGTTCTTAGCCTCGAGCCAGACCTCTTGATCCATGTTGAACTGGGGTGGTGGTGTTTGATGGGTGGTGCGGTTGATAGCCTCGATTGCTTGTGCACGCCTTTCGAGGGCGGTCTGCTTCCTGTCTTCTACGTGTTGGTTAAGCGATGGGGGGGGGTCCATGGGGTGCAGGCGAGGCGTGTAGCCGAGGAGTGCTTCTGATGGGGTGATGTTGATGGTGGCATTCTTGTGATTGTTGTGCACCGTGGTGGCTATTCCCAGCCAGTCGCTCCAGTCAGTTTGGGCGCTGTTGGTGGTCAGGCAGAGATATTGTTCTATCCATTGATTTGTCCTTTCTGATAGTCCGTCTGTTTGGGGGTGGAATGCTGAGGACATGTTTTGTTTGATCCCTAGTTGTTGAGCGAGTGCCTTTGCGAAGAAGGACGTGAACCGGGGGTCTCTGTCGGAGATGACCTTGCTGGGTAGGCCGAACCACCGGTAGATGTTGTCATAGTATAGTTTGGCTACTTCTTGCCCGGTGATTGTCGTTTTACAGGGGAGGAATACGGCCGCTCTGGTGCATCCATGGTCTACTATCGTGAGGATGGCGTCGTATCCGTTGCTGGTTGGGAGTTGGGTGATTAAGTCCATTGCTACAATCTGGAATGGAAGTGCGTTGGTCGGTGTGGGGATGCGATAGAGGGGTACTTTTGCCCGTCTCGTAAGGTTCTTGCCTTGTTGGCATTTGGTGCACCCTTTTACGTATTGTGCGATCCATTTGTTCATGTCTGGCCACCAGAAGTGTCGGCAGATGGTTGTGATGGTGGGGTCTCGTCCTGGGTGTCCTCTGATTTCCAGGTCATGGAATCGATGGAGGATTTCCTTTTTCAGGGTGTCATTTGGTGGGACGGCGATTTTCCCTTGTACGTGCCAGTGCTTTAGGTTGTCGTCGTTGCGCGAGTGGGTCATGGTTGCTTTGTGGCGTTTGATCCACCCTGCGACTTCGGCGGGGTACTTTCGTTGCATTGTCCCTATTCGCCGTTCTAATTCCCACCATTCGTCCTTGGGGTCTTCGGTGGTGGATAGTCTGATGAAGCTATCGGGGTGGAGTAGGGTTATATCTTGGTTGTCTGTCTCGCCCTTGTCTACCCCTGGTGGTCTGGAGAGGAGGTCTGCCGAGGTGTGGAGTTTCCCTGGCACGTGTTGGATCTTTAGGTGGTATTCCTGGAGTTCTGCGAACCAGCGTGCTACGCGGCGGTTTACCTTGCGTGGGGATTTCCAGAAGGTCAGGTTCACGTGGTCGGTGAGGACCGTGATTGGGATTGTTGATCCTGCTAGGTGGGGTCGCCAGTGGGCTAGGGCTTTCATCAGCGCCAGGAGTTCCCTTTCGTAGATGTCGTAGTTGCACTCGGTTGGGGTGAATGTCGCAGAGTAGTAGGCTATGGGGTGTTTGGTTGGTGAGGTTTTTCTGGGGTGTTTGTCTCCCTCCTGTAAGAGTACGGCTCCCACGCCGTATGCGGATGTGTCTGTGGCGAGGAAGAACGGTTTGGTGTAGTCGGGTTGGCGTAGGATCGGGTTCTGGCACATGTGTTTCTTGAGGGTTTTGAAGGCGTTGATTTGGGCTTCCCCCCATGTGAATGGCGTTGCCTTCTTAGTTAGATGGATCAGTGGCCTTGCGATCTTCGAGTAGTCTTTGATGAAGTATCGGTAATACCCTGTGAAGCCCAGGAAGGCTCTGACGTCTCGGACCGTTCGCGGGGGTTTCCAATCCGCTACTCCTTGCACTTTGGCTGGGTCCATACGGATAGTGTTGTGACCCAGGATGACGCCTAGGAATTCGACTTCCTTTTGCTCGAAGACGCATTTCTCTGGTTTAAGGAAGAGATCATGTTTGCGTAGCTTATCGAGGATTTGGTGGACTCTTGTTCGGTGATATGGGAGGTCTGACCGGGTGTGTATGAGGATGTCGTCCATGTAGATTGACAGCCAGTCTTGTCGAAGCTCTTCTCTGAATAGCGCATTCATCATGGTTTGGAAGGTGGCTGGGGAGTTGGTCATCCCGAAGAACATCACCTGTGGTTCGAAGAGGCCGTGGTTCGTGATGAATGCTGCTTTCCATTGATCTCCATCGCGTATCTGTATGTTGTTGTATCCCCAGCGAATGTCAAATTTGGTGAATAGGCTGGCTCCTCGGACCCTTGCGATGAGTTCGGGAATGAGTGGGAGCAGTGTGGCATTTCGACGAGTCCATTCATTGAGCTTTCGGTAGTCTTGCACTGGTCGGAGTTTCCCGTCTTTCTTTTTGACGAAGAAGAATGGGGCTGCAAACTGGCTTTTGGACTTGGTGATGTATCCTTTGTCGAGGTGCTCCTGGAGGAATGTTGCAAGTGCTTCCTGTTCCGGTTGGGTTAGGGCATACACTTTCCCTGGCATGTTCTCTGGGTGGCCCGGTTTTAGTTCGATAGCATGGTCCCATTATCGTGGTGGTGGAAATTGTTTTGATTCTGCTTCGCTGAATACGAATGAGTGTTGGCGGTATTCCTTTGGGATTGGTAGGGACTGGATCGCGTGTTTTTCGGCCAGTTTTGAGGCTATTGTTTGTCTGTCAGACGCTGTGGCGGTGTGAATCTTCGCTGTTGTTCGCCTGATCCTGGCTTTAATGACTACGGGTAGTTGTTCGTAGGCGATCCATCCTTTTGCCCAGTCGATGACTGGTTGGACTGCAGCGAACCATGGGTAGCCTAAGATTACCTTTTGCTCGCCTAGGTTGGTGAGGAAGAAGCGCATTGTGTGTGTTTGGTCGCCCGTTCATACGTCTAGGTCAGTATAGTGGGTGATTTGGCCGTGGCGGTTCTGCGTTCTGTCCACGTTGAACACCTTGCAAGGTTCTGTCAGCTCTTCGATCGGTAGCTTGAGTTCTCTCGCATAGGTGGGGTTGATGAAGTTCTCCGTAGCGCCGGAGTCTAGTAGTGCTGAGGTTTCGGCCCTCTTAAACAGGGAGTTTAGATATACGCAAATTGTCATTGACCGACGGTTCGATAGATACACGCTCCTTGTACTTAATGCCCTAACCAAGGCCGAACTGGTTAGGCGTCCTGAAAACCCTCTTCCTTGGCTGCTACTATCCCTCCCCCGAAGTGTGCTGCTACTTGGTCTCGTTGGTCGGTGGACATGGCCACCAGTCTGGTGGCTATTTCGTCCACTGGGTTCTCGTTAGTGGTCGTGGTGTCTGACATCCAGTCGACCAGCTGTGCTGTGGCTATGTGCGGTTTCTTCTTCTGGTTGGGGCAGTTGCACGCGAAGTGTCCGACTTGGTTGCACTCGTAACAGGCGCTGCGAGGGTTCCTATCGGTCGATTGGGTTTGGGCGACGTTCACCTGGTAGACGTTCCCTTGTTCGTCCTGCAATTGGACCGTCCTTCCTTGGGGGTTTCGGTTCCTCCAGTTGTTGTTCCGGTTAGCGCGTGCTCGGTCTGCGTTAACGTCCATCGGGATGGGGGCGTTATTCAGGTGGCGGGGGGCGTTGGTGGAATTGTACCCTCGGATGTTGGGGCGGCTAGGCTGTTGGTTGGTAGGGTTAGGCTGTGCGAACCGGTTCCAGCAGGACGATGGTGGTCGGCTCGAGGTGTTCTTGTCCTGCTTGAACATCTTGTAGATGAGGAGTTGGGACGCTACGCTGTCGATTGCTCGTTGCTTAATCTCTGCATAGGTATTGACCTTGGGGGGTTTGACTATGTCATTGACGATGGACTTGGTTAGTCCCTTCAGGAAGTACCTGACGGTCGCAGGTGCTGTGAGTGGGTATTCGGCCTTTCGGGCGACTCTTTCGAAGTCTTGGATGTATTGGTCGACGTCGGGCCACTTCATCTTCATGCTTTCTATCTGAAGACGCGCTCATTCTTCGGCTTGTGTGTCTTGGAATTGGTTCCGGAATTGGTTCAGGAAATGTACCCATATGTTGGGAACGTCTTCAAGGAGTGGGTCCAGTCGGTCCACCCAGTCTCCTTGGTTGAGGGCCCATTCATCCACTGTTGGGCCTTTGATGAATGTTAGCGCTATTGCTACGCGGTGGATCCAGGATTGGAGGCCGGGGACCGTGGCGTTTATGCGGAAGTAGTGTCGCAGTTCGTTTATGAATTGGTCTGCTTTGGCTCGGTCTCCATCAAATTCCGTGGGGGCGCTCCCCATGAGGCGGGCATCTTGGTTTGCCGGGGGCATAGGTGGTGCTGCCGGGGGGTTGGGGGCTCCGGGGTTTCCTCCCGGGTTGCCTCCCCCTCCTCCGGGGTTGCCTCCTCCTCCTCCGGGGTTATTTCCTCCTCCTCCGGGGTTGCTTCCCCCTCCGGGGTTGCTTCCCCCTCCGGGGTTGCTTCCCCCTCCGGGGTTGCCTCCTCCTCCTCCGGGGTTGTTGCTCGGCTGTCGCTTCATTGCCGTGTCTAACTTCTTCTGCACGGAGGCCGCTATCTTAGGTTTAGTAGTTGTGGTAGCGGTAGTGGTTGCTGTGGTGGTTGCCATGGTGTGCCCGTGTATTAACGAGGCAAATGGTCGGGTGTCGATGAGTGGGGAGTTTCTGATGATGGTGTTGGTACGATCCTCTGTGGGTTCTTCGTCTGTGGTAGGTGAGTTGGGTTGTTGGTCCGTGGAGACGGGGGATGGGGGTCAGGTGTTGTCTTCGGCGTCGTCATTGGAGTCAGGTGGGATGGGCAGGAATGTTCCTCCTTTGCATCTGCGGCGGCGTCTTTCAAACGCGTTTAATTCGTTGTGCGCCTCGATATCGGGTCTTCTCGGTCCTCGTACTAGTTTGAACTTGTCTCCGTCTTCTTCAAGGTAGACTTGGGTGAGGAATCCCTTCTCGTTGTGTATCCAGACGTGAGTTCCGTCTATGCAGTCCTGTGCCTTTTTGGTCGTATCAGGATGGTATAGTATTGCTATCCCGTCGTATCCGGGGATGACTCCTTTGTCGATTCTATGCAGGTGTGCGTTCTTTGGTGGCTTGTCGTCATCTCCAAAGTCCGAGAGGTATTCCTTGGGTGGGGCCTCCGTGATGATTAAGAAAGTTGAGTCTAATGTCACCGCTGCTTATGTGACGATAACGAATAGACTCGAGGTGATAGTGACAAGGCTCTTAGCGGCCGCCTTCTGGCTAGGAGTGGGGAGAATAGCTGATATTGCCGTCATAAGATGGACAGGAGACTCAACTTAGCGACTTAGGGTCACGGCTGAGTCGTACTTATACTACTACAAGGGGGCGGGGCACAGGGTACGGGAACACGACAATACAGGGCTGCAAACACATACATAGGGTCTGAGTCACAAGGCGACTCATGTAGCCCATCCACATCAGGTGAGGTGTACACTGATAACACTAGTCCGATCTTACCGTTTACTCGGGGTTGTCTAACTCCATTGGGTCGTCCGCGCGACTGATATCTCCGTCGATCGAGGGGGGGAAGTCCCAGGGTCGAGGGGACGGTAACAATCGCTCTTCTTGAGGATGATGGTGACTTCTCAGACAACAAAGAGGTCAAGGTCATGGGATTGTTTGCAGGAAATATGGCTGTTGCAGATACATTTCTAGGCACATCAGGAAAACCCGAAATTACTTTTTTTTGCTTAAATCCACTTAATTGCTGAAAAAGCAAAAAAAAGCAACAAAAAAGCAGTTCTTTATTTAAGTGAGCAGCTCTTAAATTTTGTAGATTATCCTTGTTTTTATGCTTGTGTGTGCTTATTCCTAGCTTTATTTATGATAAAGGAGAAATCAAGCCAATTTTAAGCAATAATTAAGCAGACTTAAGTATCTCAAATTCAGGATAAAAAACCTTATTATTGTACTATGACACCTATTACAATACATGATTACAAGTAACTATGACACGGCGAGTACGTCCACGTGCACGTCTGCCTCCAACGTGCCCTGACATGTATGTGCCCCCTAATGCATGCACATGCCCCCCAACACACGTGCGTGCCCCCCAATGTGTATGCACACCCCCCAACACAAACATGAACCCCAACATGAATGCACACCCCCCAACACATACACACACTCCCGAACACGAACACACACACCCCAACACGTATGCACGCTCCCCAACACAAACACATGCCCCCCAACACGTATGCACGCCCCCCAACACATATATGCGCCCCCCAACACGAACACACACCCCCCAACGCATACACATGCTCCCCAACACGAACATGCGCCCCCCAACTCGTGCACGTGCCCCCAACATGTGTAGGCCCCCAGTGTGTGAGCATGAGCCTCCAGCGTGCGAGTGTGGGGTGTCTGCATGGCATGTGTGAGGGGAACCACGGGCCTGCAGTGGGTCTCCAGTGTGTGCATGTGATAAGCTCCATCTCTAGCACGGAGAGAGGTGAGGTATTTTACGGACCGACGGACTGGCTGGGATCACATGATCCCATGACTCCTGTACGATACATGCATGGCTCATCGACTGGACTGGATGACTGAGATTCCTTACTGTACCGCTGACTGATGACCCTGGATTGGCTGACTCACAAGCGCATCATACTTACTGTACAATAGGATGGATGACTGATCACTTACAAACCGGCTTAGCAACCGGTTCTAGGACTATTAGTCATACAAAGTTCGACTCTGTATATATACGACTCTGTATGGATGGTTGAGCCTTAAGCTCGACTTTGCTTTGCAATCGCAGCCTCTTGTATACTCCTGTCTACTGCGCGGCCCCTCTCTACTCTTCCATCTATACTTCAAAGGTCCTTAAAGGCGGACCTTTGCCTTCGAAGCTTAGTGATTGGGCTATACCAATCAACGCGCATCTCAGGAGTCTGAACACGTGCTCCGGCACACCTCGGACCGCACACTTTCCTAAACCGTCAGGTGTGCACGAAGCCCTGCTGCGGGCTTAACACAAGTCGAGCTTCTCCTTAAAGCCAACCTGGCTGACATACTACTCGACCTCGGAAGAAAACGAAAGCTCTCAAAGAGCCCCGACATCCGGTTCAGAAATAGAACTGCCGACGACCTCCCTACAGAAATACAGGGAAAAGCCTACTGGCTAGAATCACGAACTGAAGGACGATCAGCATATCACCTCAGAGAAGGGTTATACACATACCCTGTGGAATACATCAACGGGACCTGGTACAGAATCAGTTGGACCATTGACGAGTGCTACGAAGTTAGCAGAGAAGACGAGATCATCGACCTCCAAGAAAAGGGATTAGGAACCAAAAGCCGACCGTTCCTACTCGCCCCTGACCTCGAACGAATCCACACAGAAATCACACAAGGAAGTGACGAAGCACCCGAAGTAAAAACTACTTCACCAACCTCAGACCCAGACATCCCCACAACAGACCAAGCTCACGCACCGGTCATCAAACAACTCACAAAAGCAATGGCAGCAATCGCCGTAGCCCACGTACAACCAGCACAAGTAGCAGGACCAGCACTAATCCCACAACTCCCAGGAGGAGGGCAACCAGGAGGAGGAGGACAACCCCAACCACCCCCCGCTGGAGGACAACCTCCCGCCGGAGGACAACCAGGTGGTGGAGGAGGCGGAGGCGGTGGCAGAGGCCCACTGGTAGCTGGACAAATAGCAGCCGGACAGGCGGCAGCCGCACCACCCCGCAACGAAGCCCTCAAAGGAATGATTCCCCAAATCTTCCAAGGAGACAGGAAAGACGCTGAAAGATTCATGCAACAATTCGGAGCTTACCGCTTCCTCAACCGACACAACTCCACCTTCACCAACAAGGCAGAACAAGTGGCTTATGCCATTACGTTCATCAAAGGACCACTAGTCGATGACTGGTCGTATGATATGGCGGACCAGCTATCCATCAAGGTAGAAGGAAACCCAAACACGGGAGATCCCCCGACACACGCAGAAAACGACCCAGCCCTCTGGGAATGGTTCGCAAGAGCATTCAGAGATGCCTTCACCGATTCCACCAAGAAACAAGACACGTACTCCCGTCTCACAAAAATGGAACTAGACGTGGACAAAGTCGACTCCTCCATCACCCTCTTCAAACGTCTCATCAGGGAAGCAGGGTGGGGACCAGACGCAGAAGGAACAATTAAACTGTTCCAAGACATCCTGCCGGTCGGACTCCACCGTGTTATCTGCCAGCGAGAAACCTTACCAACAACCATGGAAGAATGGTATGATGTGACTCGAAAAACAGTCCAACGATGGCAAGACCTTAACGATAACATCGGACCCAAAGGAGGACCCGGCCACATCTCTACCAGAGCTAACCGGATGAGAGGATATCAAAAGCCCTCGCCCCCAAAAAGACAAAAGGACCCAAATGCGATGGATATCGGCGCTATTCGCACCACAGGAAGGCTAACAGATGAAGAGCGTACCAAGTTGATGAAGGAAGGAAGATGTTTCCGCTGTCGCAAGTTGGGACACATGTCCCGAGCCTGCCCGGACAAAGGAAAGGACAAGGGCAAAAACCCAGATAGACCCCGCAGCTCCCAAGGGCAGTACACCAAAGAAAAGCCCAAGGTACGAGCCGCGGTAATCAATGAGGACGAAGAAGAGGAACAGCATAGCGAAGCTGAAACCTCTACCACTGCACCTCCCTCTTATACCAAAAAAGACGTCCTCCAATACATCCGAGGAATGACCATTGAAGACCGAGAGAACCTCTACGAGGAACTATCGGCAAAAGCGGATTTTTAGGATGCTCAAAGCCGACGGTCTGGCTTAGAGCGACGGGATTGCAAGATATGATGTACATTAGGAAACTCTCGACTTTGAATATGAACGTTTCTTTTCGCACTTCGCAATCCAAGGCCGACGAATCCGCCCTCATAGATAGTGGCGCAACAGACAACTTCATCGACAAAGACACGTGGAAACGACTTGGGGTAGGACGCAAGGAACTGGCCAGACCAGTCACCGTCCATAACGTTGATGGAACGGAAAACAAACAAGGGAAGATCACCCACTACTGCTGGCTCTGCATCGTCAAAGGAGAAAAACACACGCTCCAACGATTCTACATTACAAGCCTAGGAAAAGATTGCATCATCCTAGGATATCCCTTCCTATATGACTTCAACCCGAAGATCAACTGGAAGACGGGGAAGGTCTCTGGAGAACCAGTACAAATCCAAAGCAGCCAATATATGTATAGCGCCAAACGCATCTTCTTCATGCAAAGAGAAGCAATCAAACAACTAGGACAGCCAGCCGAAGACGAAGCCATTTATGTACGACGAACCAACATTGCACAAGAATGGGCCCAAAAGGCGGACAAAGATAAAATCCACCTCACCATCGACACTATCCCAAAGGAATATCGAAAACATCAAAAGGTATTCTCAGAAGAAGAAGCACGACGCTTCCCACCTGCACGGTCCAAAGACATGACTATCAAGCTAACCCCAGAAGCACCAAAGGAACTAAATTGCAAGGTATACCCCCTCTCCAAAGACGAACGAGAACTCCTGCAAAAATGGATTCTCGAAGAAGAAGAACTCGGAAGAATCTATGAAGGACCATCACCTTACACGGCACCGGTCTACTTCATCAACAAGAAGGACAGCTCGGAGAAAAGAATTATCATGGACTATCGACAGCTGAACAAGTATACGGTTCGAGATAACAACCCTCTGCCCAACATACAGTCAGCACTAGAAAGACTACATGGCAAACTACTCTTCTCCAAGTTTGACATTCGCTGGGGGTACAACAACATACATATCGCTGAAGAAGACCAAACTAAAGCAGCGTTCAAAACCCCCCAAGGCACTTATGTTCCCCGAGTTATGTACTTCGGACTCACAAATGCACCTCCTTTCTTCCAACAAACCATGCACCAAGACTTCCGCCCCTTACTCCAAAAATACCCCGAAAACCTGGGAAACTACATGGACGATTGGTGGGTGGCCACAGCTAACGACGAAGAAGGCCACCAATTGCACAAACAAATCATCCACGACTTTCTGGACAAAATGGAAGAGTGTTCCTACTTCCTAAAACCAAAGAAGTGTCAATTCGAAAAGGACGAAATGGAAATCCTCGGATGGCTTGTAGGAGGAGGACGAGTACGTATCGACCCTGCTAAAGTAAAAGGAATATCAGAATGGCCCAGGACCCTCAGATCGGTAGAGGAAGTCAGAAAGACCCTAGGAGTGCTCGGCTACCAGCGACCTTTCATCCAAGGATTTGCAGCAATAGCCCGACCGCTACACGACCTCACCAAGAAAGGAACCCCTTTCATCTGGACCGAAAAATGCACAGAGGCGCTGAATGAACTCATCACGCGAGTTACCACTGAACCAGTCCTCTGGCATCCAAATCCCGCCAAACAGTATGAACTCGAAGTCGATGCCTCTGCTTTCGCACTCGGGAGCATCCTCTACCAAAGAGATGACAACAACAAACAACGAGCAGTGGCCTATCATTCAAAGGCACTAAATGCAGCAGAAAGAAACTACTCCATTGGAGACAGAGAATTCCTGGCCATCATAGAAGGCCTGAAACGCGTACGACACCTAGTGATGGGATCGCCCTACAAATTGATCATCTATACGGATCACGACAACCTCCGCTACTACCGGCACCCACAAAAATTGAACCGACGCGTAGCTCGATACATTGCGTTCCTGGCCGACTTCGACTTCGAATTAGTCCATCTCCCTGGCAAGCGAAACCAAGCAGATCCCCTATCCCGACGTCCAGACCATGACGACGGATCAGCAGACAATGAAGAGACCACAGCTCTGCCAAACGAACTCTTCGCCAGAGCAATTGAAATCTCTATCCTGGAACAACAGGTCCATCAACTACAGAAAACAAACAGCGAGCTATGCCAAAAGTGGAAGAAGAAGCACGGCATCTATCAAGACGAATGGAAGGTCTGGTGGAAGGCAGGATCCTTAGTGATCCCTGAAGACATACAACTCCGACGTATGTTCCTCCAGGAATACCACGATACTCCGACATCGGGACATCCCGGAGTCTGGAAGACCTACCTGATGCTGAAACGAGATTACTGGTGGCCCACAATCCATAAAGATGTAGAAGATTACGTCAAAGGATGCGCCACCTGTCAGGCGGTAAAAACAATTACCCACCGCAACGTGCCCCCCATTGCGCCGATCGGTCCTGGTGAAGACACAACACCCTTTGCCACTATCACAGTCGATTTCATCACGAAATTACCCGACTCACGTGGCTGTGATACAATTCTCACCATCACTGATCACGATTGCATGAAGGCCGTAATTCTAATCCCGTGCCGAGAAGACATGGGGAGCGAGGAAGTCGCAAGGCTCTTCAGAGACCACGCATTCCCCTACACGGGCCTCCCCAAAAGAATCATATCGGACAGAGACACGCGATTCACCTCGCAATTCTTCAAAGAACTCTGCGCCCAATTAGAGATCAAACAGAACATGAGTTCCGCGTACCATCCCCAAACCAACGGGCAGTCGGAACGAACGAACCAAACAGTAGAAACCATACTGAGGATCTTTTGCAACCACCAACAAGATAACTGGGCCGACTGGCTCAAGGTCGCCCAGTACATGATAAATGCTCGTCCCTCTTCGACCACAAAGAAACCCCCATACAAACTATGGATGGGATTCATCCCCCGCACTCATCAACCCACGCGTGTCGGGAATGTACCGGCAATCGAAGAAAGAAAGTCCCAACTTCTAGAAGCCAGGAAAAGCGCCCAAGAAGCCATCAGCAAGGCGCAATCCCTCTGGACCAAAAACCCACACTTCCAAAGATACCGGGTAGATCAGAAGGTCTGGCTAGAAGGGACCCATTTACAAACAACACACCCCACAATGAAATTAAGGGCCAAACGCTTTGGACCCTTCAAAATAACGGAAGTACTCAGCACCGTAATGTACAGACTGGATCTCCCAGCCGCGTGGAGGATCCACAACGCATTCCACATGGCTGTCCTCCACCCATATAAGGAGACGGAACTACATGGACCTAACTTCCCTGAGGCACCTCCTGACCTGATTGAAGGACACGAAGAGTGGGAAGTGGACAACGTGTTAGCCTCAAGGCGAACAGGAAGGGCAAAAACGCTACAGTATCTTGTCCGGTGGAAAGGATTCTCCGAAGCCCATGATTCCTGGGAACCAAAACAGAATCTGAGCAATGCCTCCGTTAAGGTGAAGGAGTTTCACGATAAGAACCCCAAAGTCATCCGGAGAATGGTTATAAACCCCCAGGGATCGACCATGGAGTCCTCATCACTCCCCGACATCACTACACTGTGCTCACAATTTGAAAACCTATCCCTGATGTCCTCACAGTACAGCTCTCCCTCTCCGGCCACTCTCAACGCCATGCTAGCAGCCGATACGGAGGAGGTAGCAATATTGGAAGCCTCCCTCCACCCTACCACGGAACCGCCGCCAGCTTTCCCCGAAGAACCAGACTACGCCCCACCAACAGACACACCCCCCAGTTTTGGGATGGAAGAATACCTATGCCTATCCCCTTCGTTATACAGCGTACATGGACCGAGCCGGGCCCTCAGTCCTGAACCACTACCTATTCCCCCACACACCAGTACGCTCCCCCAAGACAACCCAGAAGACCCGCGAAACCTCGTCCGCGGCCTTAGTAGCTTCGCGAGAGATAGACTCTTCTACTCCCCAAGTGGCCTGGCGGCAGCACAACTCATGTTGGAACGACAGGAGGAGGCCGACCACCCTCTGGTATTGGACCCAGAAACTAACGAGGTCCACCGCGTCGCCACGCCACTATCCTCAGTAGCCAATACGACGCCGAGCTCTTCCCCGGCCACGTCCATGCACAGTTTCCCTTCACACTACACCATTGAAGTCGACATAGATGACCTCGTACAAACACACCCAGGAGACGATTGGGTAAGGTTCCAACCGGAGATCCACCGCACTTCCATCAAGGTCCCGGCCACCGAAGCAGAACCGACAACCAAGGTGGATGCGAGGTTCGTACACTTCCGCATCGACACCATCACAGGGGAACCCACTATTTACGGGACCATGGGAGCGGGGCGACCCGTATACGCGGACACCTTAGAAGCCGCTCCTGCATCCTGGGAGGCACCGGCCGACTACCGCGACGACAGATATTTCATGACGCTGACAGAGGAAAGGATGATCGGAGGTCCGATGGAAAGAGTGATCGAGGACCTGGGAGACTACGGGGTGAAGGCAGACATCATCCGCCTTCGAAATCTCGAGGCCGACAAATGCAAGTTGGCCTTCTGCCTCAAGGAGATCCAAGCTCTTGAGGCCCACGTACAGAAGAGGAGGGCTGAGTTCGGGATCCACCAACTCACACACGTCGGCCGGACCAAGGCAGTCCGCCAGAGACTCATCCGAGCCAACGCACGGGAGCGGCTTCTGGAGTTAGTGGATGAAGATCACGAGAGAGGAGAACTGGCATGGCGACACCGACGAGACAGGCGCAACGTCACGCCATACAACACCAACATAACGACCAGGCCCGACTCCAGGTTGAGAGGAGGAGCCGGCAGTAGGGTCTCTTGGAACAGCGAGAACGCCACCGACGACGCACTGGCACGAGAGGAATTCGAGGAGCGCAAACGCTGCTCCTACTGCCCGTGGTATGACCACCTCTCCACTCATTGCGAGACGCCTCACCACCTTTGCTCGATCTCGACGTCGGGCTGGTGTTGAGTTCCCCGCCATCACCGCTTCTTCCGAAACCAGATGCCCTCCACCTGTCCTTATGGGGGCCGCCGCCGCCATGCCAACGGCCACTACCTCACCCGCCAACGCCACGCCCGTTACCTCACATTGGAGGAGCGGGAGATAGAATATGACCACAACAATGCCGGATGTGACGACCTCTGCAAAGGGGAACTCAGTAGCACAGGGATTGCCATGTGACAGGCAATCACCCAAGTCGTCCTCGACGAATTCGAGAATGCTGGTCCTTCTTACGCCCCTCGCTCCCCTTCCCCTGCTTATGATTACGTCCCCGGCGACAATGAGGGATCCGACTAGCGCGTGGAAGCGCTTCTTTGAGGGGAGGGTGGTGATAAGCTCCATCTCTAGCACGGAGAGAGGTGAGGTATTTTACGGACTGACGGACTGGCTGGGATCACGTGATCCTATGACTCCTGTACGATACACGCGTGGCTCATCGACTGGACTGGATGACTGAGATTCCTTACTGTACCGCTGACTGATGACCCTGGATTGGCTGACTCACAAGCACATCATGCTTACTGTACGATAGGATGGATGACTGATCACTTACAAACCGGCTTAGCAACCGGTTCTAGGACTATTAGTCATACAAAGTTCGACTCTGTATATATACGACTCTGTATGGATGGTTGAGCCTTAAGCTCGACTTTGCTTTGCAATCGCAGCCTCTTGTATACTCCTGTCTACTGCGCGGCCCCTCTCTACTCTTCCATCTATACTTCAAAGGTCCTTAAAGGCAGACCTTTGCCTTCGAAGCTTAGTGATTGGGCTATACCAATCAACGCGCATCTCAGGAGTCTGAACACGTGCTCCGGCACTGATAAGCTCCGCCTCTGGTACGGCGAGAGGTGAGGTGTTTGACGGACCGACGGACTGGCTGGGATCACGTGATCCCATGACTCCTGTACGA